>VJWN01000005.1:0-1200000 GCA_007644065.1 Margaritispora aquatica | reverse complement strand
TGTTGCAGAAACATCAGGCTCTCGTAAACCATCAGCTTTTGGTTTCGGAGCATCAATAATGGCAAAGAAGTCTGTGGCAGCTGCTGCAGCCTTGGTGATCTGAATAATCGGACCGGCAGTTTGAGAAAGTGAAAAGGCGGTCATCATTACGGACATCAGGACGATGACAATATCTCCGACTCCACTGATATGATTTCCAAGGAACAGCTTGAACCCGAACCAAAAGCATAAAGCCATGGAAGCATATATAGAGAAGAACAGTGGCGCAAATTGAACGCCGACGAGAGGAGACATCTTGATTCCCCGCCGTTTCGATTCTTCTATCCACCCTGCGTACTTGCTGGCGACACGATCTTCTGCACCACAGGCGACGATCATTCGGATGGAGCTCAGAACCTCTCCTGCGATGGACGAGGCTTTCTCGTCTGCAAAATCGACCTCCTTTTGAGCCTTGATGATCATTGGAATTATGGTCCCATAAACCAAGGCAACAAACACCAGAACTGAGCTGGTCACCAGAGTTAAAGCCCAACTATAAGTAAATGCGATGATTACCGCAGTTATTAAAAGAGATGTGAACTGTAGGAGATTTCCGAGCTTCTCCGAAACTCCAAGCTGTAGCAGATTGGCAGTATTGGTCAAGGTGTTGCTTGCTTGCCCGCTGGGAAGAGTATCAAGCGAAGATACTGGAAGCTTGAATAGCGCCTTCAGATACTCGAGACGGAGTTTGGCCGACATTCGCAGTCCGACTATGCGAAATACGAACATCGAAAAATAAGATAGACCCCATCTTGCAATAAAAAGGTATACGATGTACAGACTATCAAAGACTCGTCAGTAAATTATGAAAACGCTGCCTGCAAACACTGGGGTGTTAAGCAAATTCGGGGAGTGATAACCCATGATGAATATCAGAGATATTACGACTTTGGCAAAGAACAAGAATTGTTCCTCATTGTGGGTTATTTTTAATATGATTTTGAGGGCAATCTTTAGAATACGAAAAGGTATCGATAGAGAGGAGTGTTGAATACATTAGGAACCGAGACTTGCTTACCTCTGATTGTTGAGGGAGTGCATGAACTCTTGCTTGGTTGTTGTTGTTCCAGGGATAAAGTAACTGCTGAAAGATCCTATCAATTGACCAAAGATGATGTTCATTAAAGGTAAAGTCTGTTAAGTTGTCAATATCAGCGAAGAAAGACGAAATTTCAAACTTACAGCGCCCGTACCAATCTCCCCCAGTGCTGCAAACCCAAGAAAAACTCTATCTAAAACTGTCGAATAAGTGAAGATCCTCTACCAAAGATTAGTAAAATGTTATATGATGTGCTTTTATTTCATACCCAATAGTCCGTGAATGAGGTTTTGTTAACTGCCTTGCCAGTATAGTCTGGCTTCGGATCGCTTGTAGATCCACTTGTTACTTTGGACGACTTAGCAGAAGATGCATTGCCCCCATCTGGAGGAGTTGCCTCAATTTCAGCTTGAGCTTTCTCCATTGTTGGTTTGCGATATCACGTTTTAGCCATGAGAAGTTTGACGATCAAGATCAAGGGCGACGACGTAAAAGTAGGCCGCAAAGCAACAGATACCAAGAATCACGACGAATGGTTCAGAAAGAATCGCGAACACGTTGTGATGGTGCAAGGCCAGAAATGAAAGTGTCTTCAAATTGGGGTTGACTGACAGCCAAGGACGCCTCTCTCACTTTAATTGGTGGCTCGTAAGACGGTAGGTCTGTCGCGCCGTGCTGAAGTTCAGGCAACAGAATAACGACTTTATTAACCGAATCAAAGGAGATACGAAGCTGCGTGGTAAGATTGATGATATGTGCTTCAGCGTTTGAACAAGAGAAAAGATTCTGTGGGCTGTGAACAGCAAGAGAAAAAGATAGGAATGCTGAGGTTTCCTGACAGCTCGTCGTCGTATTCGGAAAATGATCGTTTATCGTAATAAGGTTCGTTCCTACTTGCTTTGGACAGCACAATTGGAGCGATACCAACCACATTACAAGCAATACAATATTGATTGTTACGGGACCCGGATGGAGGAATTTAGCGGCTTTCAACCTTCCTGACCTCCTGTAAATGGCAATTTTGATGCTGGATAACAGTATCATAAAGTATGTAGTCTCGGCCAAGATTTTGGGGTGTCGAATTCAAGACAACACCAATTTTACGTGTTTGTAATCACAAATATATTTAAAGATATCTTAATGACTCTCAACATTCACAGATCTTCAATATCTGTTCAGAAGATCATGAACTAGGTTCTTCCGCATGAAACCCAGGCTAGAGTCACTCAAAGCAATCTTGTCACTTCTTGAAATCAAGATCATGATTACGTAATCACATGATTGCCTGATGATAAACACGTGATGTTAGTGTAAGGTAAGGTACCTAGGTACCTACCTACTCACTTGGATACCTGAGGTACTGTCCGGTATTTGTTAGTTTTGATTACTTCCAGCCCCCTCCCTACCCACCTGGATACCTGTAAAGACAAAGCAGAAAGCGGTCTTGGGCCAGTTCGTTATTTTCTCTGAAGCCATATCGGTATAGCCCCTAAATTGAATTGCTGTGCCAAACCATAGTCAGAATAGAGCTTAGAACTTTACTGCTCCCGAAACCTCCTAATGATTGATAAAGATGGTCGAGCGAACCTGAAGAGAAAATAGTCCTTTTCATCTTATGCAAATTTGAGATCCATTCTTTAAATCACCTCACTTTACAAACGATGCTCGCTTATCTATTTCAGGAATCAAATCTTATCCGATGCTAGTGGGGCATCAACGTGTGTGACGTTGAAGCCGCTGATCACACCTATGTATTGCACCTCGATCCGGAGGGTCACAAGCACAACGTCGGTCAACGACGTGGTGCTGTGTTGTTGAAGTTGTTGAGTGGCATGAAAAGAGATGGTTGTGCGAGTCGAGTATTGATGGCTCGTATCGGAGCAAGCGAAGGATTCGTGGCTGATGATCACATTCGGACTGTGTGGCGAACCACTGAAAGTGCCTTCGTACAGCTGCATTTTGAGCTGATGAGGAGTGAAATTTAGGAATTAAATTATCACAAGATACTCACGATGAACTTGCTTCAATCTTGGAATATGATACTTTTGATTCTGTTGTTCTCGATGTTCACGAGAACAGAGCTTGTCTTTGGGTTCGCTTACTGTAGCAGAAGCTTGGGCATGAAGCATATCAGACATAATTTGTATCATCGACGGGGATCCGTAGTCATGATCCGAGAAGCTCTTTCGTTTTGAGGGCCAGTGCTCGAGCTTGGCTCCTGTCAAGTTCCCTCATCCAAGAAACAAATGGACTCAACTTCTTTTGGTTGTTGTGCTCAATCATGAAAGGTGCATACAAGTCGTTGGGGGGGGGGGAAAAGTTTCATGTGGAGGAGGCTTGGACATTGAATTTAGTCCTCGCGCCTGGACAGCGAGCGAATTGAAAACTACCTCCGTTGAAGTGCAGGGGGCAGAGTAAGGTGAGGTAGATCTATTCTAAAGGCGGGTAAGCCAAAGATTTGGGGGAGGAAGGAAAAGAATCTTCAAGACCAATCATTATGGAACATATCAGCCGTCTAAGCTGATTATGGATTTAGAGTGGGGCACCGAAGTGGCTGAGGATCTTAAAGAAATTCAGGCGTGTCCAAAGTCTCTGAAGGTTGGTTATGAAGGTCTCTTTCAAGGTCTCACAAGTCTGTCAAGGATGCTTTTGCTTGGCCTACCATTTTACCTTTACCCACCCTTTCCACGACTGGCTGTTTCGTGTGGATCCAGCGATAACTTCCAAGACACGCAAGACTCCCACACTCCCCCCAACTCACTCCGTTCTAACTTCAAACCCTGCAAATAGAACTGAGCCCCTGTCCCTTTTGGGTCCTCTTGGGTTCTCTTGGTCCTCTTGGGAAGGACTGGACTGAAGACCCGAGCAGGGGTCTGACAAAGATCTCGTCCCAGTCGTGAGTGAACTCTTTTCTTTGTCTTGTATCTTCAAATCCACATCCACCTACAACACCTCCGTGTTTTCGTTCCTCGTTGCTTCTTGTTCCGCGTGTATCTTTCAATTTTCAATTTCTACTGTATCAGACTTGGCTCCGTACTTGGCTCTTTTCACTGCGGAGTATCAATTTCAACATAAACATCAACATCAACATCAAGCTTTACGATCGTTTCTTCTCTTTGCTCCTATCTCTTTCATTACACAAGACAGCTTTTCCTTCAGCCTCCACACTACACGACACTACACTCTTCAGCTCTGCATCCGAAGCCACCTCCACAAAACGCCTTTTTGGAACCAGCACAGTTACAGTACTCAGCAGTCTATTCTTTCCGGGTAGAACCTTGGCCGTCTTCAGCTTGTCGTAACCTTTTTAAACACCACTCTCCATCCTCTCGTTTGCACTTTTCATCATCTCAACACACTATACACCTCAATCTCTCAGCCACTCTCGGACGACTACACTCTAGGATAGAGTTGATACTGGCAGACACATCGATCACGATCTGCAGAGGCACCAAAAACATATATACATTCTGAGAACATCACTGCGTTGCACATCGATTGGAGAACGCAACAGGTAGACGGATCATACACTTTGTATACGGTACTATCATATACAACTATTTTGGGGCAGGTTACCGAGTACTTGTAGCGCATTTGTCGCTCTCGACACCATGTTACCTCAGTTTTTCACGTTATCGACCCTTTCCTTACTGTTACTGGATTTACCGAGAGCCCTAGCAGGAACACTTACTACATCATCATTCTCAACATGTTTATCCAACTCGAACATTACAGTGCAGAAGCTGGACATTACTTATAACAGCGATGCCGCAACAGTCACATTCGATGTAGCGGGCACGAGCAAAAGTACGATGAATGTCACAGCAACACTTAATGTGACTGCATACGGAATCTCAGTCTACTCGAACACATTCAACCCATGTAGTGCCGCAACATATGTGGAGCAATTGTGCCCTGTCCCATCAGGTTCCTTCGCTGCCACTGGAGTTCAAACCATACCTGCCAGTTATGTTGCGATGATTCCAAGTATTGCATTCACGGTACCCGATATTGCGGCTCAAGCAACTCTTGAACTAAATGCCCTGGATACTGGAGCAAATGTTGCCTGTATCACATCACAGGTCACAAATGGCAAGACAGTTTCCATACCAGCCGTATCATACGTTGCTGTCGGTATCGCCGGAGCAGCTTTGATCGTATCAGGCCTTGGTGCGCTTGGAGCCGCAGCAGGTGGAGGATCACAAGCTGGATCAGGAACCATGAGCCCTTCATTCACAGAAGTTTTTACCTGGTTCCAGGGAATGGCCATGAATGGGATGATGTCAGTGAATTATCCAACTGTTTACCGCAGTTTCACAAAGAACTTTGCTTTCAGCACAGCTATCATTCCGTGGGAGGGAATGCAAGTTGCTATCGATAACTTCCGAGCTGCCACTGGAGGTAACCTGACCGAGGATAGCGTTCAATTCCTCAAGAATGCCACTCTTGTTTTTGGTGATGGATCCAGCTCTTCGGCGGCGACAAAGAGATCACTTGTTGAAGGGGTGATATTCGTCCGAGATTCTCTATCAACAAGCACCAATGGAACCTCATCATCTGCAGCCTCCAACGGCACTATACAGGTAACTGTGGAGGGCATCAAGGCATATGTTGAGGAGTTGTCGGTTCCTTCGGCCAACACCTTTATGACAGTTTTATTGATTGCAGCTTGTGTAATTGCAGCCATTGCAGTTGGTATCCTTCTCTTCAAGGTCATTCTTGAAACTTGGGCATTGTTCGGATCTTTCCCTAAAGGCCTCACTGGTTTCCGTAAACATTACTGGGGAACCATGGCCAGAGCTATTGTTCAACTGATTCTGATTCTTTATGGAATTTGGGTGCTATATTGCATCTATCAGTTCACGCATGGCGATTCTTGGGCCGCCCAAACGCTTGCTGCTGTTACCCTTGCTCTCTTCACTGCTATTCTTGGGTTCTTCGCATATAAGATCTATTCTACAGCTCAAAAGCTGAAGAAGCAGGATGGGGATGTATCTGGGTTGTACGACGATAAGAAGAACTGGCTCAAATATAGCTTATTCTACGACAGCTACAAAAAGGATTACTGGTGGATTTTCGTGCCTGCTATTGTGTACATGTTTGCCAAGGGGACTGTTCTTGCTGCTGCAGATGGCCATGGATTTGCTCAAACCATTGCTCAGTTGGTAATTGAAATTCTAAGTATATCTCAACGTCACCACAGTGTTGAACCTCAGCTAACATGATTTCAGTGCTTGGTCTGCTTATTTGGAATCGACCTTACGAGCGAAAATCAGGAAATGTTATCAACATTTTCATCCAGGTTGTGCGTGGGCTCAGTGTCATCTGCATTCTCATCTTCGTTGAGGAGCTCGGCATCTCTCAAACCACCCAAACCGTGACTGGAATGGTATTGGTCGTATTGCAATCTGCGATGACCGGTATTCTTGCTCTGTTGATTGCTATCAATGCAATCATCATGTGCGTCAAGGAGAATCCTCACCGCAAGCGTCGCAAGGAAGCTGAAAAATTGAATCGTGATCTGGACAACATGGCTCCTCTTGACGCAAGGAAAAGTCTGCTCATGGATCCCACGAAGATGCCAATGACAGCCGGAGTCTACGATAGGGAGGCAAAGCATCCTCTAGTCCGCGACCATTCGCCAGACAGTTACACAAACAATGAAGCTGCCAACCCATACGCCGTACCCATGCGGTCTTTCTCCCCTCAGTCTCGACCATTCACTCCTCCACGTCAGCATCGGACCCTCGGCTCTGAAGACTCGCAAGACCGTCTTGTCCAGCATGCTGCTCCTTTAGGCGGTGCCATAGGCAGTCCTCCACGCCAGCCAGCGATACCAAATCTGGATAACTACGGAGGTAACTCGGGTACAGGATATAGAGGAGTTGCTTATTAGAAGTGAGAGCATATGCTAGGCAGGATCCTATCAAATAACGGATTTTCTTGTTCCATTTGCATTGCATTAGCGGTTTCACATAATGTCCAGGGTTACATAGGATACAGGTGGTACATATTGCGGCATATTTTATTTGTTTTGATACGAAGAGTTTGAGATTGACAGAGGGTTGTATCTATACGATTGCCTTCGTACTATTTGTTTAATGATGATAAGCGCATACCCAACATGCTTAAAGAATATACATCATTACCAGTAAACTTGTGATATGGAGACAACCGATATAAAGTACTCTTTCTTGTTCTTGAATCTTTTTGATGGGATGACATTACTTGATCCCGTGTCCGGTCACCAAAACAGTGGAGCTAGATAGTCTACCTCTCCAAATCCTTTGAGATTTCTTTGCTGTCCGCTAAGACAGACAAAATTCACTCGTAATAATACTTCTCACAGCAATCAAAATTTCCACAATTCCATATCGTTTACGTTTCATTGGGATATGCAACATGATGGAAATATCACATGATAGGTGGGGACAGTAACAAAATGCAGCAGTCCCAAAGAATGATGACAAGCGGTCTCACAACATTTATCACAACAAGAACTACAATAGACCATGTGCTTTATTCTCTTTGCTCACAACGGCTTTTACTTTGCAGATGCTCTATCGTCTCCATCTTTACCAAAAGATAGCGGGGTTCTTGGTGTTGAGTGATCAATCTCCTTTGTCTCATGGATTTTGTTGCACTTACTAGTCAGTGACCACATCCACGAGCATCATGACCATCGAATCGGATCCTTCCGCGGCGACTCCAAGTTGCATTGCACACAGGGATCAGATAGCTTCTACGTTTGAATTGGGAATTTCTTCTTCCTCCAGAAGCAACCAAGTCAGCGACCGTTTTGTGTGAGGTGCCTGGGCATACAGGGCTCGAAAACGCTTCGCTTCGCTTCACTCAGATCATTAACCCTTTCGTTCAACAAGACTATATTTCACTTCCAGACTATTCTGTTGGTATTGAACGAAACGCAAAACCACTCCTGGGAATAGTCCATACAGCTGTCACTACTTGATCGCTCATTGACTATTCCCTAACTCTTCTCGGTAAACTTGCTCTATATTTTCATCATTTCCCATGTGCGCATCGAACGCGAACAAACAACCTCATCAATAGTCGTAGTGACTAGCACCCCCTCAAATCAAAATTCATTGAGATGGGAGAGCGACTGCTGTATTTTTTTCTATTTGTTAAGCAGCATGAGATACTTCTTGAACAAACAAAGTATCAATCCGCACTAACGAGGTCGCATCGAAGGAAGAGCCATGTGAATAGTCGATAAGACTCATACAACAGCCCGAGCCCAGTCAACAGTATGTAACCTACCTACTTTGAACCATACGCAAAACAACTATCCTATAGATCTGTGGTGGCTTCAACAAATCACTTGATCTGAGGTTTGTGTTCCATTGATAGCTCATCAAGTTGACCAGCACTGGGAACCATGTGTAGGCTTGATGGCAGCCTCCAACCAGTTGCATATTGTTTCTCGCGTCGAGGGAATGGGCTTGACACACCATCAGGCAAAATGTCGTGAATGTCAGAAACTGCACGAAGGGCATAACCATGAAATATGTCAACAGGCACACATTCTACAGTTTACTCGCTTATGCAGTGGTATTTTGTAGTGTACCCGTTCTCTCTTCTTTCAATAACGCTGATTGGAAATAGTAACCACGAAAGAGCAATGAAAATCGCGGAATGTCTTTACAGAGCTCTTAGGCTACTCGCTTCGGTCATTTCCCTACACGAAGCACTCAGCGTCTTGACTAGTCTAGCTGTTAACCAACATGTGTTGGAAACCAGATACATCAAGCCTCAGCGTGTCGGCGTGAAAGTCAACGAGCATCACCTCCACGCCGGCAGATTGATATCGCTATGAGGTTTGTCATTGCTTACAAGAAATTGAAGGTCATGCCATACATGTCCAACGCAAGATAAGCAGCCATTTCCGATATCAAATACAAAGAAAGGAGTGCAGAGGTTTAATATTGATGTAAGTATAGACATCCGTTCACAATCTGAAGCTGTCAAACACTATCAGACAAGAGTAGGAGAATCCCTAATTGAGACAATCTTGGCTTTGCTGACAGACCAAACTCTCGTGGACAAAGAACACAAAAATGGACAGCTTGCCACTTTGCAATTCAGCTAGGCAATCAATCACAGTTCATTCTACAAGGACAAGTGACATCCCACCATGGGCTGTGTATGGCATAGGATGTCTGATACATGCTAGACAGTCAAGCGACTGCGTAATTGAACAGCTTTTGCAATTCTTTACTATGTTAATGTACAGAGAGTTGTGTCGTGCCAGAACGAGCGGAAACTAGCCAAGCGGCTCTCCGTGTGCCCTTTCTTTACAGCAGCAGCATCTTGTCCTCGCATTCTCCATCCTCACATCCTCCATTTCCATATCCCTCAGCATTTCCTTCTCTCAAGAGCCAATGAGATGGAGGCAACTTGAAAAGTTTTTGCTTCAAGAGGTACGCTGATGAAACATCTGCTTCGCTTGGCAACTTGACAGCGACGATATCCAGAACCACATTCCTGTCAGTTCGAGAGTTGTCGTATATCAAAGAAAGCTTCATAAACTCGAAACCAAGAGTAACGGTTTCAACGTAGTAGCTGCGATTGTCCGTTGCGTGGCCGCATGTTCCAACCTTCTTAATACCAAAGACTGCCATCGATCCTTTGGTCAAAGATTTCGCTGGGATTATTTCCTGAATGATGTTGGTGCTTGCAGCGCCGTTCTCATCTTTTCTTTGCAAAACGGTGGCTACCACAAGATGCTCGGGGGTTTTCAAATTCTCAAGTCCCAGGGAAAGAACCTTATCGCCCGACCTGACGACCGCAGCGGCAAAATAGCCCCTTCTACAGATATCGGCGACGCCTTTGATATGGGGGTACAGTGTCTTTGGGTAGACGTCGATGCGATTATCCATGGTTAGATTGTACAACTTGACTACAGGATGCGCGTTAGTGTGCGTAGTAAAGAGATACTAAAGAAATTCTCTCTACAATATAGTAGACGTACCTTCTCCACCATTCTTGCCGTGGTCCTTGCTCCAAACAATCACATATTCGCCATCTATATGGTCACGAACCTGCAGAATCAGTAGATGTTTCTTGTACAGCAGAGGGAAATAAGCATACCTCCTTGTAGTCAAAGTCATAGTAATCTACGTCCGCGCCCAGAAAATCTTCTTCCTTCTTAGCCTGCATCTCAACGGTCGTGGTTCCGAGTGAGAAGGAAGGAGAATTCTCCATGCCTTCCTTCACCAACATCTTGCTAAATTGGCGTGCTTGCTTGGACCTCAAGGATTCTGTACCGGTGTTGCCTTCAATATCCTCCATCGCTATATCTGCTCCTTCTTCATTATGGCCCTTCGTCGGTTGCGTTCCAGCTTTGATGCGCGCCATTGCGGTGTTGTGTAATTGGGTTGGTTGTTGGTGGTTATTGAAATTCCGTGGTGAGCAAGTCACATCAAGAACGGCACTACTGCTTGAATCATGAGTTTTTGGTTTTATGCGAAAATGAGCGTGCTTGAATTCTAATCACACTCAATTTTTCGTCTTCTAGGAAGCTGCAGCCATCTTCTGGGATTGGTCGATCTAACGGATTTGTATATTTATTCCTAAGACTATGGATACAACAAACCTAAGACAATGGTTCTACAAAGTATCCATCGAGTCTTCGTGGCTTTTTACTTTGATGACTATAGCGACAGCTAGATGATTATAGAAGCCTTGCCTAGCCACTACTTGGCCTAATTACTCCTCCAAAGCACCGAAGATGGCTGCCTGAGATATATTTATCTCGCTATGTCCTCTAGCAAACACATCCACTACCATCTGTTGCTTGTCTCTAGGAAGTTATGACACTTTTTAAGGCTTGAAGCCTGTCTTTCCTAATTAACCAAGTATCGCGTTGTCACCCAGGATCTCAATGCCATCCTTCAATCCTTCTGAGGGTATATGTTTCAATTTCTCCAAGCCATGCATTCGAAATCCCAGCCCTCTACATGTTCTTCAGAACTTGCAGTGTGTTCGTCCCGAGTTTCGTAGTGCTGCACGCATTTGACACTTTGACAGATATATCATTAAATCACATCTTTTTGTGATAGTAATCCTTGTGTTTCCATCTCGTTTGCTCGTTTGCCTTTGTCCACTCGACAGCTGAGCGAAGTCTGAGGATCAGTATGGCTCTCTGTTTGAGGTTGTGATTGCTCGATGTTAATTCGTTTGCTCCAAGGATCTTGTGATATCCCTAGATGACTGAAAAGCTTTCTCTGACGCTCCGCGTGGTCTAGATCGGTCAGTCAGGAATCGTTTCGGTAAGTGCCCACGAGAAGTAGAGCTATATTAATACTTCATATGAGAGTTCAGGAGATGCCCGATGCACAGGTCTCTCGATGTCAAGCGCTCAACAGTATTGATAAATCAGGAGCATTCTTGTTTGGCAAGTATAGTCAAGGGCTGGAGATATGCATCGAGATGCTACAATCAGCAATGCCACCAGATGCTACGAGTACAAATGGAGTCGTTAGGGGGGTATATCATAGTCTTGCAATACTAATCAATGCTGTTGTCACTTTGGTGGATGTCATATTCAATTGGTTTTTGTCAAGAACCTGAAAACAAGCTCGCCTACTTTGTGTCAACATATTTCCGTTCTTCATGTAAACACAACCTCGTCACCTTCAACACCTTCAACACCTTCAACACAACTACATCACAACACGTCAATATGTATCAAGCTACATACATATTGATCACTGCTCCCAAAGCTCAAAGCTCCTATTGCACATGAGCACGGGTAGGTTTCTTTTTTACAACTCCCCCTGACTCCCAACAACCTTCTTTTCCTCCCTTAATCATTTGATGCTTAGTGCTAAGATCACGGCGTCAGAGTATCAAATTTCTTCCTTGACCTCCAATTCTCGCAGATCTCACACCCAGCGCAAAGATCACACTGTTAGTCAGAACCCTTTCTTCCAATGTCCTCTTGTGCTCTTGGTAATTTGTTTCTTGATGCTGATAACGCAGCACAGCAGTATCGAAGCTTCTCTACCGGTCTCAATTTCCTGCAGATCTAACAAGCTGTGCAAACACCACACTGTAAGTCGAAATTTTTTCTTCCTATTTGGCGCTCTGTTAACGCTGAGCTCTCGACACATGTTTGCTAATACCAATTGCGAACAGATTGCTTACTTGATTCACAACTACGCCTACGAAGAACGCCTCCTAGAACTACTCAAACGCTCCCTCCAAACGTCAAGATATATATCAATTCTCTTTGAAGGTCCCCATTCATTCCATCTCGCCATCAAGCTATACTACAGTGCGCAGTGCTACTCCCTGCTAAGCCATCAAATCCATACATAGCACTGACTTCATGGCATCACGTGTGTCACTTTGAGTTCTGGATTTGAAGTTGCCCAGGCTAACACATCACTTTTATAGAAAACTCATTCGCAATGTCCTATTCAATCCTCTCCAATTCGATCACTTCGCTCAAGAATATGGCTGGATCTCGTGGAATCAACCACGCAACAATGGTTCACAAGGAGTCGGTTATTACAGCGATTCTCACCCATGATCTCGGATTGGTCGAAACCTCTTCGTTCACAATGCTGCCACAGCCTTTACTCAAAGAGTCGGTCGCTGCCATGAAGAAGCTCATTCATGACCGTCTTGCTGGCGGAGCGATTCCTGCTATGATTGAGGTTCTGCGCAATGTGCAAAGTTTGGTGCGCAGGGGTGTCCTTATTGCCGTGCTCATGTATCTCGATTCTCATGGCATTCATGAGTCGTACAACTCAATGCAGCCAAATATGGCATCAACTCGCAAGAACGGAAATATCTTGAGGGATATTCTTACTCTCACGAGCATTGGACAATGTACGGCCATTGCAAGAGGAGGGGACGATCGTCCAGAACTACATCCTTCCAGGATTTAACCGACTGCCCCTTGAAATCAGTACCATGATCTGGAAGGAGTATATCCGGCTCTCTCAATCTTGTGTGGATGCATGCTATCAAGGCCAAGGCAGAGAGGTCGTGTGAGGGCCAGTTCAAGGAGGGTACTACGTTCAGGACTGTTATTGCACATGCTTTCAGAGAGACCTGATTTATGAGTCTTGTTATGTTGGGAGTGAGTTTCTGTGAGTGTCGAGAGGGGGGAGTCAGGACTTAGATCGCGTCATGGCTGGAGCAGTTTCGGATGTGTAGTCATAGGTACCATATGACAGAACAATGCATGAAATGAATACCGTCAAACAATCGAGTCTCTTCCACCTTCCTGTATTGAACCTTTTCCCCGTTTCAGAGAGGACTCCTGATAATGTGCCATGTACCGTGATGTGCCTTAGGTAGGGAAACATTCCAGATGTTCGCTTAATTCAGGGGTCCTTTTGGCAACCTGAATTTAAGCTGGATTAGAGGTCTACGACTCGAAGTTCGTGAACAGAGCCATATTAACACGATGAGAAATTGGAGTCTTTAAATCGTGATGAGTAACTCTAGCTTAATCTGGAGCTCATATGGATATACCAGCGCAGCGACAAGAGTGGTGTCACAACAGAAAACTAGCCAAAGCTATCGCGGCGACGACGAAGGCCACTACAATGCCCCGAGTACTGGATCGTGTCATCAGATAGGAAAGTTTGGGATTCATCTGAGACCATTGATTAGCACGTATGCTAATACATGTAAATTTCTTCTTCTATTGCCTCGCATGACAAGCTTATTTCGGCGATGTGCTCGGAAATACCTATGCCAAAGGACTCGCTCGTCTCAACTTCGGAACACATGCGACGACAAGGATTTCTTGATATTGAGAGCAATTGTTAAGAATGTTTGTATATGTAATTTGTACTGTGAGGAAGTTAATTTACACACAGTAGGGGTTATTATGGAATATCGCGAAAGATATCTCGGCTTATTTCTCGGGGAATGGAACTATATATTTACCCATAAGAAAATCAAACGCCTATTCTAGATCCGAGGAAGGAAGAACCTCGACCAACGAAGCAAGCTCGATTCGCTGATTTTCAGGGAAGATAGCGGAAATAATCGTAACACACCTGAAAGGATCCTCAAGAGGGCGAGAGAAAATTATGTATAGTATCACAAGTACACACAGCTGGAGATGATTTGTAAACGATAATGCAGGAAGTTTCAATTTGAGCTCAACACTGAACATCATATATCAACGGATCCCATCCGTTACTCGCCCTCTCGCCATCAAACATCTTGACATCATTCGCAAACACAACCCTCCTATTCTTCCTCCTCCTCTGCATGACAATCTGTGTCCAATCCCTATCAATCTCCCCTCTATACTCACTGTCACTATCGCTTCCACTCCCACTCTCGCTCAAATCCAGCTCTCTCGCCTCCCCTTCACCATCCCTCCATCTCTTCTTCAAAATACTGACCAATTTCAGATTCCTCCTCGTCCTCCGATACGCCTCCCTCCACACCCTCTGATCCTCCTCAACACACTGATCCACGACCCAATCATCCACCCAGGCGTAAATCTCCCAAATCCTCTCCCAAAACGCCCAAGTCAGCACCAGGACCAGCAAGCACATGTTGACGGCCTGACTGCACTGCTGATGCCGCGTCAAGATAGTGCTGAAGCCCTGGTGCTTGCCTGAATAATCGTACGGCATGGCGATTGAGACCGCGATCGCCGCATCTGAAAGTTGGATGCCGCCGCCGCTGCTGCTCATGGGTTTTGGTGAGGAGACATAGGTGCTGTTGTGCTCTTGGTGGGGGAGGAGGATGTTCATTGTGGCGTTGAACACCGCGAGCGGGATGGAGTTTTGGATATGTGTGTGCATTTTTGGTAATTTGGAGTTTGGCTGCCCAGCAGCGAGCAACGATTTGTTTTTACTGTTATTTATTGTAGGAATATGGGTGACTGATTGTCGTTGTTGTTGATGATGATGATATAGTATACGTAGTCGTCGTAAGGTGGTGGTACGAACGATGAGTGGGGGAAGCCGATTTGCTGGAGCCTTGCCGAGGCGACACCTGCGATGAGTCTTAGATAACCCAAAGCAGCGGAATTCACAAGGAAATTTGACAATTGACTTTTGCCAATTTTTTCCCCGGAATGCAATTGTTTCGATGCGTTCAAGTCGTTCCACAACGAGAAATGGTCGATGCACACACGGAGCTGTCGAATAGCTGCTCCCTTAGCTAGCTAGCTTTCGTGAACGAGAACAGATTACTCCTCAAAAACGAGCGATGGAGTATGATAAAACAATGTAGATCCCAAGCACTTCTCTCTTTCCCTTTGGCGAAATACAAAAGACAGAAAGATCAAAACATTGAAGATTGGGGGGGGGAACATAGGTATGATAACAATATAAACAGCAAGAGTAGCCAGGCTGGCCGCAAGCTCCAAACTAGACTAGAGGCAGACCAGAACCAGAACCAGAACCAGAATCAGAACAGACCAGCTGCAAGAACTTGTTTACCCCTCAAAATAAAAAAAAAAGAAGTGACCACGCGGAGAGAGGGTCGAAGCTGCAGATCTAGCTCATAGGTAGGGAAGGAAAGGTAGGGAAGGTAGGGTTGGTTGGGAGGGAGGGAGGGAAGGTCCAGTCCAAAAACCAAGAATAGTTAGAGTTCGGCACTACGGGAAGATAGATCGTCTGGACCGGCCGGCGCTTTTATTTGCCTTGCACCTGCCTTATCCCCCTTATCTTGCTCGAACTAGTCCCAAAACATACACGAACCTGCGAAGAAAGAAGAAAGAAGGAAGGGGCCAAAGGAATATCCGATGTTCTTACCTTACCTAGCCTTTTCCAGCACTCAAGACTCCTCTCTAGCTTGGAAACCTGGAAACCTGGAAAGTGGGATCAAAACACCGATCGTTGGTCGGTTGTTTTTATTTACATCTGCTTGTGACAGCTGCCCTCTCCTTCTCTCTAGCGGCGTGGTTTGTTTTGTTTCGAGTTGAGTTGAGTTGAGGGGGGGGGAGAGGAAAAGTTTGCTGGTTCTGCAGACTTGAGTGGTGCATTATTTTACCATTTTACCATTTTGTCATTTTACCGTTTACCATTTTACCATTTACTAATTGCCATTCCTTCATTCATTCATTCACTGCCGAGCTTGCACTGAATAGGATATACGGAGTGAAGTCGAACAGATCGTACGGAGGTACAAAGTGATCACAGGTGGGGTCGGTCGGTGGACTGTGGAGCGAAGAGGCGCAGCCACACGAGGCCGTCTCCATGGTCTCGTTCATGGATCAAGCTTCAAAGTTGGCATAACCTGGCTGGCTGGCTGGCTGGCTGGTGGAAGAACCTCATTACCAGATTCGCCATTAGTTTCAATAGGTCGTGCATTTGCAGCTTGCACGCCTTACGTCGACGTCGACGGAGGTACACACATCGTATCCACGCGAAAGCTTTAAATAGGCAAAAGGAAAGAACAATATATGGCTTCATTACGAGGATTTGTGGAGATGCGATGCGTATGTTTGTCCATTTGTCCATTTGTTCATTCCTCTTCCATTGTCACATAAGTAAGGGGCACGTGGTAGTTAGAGTTTCCCGTCGGCTTGTAAGACCTCAGGTACCTTAGTGTCGTAGTATGCATTGAGGAAGTGGTTCCAGGCTGCAATTGATCCAAGCACAGAAATAGACTTTGGCCTCGAGGTGATTCAGTACAAGCTTCAAGGAGCAGCTGTCGATTAGACTTGGCTCATTCCCAACCTTCCAAATTCACACCAAGAAAAGCGTCAAAGTCAGCTCCATTCACAGCAAGTTGAGTACAAAGTGACAGAAATCAAATTCCAGAAGCAGAGTAAATAGGGTATAGTAAGAAACAGACAAATCATCCCCTGTGCAAACCAATAGGCACAGCAAATGTGTGAGTGAACTATGTACAATGATGAGGGAGAAGGGCACTCCAAACAGCAATCCCCAAGGTACTTTAGACATAAGCATTATCTTCGTAAAACCATTATGTATGGGCAGCTGTGATCCATCCATCCAGACTTAAACCTTTAGTTCTGCTGTGATTTCCTCGCGAGCCTTGGCACACCACTTCCAGATCGCTTCCTCGAATCCCTTCAAAGCAGCCCGGTCGGTACCATTTACAACTCCCATTACATCCACTTTCAATACGACCTCCCAACGCAATTCCGCAGCTTTGATCCAATAACGCAAGTTCTCCGCGCTCCGGTATGGCTTGCCAAAATCTGTGTGCCACTTGTCGATAGCACCGAAAGATCTCTTGCTTTGTTTAATCACTGCATTATGAAGCTTGACCAGTCTCATTCCAGTTTTCATGTCTTTCAAGAACGGAGTGAGTAATTCATTGTCCGAGACCTGGTCAACAGAGGTGAAATCGGGTAGGGTGTCGGCGTCAGGATCCATTGATTTGATAAAGGCAATTTCTCGTTCAATGCTCTGGCCATCCCAAGAACCGTCGAGCCAGGTCCAGCTCGCCCTTTGTTTCCTCTCAGCTTCTTCCATAACCTCTTCCTGTCTCAACATATCATACACGCTTGCTACCCAGTTTTCCATGGTTATTCGTTCTTCACTACGCATTCCAGTTGCAAAATTTCTGGTTGCCATGCGCTTCAGAACTTCCATAACTGATAGAAGCTCGGCTCGAATCTTGCGTTCGGATTTGATGGCAGACAATCGTGCGGGTTGATCGTGTGCTGTGTAGTATCTTCGCGCAGCTCGAATGGCCAGTGTCATGATATCGAGAATATGCATGCCTTGCAACTCAAACCATCCGTGATTCTCAGCATTGCTGTCTTCAAGAGTTGCCCGAATGAGAGCTTCGCTGTCAGCCCGGACATGTTTGGAGGGGGAAGTTGGTGGTGAATTCGGGTTTCGTTTTGCCTCCTCCAGAACTTTGGCAGCATCCGTGATGCCCTTCTCAAGATCGGACTTTAGCTCTTCGAGCGTTGGAGGGCGTGGTATCGGCTTGGCACGGTGGATATATGTGCTAGCAGTTGGAGGGAGCATATGCGGATGGTCCTCGTCTTCGTCACCACTGAAGTATTCGTCATCTTCGTTTGTAGGGCTCTCCACCAACATGCCTCGATGACCTTGAGCATTGAGCTCCGGACTATTTCCCATTGACGCGTAGGACGAGTCGACATCGGAACCAAGGACTCGTGGTGTAAGGAAGGATGTATCCAAAGCCGAGAGATCCAGTGTACCACGGTTATCCTTCTTCTTCATCAACCGACCTCCTTTCCCATCGAGCAAGCCTGTCCGTGCAAAATAGTACTGCAGATGTGCGATGCTACCCAAACTCAGGACACTTTCTCTTGATTGTGCCGAGGCAGCAAAGTTGGTTCCTTGTGGTCGAACATATCCACGACGCTGCTTCCTCTCGAGACCACCCATCGACTGTCGAGGTGTATAGCTCGCGGAGGATGATCGAGAGGTAGAAGTGCCTGCCGAGCTGGCATTGCTGCCTAGAGATTCTCGTCCCATTCTGGATCCACCGGAAAAGAGAGAGCTTGACGATCCTGTTGAAACTGATCGAGATAGTTCTGGACAGGCACCGATGGCGGGAGTTGGAGATGTTGACGGGGACGGTGAGTCTCTTCTGAAAGAAGGTTGCTCTTGCAAGTCATGTTGTGGTTCTTCCATGTTTATGGTTTTAGGTTACGTCGAGTATTCGAGTTCGTGCGTTCGTTCTTTCTGTTCGTGGGCCTTTCTTCAGCTAGGTAGGTAGTGATTATATTAACGATTTGGTTCGCGATACCAAAAGAACGTCAGTGACTGTGCCCGGCAACAGTCATATGTTAAGGTAGAGAGAGAGAGTGAGATAGTATTGATGTTATTAAGATGGGATATGAAGTAAAGAGTGTATCGAAATCTCCCGGGAGACTTCTTGTTTGGACGAGACAACCAACAGAAAGCAGGGGTTTTCGCGTTTCCATTAATCTCAAACGGGATTGATCAAAGTTGATCAAATGTGATCAAAGCTTGCAGGCATTAACTTCTACCTAACTTCTAGAAGCATTAGCTTTGCCGAACAAGAACAAGACAAGAACAAGACAAGAACACAAGAACACTAAAACATTAACACAACATTAGCTGGAGCTTTACTAACACTTACTGGAACAATGATATTTGGTCAATTGCTGGAGCTTAACGGATAGAAATGATAATATTCTAGAATTTACAGATGAGGACGTATGCATTGTGTCTTTCATTCCTCTGATTTGTTCTTGGGTTTCTCAGTCAACCAAAAAACTTGTGTAACAGATGCTCGAGACCTCAAAGTCAGTTTAAGATGATTCGAATTTTATTTTCAATAAACAATTTCGTTGGCTCTTGGTTATTTTCTGTTTGCATCTCAAGTCTCAGCCAGTGAGAATTGCTCCTGACGGAAAATGATGTCCATTAAGAAACGTCCTACTATGCAGCACGGTAGATGTGCTGTACACCAAAGGAAATGAAATGAGGGGGGGGTTTCGCGATTCGTGTTTTAATGAACGGATAATGGCACCTACTGTACCCTACCCCTGAAGCTACCTTAGGTAAGGTAGCCGATATCATGTGACATGATGCGCTGCTGAAGTGTCATCGCTCGGATTCTGAGACTTTGGTTAACTCTGACACAAAGAGATACAACCTGAATGCTTCATAAGCTGTGCACAAAACGAGCTTTCTAACTTGTTCTGATATTCAAAGCGACACAATAAACACTATCAAGTTCAGCTGCCAACTGATCACCAATCCCATCATCCGAAAGTGTCAGCTCAGCTCTCTTGCAATAAGTTTCCTCGACACATTTCCCAACCTCACTGGTCTTCCCCACGACCTCAATGTCTCATATTGGCGGTGAAGCGCGCGGCTAAACACTCTTCGACTCTGAACTCGTGGTACATAAGAACCTCCTGTGACCGTCAAAGATTGAGCATCATGTGCATGCTGCCAGACCCAAGTCCTACAGTATGCTACCATTCAAGTAATTTTCCCCGAAGCTTTCTTTGCTCTCGCTAAACCCAACCAGGCAAAGACCACTCTTATGCTCCAATTTTCGACAACTCACCCGCTGAAATCCCGTTCTCGAAACCTTGAAGGAGTTCCAACTCCTCCTGTGTCCTCTCTTTGTAGAAGACATCACGCTTGAATCCCCACGTCTTTCTCCAATCTTTCTGCAATGTCCTTCCACTCTCCAGTGAGAGGATCTAAGCAGTGGTGGAGAAAGCTTAAAATATGCTGTCATATCTTAAGCTCGAAACAGGCCCTAAACTATAGTGCCAGGTACCGATGGATTTGGCAATTCTCTCCGTGGTAGTCTCCCACTTGAGTATAAGTGATATAAATCTTGACATGAATGAAAATTTTGCATCCTGTTCTTTTGCATTCTTCCATCAGTGCCTCAAATCAATTTCCAGTGCTCTTTCTTTATCTCATTCACAATTTACAAATCGATAGCTACTTCCCAAATCCAAAAGCTCGTCTGCTTAACTTACCTTACTCTTCCCTAAAGACATATCGAATATCCTCTCACAGCTCTTCTTTCCCGATTCACCCATATTGTTTGTTTACCCCAGTACAAGATGGCACCAATGGCTCTCGACACCTTCGAGGACCGCGACGGCCTCGCTCTCGAGTCCCTCTCCGACGACATCGACGCAGTCAACGTTCTCAAAGACCAACTAAAAAAGGAGCGTGCCATGAACGAGGCCTCAGAGTTCGATTCCGAAAAAGACAAGACCCAATTCCGACAATACGAAGATGCCTGCGACCGCGTGAAGTCCTTCTACAAGGAGCAGCACGAGAAGCAGACCGTGGCATTCAACCTCAAAGCCAGAAACGACTTCAAGGCTAAGACGAGGGCCGAGATGACGATCTGGCAGGCGATGGAGAAGCTCAACACCCTCATCGATGAGTCGGATCCCGATACCTCGTTGAGCCAGATCGAGCACTTGCTGCAGTCGGCAGAGGCGATCAGGAGGGATGGCAAGCCAAGGTGGATGCAACTCACTGGCCTCATCCATGATCTCGGCAAGCTTCTTTTCTTCTATGGCGCCGAGGGACAATGGGATGTTGTTGGTGATACATTCCCCGTTGGATGTGGGTTTGATAAGCGAATCATTTACCCAGATACCTTTTCTGCGAACCCAGACTCGACGAATCCTATCTATAGCACCAAGATGGGCATCTACTCTGCCGGATGTGGAATGGACAATGTGATGCTGTCTTGGGGTCATGATGAATATCTGTACCACATCGTCAAGGATCAGTCAACATTACCGGCTGAGGCGTTGGCGATGATTCGATACCACTCCTTCTACCCTTGGCACTCGGCTGGTGCGTACAGGGAATTCATGAATGAGCACGATGAGAAGATGTTGGAGGCTGTGAAGGCATTCAACCCTTACGATCTGTATAGCAAGAGTGATGAGGTACCAAGCATAGAAGTATTGAAGGTGAGAAGACCCTATCCCAATTGATAATGATAAACTAACTGATTTGTGCGTAGCCATACTACCTTGAGCTCATCGACGAGTTCTTCCCAAACAAGGTCATCAAATGGTAGTGGATGGGTTTAAGTCTTGGTTCTTTAGTATATAGGATTTGGTGGCTTGAAGGAACACTTCAAGTCTTGCTTTTTGGTAGCCTTTGAGCGTGCTGTTGAGATTATTAGATGCGTTTGAATTTAAAAAGCCTTGATCCATACGAAATTGGTCTTGATTACACCAGATTGAGCAATGATCACTGACTTCATTTTGATGTGTATATAATTTGCTCTTTCCATTTGAAGGATTAAATTTGATAATTTTGATCTCTAATTGACAGTTTTTACTCCTTCTCGCTAGCCAACGGATGTATTCTCATAACTTCAAAATCACGCCTCAGAAGTATCCACCAAAACCTTCAGAACCAAGCTTCCCTCGTCGTCTTTCACCCGTCCTGCCATACCGAATGCACCTGGGATACTTTCGAATCCCTTGAAGCGCTGAGTGATCAGCTTCTCCAAATCAGGCAGCAGTGGATTTTTACTCGATACCAGCTTGATAGCCTCCTCATATGTATTTGCGTAACGGAAAACACCCATGAGATCGACTTCCCTCAGAGCTGCTGCTGAGATGGGAAGTGTTTGGATGGGCGATCCCATGCCGATGAGCATGATTCTACCACCCGGACGAGTTGACTGGATGTTCGGTTAGCATTCGCGTGTAGTCGACAGAACGAGTGAGAACGTACGTAAATTGCAGCTTGTAGACAACTCTCAACACCCGTACACTCAAACACGGCATCAACTTCCTTCCCACCCTTCGCTTTCGCCATCTCGGCGACCTCCTTTGCGAATGCGAGTTTCTCCTGAATCTCAACTGGTCGCTTCATGGGCACCACCATGCTCTCGTCTGCGAATCCGTTCTTGACGGCAAACTCTACACGCTCGGCTTGGATATCTGCGATGATTACTTTGCTTGCTCCGCTCACTTTGGCCATTGCTGCGCAGAGCAAGCCAACAGCACCAGCACCGAAGACAAGAACTGTGGATGAGGTTGGTAGGGCTGCGCGACGGGTGCCGTGGATGGCGACGCCGAGGGGCTCGAGGATGGCGCCGAGTGCGAGGGAGACATTGTCGGGTAATCTGGAATTTTTCAGTATGTGATTCTGAAGAATGTATGAGGTAAACGAGAGACTCACTTGTGACAATACACAGCTGGATGGTTGATCCTCGCCTGTAACGTCCCCTGGAAATGCGGGAACGACTTTGCCGAGCTCCTGAACCTCAGCTGCTTACAGATGTTATACCTGCCACTGGTACACAGCTCGCACTCCAAACACGGCAAGCCAACCTCCAGGGCAACTCGATCTCCCACCTTCAAGCTCGTGACGGACGACCCAACCGCAGTCACGATACCGGACGACTCGTGACCGAGCGTCAATGGCTCTTGCACGATGATGTCGCCGTTGCGGTAGTGGTTGAAGTAATGAAGATCCGATCCACATAATCCGGTTGCGTGGACAGCTACCTGGACTTCTGATGCTTCTGGGAGGGAGAGTTCACGATGTTCCTGTATTTTTCCGTTAGTGAGAGGTTTTTGTATATATAGACGACGTGGGGTGTATATGTACATACGATCTGTAAGTCCTTCACTCCGTGCAAGACGGAGGCAATGACTTGGTCACTCTTTGTTTCTGTAGCTGTCGACATGTTTGAAATTCGTGATATCGTATCTTCTTTTCAAGTAATGAACTTCTTTCTCTTCACGGCAAAGCAGTATAAACAGTATAAGCACCAAGCAAAAGTTAATCCCCGCAAAACCCCCCATCTCTTTATGTTTAACAAAAGCTCTCACCAGCTCGTGACAGGTACCCGTACCTCGCCTCTCACCTGCGGTCTCGCGGGTATCGCTTTTTGACGGCCCAGTAAGTGAAGTGACATCCCACCATATACTTGGATCTCCGTACCCCACGACTGCCCCACCATGACACAGGTCCGCATTCCACGCCCTCCCACCCCATGATCTTTCGTCCCAATCCGGCAATTCTCCCCATGTCTCGCATGCTGTCGGCCCGTCCATCGGAGCGGAGGGGCAGAACAGGGGGGCAACCCTCAATTTTTGGGATGCCGGAGCTCAGGTGAGCTTCATGCATGCACGGGATGGAAATCATATGGTGCCTTATAACTATCGTGAAGTTACACTTTTTGATTATTCCATCTGTTGTTCCATAATACTCACAATGGCGACACTTGCAATGTTCAACCTCGCGGGAGAAACGGCTTTGGTTACTGGTGGAACTAGAGGAATTGGTCAAGCAGCAGCAGTTGCGTTGGCAGAGTGCGGGGCAGATATCATTTTGATACAGGTGTAGTACTTTATTTTCCATACCAAATAGCAATCGACTAACAACCCCCCCCCCCAGCGCGACAGATCCAATCTCACAACACAGCAAGCCGTCGAAGCACTAGGTCGCAAAGCAACAATCTACACCGCAGACCTCTCCTCGCAAGCTGAAGTCGCAGCTCTCACGCCCTCGATCTTGAAGGACGGACACAAAATCTCCATCTTGGTCAACTGCGCAGGTATCCAGCGTCGACATCCCAGCGCCCAGTTTCCGGATAATGACTGGAACGAGGTACATGCCCCTCTTCCCTCCTCTTCTCGGTACATCATTGAGGCAGAAGGAGAAATAGAAACGAGGAGAAGAGAGACAAAAATTGGACCCGGCTAATGAAACCGGCAATAGGTCATCCAGGTGAACCTCACCACGGTCTTCACGCTCTGCCGCGACATCGGTGCACACATGCTCACGCTCGAGCCTTCAGCCGCGCTAGGTCGTCGCGGAAGCATCATCAACTTCGCCTCTCTCCTCACTTTCCAAGGCGGTCTCACCGTCCCGGCATATGCGGCGTCCAAGGGAGCTGTAGCTCAGCTCACCAAAGCGCTGTCGAACGAGTGGACGAGTAAGGGCGTCACGGTCAATGCTATTGCGCCCGGATATATCGCGACGGATATGAATACGGCGCTTTTGAACGATGAAGCGAGGTTGAAGAGTATCAGTGAGAGGATACCAGCCGGGAGGTGGGGAGTGCCAGAGGATTTCAAGGGAAGTGTGGTGTATCTGGCGAGTAAGGCTAGTGGGTATGTTAGTGGGCATGTCCTTGTTGTTGATGGAGGATGGATGGGTAGGTAAATCAGAAGTGACTGTGAATTATGATAGCTGCTAGGGCGGAAGATAAAGTATGGTAGAAAAAGCAAGCTAGGCATTTCTCCATGTCGAGACAACGAAAATCAAAATTGGAACCTGTCTCTTGTCGTCTTATCCGAATTTAATACTGCCTTTAATCAATCCTTTCTCGTCCGCATTACTATTCCTGCTCAGACATAAAGCGCCATAAGATTGAGGATACAAACAAACCTGACCTAACTAGCTTCCTGAATTAAGCGAACCCCTTTCCCTAGCTCTGTTTCCTCAACACCAAGAAACAGATCAGCGTACTTGAAAACTCTACTTATCAAAATAAATAATTATTTCCTCCATTTTCAAGAAAACAATCTAAAATGCATCTTCATACTAAGGCTCAATAAGAATTCGTCTTAGCTTCAATCACATATTCATCTATCCTCCGTGGCAGGACAGCCACAAGCCAAGCACAACGCGACGCAGTACTTGATAGACTAGCCTGGACGAAGACCACTTCTGCCTGGCTTGAACTCCGCACTAATGTTACTCCCATCTACAAATAATAGACGAAGAATAAGTCGATCGGCAATACAGTGTATTGCCGAAAATCCACACTGAGCAAAAGTCGAATTACGACTCCTTATTGATCAAACCCTCGTTGACTAAACAAACGCTACCTCTCCCCCATCAAAACTATGGATAAGAACGCCGGCAAGAATATCGATCTTCAATCCACCCATCGAGAGAACCCGACGCGGTTGCTGCAACAGGACCGAGAACGGCAGAACCTCTCTATCTACCATCTGTTTTAGGCACAAACGAGCAAAAATCACCAAGAAAGTGCGAGAAAAGACCTGAGACACTCGAGGACATGCATGTACTCAACGCCGTTTTCGCTCACTTGAGGAGATCCGAAACAATGAACTCCCACGGTAGAGATAGATGTAGAAACAAACAGGCAGACAAACAAAGACAAATAAAGCAATCTCATCAACCACGGTGAATAAGAACCCCAGCTGTGACTGCCCAGATGTATGTGTGGGGAGAACGGAAAAGCAGATCATGTGCCATGCAACGTGCTACATGACCTAGCATGCCAAGCAGGTCAGAGTGGTGCCAACCGGCACTCATCAACTACGTAGGTAGTCTTGCGAGTCAAATATATTAGAGACGAGGAATTGAAATATACATCATTGACTAATGTAACTCAGCCCTCTGATTTTTGCTCAGATGTTGTCTTGTCTTCCAGGTTGTAACTGCTATTTCGCCGAGGTAGGTGGGTAAATCTTGACAGTCGACTGAGTAGAGGCACGAATGCAGAAGTGACCTGAAAACAATTGACGGTTCCCTGCACAGTATATGTTTGGCATTAGTTCGTACGGACATAATCTCACCTGAGTGTTTGTTGTCACAAAAAGCCGAGCAAATAAGTATTTCAGAAAAGTTACGTCACAATTGGGAAGAAGGATAACATAATGTGCATCTATTCATACACACACTCTGGCATCGTTTTGGTCTGCTGTTCAGTCCACCACCTCCACCACTTGCGACCTTCGTCGCGATTACTATTCCTCCTCTCCTCGTCATCCTCCTCCTCCACAACCTCCGTGCCAGCACGCTTATATACACTTCTGCCACTTTTTCCTCTATCAAGACAATACTTAGTTTTTCTTCGCTTCCCTCTCACAGCTTTGATAAAGACCGACTCCAATATCGCCCTCCCCTGTCTGAAATTGTGAAAAAACCATCGCTAAAAATCATCATCAAAAAGTTATATAAATCATCACACACCCAACGTTGTGTGTAGAATGCAAGTGAATTAGAAGTGAAGACGCTGATGTGAGCCAACCAGACTCCAAAATAAAGATAAACGCCACATGCCAATCAAATAAGCGCCGCCTACTACCATCATGACTCGTTCATGACAGACGATGGAAAATTCCTGAACTATAACTTAGAGGCACTTCAGAGAGGTCGGAAGTCTTTGTATATCATCCTCGCCATGGCTTTTGGGGCTGAAACTTGCTCTTATTCTCTGAGCTTGTTTGACTACTGTTACGAATAGCACTTGCTGCAGCTGCCAAAGCCGCAGGGCTTTCACGCCCCGTAACACTAGAATCTGGACGACCCCTTGGTTGTGGGAGAAGACTGGTGCGCCTGTTTGTTGCCAGAGAGCTTGCGGGCCGTGTTGTTTTAATCGTAGGGGTGCTTATAGCGGATTGGCTGGTTGTCAAAGGCTGCATAGATGCACGACGATTGACTGATGATCCGCCCAGAGCTGACATCGATGACTTTGTGGCGAGATGACGTGGTCGCTGAGGGGTTGACCTGGACAAAACTTCTTGTGAATACGGCCCAGGGCTAGAGATCCGCTCCCGGTACCCTAACCTAGAACTTGACTTCCGGGAAGGCGTACTTTCTGGAGCTGGGGATGCCGTGTTGTCACGACTGAGAGGAGAACGTAGCGGGATTTGCGAAACGACTGATCGATTGGAGTGAGTGAGTGGCGGCTTGTTGGTTCGTGCATGCGGAGATGGAGTCGTCAAACTGAGCGGCTTGAAACTGTGGCTAATAACAGTGTCGGTTGTGTTGACACTTGAATTCCATCGTGGTCTGCCATCTGCTTGATGCGTCAAAGAAGGACGAACAGGACGGTGACCAGTAGGTGTGGCAGAGCCTTGTCGAGATGATGGCGATGGCGTTTCAGAAGCACGTTGAACTGGTGCAGCAATGGTAGAAATGCGGTTGGCAACACCTTTGCGAGGAACTTGGCTTGTGGCAAGAGGCATACTCGAGTTTCTCCTGGTCCCAGGTTGAGGTAAACTGCTCTTGCTACCGGATCGAGCTTTACCATTCCGTACCGGCGTAGTCAAGTCAGCCATTCCGGTCATCACAACAGATGAAGCTGGAGAGCTTCCAGGGGTATCATAGGTGCTCCCGATGGTTGAACGATCATTAGAAAGCATGCTTGAAATCGAGTCTCGAAGTTGCTGGCTGTTTCTATCTGTCTGGATCTCCTTGAGATTTGCATCAACATTGCTGATCTGCTCCTTTAGATTTTGCCACTTCTTTTGCATCTCGGAGTGCAAGCGAAGGATTTCGCCATTGACAGTCAGCCTATCTTCGACGCCTCTTTCAATAATTGAAAGCACACGTTCAATGGCTGGGCCATAGTGCGTTTTCTTTGCTTCATAGCTGTCGATCTTCTTGCCCATCACAGCAGGATTCTCTAAATGCCCACCAGCATCTATGGCCTCTTTGAGCTTGACCACACTACGATTCACAGATTCGTACATTTTTTGAGCTTGTCGACCTGCACCTCGGAAAACCAATACCCATCTGTCTTCTCCTAGCTCTCGTCTCAAAGACTCGGCGTCTTTTTCTAAATCCTTCCAGCTGCTTTCCAACCCTGCTCTCCTGGTTTCCAGCTCCTCGCACGCCGTGGGGAAGATGCCCTCTGCCCTAGCATGGAAAGTGGCCAGCCTCATAGGAAGAAAGTCAAGCGAAGCTCTAAGAGGCTGCATTCGGGCAAAGAGAGCAAGCAGACTCGAGTCGTCTGGTGCCATAGTTGATGGATTGGGTGAATTCGGGCTCATCGGGAAACCATTAACCACACTGAATCGATTTGTTGCTTGTAGTCTCGTTTTTGATGGTGGAGTTTCTTCAACAATCGTTTCGAGCTCATTGATGTCGAGTCCTCCATCACCAACAGTTTCTGCCATCAAGGACTTGTGACGCTTTTCCTCCATCTCGAACACTAGTCGTGCAAGAACATCCATCTCGTTGCCAATATCGCCCAGTACAGTATTCCATAGCTCCTCCCATTCCATGGCAATCTCCACCGAGTTCTTCACGCCTCTTAAAGTCATCTTGATCTTCTCCCATTCGGCAAGTATGGTTTCCACTTGCCGTACGACCTTGGTGAGCTCGTCAGAAGAGACCGTGGCTATGTCTTGGCGATTCTGAAGTGCCTCAATGGCTGAAACGTAGACATTGATGAGCTCCTCGAACCTTGAAATAGCAATATCAACCTCTGCCAGACCTTCTCGACCTCCAGCTGCAGCCCATTCGACATCATCATCACCATCCAAGCCACTCACCACCTCGGACGCTTTGGAGATCCAGCTGCGTATCTGCTCTGCGGCTCCCATCAGCGCCTTGGAAGCAGCTTTTGAGGTCGGTATCGCGGATACTTTCGTCGAAAGTAGCTCGGCATCAGGCAGTTGTAAAGATGTTAGCTGAGCAAGTTGGTTCGCAAATGAGGCTCGGGACAGCGTGTATATAGAACCTGCCCTCTGCAGATTTAGAGGATTGAAAAACGAAGAAGCATCGCCAGAAAATTCGCTCGGTGTGGTGCCACCAGGTGGAGTATCTTTCGAGATGGGTGGAGGAGGTGTATCATCATCTGGTGGTATGTCTCGTTCGATATGCGCTTGCTTTGTTTCTGACATCGCCTTTGTGCCATTTCCATTCGTGTGTTCCGGCAGACGATACTTCTGTGAGTCCATGTCTATTGGGTCTGCATACGTGGTCATCGCTGTGACGCTCAAACTCGCAGCCGAGGATGTTCGACGACGTGTTCCTCCCTCGAAAGTCCGCGGATCGCTCGTGAAGGATTCAGCGAAGCTACCTCCTGTGACTTGTGGAGTGAGTCGACCACTTGTTCCACTCCAGGCGCGTCCGCGCTGAAGGATAGGGGGTTGTGAAGAATTGGCTTGGTGAATATGATCTAACTGATTAATTTGATGCTTTGGGATTCTGCCAATGCCTCGATCTATCGAGGGAGATGGTGTTGTTGATTTAGTTGAATCTTTACCGAAACCTAAGGCCTTTAGACGTGCAGCAAGACCAGGAGACGGGCGACGACGCGACTTTCGTTCAGAGTCTGGTGGTGGACAATTATTATTTAGCTGCGTCTTTTGCTGCAGGTCGAGGTTGATGGAGTTGGAGTTGGACCAGGGTCCCGCGGCCGTTAAATGCAAGTCTGACCGCGCATCACGAAGCGTTGTCATTGGGAGTAGATTTGAGCCTGAGTCTGCGAATGCGGGATGATTATTGTTTTCTAGTTATATCGAAGAGGGCGGGTTTGGAACGGAAACTTCGAGCTGGCACGAACTCTGTTTGGAGGTGAATGCTGGATGCTGGAAGCTGGCTGGTTGCTGGATGCTAGATGCTAGCTAGATGCTAGCTGGGTCCAGGAGCTGGGCAGAGAGGAGCTCGTGGCTGTTCGCTGTCCGTCGTCCGCTGTGCCCAAGGAAAATAGAGACCTAGCACTAAATGCCAGGGGTTGATTTGCTGAAGTTGGGCTATCTTAGATTCCAATCTCTTTTTGGAGAGCAACCTACTTCAGAATACTGGAGACGAGAGGAGGGATCTGAAATTAATTGATCTCCAGGGTTGGCTGTACTGGAACACTGGTATTAATGGGTATGATATCCCTCACCAGTAGAAACCAAATCGAAGGTAATGAACCAGGCAGACGGATCCAGTACTCCAGGACCTTTGGATCTTGATACTCCTCTAATAATACTGATAGGCAGAGTCGACTAAAGTAGCAAAGGTGTCAAGAAAGCGCCCGCTACCTTACCTCCCGTCGCTGGTTCGTGATTAGTGCCCGGTAGTGAAGCTTGAACTCTGATGGAATTGATGGAATGGATGGGTGTCGATGATTCGAAATTTGGGGGAGAGAGATGTGAGAGATGGTGCTTTGCTTTGATTTAGATGGCAGCCAGCGAGTGAGGATCGTAGCATGTGAGAGAGAGTGTGTGTGTGTGAGTAAGTGAGTGAGGTAAAGATGATTGGGTTACACAGTCGCATTCGCAGTCGCAATGGCTAGTTATAAGGTAAAATTCATGAATCTTGAACGTCAATCGGATGAGATGAGACGAAACGGGCATGAGCAAGCACGACTTGAATAAACATCCAGATCAAAATACCCTCATCCTCATCGTCACAATAGGAGTTATAGAACAACAGATGGGGTGTGAGTACAAAACATCACACAGTTGGTACCTTCAGATCACTGAGGTGTCCAACCAAAACCTCTTTGGAGAGAGGGTGGGGATCGAACACGACATGAGTTGTACGTTTCTGGACTCCCCTCCCCCACCACAAGCAGCGAACCTCCTGGAAGAGAGTGCGGATTCACAGCTCAGCACTGGAGTAAGTTTCATCACAGAAAATCAAGAAAATCTCTATGATCGCCACCGCGTCGCTATGCTGCCAAAGCTTTCGTCGCTCATCCATCCCGATGGCTTGGTCTCAGGCTATCCTGTTGATGCAGCCCTCCCCAAAAGAAAGTGCATGAAAGTACTTTGGTGATGGGAACCATGCGGAAACCAGGGGTATCTCATGAACTGCTGGGGCAGAGATGACAGGAAAACTTGAGGTGTTACCTAATTATTGGTAGATTACCTATGTGTGTTGTACAGGTATATATGATAGAAGAGGCCAGAAACAACAATAAATGCCGTGTATCTAAACTTTGCGGAGTTTTGACATCGTCAGAGATCTGCAAGGTATCTGAGACTACAGCGTTCCGAGCTCAGACGATAGAATATCAGACGGCGTTTGACTGTTTGAAACGTTGGTTGTATGCCGTTAACTGTTCAGCTTGGGGCATTTAAATTTTCGAACTGAGCGAAAATCATCAGATGACCAATCCTCAGTTTCCATGGTCACACAACCAAATCGATTTCCTTCTACATATTTGCCTAGTTCTTGAACATATAATAATAAGAATAAACTATTTCAAGCTAGCAACGCCAGTGCCATGCCATTATATCCCCAGGAAAGAGTATCTACACAGTCTTTCCCCACACCCCGCTAACCTCCACTCCTACATTTACAATCGTGCTTACTACCCATAGACCGATCAATCCCCAACCAATCCTCCTAGTCATCATCCAATTATTCATCGGTACTGCAATGAGAAGCCCAACCAAGGTGATCAATAGAGTGACAGCACTAATCATCAACGTTCCACTGACCTCGATTTGGTATGGTTCGTACTTGAGTTGCTTTTCCGGATGCTTTAAGTGCTTATGGTTCGCCTCTGACACTGTCATGTACATTCCGCTGATCCCAATCCCAAGGAGAATATTAAGCATTGGTCCACCAAAACATGCTGACAGTGCCATAACGGGATATCCTAGGTTAGCTACCGTGATATCAGCTACTAAATCACCAAGAGAATTTCCCACAGCAAATATGGTGAGTCCGAGAATGGCATCAGAAATACCAAGAATAACACCCAGAGCCTTCAGAACCCCGACAACTTCATTTGCGATCGTTGATATCCAGGCTATCGCCACGACAAACCCTAAGAAGCAGAGTATAAACCTGTACTTGGGCGGCTTCAATGGGGTGGTTGTAAATATAAGAACAAGTAAAGCAACTGCGGAGCCACCCAGTGAGAACAAAATATACGCGACAAGTCGCGTTTTGGTCGATTCACTGTTCGCCCAGATGATCAAAATGACAAACAGAGGAGCGGTGAAAATCTGGACAATCACCAACCAGCGATTCCAGTCTTCATCCGCAATCGTAACATGGGACTCAGGCCCGAAAGAAACGTTACCATTGGAGGTTCGTTTCAAAGGAGTGGGCTGTTGATGATGTATGCCATTAGATTCTGCAGAAACTGCGACTGCTGCTGTACTATGACCACTGAATCCCCTATGATGAGAGGAATGCGAATGTGGAGAGTGCGAACGACGGGCCTGATTCTCCGTGACTCGTCTGTATCGTTGCCACTCTGAATCTGGCTCCATGGCAGGACTTTCCGGTGCCAAAATAGGCCCAGTTCCACTTCTGGTCCTACTTGTGAGACCAGGTCGAGCATTCGGAGTTGGTATCTCTTGTGCTGCTTCCATGTCTTCTGGTTCTTGGTTTTCGGAATCAACGACTGGTAGAGTAACAGCGAATATGAAGATGGTGGGTGCGGAGACTAAGCCAATGATTTTATCCCACCAAGTTTTGTTGTGCCAAGAATAAAGAGTTGGAAAGAGTGCCGAGGCGAGAGTGTATGGGCTAGGGAGAATATGATATGGCCACCACTTTATTATCCTTTCTGGCTCATCATCCTGACTGGAAAACTCCGAGTCTGGGTTGAAACCTGACTCGGGAAGCATAAGACTAGGAGCGCGCGAGCTTACAGCAGACATTGGCAGAGGTGAGTCGGTGTATGCAGGGAATTGATACACAGGACTTAGGGAGTGTGAGCTATCCTTCGAGGCCGAGCCTGGTATGTGAAGTCGCGGACGTTCCGTACTCCGAATTCCGGATGTCAGTAACGGGCCTGTTGAAACAGTCTCTTTCGTCGATTGACTCTCCCTCTGCATATCCACTCGAACGTGATGAGCACCAGGATAATCTTCAACTGGTGGTGCTAAAGTGTCTCCATGTTTTCTTTGAAGCTGTAGTTTTGGACTGGAATCGCGTGATCCATATGTAGACGGGGGAGGAGAAAGTGAAATTGTAGGCGAAGGAGGGATTGGACTAAGCGCGGAACCTGCACTTAGATAATTTGGCCCAGATGCGTCTTCCAAGTGCAAAAATGTTGGCGTCGCTGCAACAATCCCAATGTTGGGAATAGGCGCGGTCTGTGGACCAGATGGAAGTAAGGCCGCTGGGTTGAGCAGAGCTGCATCGTTCATAGAGACTGCACGACCCCTTCCTGATGTACTCGTTTTCACAGGCTCCTCGAGATCCTCTGCTGGTGTCACTAAAACACCAGATTCGGTATCTGAATACCGCCCTCGATTCGAGTATTCGTACGCTGCCCCATCATGTTGACCAGCATCGTCGGAATATCGACGAAGATGGATAGGTCGAAGTGAACCTTGTGATTTCTGCAGCGATGAAAGAACTGACCGAAACTCAAGTGCACCAACAAGACTCGGCCGTATTGGAGTGATCGTGTTCCTTCGACCCTTCGGCCTTGTCACCCTCATACTGTTTGCCATCTCCGCAGCAAGATTGACACCTGCTTCTCCGTCTTCATCGCTTTCTTCATGGGGCAGGGCTCGAATAGCTGGGCTTCCTCGCTCAAGGGCATCAAAATCCTCGATATCTCGATATCTCCTTTCTCCAGGAGTAGAATCTTCGTCATCTTCATCGCCTTCCTCCGTGATTTCGAGTTCCTCATTAGCTATGGCAAGGTACTGGCCTCGAGCAGCAGCCTCTCTCTCACGACGCCTTCGACAGCCACTCAAATACCAGTGCCAAACAACGACAACCACGACATAGAAAACGTAAAATCCAACCATCACACAACATTCCCATAGGTGAAGATGCCCGTCCGCCAAAAACATCATGCTGAAGCTCGCAGCCACAATGAAAAACCCGACATCTCTGACGAAAGTCTTCTTGCCAACTTTGAACTCTCGTACTAATGCCATAGATCCCGCAACTACGGCAGTGATGAATCCAGCAGCTCCGATCAATTCCCCAATTGCTAGACTCCCACTATGTGAACTCATTGCTGCAAAGGTCGAGAAGACGTCTGGGCTTCCGTTTCCGAAGGCAAGAAAAGTTACTCCGGCCATACTTTGGCTCATTCCGAGTATTGACGCGATGGTGCTGAGATTGGGGCAGAAGAAGTCTGAAGCTGCGATGCCGATCGAAGTGAAGAGTAAAGCCAGCCATGCTGACAGGATTATGAAGGCGATCCATTGTACTTTTTGGAAGTCGCAATAGTAGAAGGAGAGGTAGGAGACCAGACCAGCTTCTTCATCCGGACAGTTGGCTTTAATGAAAGCACATTTATCGTCGGCGAAGTGTACGAGACGACACTATAGATGCGATATGTCGTCAGTAAAGTATGAACATAGAGCAACTGGGTTATGCACGCCAAAGGCATACCTCTTCATCTCGTTTTACTAATCGGTTGACATCCAATCCCTCCAGCGCTCTGCGCTGCGCGATTCCATACTGGTCTCCAAATTTCTGTCTCGCAAACTGCTCGGTAACGAGACTCAGAACAGCAAAACAAGATATGCAGAGAACTGTTATGTAGAATGCACGAAATCTGTAATGTCGAGGTTGTCTCCGCAATTGTGGGGTGCATCTCGGCACCTCAGTCTGGGATGATGGTCGCATGATCTCGAAGAAAGCATTGTCTGCTCAAAGGTGGGTGCAGGTGCAAGAGTATTTAATTGATGGCAAGAATTTCGAGGGGCCTTGATTCAAGCATTGAACTAGAGTTGGTAAGGTAGGGTTGAAGCTGGCGAGTTGTGAGAGAGTGAAGACTTGGAAGCTGCCAGCCAAGAGAACAGGTACCGATAGAGCTCAGAACACCAAATCGTCACTTCTTGCGTATCCCGATAGCGATAGTGAAGTGAACTAATGTTGCACCGCCACAGAGCAGACCTGTCCTCCGTAAATAATGTTGCGAATACAGGTAACGCCACACACACACACAACTGTTGCCCCCTGTTGCCCACTCCACTCAAACCGCCCTGCCGACATAAACAAATCGCGAAACCCAAATCAACAAAGCACCAAACCTAGATTTTTTTCGCCAACAACGAGAATTTACAACACGATTCAAAATGCCTAGGGTTGCTCAAGCTCCGCGGGGCTCTAATAATGGTCGTGCGACATCTAGCTCGATTGCAGCAAGCCCATTTAAGTCACCAGTGAAGTACAGACGGCGTCAACAAAAGACCGACAGATTTCAGAAGCTGACGACAATGGCAGAATCCCGCTCAACGACGATGTACAAGAGAAGGCAAAAAGGCTGCAATCGCGACATGCGCTCCATGATATTCAAATGAACCAGATCAAAGCTGCGGCTTCACCAATGCGAAAACTCACAAACTTTGAACGGGCAGACAGCTCTTCACCGTCTTCAAACTCCAAGACACCACGACGAACGCTAGGCAAAGAGAACGACCTTGAAGATGGAGTGCTCATGGTTGGGGGAACGGCGGTCACACCCATGAAACGCGTTCCAATACTGGCCAATTTTGAAGAATGGATGAAGATGGCTACAGATAACAAAATCAACGCAGCAAATTCATGGAACTTCGCTTTAATCGATTATTTTCACGACATGTCGCTCCTGAAAGAAGGTGATGGTGTCAATTTTCAGAAAGCTAGTTGCACCTTGGATGGATGTGTTAAAATATACACAAGTCGTGTGGACAGTGTAGCAACAGAAACCGGGAAGCTCTTGAGTGGATTGGCCGACAGCGGGAATAGCAAAAAGAAGAAAGGCGAGAATGAGGAAGGTGAGGAGAGTGAAGAGGAAATTGAAGATGAAGATGGGGTTGTGAGAAAGAAGCCGAAGAAGAGGGTATGTTTGTTTTCATTATTCGGATTGTACGAATCGCCTTTATTTTATATGCTACTACGACACATGTCTGGGATTTGCGCTGGTAGTTCAGCGGCATACCCAATGATGGGGCTGTATACAGGGGGCAAGTAACAAACTATTTTGGCAATAATGGATTTTTCGCTGGTAGTTCAGTGATGGAATTCATGCTTGCCAGGGATAAGTGGGGTTATGTAATCATCCTTGGTTAGCCCATTTCTGTACTATGGATGGTTGAGGAAGGGGTATTTTCCCCTTTTGCAGTCAAGATAAACTCATCATCGAGGGTTTCTGTCACATACGACCATAGACTGAGGAGAATTGGGCATCCCGTCCGCTCTGCCATACACAAGCCTCAGATCGGTAGATTAGTAGTTGGGTGGGTGACCACCAGCGAATACCTACTGTTGTATGTTTTGTTTTTGTTTTGAAATTCTAGCCATCTATTTATGTCACGGATCGTGTTGAATCTGTGACATAGGCAGGATTCAAACGCATTTGTTACTACTAAAAATGACATTTCACTTTGGTTTGGAGATAAAATCAATCATCGGGTTGTGGTTATCAAAATTGCCCGAATCTCTCATGGATACTGATAATTATCGATTAATAGGCACAAAGGTCTTCCGAGGCAACGTTAGCAAACTCATTTGCAGCTCTTCAATTGAAGAAATTCGAGCTTGAGTTCTCCGTGGATCCATTGTTCAAAAAAGCTTCCGCCGATTTTGACGAAGGTGGCGCAAAGGGCCTATTGCTGAACCATCTTGCAATCGACTCACAAGGTCGAATTGTCTTTGACAGTAGTGATGATGCAGGAGATGCTTCTGGTGAGGGCCAAAGCAGGCGGCGAAAGAATGATGCTATTCAAGAGGAAGATGAAGAAATGGAGCCAGATTCTTCAATGGCAGAAACGACAATCAAAGAAACGGAGGACGAGGAGGATATCGAGATTGATGTCGAAGCACTAGGTTTTAAATTCTTTCCTGATTTGAATATCCTGGATGATCAAGACATATGCCCCTCGTTGAAGAACTTTGATCTTGGAGACCCTTCTGGTTCACTCGATATTCCATTTTTGAAAGCTCCAGAAGATTGGCGGCAAGACAAGGACACAGCTGAACATAATCACGCAATTGGAGACAAGTCTGGTATTTTTCTCGATGACGATAACCCAGTTGGATTCGACGATGACGACGATGGTATTCTAGGAAATTTCGACTTGCCAGGAGATGTTGGATTCGGCGAAGGAGGCGAAGCATGGGCTCGAGATGCTGCTGTTGAGACTAGGTTACGTGTTCACGATGCTGGTTTTGATCACGATGGAGGAGATGGTGAAGACATGGAAGGTGGCGAACCTGGCGTGTTTGACCCGGAAACTGGTGAATACGTTGTCTCGATGGACCGAGGAGCAAAGATCCAAGGTGGTCATGATGATATTCTGAGCTATTTTGACGAAGCGTTGCAGAAGAATTGGGCTGGTCCTGAGCATTGGAGGATCCGCAAAATTAAAGACGTCAACAAACCAGCGTCCACCAAGCCAAGGAAAGAAAAAGAGTTGTTCGAAATTGACTTCATGTCACCCTTGAGCACCAGCACTGCCGAGACTATTTATACCCCAGCTTCTACTAACGCTGTCATTTCAATGCCTAAGAAAGACTGGAAATCAAAAACCAGAAATTTACTGCCTGACGACAAACATTTCAATTCGAAGCAGCTTCTCAGACTATTCCTGAAGCCAAAGGCACGAATGGGAGGTCGGAAATCTGGATTCGGGATGAAAGCTGGTACTTTTGGACAGCCCAAGGAAGAGGAAGCGCCGGATGGAGAAATGGATGAGGCTTTCTGGGCCCGCAAAGAAGGTCCAATTGCTGGCGATGATGATGCCGCTCCACAGGGAGATTATGATGCCAACTTCTTCCAAGATGATGGGCTCCCCATGGGTGGTGGAATGGATGATGAGGACGACATTGAATTTGCTGATGCTCGAGAACAGTTCTCGCCTGGTGCTGAAGAACGCGAGGGTGGTATGGCTGGTATCACCAACGTTCTGAATGGCGGTCTAACACAACCTACGGATGGAGAAGAGGGTGCCTTCGGCAATCAGCTTGTAACACAGAGTCGTCGCTTAAGGCCCGAATATGTCCAATATGCGAGAGTTGCCAAGAAAGTTGATGTCCGCAGGCTGAAGGAGGAACTATGGAGGGGTATCGGATTTGAGGAACCTGTAAGTTGCCCTCTCTTATCCCGTGATATACCATTCTAACATATTTTAGACCGTTCCCACTCAAACACCTGGTCGCTTACCTACCCCTCAAGCTGAGGTTAAGACAAGCGCCGATGGAAGTTTGAAGTTCACCTCTGTGATGCAAAACCTCCAGAGCGTCTACCCCAAACAAGCAATGAACGACATATCGACATCATATTGTTTCATTTGCCTACTGCACCTGGCCAACGAGAAGGGCTTGGTTATTGAGAAGCAAGAAGGTCTTATGGAGTTGGACATTAGGCGAGATCCAACAGCAGAGATCACCGTTGGAGGTTAAAGAGGGGTAGACGATGCATGTTCGTTATTCGAGTGTCTTTTTGTACTCATTATGGTGTGGTGTGGTATGAAATTCATTGATTTGTTGGCGTTGAGGCAAATGGGACGAGGCTACGAGCTGCATGGATGTCGATATCTGAAACGTCAAGGTGACGGGGTTATGATGGCTGGGCGGCACTAGGTAATGCAATGTCAAAGATTTTTGTTCCACTGCGCACGCTTGGTATGCACAAACAGCTCTCTTCTTCTTCTTCTTCTTCTTCTTCTTCTTCGGGCGCAAGAATAATGGAACCATAAGTGGAATTCCATTATATAATGAATACCTCAGGCAGCAGAAGGTCGGTGCGTGGCACTTTCCACGTGATGAGACATTCAACCCCCAAACATGAAACTGGAACACTTCCTTCAGCTGAAGATTGATTTCCACATCAAGCTCCCAACAAAGAGAGGGAAGAATTAACTTCTTAGACCTTTATGCTTAAATGCACAATGAGAAATTGGCGAATAAACAGATATTGCACCTTCCACTCTTCCATCCATCCATCTTGAACGCATGCATGCAATATATACCAGTTACCTCCTTACCCAACTTTATTCATCAAGTACGCCAACCTTCTGCCGTGATCGGTCTCTCCCATTCAGCCTCATATCTCGGACGGTCAGCTCGCTTTTCTATATTTGTTTTCTGGTCCGTCTCGAGCTCCACTCCAATGATCCTAAACCAACGACAACCACACACAAGCACGCACAAGCACAACAACACAACAGCAACAAGTATTCCTGCCGTAGCATTATTCAGTATTCGCAGCCTCATCTGTTCCAATACAGTACAAAGCATGCAGCCATGCGGACGTCCCTCCAGCCCATACTTCCTCATCGAGGCAAGCGTATCTCCACGTCCGAACCGCATTCGGCACAAGCGTCCAGTACTCACTCCACCGTCAGCACCAGTGCGCGAGCCTGCTCTGCTTCCTTTTCAGCCCCCAGAACCGGGATGTCGATACCCAACCTGCGTTGCTATTTGCTGATGTTCGCGAACACACCGAACAAAAGTGCAAAAGCAGTTTAAAGCACAGTGCATCAACTCCTCAAGGACCATGGGTTGAAGGTCGAAGGATGGGGAGAAAGACAGCCTAGCGGCCAATGGGGCGAGCATGCGGCGCTGCTGAGACACCAACCCGCAGACTGCAGTTCAGTTTATTTCAAAGGATTGCTGGATGAGGCGCAGCCCTGCGGTGAGATTTGATATGACAGGCTAAGGGAAGGGGGGAAAGGGCTTTCTATTTGTTGTCTTTGGCTCAATTTGCTGGGTTTCCTGTGCTTGTTTGACCACACTGGGCTTGCTAGGCTTGCTTGGGGCTGGGATGGCACAGCAGTAGATCCCTCTCAGTCTGTCTGTCCATCGAGTTCTGTGAGCTCTGCGACCTCTCTTATTGCTGGTCTTCCCCACACCTTACTCGAGCTGGCTCTTTTCTGATCTCTTGATGGTTTTGCGGCTCTAATACTCTTTCGAACGACCTTGCTTCTTTACTCTCTCCCCATGTGCGAATGCATCCGCGAGTTCGACAGTTATGACTTTAGTTATCTTTAGCCTCATCATGGCCATGGTAGACTTCACATATGGCGATCAGATGGGAGTACGACTTCGTCAGGCATCTCAGGCTATCTCCAAGCCCTTGACAGCAAATTTTACAATTGATTCCAGTATCATAACCGGCGCAGAGATTTCTGCTTCATTCACACTATTCGGCATCTCAGAGAATAAAAAAGCGGCGTTGGTTTTGTGTCAGACGACAGCTACAGGAAATGGACAATTTACTCAGTTTAACACCCATCAAGTAGTCAATATCTTCAATTGTAAGTCTCCTAGCAAAACCATGATGATGCAACATTTATACACGGACCTAACAGCTGGTCAGCTCTTTGCATCAATACTGATAGTCAAACGACCTGCCCCGGCCAAGAAAATGGGGTAGTGACTGCAAATATTCTCAGAAATTTCAGCTTCACGCTACAAGCATCACAAGAATTCATTGCTGCGGCGGCACAAAGCACGAGCAGCTACTTCCTCTGCTTTTCCTTTGAACCACTGTCTTGCGCGTTATACAGTCCTGCGTTTCACATCAATGTTCCTAGCGCGCCATTAGTTGGCGGCGGTAATCCGATTATTATGCCGGCGAGCACGATATCTATAGCGCCACCAACATCAACAGGACTTTCTATACAACAAACTTATCTGTCCCCGGTGAGCAATACTGGAGTAATCACGGTCACCAGTTCCGGCACTACCATAACTCCCACCCCCACAATTACAGGCACAATCACTAGTCTGGTTACTGAGACACATACATCCTCCGCATTACTATCAAGTCCAACGGCCGCCTCCGCAGTCTCAGTCTCAAAATCAAGCGGCCTCTCTACAGGCGCAAAAGTCGGCATCGCCCTAGGCTCCCTTGTGATCTTCGCTCTCCTCCTCCTAGGACTTCTCTTCTGCCTCCGCCGCAAACATGCCAAGCGATCCGCCCACAGGGGCCTCTCCCCCCACCAGCCGCCCGAGCAGGTAATGCTTACACGCTCCATGCATACGGACTCATTCGGCAACGCTTCAGGCGGAGGAGGAGGAGGACGCAACGGAATCCTGGCGGAGAAAGAAGAAGCGCTTGCCTCCGCAGCCGCTCTAAACCCGACTTCAACATCCAGCTCTCCGATCCACGAGCCCGAGACCAGACACTCTGCCACGACGCCGTATGTGCCTCTCCCCACCTCACTGCCATACTCCGGAACCGCAACGACGATCCCCCGGCGCAAACCCACGTCTGCGACGATCGTATCAACAGTATCTCGCAACATCTCGTCTGCGTCCGCGCTCTCCTCTGGCCCTATATCGCCACGCTCGCAAACCACACCGCGAAGCGACGATTTCACTCCTTACCATGACGTACCCATCTACGGGGATGCGCGGCATAGCCCGCAGGTATTCCAAGGGGGCAGTAGCGGAGGTGAGGGAGTTGGTGGAGACAGGCCTGCGGGATCGAGCAGTCCCTTCGTAACGGAAGAGATGAGCGCAGAGGAGGTGGCGCGGCTGGAGGAGGAGGAGAGGCGGATAGATGCTGCGATTGCGGAGAGCGAGAGGCGGTAGTATTTGCTGTTTTGTCCTGCTTTTTGGGGAGTTCTTGGGCTGGTCTGGGCTAGGTTGGGTCGTTGTTTTAGCGACTCCTTGTGTGTGTGTGTAAATGAATGTGAGAAGGAGAAACGATATGTTCGAGCGACAGCTCTACATAACGATAATGAAGCTGAAGAGATTTTGAGTGAACGATTTGAAAAGTGAGCTTGGAGAATCTGCCGAGTGAAAACGCTATAATGTAGCGATTACCATAGGAGCATGTGCATTCCAACCGAGCATACTGGATGAGTTCTGTCTACTGCGCCAGCAAATTGGTTTGAAATCGGACTCAGTTTCACGGAACATTTTAGACTCGTGTAATTCACATAAAATATCGCACTAACCAGATTGAGTCACGCCATCTCAAATACCTTAGTCAAATTGTCAATGAGCCATGATCTTCATTCTGTCATCTATACTGCTGATGCTAATGCGTACGCCAACTTGGCTGCAGCCGTCTTTACGCCAGCCCTAATGCACCCAAAACAAAGAGAAAAATGTGACATTCACAAGCCGTTAAGTTCGACGCTAAAAGCATTCAAAAGTTGCACCTTCAATCACCTTTTGTCAATTAGAACTCCAGAAACGATGCCCAAAATCTAGGTCCTAAACCCCTTGACCACGATATGCCGGATTTACTCTTCCTTGCCCAGTCTGCTGGCTACTCTGTGGAGGCGGCTGGTAGGATTGATTGCGTGGTGGAAACTGAGCTGGTGACTGGCGGCCTTGTTCAGGGAGTGTATATCCTGACGGTGGTGCTGCCCATCCGCCTCCCTGACCATACACATTGGCTGCTGGCGAAACCCATTGCTGATGGCTCTGACCACGAACAGGATATTGCTGTGGATACTGACCCATATTGCCGTATTGTGCCTGAGTGCGATAATCGACAGTCCCATGGTCTGGTTGCTGTTGATAGACAGCCTGTTGCTGTCGTTGTGCAATGGCATGCTCTACTGCTTGACTACTTATACCCCTTTTCATCTGTGCTTTATCCTTTTCTCGAGCATCAATTGCCCCAACCAACCCAACAGAAGATGGTTGTTGTTTGTTGTTGTGCGCCATATTAATCAGTGGTTGGCCCGTGACTCTTGCAACGTGCTCCTGTTCTCGTGCAGAAAGGCCTGCTATATCACCCGAAGAACCCAACACAATGTTCGCTCCTCGTGAGCCAGGTCGTTGGAGCAAATCCGCAGAATTATTGCGAGAGTGTCCCGGAGTAACGTAATCACTCGATCGGTTGCGGACGAGTGGAGGTGTCGGTGTTCCGCGCCCATAAGCTTGAGAGGCAGCTAGAGTAGTGCTTGATTGTTGTCTTTGGTGACCATAGTGCGGATTGTATGTCGCAGCTGCAGCACGCTGTTGAACAAATTGCTCGGGGGATATTCCGGGCTGAGACGCTGTCAAATTTACTCCAGCGGCCATGCCAGGCTGCCAAGCTACAGTCCTACTATCGGAAGGTACATATCTCTGTTGTAGATTCTCAGGGGTGGTCACCTTTCGGCTTGGAAATTTAGATTGTTCGGGGCTGTTAGGCATTTTGGATGGACTAGCCTGTCGAGGAGGGAAATTGTTGTTTACAGGTCCACGACCACCGTAAATTTGCATTAGCCCTGGGCTTTGACTCCTGCCTGGGGCATTTTCAGAAGCGTAGTTGTAGGTAGGCCCAAAGTTGATTTCAAGGCTACTAGGCTGAGATTCCACAAGCTCAGTATTGCCAACGGTTCGCATAACGCCTGCACGTGGTCTTTCTATAGATTCACGTGTGTCGAAGGATCGTCGAGTGCTTGCATAGTCGGGTGAAGCTGTAGAGGCATTCTCCTCATAATCACTAAGCACACTATCTTGTCGCTGGACTTGTCTTTCGTTTGTTGAATGTCCACCTTGATGATCATGCCTAATCATAGCAAAGGCATCGTGGTCGAGTCGGGTAAGACTGCCCGAACTAGATGGAGTCTCAGCTGAATTTGGGGCTTGGAAACTGGATGACCGAGTAGGTAGGGGCTTTCGGAGAATACTTTGGCTGGTATGGAGGCGTGATAAGTTGGATGTCGTACTGGCAGTGGAGTCAACAGAGGGGTTTGAACTGTGGCCAGGTACCGGTGGAGCTTTGTCGGAGGAGTAATGTGGATCTTGCGCTTGCCCGTGTACTTGGCTTTCAGGATGTGTAGTTGCTGTGGGATGCTGGGCGTTGTTCATGTAAAGGTCGTTACTAGGAGAAGATTGCTCAAAGGAAAACCTGTTTGTGGATGCTGCTACCAAGCCTTGATTCAGACCGTCTTGATTAGCAAGGTGTTCCTTTGTGTTGATATCTGACAGTACCCCTCTCTGACCATGTTCCTCCGAATATTGATCCGCATCATCGCGTCTTTGATCTCCACTTATTCCTGGTGCGGTGACTGCGTGATATCCGCCTGCTCCTGCGAGTTGCGATAACGTTCCGTTAGACATGCGACTGTTAGCTCTACGAAGCTCGGGCGAGTGATATGGCTTGCTAATAGGCAAAGTACCTGCAGAGTGAGTGAATGCAGGAGGGGCAGCAACAGGTTCAGGCGCAGTGGTCGTCTGTAAATCCTGAAGTTCTCGTACTGGTGTTGCCCTTGCTCCTTCGTCCTCAGAACTTAGCCGTTCAGGTGTGGTTTCCATTTCCATTGCATACTTCAGACTTGAAGGCTCGTGTGAATTCAATGGTAATCCAACCGCATGTGGAGGAGGAAGTGGTGGATTATCGTAGGCACCATCGTAATTGGAGACCGGACTTTGGTTTTGGAAGCGATCTAGGCCTTGTGTCTCTGATACTGATCGATGGTGGGTGTGTGGAATCGACTTCTGAGGTGTAAAAAGTCCTGGAGCTGGTGGTGCTGAATCTGTTCTCGAGTTGCCACCAAGGGAGTCTGATGGCCCATGGCCCCAATTTAGAGAGGGAGTGGATCGAACAGATGCTCCATCATCAAACTGAATACGTGTCCGCGAGGGACCGAAACTGTTGTGTGTGCTTCTTCTGCTACTGTAGCGACTGTTGGTTCTGCTTCCATTTTCTATTGCCGTCATCCGCTTCCCAGTCAGCTCCTTCATCTTCTTTCGCCACTCCGACTCTTTCCACGAAGAATTCCCCGGCTCTAGGATTAAGCTCGAAACGTCGAGGATCTCTAGATAGCCGTATCTTCGATGTTTTGGCATTGCAAACATCAGACTTCGAATATCAGATGTATCGGGAACTAAACGACCTGGCCGTCCATAAAGCCCAAATGTGTCGAAAACTGGAAACAGCCAACGAAGCATCATCTCGAATCCTGTCACGGCAGGGTGAACCTCTGGCATCACAAAGACGAACCCCTCTGTTGTGGTAGGTGGATTGGAATGAATGGTAATTGAGCCCTCTACCTTCACCAACGTGGAAGCATCTATTAGCGGCTTAGACTGAGGATAGATTGCGAAAGCAGAATATGCGTCGTTAATGGTGGCAATTGGGCGAATCTTTTTCGTTCTTTTCGAATCATAAAACTTGATATCTCCCTTCAAAACTGGAGGTCTGGATCGATCATATGCGGACTTCTTCTTGTTCATTTGTTTCTGCAGTTTCTGGACTTCTTTCTCGTCGGGTGGTGTAATTACACACCAGCAGCGCCTCCATGGTGTTCCAGCTCCAAATCTCACTCGCGCCCAATCTGCTGAGGGCATCCTCGCACGATCCATGATTGTATTGATATTATTCAACGCCTTGCCCTTGCCTGCGATTAGTGCACCTGTATATGCTTCCTGCAGCCCTGCGTGTTCGAACATTGATAGACGTATGCCAGCAGTCCATTGAATGAGTGAGTGGTGTGAGTTAAAATGCAGCAAATATCGATTCTTCCCAGCAGTAGAAATACTTAAAACATTTTGAAGAGGTGCCTCATTTGCAGTGCGTGTAGGAAGAGATTCAATCTACTATTGTTAGAGCTGTATAGAAAGCTAGAGAGAAATTGGCTTGCCATTTTTATGGATGCGTCTGTCAAGTTAATAAACTTAGGAAGAACCTCTCCATCTTGTCCAGCGGCATCGAGTTCCGCAGCATCCCATAATGATAGTACTGTTCCAACCAGCTGTGCAAAACACTCCGTCCATGTCCGGTCTACGTTTGGTCTTCCATCTATAAGGAATTAGAATAGAGACAAATGGGGTCAAGAAAATACTGTACGGGTATTCTGGTCATCGAGTTTCAAAAAGTAGCCCTCCTGGTATAGTTTGTTCGCATGACTATTTAAAAATGTAAAAATAGGTTGTAGCTCAGGAAGCGTGTCTTGCGACACATCCATCAGTGGAGGTTGATATGTCTGGATCATCGAAACTGGCCGTGAAGAAGCTCGCTCTCGTTGGACTCTTGGCTGGGATGATTCTCCATCCACTCCAGATGATTGTGCTGGAGGGCCATTTGGTGTATGTACTCCTCGCGAACTATCTTGACGAGTAGGCTCATGTCGAAAAGTATCTTGCCTCGTTTGTGAAGGTGCGGTGGGTGTCGCACTTCTTTGCGTATCTTTGTTACCAAAGCTGGACATGAACGAGAACACTAATGAAGTCAGCAACGACATACACAGGTTCAATTTGTCCGGTCAACTCACCTCGACTTCGGTTTCCCATAATGACGGTTGTACTGTGAGCAAAAACGACAGTGGAAGTCTCTAAAGACTTTGGAGAGGAAATCCGACGATCCGGTTTAGAAGTATGTTAATGACCGGACATACGTGATTCAGCGTTCCTTTTTTTTCCTTGGAAAAGATGCCAGCAGAGAGACTTCGAGCAAGTAGACAATCTACAAACATTCGAGTTTGCTGACTTTAGGAGAAGATGGGCGTGTAGATAGAGTAAGGTAGTGGCGGGGAGGGCTGTGTATGTGTATGTAATGTGGTGGTTCGGTCAAGGAATGAGGAAGTGAAATTAAAACACGAAGCTCGGCGGTCGTGTCCCTCACCAACAACGTCACTACTTGTTTCTTATCGCCTGGAATGGCTGGAGATCCGGCAGCCGAATTTATGATTCAGGGTATGGTGATCACTCTATGTAGCATCAAGTACATACAAGTAAATACTAGAATCCAAACACACAATGATTGAATCAAGGATAGATATGCTAAATAACGACCTGACTTTGAAGTTTAAGTAATGGAAGCGTGTAAGTGAATGGCATGACGAGAGTTTTGGTAAAAGCCAGTATTTTGCAATTCTCAGTCACTTTTGCAAGCTTGGCTTGGATGACAGTTGGATCAACGAATCGGGCGACATTCAGCTGCATCTGCAGGACAAAAGCCATCAAGTCCGTCTCTCAGAAGTCAGAAGTCAGAAGTTCGTATTAAGAAACCCTGCTAGTTAGTGGTTCGATATCCTGCTCGGATCTAGTCCCTATGAGGTGAAGGACCACAAGGACCATGCTCAAAGTCTCAAAAAAGTCTGAAAAGTCTCAAAAGTCTCCTAGGTTACTAAAGGTAGGTTTCTACCAGCGAGGGACGCGTCATATTGGGTCTTGTCATTGACGCCACACAGGTAAAGCTAGTCGAAGGGAAGCTAGGTGCTGCGTTTGGCACTTGATGAAGTATTTGAACTTCCTTTTCTTACCGCATACACGACAAACATCCAAGAATTCGGAGAAGGAATCGACCAACAGAAAAATAATCCGCAACCTGGGAATTCTTGAGATCTTGCTGCTTTTAGATTACACATTTGCACGGTTAACCGCCCCCAGCTGCCGCCGGCTTATTGGGCTGGACGCAGGTCCTTTTCGAAACATTTTCTGACGGGTGGAAGAATAATGTGTACTCAAGTTGTTGTTGTTGCGACTACATGCCTCTCAATCTTTTTATACCGCAGGCACTCATTGGTCTATGTCGTAGACGCGAACACGTATAAACGCCCTATCGAAATCTCTTACTTGCGCTTGACTAGGCACGCTCTGTTTGAGAAACTTCAAGTGATACATGGCTTTATGGCTCTGCGTTCCTGCCTTTGTTTGTGGATCATATTGGTTTGAGCCTCCCACGCCCAACCACCAGAGCGAGGATCGGCATATCAGGCACTATGCATGCTTCATGCAGGCATTCCATTGATCCTCCGGAACGCAACCACGTTTTCGCTATTTGAGGCTCCTCTAACCTTAATCCGGATGCTGGACATGGTCAGGTCGATCTTTTTATGGTATATATCATTCCGGTCTCACTCTTGCTATCTTGCTTTACCTTGAGAAATCTACCATGTACAACATCTCCTCGTCAAGCTGTGCAAACAATAAGACAGCAATTCGCAGGGATAAATTAGTTCTCAGGAAATAAATGTTCAAAATTGAGTCTTAATTCAGCTGTTCTCTAGGCAAGCATTTAGGAAATTCAATCTTAGCAACCATCCCGTTCTTATGCTTCTCGATGCATAAGTTCAAGGATGACATTCGGTTACGATTCTCAATACAAAGTGAAGATCCCCTCTCTTCTCCAAGCCAAAATATGCTCAGTCTCCTTTTACGCGTTGGATATTGATGGTGTTGAGAACAGACAGATATATAGATACCTACCTATATGTGTATGTCATAGAAGGATGTGTTATTTGATGGGGTTACATTCGCTTAATTTACTTCCATTTTACAAGGTAAAACAAGCTGAGAACCAAATAATATAATGGAGGTAATAGGTAGCTGTTTATGTATTCAGCATCCTAACAGAGGGAAATCATAATCGCTTCGCCTTGTGCTCCTTTAAATTCATATTTGCAGATGTCCATCATAGATGTCTTACATCATTGAAACCTGTTCACGGATATCAAATATCGATCTGCCGCTTAATCCCACAAGCGCTGAGGTACAGTACTCGCCGCTTCTCTCGGCCCGCCTAGATCGCACCTCCACCTTTTTGGCTTCCGTTGTTGAGGGCTGAAGGAATTCGTTACCCGTTCATCACCCTTGATAACAACCGTCTTCCATGATCTGCCAGTCTCCCTTGATATTTGGGCGCAGTCTCACTTGGAAACCAGCTTCAAGACGTTGGGATGAGGAGGTCTATTACAAAATCTCAAGCGCGAGCCATTATATCCCATCCACGCCGTTCTTTCTTCGAGAGCCGTACAAGATGTCAACCAGAGCTGGCCTCCTCAACATCAGCAGAAAAAGCTGAATCTCAGACCACCCAAAAGAAACTTCCCTTTCGCTTTGAAACTGGACTTGCACTTTATGCCAAGAGAGCACCAAGACCTTTTCCTCCACCCTTCCTTTCGCCTCCATCCGGCTCTTTCTCAGATCCCCTCAGTACACATCACAGAAGCCGCGACAGGAGGGCGTTTGTCAATGGCGAGCTTATTTTGGGATACACAAATGGTGATGACGCTGTCTACGCTAGTGACAACTTCATTGGTGCAAATGATGGCGTAGGAGCATGGTCTACAAGACCTGGAGGGCATGCTGGGTCGGTTAAATGTCTATTCACCTCCACACGCTAAGACTAATAGTTTCCAGACTTTGGTCAAGGCTCATCTTGCATTTCTGGGCCCTAGAGACCGAAATTGATGCCCGCAGACTACGATCACCCGAATATGATTTTGAACCAAGGCCAATCGAATATCTACAGAAAGCGTACGAGCAAACGCTAAAGGCTACTTCTAAACCCAATGTATGGCAAGGTACAACAACTGCTGCTGGGGCACAATTGCATTTTCGACGATCTGAACCTGACGCTCCTCCATCTCCTCTATTGTATGTGACAAATTTAGGTGACTCCCAGGTGCTAGTGCTCCGGCCCAGAGAGTCAGAGCTTGTCTACAAGACGACGGAGCAATGGCATTGGTTTGACTGCCCACGACAGTTGGGTACCAACAGTCCGGACACGCCAAGAGACAATGCGGTACTTGATAAGGTGGATATACAGGAGAATGATATCGTCCTTGCGATGTCTGATGGAGTGATTGATAATCTGTGGGAACATGAGATCATCGATAATGTTGTTCAGAGTATTCGCAAATGGGAGCAGGGTCAGGGTGGAGATAGCACTGGTGATAGAAATGGTGGGGCAGGCGGAGGAATGAAATTCGTTGCGGATGAATTAGTGAAGGCAGCAACAGCTATTGCTACTGACCCTTTTGCGGAGAGTCCATTCATGGAGAAGGCTGTTGAAGAAGGATTGCCAATGGAAGGAGGTAAATTGAATTGTGAAGCATCTTCCAAGCCACAACTGACATGTATAGGCAAACTCGATGATATAAGTGTCGTCGCTGCGCTATGCCGACGAAGCAATGGATGACCCAGTCAAATACGGCTGTCACCAAACAAAGATTCAAAGTGCTTCGCATAGAAGACGACCAAAAGCTCGATCCCAAAACGTCATTGGAATCGCTTACCAGCGCCGTGCTCTCCAGTACATGTTGACCTGAGCCAAGTAGCTCTGAGTAACACAGGGGATAAGGACATGCCAAATAATTCAGCTATGCATGGCTTAAATTGAAGATGAAAACAAATTGAGTAGACTATATATGTGGACTGATAAATCGCCATGCTCACGGGCATGTACACGCAACTAAGTAAAGTATGTTGTAACTTAAAAACAACATCAAAGCCTGGTTAAACATAATTTTTCAAAACTGCTGTCAATTCGAAAGCTGCTAGTGACTATGTACTATTATTCTAATTTTCGTCGATTTAAACGCAAAACATTTGAGCAAGACTATCGATTCAAAGAATGTGAATTTGGTGAACCGATCCAAACCTGGTGGCGGAACAGGTTCCGATGTCAGCCTCGCGACTTTAAGTGGGGTGGTTTTGAGAAATTTCTAAACTCCAAAGCCTTGCATCACAATAAAACTAACAAATTGATACACTCTCGTAACTTCAGGCCTCAACAATCAAAATGCGGGGGAAACGATCGAAACAATATCGAAAGCTGATGCAGCAGTATGGTCAGAGTTTCGGATTCCGCGAGCCGTATCAGGTCCTCCTTGATGCCGACATGATCAAAGATGCGGACAAATTCAAAATGGATCTATTGCTCGGTTTGGAGAGGACTTTGCATGGCACAGTTAAACCAAGTATGGGCCCTATACCTCGTTTCGGTCTCTTTGCCTACTGATAATTGAAAGTGATTACTCAATGCTGTATGCGTCATCTGTATAAGGCATCTGGAGAACCTGGAGGGTCATACTTAATCGACAAAGCCAAAACCTACGAGCGCCGAAGATGTGGCCATCGCCCTGAGGACTTTCCAGAGCCCCTCAGTGCGAAGCAATGCCTGGAATCGGTTGTCGACCCCAAGGGCAGCAAAAAGAACAAAAATTGCTACGTCGTCGCAAGCCAAGAACTGGAGGTACGGAAATCTATGCGAAGCATCCTAGGTGTCCCATTAGTGTACATCAATAGAAGTGTGATGATTATGGAACCTATGGCCGGAGCAACCGCACACAATAGGGAGAAGGAAGAAGCGACCAAATTTAGAGCCGGAATAAAGAGAGGTAGTGGCAGTCTGAAGCGAAAACGAGGGGATGAAGAGGATGGAGATGGAATCGAGAAAGACGGCGAGCGGGGAAATACACCTGCAAAGAAACTAAAGCAGGTGAAGGGTGTCAAAGGCCCAAACCCTCTGGCTGTTATGAAGACAAAGAAGAAATCAGATGGACAAGACACGGCTTCAACACCACAAAAGCTAGCTGTGGTAGATCATATCGACGTCGAGGCTGGCGCAAAGCGGAAACGCAAGCGGAAACCAAAGTCCGGTGTTGGTAATGGTGGAGGTGAGATTTCTGGGGGGCCAGATGCTGTAGATAACAGTGAATAAGTCATGGGATGACGTTTTCATGATGTTTGTCGTTCATGTCATAAATATCACGGAAGCAATACCCAATGGGAAATTATGGGCATGGGAATGGGAATAGGAATGATTGGCGTCATTGGAGTACTTGTCACAATAATCAACTCCGAGTCAGCAAATATGTGATTATTACTTGGCTTCGTGATTCACTACTTTCTCATGTGATATTAGTAGATTCACAACTGCTTGTGTTCTACACCTACGGTAGATATTCAAGTACTACACATAGAAACATACGAGTACCTGCTTGACCAACGGGAGAGGCGTTCTTTCTGCCAAGCCAGACCCTTGTTCCACAGAGGACGAGTCCGCTCCACTTTGTTCAACCACAGGCACGGAGCACAGAATCTGACACAACTTCCAAAGCCTCTACCACCATGTGCTTGTTCGAGATGAGCCTACAGACAAAATACGAGGGCAAATAATCGATACAGCGGCCATTAATTAGAAGATTGTTGGGTGAGAGACGAGAGGAGCGTCTGCGGTGTTCAGTAGTGCATCTCAACTAAAGATGCCGGAGAACGAACTTGCTCACGAGTCCAAGACGGTCGAGACATCCAGCGATGGCAAGCCACTCCACGTTTCTGCAGCGCCATTAGAATTTGATGATTTTGGTCTGCCGATCAGGAAATGTGTTGAACCAACACCGGTGAATACTGTCACAGGGGAAGCCTCTTCTTCGGTGGAAGAACTACCACATCTCGAGGGGAACAATGACCGAGTTGCGGACCATGATTCTGACGTTGTGCCCAAAGTAATCAGCTCTCTCAAGGTTCCATCCAAATCAGACGGCGAAGACTCAAGTGGTGAAGAAGAGGAGTTTAAAGATGCTCCATCGACTCCTGGTCTTACAACACCACTTCCGGAACTACAGGAGTCAAGCAAAGCTGTAGCATATTCCGAGACAACGGTCGATCCGGTACTCTCTCGAAACCAAGAAACCATTGAAGCTATTGCGGTCGTGAAGCCTGAGGACCATGACAAGCAGCTAGATGTCAAAGATGTGCTGTCCAAATCCCCTGGTTTACCGATCATTGAGCCAGAAATTCCTAAGAGAGATAGTCATAGTGGCCCACAAGGTCCCAATGGTCACCAGCGAGAGAAAAGCTCGATTGGAGGAGGTATATCAGAATGGTCTCACCAAAAGATCACCGAGCCAAAACCAGAGGTCAAGGAGGCAGATGAGGATGAATGGCAGACCATGCCATCTTTTGCCCCATATGATATTTATGATGATGATAATCGACTCATCGCGAGAGAAGCTCATGATTCGGACATAGAAGAAGATGCATATGAAGGTCTTGGAGGCGCAGGTAAAGGATATACCCGGGTACAATTGGAGGAGGATGCGCAATCCGCTACAAGTTTGGATGAGAACACTCAGTATCTTTTCAAAGAGGTCCATGGTACTGGAGCTGGGGAAATGGAGGACGAAGAGCAAAGAGATGCTCTTTCACAAATGCAAGCTACCAAAGATCTCTTGACAGAAGGTCAAAGAATTGCCTATGTTGGCATGACCCGTCTTGTCCTAACATCAATGCTTCAACAAGCTGAGGCTCTAATAGCTGCTAAAGGTTCCAAAAAGGGGGAGGTTCAAACAGCAGCAGAAGCGCTACAAATGTGGAGTCAGAAAATGATGGTTCGTCTGTATGCGCATATGGATATTAGCGAAGCCGAACAGATTATGATTGAACAGTTGGCCGACCATGGGGTCATGCCTACCGATATGACACCCACCCTAATGCAAAACGCTCGAGTAAAGAACCCTATGGCCGAGAAGCCCATATCTACGACCGGCCCATTATCGCCAAGACCAGATTCAATAGCTTCATCTGACAAGTCAAACAGGCTTTCTATGTCTTCTACAACCATAAAATCACCAAAATCGCCACACAATAGTCGTTTGTATGATGATGAGGAGCCTGCTCAGGCGCCACCTCCCTATCAGGAGCACGTGGGAGACGATATGCCTGATGTTAGAACACCATCTCAACTTCCAACAACTGCTAAGCTGGATATCGATCTTCGCTGGACAGTTCTCTGTGATCTCTTCTTGACTTTGGTTGCGGACTCTGTGTACGACGCACGCTCAAGGACTCTACTGGAGAAAGTTGGCGAGAACCTGGATATTACATGGCTTGACATTTGCCGCTTCGAGAAGAGGGTGACCGATGCACTTGAAATGCAACAAGCTGCCGAGAAAGAAAACTGGAATGAGGACGAACACAAAGAAAACAGAAGGAAACTGGCTCTCAAAAAGCGCTACTTGATGATGGGTCTGGCTACTGTTGGTGGTGGTTTGGTAATTGGACTTTCCGCTGGTCTGTTAGCACCTGTCATTGGCGCCGGTCTTGCAGCAGGTTTCACGACAATCGGTGTTGCTGGGACCAGTGGGTTTTTAGCTGGCTCCGGGGCAGCTGCTATCATCACGTCAGGAGCTGCTGCTTCTGGCGGTATCATTGCTGTAAGAGCGGCGGGGCGGAGAACAGGTGCGGTCAAGACTTTCGAATACAGACCGTTGCATAATAACAAGCGAGTAAACCTAATCGTCACGGTTTCGGGGTGGATGACTGGAAAGGTTGACGACGTGAGACTGCCTTATAGTACAGTGGATCCTATCATGGGAGACATCTACTCGGTTCTCTGGGAGCCTGAAATGCTCAGGAGTATGGGAGACACAATTAACATTCTTGCTACTGAAGTAAGCTAGCTCAAAAATCACCTGTTATCCAAACACTACTGACCGCCACAGGCTCTCACTCAAGGGCTCCAACAAGTCCTTGGTAGTACCATACTGATTGGTCTCATGGCTGCACTTCAGTTGCCTGTGGTGTTGACCAAACTTGCCTACCTAATTGATAACCCGTGGACTGTTTCACTCGACCGAGCCAATGCAGCAGGACTGATCTTGGCAGATTCTCTTATTGATCGCAATCTTGGTACACGACCAATCACTTTCGTCGGGTATTCCCTTGGGTCAAGAGTAATCTTCTCATGCTTGAAAGAACTTTCGAAGAAGGGAGCTTACGGGCTCGTACAAAATGTATATCTATTTGGATCACCGATTGTCGCGAAGAAGGATGAGTACTTGAAGGCCAGATCTGTCGTCGCTGGCAGGTTTGTCAACGGATTTGCCAGAAACGACTGGATTCTGGGTTATCTATTCCGGTTGACGAGTGGTGGTATTAGCCGAGTTGCTGGGCTGGGCCCAATCGAAGGCGTTCCCGGCCTCGAAAATGTTGACGTTACTGAATTCGTACCAGGACACATGTCCTATCGAACGGCGATGCCCCGATTACTGCGCGAAGTAGGTTGGCTAGTAGAGAGTGATGAGTTCTCTGAGATCGAAGATCCAGATCCGGAGAATCATCAGCAACGGCAAAGAGAGCTCATTAATGAAATCGAAGAGGCACGGAAAGAATTCGAGAAGAAGGAGAAGGAGGCCAAAGGGGGCAAATTCGGGTTTTTCAGCCGAAAGAAAAAGACGGTGGTAGAAAAGAAGGAATGGGAAATGTATGAAGAATACAAAGGAGAACCCGGGGGCAGCAACAGCCGTACCGAAGACTCTCTGGGCAATAATCACGGAGTGTTGTTCGACATCGACGCCATTCGTGCTGAGCTTGCTAGCGAGCAGATTGAAGTGAAGGAGCTGAAATCGACATTACCTCCGATGAAGCTCGATCTTGCATCATCACCAGCACCATCTTCCAGTACACATAATCCTCGATATTCGCTACGAGAAACAAAATCTTACGACGCCGCTGCAATGTTAAAACCTACGGATTACCGATCACCAGCAACCTCACCGGGCCACTCTCCTCGCCAATCAAGTAGCGAATACATCCCGCAAATTCGATCACCTCCGGTTTATGCTGAAGAGGAAGAGGAAGTCGAGATGACTTTTGACACCTCTTACCGCTCTCCGCCTCGTTCTGCGACAGCCTCATTCAACAACTTACCACTTGATCCGCCTGTTGATCCTGCTCCTTTTGAGTCGAGAGAGCGAGCAGCAACTTTGCAGAGACCAGAACTGAAGAGTAGTCAGACTGAACCTACGTCGAAGGCGTTGCCTGCTCTGCCTACGATGGACTTTGACCACAATGCTTGGGCAGATGAAGATGAAGACTTTGGACGAGAGAAGGAGATTGAGATGACATTTGCTTGAGCCATATGTCCAAGCCGGTTTGCGATCGTTTGGTTCTCGTAAATAGAACAAAGGGGAAGAGAATGATATTTATAGTTGCAGTGTGTAAGATGGGGACTGGGCGTAGGCACATATGAGAGTCACATTCGTGCGATTGAATTTAATGGCATAGCGTAGCATCCATGGCGAACCCAGAGCAGCAGATGCTTTTGGACTTTACAGATTTATGGCGTTTGGGATATTCTGGGTTGGGATGGGATGGGATGGAATGTGACAAGGCTAAGTAGACACCTTGATCGAAATACCTGGATGGAGTGAAGAACGATATGAGTACGGCAAAGTATCCATGGATGTGATAAATAATAGGGTTTAGAATGAAAAGAGCATCATGCTTTGTCCACACGTCATACATGCTGTCGTGGATTGTGCGGTCGTTCTGATGCTCTTTGCTATGCCTGGATAACTGAGATCGCTTTCTGCTTCTCAAAGATGACTACCTAAGGTATGCTATATAGCTCGACACTGCCTGAACCTCAATTGAAACCAACGCAATATCCATCTGTCTTTCCATGTGTAAGCTGAACCGCGCGGTCCATGATCTGTGTAACCTTTGAGACATTTCAACACAACTTTCCATGAACTTGATTAAAGCCCCATACGGACAAATGCGAGGACGTCAACCCAGCTTCCGAATCATGATCGAGATGCCATCAATCACAACAGATTCCTCCCATCAAAAGTCGTGTACTCCATTTTCTTCAAGTCGATGTCCTTGAAATGCCGTACCTATTTGAATCGGAATATATCAGCTCAATCCAGCGTTGTGTGTGCGTCTCAACGGCGTCTTGTGACCGAGGTATATAAAAATGAGCTGTGGGATGATCTTACGTTGACAGCCAGGTTGGTTTTCTCGGGATCCGTCTCCCCTCGCTTCGCTTTTTGGAAGTCGATTAGGATACTAGAGCCGCAGGTCTTGCAGAATTTGTGGGAGCTCTTTTTGGTGTGGAATTCCTGTGGTGCAAAAACTTATAGTTAGGAGGTGTGTGGTAATGTCATTCAAATGAATTTCCTATAGGTGGAACTCACGTAGGATGAGAGGTTCTCATATCCTGCTACTTGTTAGTTTTCATTTTTTGAGATTGAGGTTGGGGTTCAGATGGGGACGGGGACATGATGACCTACCTGTATGAAATACAATGTCACGCTCCAGTGGGTAGACGAGAAGATAACCGTTCTGGAAACAGATCGAGCAGTTGCATTCGTTCACTTTGTACTCGGGAAAGGGGAGTGGAAGAGTGACTGAGTAGGTCACGGTACCGCAGTGACATTGCGCTTCGTGGGTGGTGCGTTTGGAGAGGTCTGACATGTTGGGTTTGCTTGGAGGAAAGGAAGCTTAGGTTGGTTAATGAAATGATACTTAGGAAGTTGAAGCGTATTGTAGTAAACGCATCTACAAATATGATCAAGTAAAGGGCGTCGAGTTGTGAGATGGGTAAATAGGTAGATAGGCTATGTACTTCTCCATTGTGGGGTTGCATATGGAGGAATCTCCGAGGCTATGTAAAAGTCCTAAGGATTCGAGAACGTACTCTTGAAAATACAATGAGAATCTGATTTATGATGGTTTTCAATGGCCAATTTATTTTAAAGATGATATTTCATTATATCCCATTCGTAATTGAACAAGTGACATCGTTAACATAACCTTGCGTATTGCAAAATCGTCACACTTTCAATTGATATGACAAGGTGCTGCAGTAGACTTCTTGGACTCATCATGAGTCGAATGCAACGAGACAATGAGCAAGGCAAGGCTCCAAGGCTCCATTTCCTCTTGCATATGAGCAATGGGGAAGGTGGTGAGAACGAAGAACAGAATGCATGCCTATGCTTACGAGAGCCTAGGGGGTATTGGACAGTAGAGCTAGATTGAAGAGTGGGAGAGGGAGGATACACAAAACTCACTGATTACTGCAAAGAAGCACGCGTCGACCAGAAGAGGAATTGTCGGGTGTGTATTGATCCATCTTACACTTGACAAGATAAGGTAGGGAGGGGAGACGGAGGGTCTTAAAACTGAAAGGGGAATCTCGTCTAGATTGTAAGATTGACTGACAAGTAGGTATGTACAGGACAGTACTGAAACTCACATACTGTAGATGGCACAGCAATGATGTCATAAGTTATCTACTATGGAGTATGCTATAATTTTGGAAGCAGCGGAACCCGCGGAATCCATGGACCGACCTTCCGTCGTCTTCCAAGCCCTGAGGTTTCCAAGCTTCCCAATTCCTATCCTTTGAGGTCGACGCTGATGTTCAAACCCCGAGCCCGAGCACCATTCCCCGTGCTCTTCGTGTTCCGTCCCGAGAAGTTCCGGTCGCGCGTTCTCCCGATCTTTTGATGGATGAATGAATGTATTTTGTATGGTACCCCCACAAAAGAGAGGCTGAGAAGGCCGCATGATGCTCTATTTCGATGTTTCGGGCTCCTGTCTCTCAGCCTTTCCGCAAACTCTCTCATATGAAAATATTCTACGAAAGCAGATCGCCGACCTTTCCTCTTGCGAGAAACAGAACATCGTCGATTCAGTGGAGACGAGCAACTTTTGGAGCGGAAATACCTTTTCTTCTATTGGATCAATGATTAATGATGACTGGACTGTCCCAGCTTTGGCTGCAACACGGCTTATTCACGAAATTATCGAAAAATATACACCACTAAATCAGTGAGGCACAAGCACAGCCTTGCCAATCACTTGTGGACGCCGATACCTCCCTTCCTTGACTTCCCATTCGAACTTCCTATAAGAGGATTCGTATTGCCACCAGGCATTGCTTTTGTCTTTTGCTATACATACCTACTTCTATCTGCTCTTGTGACAACTAACATACATTCAACCTAACACTTTCCTACTACCATACAGATACACATTGCCATCATACATCCGAACGAACCTCGATGTACGTTACAAGAATACCAGCCAGAGTTCCACTCTCAAAGCAGAGTGCTGCACAACTATCTAGAGTCGTTGCAAGCCTCTCACAAAGCTATGGCATCTCAAACACATCATACATAGGCCTCAGTGGTAGTCATGTACAGTCATTTCCCTCCAGACGCCAATTCTCCTCAACTTCAACAACGCGCCTGCGAGAGTTCTTCCCAGAACCAGAACACAATCAAATCCGTAAGACAGAGGCAGCATGGCCACATCCACCGCAAGTCCCCCTGGATTCCTGTTTTGTCTAACAGAAGCTCACTATAGTTCTATAGATACGATGGCGAAGGCATGCGTAACAATATCTATTATGCTCACCGAGAACCAAAAGACTTCTCTGATAGAGTTGCCTTGTACATGGTTAGGTTTTTGAGATTCTGCACAGATACAGCTACTGGTTACAAGCATGACGTCGAAGCTCCAAAGAAGCCTGGTGATGCCAATGCTGTTACTGCAACTAAGCCACACTCAATGACTGAGAGAAAGTGGCTAGTAAGAATGATCTTCTTGGAATCTGTTGCCGGCGTACCAGGCATGGTCGCTGGTATGCTTCGACATCTACACTCTCTTCGTCGTCTGAAGAGAGACAATGGCTGGATCGAGACCTTACTCGAGGAAGCGTACAATGAGAGGATGCATCTCTTGACATTCTTGAAGATGGCTGAGCCGGGATGGTTCATGCGCTTCATGATTCTCGGTGCTCAAGGTGTATTTTTCAACTCCATGTTCCTGTCATACCTCATCTCTCCTCGCACATGTCATCGCTTCGTTGGCTACCTCGAAGAGGAAGCTGTTCTCACATATACCCTGGCAATTGAGGATATTGAACATGGCAAGCTTCCCCTTTGGTCGGATCCTGCCTTCAAGGTTCCAGACCTTGCCGTCAATTACTGGAAAATGCCAGAGGGAAACCGCACCATGCGTGATTTATTGCTTTACATTCGTGCGGATGAGGCAAAGCACCGAGAGGTCAACCATACCCTTGGAAACTTGAAGCAAAAGGAGGACCCAAATCCATTTGTCAGTGAGTACAAGGACACCAGCAAACCTCATCCAACAAAGGGTATTGAAAACATCAAGCCCACTGGTTGGGAGCGGGATGAGGTCATTTGAGAGAACTTTGGTGGACTGGTACGATCAGATTGGTTTTGGAGCTTTGGGTTAGATGGGATTTGGGTGCAGCATTGCAATGGTGTTTAGGTGTTTGGTTTTGTGGACGAAGTATGACTTCGCCATTCTTTGTACATACCCAGCCGGATCGTTAAATGGGATCCGACAGAAAGATCTCCTATTCTGAAAAGTAAGATACGAAAGTGGCGATGGATTTCCCAGGCCCAGGCCCTGAGCCTAGAGATTGAGATGTTAGACTGTTTGGAGGGCATCAGAATGAATTGCCACATTCAATGAAATTGTTCAACTATCACTCACCATATGTTTTATTTCACCAAAGAGTTACCCATGAATCGTCACCACGAAAACGTGTTATTCTTAGTCTCTATTCTGACCTCAGCCTCGAGCAGCGGTATAAACTCAGGAAAGTGAGAAGTCAAGTCTACCAAATTTGCCTAGCGAGAATTTAAATCTACTCCCGTTCGGCAATCTTACATATCCAGCTAATTAGCCGCAAGACTTCTATTCTGAGGTTTCGGAAGGATGTTTACGATTGTAAAGACACAGATTGCTTCGTAAGAGTGAGATTTAGCCGATGCTGAATGTTAGAGTTGCGTTTGGAAGTCGAATCTTCGTTTGTGGCGAAATTTGGTTGTTGGGGCAAGGCAACGGTGCTTTGAAGCTCGACATTATTGAGCTAGGTTTAGAACTCTTCGATTAAACATTTGGGAAAATCGATTCGAGTGTGCATTCAGGAAGAATTTGTTATTGGCCGTTCTTAAACACCATGAATAAACGACTACTAATGGATCGGGTTACTATCAATAGCCAAAACAATTTGTGAATGCGTAAATAGCTTCTGGGAATTTGCTGAAAAAATGGTGCATTTATGAGAAGTATGGGGTTCTCATCTCCAGATGAAATTATGATGTAATTGCCTATGATATTGCAAATGCAATACAACCCCAGGTTGTGAATTCGAATATCAAATCGAAAACCAACCACGATCCAAGTTGGACGGAACGGCACTTGTCTTCCTGATGTTTGAGTTCTGGCAGAATATAGGCTCATCATATAGAGTTATGCCTTTAGAAATATTTCAGCAGAAAATAAATGATAACCTAGCTTACAATAAATCAAGTGATCATCATCTGAATATCTCCAAGTCATCAATTGATATCCTCACCTGCGACAACACCCCGCCAGCGGTGAAAGGGGGGCTTTAGCGACACCCCAATCACCAGCAAGATCCGCGACCTCGCACCCCATTATTTCTGAAACGCCGTCAGCCTCGTGTGGTGGTTTGAGCACATTAGAGAAAGATACACGACTCGGTACAGCTGAACGACGACAACAAGAACGACAACGACAAGAACCTTTGACTGAAGCCTTTTCTGGAATCCGTTCTCCCAACCTTCTTCATCTGATCTCGCTGCAGCTTCAGAACTAGATCAGAATCGCCTTCCTGTTCGTCTTCAACTCAGTTTATTGCAAGCTACCTTAGCTATTTATCTACCTGCCACCACGATTCCGGACCGTTGAGATAGTAATCGCATATATCTACCTATCTACCACAACCTCAATTGAACGCAATAATGGATCACTCCCACATGGACCACTCCGCAATGGGCCACGGGGCCATGGATATGGGTATGGATATGGGCGGAGACAGATGCTCAATGAGCGTACGTTTGATTTCCCATCCTCAATTCCACACATACATTCAAGTCCCGAAGGGATAGCGAATGTTGAACCCAACCCAATCCCCAACGCACCCACGATGTACATGGAATTTCCCAAGCTAACTCCGCACCTCACCCACCCGCAGATGCTCTTCACATGGAACACGCAAAACCTCTGCATCGTCTTCAAGTGGTGGCACATCCGCTCGACCACGGGCCTGATCCTCTCCCTCCTCGCCGTGGTCTGCGTGACGGCCGCGTACGAAGCCCTGCGCGCCTCGAGCAGGAGGTACGAGAGATGGGTCGTCAAGGCCCAGGAGGACCTGCCTCGTAAGCTTTCCTCGCACTTCCTATATCCCTGTGTCCCCCAACTCCAATTCCAATTTCCCCCGCCCCCGCCCCCGCCCAAGCTCTGTTGTTTAAGACATGTGTTCTACTATATCCTGCATATACCTTTCTTCTTCTTCCAGCGAATGAACCGAATGAACCAAAAAGCAAAAGCTGAGATCTTCCCCTTGGAGCTGTTACTGAGAGGACGCCTTTCCTGTGGTCAGGGCGCAACCAGGTCGAAGTGAGCAAGCGGGCGCATGTGGTGAAAGCGGCTCTGTATGCCGTGCAGAGTTTCTATGCTTTGATGTTGATGTAAGTCGTCTACCCTGCTTCCACTCGCCAAAATCATAGCCAGTTCTAACATGTGAGCAGGCTTCTGTTTATGACATATAACGGCTGGGTGATGGGATCTATGGCTATTGGCGCTTTTGTGGGATATTTGCTGTTTGGAAATGATACCAGTGCGACGAAGGATGGAGCTTGTCATTGAGGACATGGTCAAGTTACGTGGAAAGTTGGAAATTGATCAATGTGTGCATGGCTTTGCAAGATACATAGTGGACAAACAAACACGAGCGAGTAGGATAACAGAAATTGCAAACTAAGTGTTTTTGTATTCATGACTTTCGCTAGAGCTTGCTACTATAGTAGTAGGTATGCGCAAAATCTCGGTGATCCTTAATGCGAATCTATTAGATCCAAATATGGACCAGAATGACATGCCCTCCCAATTCCACGTCTGAAAATACCATCAAGCTCCTGTGCTCGCCTGCGAGAGATAAAGACGGTGGAGAGGAGTAATGCTACAATCGCTAGTTAAATATATTCCAAACCATGCCCCAATACAAGTTGCGTATGTCCAAATTTCAAGGCCGTCAAGTCGTAATCGTGAATCCTTCTCTGCCCACCCCCTTCCTTGAATGTTAATCCTTTGCTGCCTCCTTCTGCTCCTCTTTCGATGCCACATCAGTTCCTTGCGAAGCTAACGCCTGCTTGACCTCCTCTTGGGCCTCTTCCGCCTCCTCAGCTTGCGCCTGGTCCGCCTTCTCGTCATCGACATCAACATCGTCGTCTGCCGTCTTGCTAGGCTGCAGCGATAGACCTTCGTTCGATACACCTCTCGTCAAACTCGACGTGCGCGAGTAGATCGAAGCAGCCTTCTCCGCATTGGGTGTAACCACCATTCTGAAGAACTTTGATTCCTTCTTGACCTGCTCCTTTTGCTCGGGGGTATCTCCGTCTCTGATCCTTGCTGGTCCAGGCACTTCCATGGAAACCGTGAAGCCCTTGCGTTTGAAATTCCGGTTCCAAGCGTTCAGGTATCGCTTCATGTCCGATCCCTCGTATTGCATGTCTCTCTTGATCTTCTTGATCGCATCTGACTTGTGGAATCGCCATGCCCAGCCCGCTGCAGAAGGGAGATCGGCACGACCGATGAGACCTTTGCAGAAATCATCCCACTCCACTTGTGGCACGCCATACTTGTTCAGCTTCGGATCGTAGAGGAAGCCGGAAAGCAGCGAGTCCTTCTTTGTCAAAATACGCAGGCGATGTTGTGTTGACGGTGGTCTTGGGCCTTCCACGAAAGAAATTCGGCGCCCTGATGCCACGGAGGGCGAGCGATCAGAGTAGTTGTTGCCTCCCGAGAGTGATGGCACAAGGAAATTCTTGTTTGTTGGGCTAACGCTCTGGTTCCTTTGATTCGCTTGTGGGGGTAAGGAGCGCGGTCGTGTTGTTGATCGTCCTTGTCGCTGGTTACTCGAATGGTTGTTGCTTGGTCGGTTATTGTTGTTTCTGTAATGGTCATACTGATTAGTCGAATGCCCAGAATTTCGTACGTTCGTGCACGACCATGCCGTGTCAACGAAAGAGGAAGAAGAGAGACTTACGAAGTAAGTGGATTTCTGAATTTGGTATTGGTAGGCTTGGGGCCCTTCTTGGGATTCTTCCTCACCTCCTCCTTCTCTAGCTGATCGAAAGCTGCCAAGATATCCGCCATATTGTCTTTGACTGTCTTATTACTATTGCCTTTGGTGATGTCGATCGAACTCGAATTCGATTCTTTGGCGAATATGAGATAATGCTTGAGGTCCTAAGAGTAAATAAAGGGAAGAGCGTTGGTGTAGGACGCAGGACGGGCAATAGATATATCTTTATCAGCGGTGGCTGTGTGCAAGGTTTTGGTTCTGGTTCTAGTTCTGGTTCTAGTTCTGGTGCGGTTTGGCACGGTAGGGTAAGGATAGGGTAAGGGGAGGGAGGTGTGAAGGTAGGGGAGGGATTGATACGCAAGGCTTGTGACAGTGCGTGCGACCTCACAGACTTTTGTGGGGTTGGATGGGTACGATTATGGATACGATTATGGATACGATTATGGATATCATACGCAAAGGCTCTTCTAGATCGACAGCTGGAAGAAGATGTTTGGAAAACAGGTGATGTTCTGTTATTTTAATTTTAGAAACATTTGCTTCTGATTTGCATAGGTCAATGAGAAGGAGATGAATCGACCGTGTTGGGTCCCCAACGTTCCTAAACAATGTCGTATTGTGGAGGGAGTGGATGATTTCAAGTCAAGAGGTCATGATATTTTTTTGGGCTCAGTTGATCAGGCATGGATGGTCCGGGCAAGTGGGCAAGTAAGTCACTGTCTCCGGGCTCTGGGTGGTTGAAAAACAACCCGAAGAGCACCAGTACCAGTACCAGTACCAGCACCAGCACCAGCTCGTTTGTTCCTGGCGCTTCTGGCACAACCATTGCTCTGAGTCCTCGTAAGATCTTACTATTAGTCAATTGGTAAAGTCTTGGGGTGGTCTCTTGACTTAGAATTTACCTCCGGGTTCGTAGACTACCTAAGGTACGGTAGGTAGGTACCTACTTGTTGTTTTACTCAGGAGGAGCACTGTTCAATGAAGCTTACCTAAGGTTTCAATGGCTGACACCTTCGTCTCAGACACCAGCGTTCATCAGTCATCAATCATCACGAGTCTATGCTACGGTTCTTCTAGATTTTACTGTGTCTATGATTTCAGTCAATTGCATAAAACAGCTTACAAAGCTACAGTATTTATTGATTGAATAATAGTAATAATAATAATAATAATAATAACAATAAGACCATTCCATCTACCCTGTAACTCCAAATCTACCTACCGATACCTGGCTCTACACACACAAACACATCTGACGACTTTCATGCAGCACCTCGCCTGCTCCCCCTATTCTTACCCATTATGACGTACCTACACATAATTAATTCCTCACCCTCCACCCACAACCACCCTCCAACCCTCCCTACTCTACCACTCGAAGATTTAAAAGCACCTTTTTCTCACCTAAATGAATCACAGCAGCATATTAACAAGACCAGCACAGCCACTCGGAATCCCCTTCTTTCTCTCGGTACGATGTCTCTCCCGTCAACCCGCTGCTGTTCAAGAATACTAGGTACCCAATACCCACAAGTTAGCCTTCTCGCTAGCCCAACTCTTTTTTCACGACCTGTCAGCGGCGTCGCGCAACCTCATCATCCGGCTAAAGTAAGTAATGAAGTGGGGTGCTTTTGATGTGCTGAGATTTTACCAGCAAGAGAGAGAGAGAGAGAGAGTGAGAGAAAAACTTTCTGGTGGTGATGTCTCAGAAGCCCTTGACCACAATTCCCAAATCCCTGGGAATCGAAATTCCAGGGACGAGGTCATGGACACATCTAGCACTTCGAAACGTCGCTGTCTAAGCGATGGCAATAGGGGGAAAGCTTGGGCCTGGCTTGGTACGGTTCCACCAATGTTCAGGGTCGGTTCTTGAAGTTTCTTGGGACAGGACATTTCGGGAGAAAGGTCACGGAGCATGGGGGAGAAGATATCTTGGCCTTGACGCGTGATGCACTTGGCTTTTTTTCTTCTCGAGGCGACGTTTGGTAAGCCAACTGCTAGAGGTGAGTGACAATGGAAGACAAGACTTTTGGTGACAATTCCAAAGTTGGCTATGCCTGCATGACATGCGCCAAGCTGGCATATGGCTGGTCGTGGCATTAGAACATGACGATACGGGTGCATAGCCTCGAGCGGGCTCTTGGCAAAGCTTTTCTCTCTTTTCGGGTTTCTTCGCTTCTTCGCTTTCTGCCATCCTGCCGGATCTTCACATGAAATATCAAATATTATATGTGCAGCTCGAGTGCTGCTTCCGCCATGTTCTGCTCGCGTGTGAGGTAAACCACCGCCGCGGAGCAAGGCTCCTGGTGCCTACCTATGAACTGGTTTGCCATCCTCGTGGTTGTAAAACCTGACTCGCTCTCGGGACGGCTCGAGTTCCTCACCGAATTGAGGACATCCACTTTGTCGCTTTTGTCGAACTTGCATTCGGGGGCTAGATGTGGGTGAGCGAGTCGGTCAGTGCATGGTTTTGTGGGGATTTGGAGATCTGGGGAGACATGGCGAGACAGGACAGGTCGTGGAGCTCAACTTTCCAGGCTCCATTCTCCGTTTCGGTGCTTTTCGGGATCATAGTTAGGATCATAGTAGAACAGGGTGTTCAGATGATCTGGATCTTATCAGACAGTGCGATTTTTGTCTCATCGTGAGCAGGCCAGTTCTCCGCGAATTCGTGTGAGAGTTGAGCACATGCTCACTTGCCTCGTTCAGCTTTCGTGCCGTGAGCAGCTTCACCCAATGATACTCAGATATGTTCTAAAAGTGGCGTTAGACATTTCATGCGTTGAAGCTTTGAAATATGGGGTTTGCCGAAGCTGGAGTGGTGCAACATTGGCATTGTGGAGTGGAAGAGATGATTCGAGGACAGCACGATGTCCAAGAGAATATCGGACTTGTTTGAAGCGAGTGCCTCCCAATGACAGTGCTTTTAGTTTTCGTAGATTTTAGGCCTAGGTTTCATTGTCGAGCTACTACCATCTAAATTAGCAGGGAGTAGCTGTGGTTCCCTAGTCACAAGATAGATCTCACGTTCTGTCTTACTCAGAAACCATTATCGATCATTGTTGATACGCCAATTTTCCCTATTGTGTTTTCAAACATTGACCTTTATCTTAGTAGAGCATCAGATCAACCATGGTTGCTAGACAATTGTTCGTCACCATTCAAAGCACTGTGTTGGTATACATGAAAACCCTCTTCTTGTAGGTATCTTGCGAGTTTTGAAAGAGCAAGAACCATTCTTGGAATGTCTGCATGGTATCAGACAGTTTGAGACTTTCAATCATAAGAAATTTTTTAGATTGCGGGGTTTTTATATTTACTGAATTGCGCTAAAGTAAGATGTCGTCTCACCTCCCATGAAAGCGAAGTCTTTGTGACGAAATCTGGGAATGGCTCTAAACGTTGCGTCTGGAGCATGTTCCTACCACGATCTGTGGTACAATTCGGATATTTGGCAGCAGGTATAGATAAATGAGAGGCGAGATATTCTAATTGGCACAGATTGCATAGCGTGCTCTTGCAGTTTTTCAACCTAGCCATGTATATGCTACTAAATCGTGTGCTACCTTAGGTCCGATATCTATTCTCTGATCTCATGCCCAACATCTACATTACATCTTTGCGATATCAGATTTAATGGCTCCATCTCTCGCGTGCATCAAATCGGCATCAGTGAGATCCGGCCCACCAGGAACTTTCTCCCTTAATCTCCCCATTCTCTCTAGATTCTCTATCATTGTTTCGTCTCCAGTATGAGTGTTATGCTAAAATTTATCAGTAGAGGACCAACTAAACTTGTAGTGGAGAATAACTGACCTCAAAATTCGGTACCTCATCATAAGCTATCTTTGCAGCATCGACCAGCATTCTGGCTGTCATGCCCCACACCTTGAACCTCTTCAGTCCATTCTCTTCCTCTTCATCCAACCTATCAGCGATAGCAGCCTGTCCCCCTTCTCTCACTTTTGGCTTCGAGACTCTCTGGTTGTCAATCGGCACGAAGAAATTGTGCATTTTCCACTTCGTATCGTGAAAAGCTATCCATTGCCCTTGATACCAATCACTTCTTTCTCCAGGTACATTCTCACCTTCTCTCACTTCATCCTCGTGTCTCAGGAAGTTATGGAAAGGAGCTGAGAAGACGGCTGCTACCTCTTTCGCGTCTAGGCGAGGTATCATGCTTTCTTCAACGCTGACTGCCTCGCTTCCACTCTGGTCGTCGGAATGAAGAAATGCAACACATGGACGTACAGCGAGTGCTGTCTTTGCTAAATGAAACGGTAATTGACACAGATGCTCTATCCTAAATGGCTTAGGTATCTTGGAATCGTGCCTAGGAAGACCGATTTCTTCAGAGGCTTCTCTTCTTGCCATCTCAAACGGTGTTTCCTCGAGAGAATCTGCTTTTCCACCTGGGAATGCAGCTTGTCCTGTTCCAAGTTAGAATTTGACATTGCCGCCATTGCTACTTAGCATACCGGAATAGTTTCTCAGACTTGCAGCTCGCATAGTAAGCACAACTCTCAAGTCGCCTCGGCGATCAGCAAAGAGGAGCACCAAGACAGCAGCTCGCCTGCTCAAGGGCAAGCGATCCCATGCCGAGAAAGGGGGTGGTATATAAGCTCTAAGACGAGCTATCGCTGCCTTATTTGATCAGTTGCTATACACAATCTCAAAGTCACACTGACTTCAAACCGACTGACTAACCACAGATGCTGGAGTGAGCGGAGCCATGCTGCTTGCATCGAAATATTCCGCTTCGTTTACACTTTCGATTATCTGCTCTAAGTCATGCTCATCTAGGTTCACATTTGACTCTGTGGGATTCTCATCAACATCTGCATCCCGTGCTTGATCCATACCTCCGAGGCTACAGTGCTGAAGAGAAGAGCCCGAGTCGTCGGCTCGGCATTTCGAGCCAAGCCAGAATGTGGGGTAGATGATAGAAAGTGGCAGAGTGGCACGGACCAGTTGATTGAGATCAAGATCAAGTTACCAACTTTAATTCGTGGTGGGATCCAGCTCTTGATTTCTTCCTCAAATTCCCATACCACAATCTGATTTGCGTACCGTAAACTCGGGTCGTGAATACCAGAATACCAGCTACCCTCAAGTTTCAATTGATATTGCATAATAACAAGTCCATATTCCGACGAAAAGCCAGCAATGATACCACGATCCCGGACAAAGCCTATCCCTCCATCTAAGCCTAATGACGATGGCGTAATAGGCCAGGGAACAGCCAAGAAGGCAAAGATCTGCCAACTTTCCTACCAGGAGGCATTTCCGTTATCTTTTCTTTGCTTGCAGCCTCTTTCTTGAAGTGACGAGTGAGAAACCAGACAGGGCAAGCCAGATTGGGCCTCAACATCATTGCGAAACACAGCCTCGGGAAAAAAGCATGAGAAGCTATATAACAAAGAGCTTAGCCATCCCTCTCGTCGCCAAAGCTTCAGTTGCAAAATCTCTCATCCCAACGATTGCTTTGCAGGTACCGATATTAGTTAAGAAGTTCAGCACTACCACAACAAGCAGGATGCCTGTGACACCGAATCAAGAGAATTTGTCGAAGAAGAACGCAGAGTATGCGGCAAACTTCACGGAGGGCGATTTGCCATTGGCACCAGCGAAGAAGTAAGTCGAGAATTGTCAAGATTAGTCAATTGGCAGAATTTGATCACTGACTTTTTTGCCCTACAGATATGCAATCGGTACCCCTCCATGAACCCCACCCATGTCCCATAATTTCTGTTCTGATGTCCACAAGTAACCTGCATGGATGCTCGCATAAACGCCTCAGCTGCATATGGAATTGATCTCGGAGACGCCCATGGTATGTGAAGCTATTCCAGGATAATAGGATAGAGTTCCTGCGAGATTCAAGAATGGTTCTCTTCAATAGATACATAGCAAAAACAGTACTAACTACTAAAAAGTAATCCGCAATGCAGGTGGCTCGGCAGTCGAAGCCCTCCGCTCCCTCGTCATCTCACAGCAACTGCTAGGTACCAAGGAGATTATAATCTTCAAGCACACCGGCTGCGGCATGCTCACTTTCTCCAATGCCGATGGCGCGGAGATTGTACGCAAGAATCTGGGCGAGGAGGCCGTGAAGGGCTTGGCTCATTTCAACGGCGACTTCCTGACGTTCAAGGAGTTGGAGCAGGCATTGAGGGACGATGTCCAGTTTTTGAAGGATAGCAAGTTGATCACAGATGATGTGCCGATTTCAGGGTGGATTCATGAGCTGTCTACGGGTACTGTGAAGAGAATTGTTTGAGATTTTGTTGGTGGATGATCGTTTACAGAAGCGGCTGATGACTTATGATAGATGTTGTAATACGAAGTAAATGTTAGTGTAATTAGAGCAACTTATACAATCTGACTTCTAGCAGTAACTTTGAAAGATATTTACTGTAACACGGTATTGTTTGAACTTTACGATTTTGGGCCAAGGGAGGTCTTTTCGTATGGTAAATTGCTATCTCATAGCATTATCGAGATGAGATAGAGAAACAGCAGATGCATTAATCTGTTCTAAAATACCATGTTAGAGTCAAGCTCATCTTGAAATATAGTAAGACAATATCACAGTAATTAGATTGATTGGATTATCTAAATAATGTAGGATATATTTTTGCTACCACTTCTCAGTCTATGAATCCAACCATGCAAGGCTATACTTAGCAATAGATAGTAAATAATATATGAAAGTGAGAGTACCTACATCCTCAAAGTACCTCGATTTTTGCTCGCTTAACGCTTCTGCACCTCAAATGAAAAATCTAAGCTATCTATCTACTCACTATTAGCTACGCACTAATTCTAAACCGAGACAGATTATGCACAAATATGAAAGTTACGTTTGAATTGCCCAAGCGCAATTGTTCAGTCCTTGAGATTTGGGTAAAGTTTTGTATTTTCTTCAGCTGAAAGCCTATGTGCTCTTCTATCTACAGCACACGAGCAACGTCTAAAAGCTCCCAACATACGGGTTATAATTACTGCACCCATTACTCAACGGCGTCGCCTTGATCGCCATCCCATTCGCGCCCTGCACCAACTTGCCCGCCCTCCAAATACTCAAATACGGCACCCCAACCATGCCATTGAACGGCGTGCTCCAGTGATTGATGCCCGCAACACCCTGCTTCACCACCACCGGCCCATTACCAATCTGGACATGCACCTCCGCCGCCGCCGTCAGCAGTGCAGAGAAATACACGCCGTCTTGCAGGACCTCGTTGGGCGACAGCTGCGCCTGGCCTTGCTGGGCGTTGTTGCCGACCACGCCGCAGGCTGAGCCGGCCGTGCCGGGAGACAGCCGGTACCAGTATTGCATCTGGTCGCGCGTGATGGTGAAGGCGGACTTCTTGTACTTGGCGATGTAGTAGGGCAGGAAGTCGCGCCAGGCATCGTGGGCGAGTCCTTCAACGTACGGTGCGGAGCCGCTGGCTACCTCGGAGAAGGAGTGGATGGGGCCAATGTAGTGGCTTTCTGCGAAGTCATTCCAGCTCACGATTCTAGATGTTGTGAGTATGGTGCCAAAATGAGAATATTTTGAACATGAGGGGGAGCAAACTCACTGCACGAATTGCGGGTTCAGATCGCAAACCTGCGCCCATCTGTCTGCCCATAGATCGTCACCCCTCCAGACCCAATCTAGCCCACCAGCGGCGCTGTGGAAGAACCACGGACTAACACCCATCATGTAGCTCTTCGACCCCAAAGCAGACTGCCATGACTTGTCCTGCGCTGTCGTCATGTTGGACGCTCCATTGGGCCACATGTCCCAACTGAAAGCACCCTCGATGTTCGCCGCATGGCTCGCTACGCCGGAAGGTCCAAGAGACGACCAATCTGGCACGAAATACACACTTCCCACAGCAGCCCTGATCGCTCCTCCGGGTGCCCAGTCATTAACATTATTGACACCCTCAAATGTCGAGACGAATGGCGCGTTGGCGTAGTTGAAGTACGCTTTCGAGCCCTTGTACTTATTCAAATAATCCACGACCGAACTCGCTGGCCAAGGCTGTGTTCCTCCCACGTAGTCAAAAGCGAAGAATAGCTTGAAGACACTGCCAGCTGCCTCAGCTGCTGCGAAGGCGTTGGCGACTTGACCGGCGATGTTTGGATCCGCATAGCCCATGTTCAGGACAAAAGCATCGATTCCTGCTGCCTTTGCCAAGGCAATATCCTGGGACCAGGTTGACTGTCCATGAGCAACGGTGTTACCAACGACGATGTGAGCAAAAACATAGTTTGCCTGCACGAGCTGAAGTGGTAGTGCAAATGCAGCTGCAAGAAAATGAGAGAGCTTCATGATGACAATCGTCCAAAAGCACAAAGGGAAAATCAAAGACGACAAGTGCTAGGGCTGAGGAATGAAGAGATGGCACTCAAAGAGATATATACAAAATTGAAAAGTGGCACAGTAAGCTCGAAGAAAGGGATCAATACCCTGTGACGATCAGCTGCGCTGACTGACAGATACACCCGGCATCCTCTCCATTTCTATTCTAAAAGCGGATTATACGTACAAAGTACCACTCGCACCTGTCTCTGTGCCTCCATCGTGACATGAAACGGGGGGGAATGTTGGTGAGATTTGAGGAGACCGTGTGCGCCACCCCACTGTGCACAAGGCGCAGTAATTCAGGAACCAGGAGACCAGCCCAGAATTGTAATTCAGATCCAATGGCAGTCGCTGTACCTTCATATGATTGGTGGCACCGGATACGATGTTGTGGAGTATGCAGGGCTGTCACAGTCAGCTCTAATTTGGGGGCCGATTCATTTCCGCAGAGCCGCTCTTGCTTTCATCCAATCTTCGAGTTAGATCTGATACCGCTCGCAATTACCCCTTTAGGCCTTGAAAACAGATGGTGATCACCAGGAAAAAAATGGACCCCAAAACTCTTCAATGTTAAAACAATAGATGGCATTTTGTCCTCCATCAACTCCATAAGGATGGGTGCATCTAACCTGATAATTACAATTGAAGCCTGAATGTGGCAACCTCAAAAGGTCTTAAGGTAATGTCAATCTTGCCCTTCTCAATCTTCAACTCCTCTTCGTCATCCTCCAGTATGTTTGTCTTCCAGACTTTCTTCACGTCCAGCGTGGTCTCGATCGTTCCTTTGCTCGTTCCTCCCAAACTATCATAAATTCGTAAAATGACGCTCTTGCCCTTACGCTTGAGCAACTCTCCTCGGCTAACATCCGCATCGTCTTCACCTCGCTTGACCGTGTCCAAGACCAACGATTTACTGCCAGTGAGCTTGATAGGTGTGCTGAAGGCGGTCGCCTCGAGAGTTTTGGATGCTTGAACAAGCTTCAATGGATTGTTGAAGTTGTAGGCTGTACGGACAGTGGTGGATCCAAGATCACCTTGATGAGGAAGAATAGCCCATCGAATATGGTGACGTCCCATATCAGCGTGTGCATCTGGAGCCTTTGGTGCTCTGAGAAGTGACAATCGCATGAGGTTTCCACAGGTCGCAAAACCATACTTGCTATCATTAAGGATTGAGACTCCATAGCCATGCTCAGAGAGATCAGCAAATTTGTGGCAACAAACTTCAAATTTGGCCATATCCCAGCTTGATAAAGTCAGCCGAGTACCAGATTCAGCGGTTAGAATAACTTACGTAGTATTGTAATGTGTTGGACGACGAACAATACCGAATTGTGTCTCATATGATGCCTCGGTGTTTCTAACATCTACTGGGAACTCAACCTTCAGGAACTTCATGTCCTCTCTCCATTCGACTTCGCTGTGCATCTCAACGTAAGACTGCTGGCCCTTGAACGCAGCTGAGAGGCTGATGTATGTCTTCGCCCAACTCTTCTCACTAATCTGCGTCTCGGTCACGACACTGACTTGGTGAGCATCTTGCTGGAAGATTGTAGTCGTGCCGCAAGGCAAGACCTTTCGAGAGTCGAGATGATAGACCTCAACATCCCACGCCTGCCAGTAGAGAGGCTTGTCGTCAAAGATGACAAGCTGATTTGCCAGTTCTCCCTTTGGAATAACCTCTCGCTCAGCCTTAAGATCATACAACGACGTAATGCAACCTCCAGAGACAGAGACTCGCAACTGGTCATTCTGCAGCACAAAGACGCCTTTCTCAGTCTCCTTCACTGTAACTTCGGGAGTCTCGGAAATTTTGAATGTCTTGATAGACAGCAAATTACCCTCACCGCAAGCAACACCAGCTTGACGGTCACCGAGAGCAATGACCTCTCGTCTATGCCATGGCATGGTGTTCAAAGCCACAAAACTCCCACTGGCTTTGGTGCCACTAATATCTTGGACTCCGAGAATCTCTTGTAACTCCTTCATAATCTTCTCTCCTGTTGCAAAGACTTCGGCATAAAGTTCGTTACTATCATCATAACACATCTCAATGGAGCTTCCAGGAAGACAATCGTGGAATTGGCAGAGTAAGGTTGCCTCCCACATATCATCAATATCTTTCTTAGGATATTTGTAGCCAGAGTTGATGCTCGCAAGAGTTGCCAGCAACTCGATGTTTCGAAGCATGATTTCGGAATTTCTATTATTACGTTTGTTGTTCGCCTGTGTCGTATAGGTACCACGGTGAAGTTCGAAGTAGAGCTCGCCATACCAGGTCACGAAATCCAAACCATTTTCAACCTTCTTTTCGAGCTGGTCAAAAAAGTCTTCAACAGAGTCACCCATGTGGACTCTTGGCAGCATGCCGACAGTGTCACTCATTCCACGACATCTTCGGAGCTTCTCCAAATGTTGCCAGGTTGGTCCACCGCCTCCATCGCCCTTGCCAAAGACGAGAAGGGACGTCTCATCTTGATCCATAGACTTGTGCTGAGAAACAGATCTCTTGACATCTCCAAAGTTTGCTTCTGCGGTATAGGTTTCAGATGGGGCCATGTGACAGATAACTTGGCTGCCATCAAGTGAGACCCAATTGAAGGTCGTGTGAGGGAATTTGTTGATGTTGTTCCAGCTCAATTTCTGAGTGAAGAACCGTGTCATGCCAGCAAGTCGGCAGAGTTGTGGTAATTGAGAGCCTATTTCAAGTAAGTGATGAGAACGGGCTGCACAAAGATTGTGTCTTATGCCGACCAATCCAAAGGAGTTCACTTACTGTAGCCGAAAGTATCTGGAAGCCAGAAAGTCTTGCACCTCTCTCCAAAATTGCTCTCGAAGAATCGTTGTCCATACAAAAATTGACGAACCAGTGATTCACCACTTGGCATGTTGGTATCGTGTTCAACCCAACTACCACCAACAGGTTGAAATGTGCCTTTCTTGACCTTCTCCTTTACTCGGTCGAAGACGTATGGATAATATTGCTTTAGCCACTTGTACTGCTGAGCCTGAGATACCGCAAAACGATGCTCAGGATAACGATCCATTAGATCACACTGATTGGACCATGATCTTGCGACTTTCCTCTTCGTCTCTGCCCATGGCCATAACCAGCAGGTGTCAATATGACAATGGCCAATGCCGTAAACGAGTGGCTTGGTACCAGTCTCATAAACTTTCGATGAGCTGACGTTGGTACCCAGGTATTCCGAAGCAATCTTTCGGCCTTTCTCAATTGATTTCTGATCACCCAGCTCAAAGGCGTCGATGATCTCGTTACAGACCTTCATTGCCTTGTGCTGCTCCCAAGAATCGCCAGGAAATTCCCGAGCAGCATCACCGATAATCCAGATATCAATCCACAACTGACGTGCTTCAACATTGATGGCTACAATGTCTGCTTGAGCTAATTGAAAGTATCGGTTCGGATTAGGTGGCTGAATGGAATCTCCACCTGGTGCATTTCCAAACATTCCATTGCAAGCCATTTCAATATAGATAGTGTGTTCCTTTCCATCTCTAAACTTGTCTGGCAAGATCCATTCGACTCTTTCACCACCTCCAGTAAGACCCTGGAGAGGGTTTCCATCCTCAGTCCAGACCATTCCCTCATTATTCGCATCCCAGTGGAGCTCCAGAAGCTCCTTCTTGCACAGCTCCTTCGGTACTGTAATCTTGACTTTGAACCAATGCGTTGACCAAGACGGGCCAAACGATTCGCCGACTGAGGTTTCCCGGAATTTGTGGCTCGTAGCGTCCTTGAATGTTGGTCGTGTGAGATCTGGTGCATCCCAAACTGAGAGCTTGACATGTGGGGATCCAGAAGCAACGCCCTCATTCATCATTCTAGGCCATTTGTTAGAACTGGCAGAGCTGTAGAGTGGAGTAATTGCTTACGCCCTCAAGTTCTCTCCTTCATATTGACCTCCATTGTAGAATTGAGCAATGCGCTATGAATGTGTTAGCTGGTTCGTCTCCGGCGAAACCAAAATCTATGTAGCACATTGAACTCGCTGCATAACAGTTACCAGGCTGAGAGTCGGTCTACATAGTCTGTTCATAGCTGTCATGACTGCAATACCACTAGCCTCGGTACAGTAAGTAAACAGAACAACTAACCTCTTTGTAAATGTTCGAGATCCATTGTCCCTTTGGTCTGGCGGATAACTTGGGATAAACCGACTCTGGCTTCGTCGTTTCAACAGTCTGTCCTCCCATGATTGTATTCTTGATAATTGATTTCGCAGAATCAAAGGTTCGCTGTGGAAGGGAAGAAGAAGCTCTATTGATGTTGGTTATTAGCTGGGGCTGACGCTATCAGGTACAAGGGCAGGGTTGGGGATAAGCTCGTAGAGGTACAGTTTCAGTGGATCCCGGACCCGCCAACGTGGTGCTACGTTCCATCATTCTGGTCTTGGAAAACAATCAAAGATGGGTAGACATACGACATATTGGATTTGTGATTTAGAGGCTCATATTTGGACGGAATTGCTGCAAAAGTGGATGTGTTTTCTCGTTGTTTTGGTTCTTGTTTCTCCATCAAAGGTCGAGTTTCAAGTCAGCTGCCCATCCACCTAGTGAGGGGTAGCTCGCCACCACTGAACATGCAGGTACGACCACCATTTTACCATGTTACATCTCGTAACCTTGCTGCGCCCTGGTTAGAAGGATCTCGGGGTAGGAATCCGAACTTCAAATTAATAATGCTTTTCATCACAGTCACTAGCAGAATATCTTTAGAAAGCGTTATGTAGCCTTAAACTAGGAAGAAGCACATATTTGTGGGGTAAGATCATTGAGTTAGTGATTCGGGAGTTTGGTCAAATCAAGAGTGATGACAGTAATTTATCAAGAATACAACTACAAGGCGTATACTACTTTTCTTATTTGTAGATGCTCTATATGCTTGCGCTTGATTCTATACATCCCTCCCATATCCTTCAATTCAATTCCAACTCGCAGAGCTGCACTACACCTTAAGCGAGACATACGCCACTGCCACACGTTCTTATGTCAACTACATATCTGCATATTATACAACTCCCTACTACATCATAGCCATTCCGATACACGTCCATCTAATGTTAGTTAGTATAAGTTTTCCATAAGGCACAAGACTGGACTTACCAGGTGATTGATCCGGAACTCCAACAACCACAATCTTCCCCTTCAAACTCTCCCTCCTCCGCTCATCTGCACTCTTATCCTTCTTGAGTACCCTCTCCCTCGCCCTCCTGACGACTTCTTGTAAATGCTCATTCCCCTTCTGCAACATATTGAATCCTGCAAAACCACCAACCTTACTCACGACCGGTGTATCCGGTCCACCTGACCTGCGTGCCTTATTACGAATAGGTGATTTTGGTCTACCGCCAGACCAGCCACCCAACAACCTACCCGATACTCGACGAGTAGATGTTGGAGTGGGAGTGGATATAGAGTCGACCATAGCGTCTACAGGACTAGCTATGGTATCTAGGTCCTCATAAGCCTTTATATCGCGAGAAGAGGCTGGAAACGGGCTTTTGAAGGGATGTTTACCACTTCCAAATCGCCTACTAGCAGGTGGAGGTGGTGTGTCAGGCAGAGGAGGTAAGATGATGTGATCGCTCTCCATAGAACCCATAGGACTGACTGGAGTTAGTATTGGCGAATTGCTACGGTGAGATCTATAGTACTCGATTGCGGCGAATTGGTTTGCACTTGGTGAGACCAACTCATTGAGGCCGTAATTCCACGAATCCGTTGCGTTTTGGAATATTGAATATTTTGGTGGTAACAGTGATGTGTTTTTCTTAGTTCTTATCGTTAGGGGCCTGGGTATGAGAGACGCAGCGTTGATTGCAGTGTCTTCTAGCTCGGACACAGGTGAATGTGCGACAGTGCTGTAGACGTCATGGTTGCAAGCAGCGCCCAGATCCTTTCGTTGTTGCTGCTGAAATGTGATATCTTGCAACACATTGACCTTGGTAGGATTCTCAGGCCGAATCAATCTCACAGAATTTGCTTTCTGGGGTTCGCTAGGCTGTTCTTTGTGTCTGAGCGCTCTCATCAATTTTTCATCTTCATATAGTTGCCTCGGAGTCTGGTATATCGAGGACTGCAGTACTATACCCGAGTCCCGTGGTGCAAGACTCCTTTGGGCCATATATCCAGTATTTCCAGCTTTGTAATCAATTCCTGCCTGAGAATACATGCTACTCGGACTCGCAGAAGATGTAGGCGAGTCGGGATCTTGAGCACTGTCTTCGTCGTCACCGTTGTCGCTTAACTCCACTTCGTTCCCAATATGCAAGTCAACTCCCGTCAATTGTCGGATTTTGCGTGAAGATCCAGTCGATGGAGTGCTCCTCCTGCTCGTATTTGGTGAAAATCGAAGTGGTGGGGTTGTAGGGAGATCTTTCACTCTCTCTAACGGAAAGTTGCGCAGATACAGGGAGCTCTCAGGCAGTCCCTCCTTTTTCACAGCCTTTGGACCTTCGAAACTGCCACGAGCACTAGTCTGATCAGTCGGGATACATGGTAATGATTTATTGCTATTCTGTGACGGACTTCGAGGGGGAGTTGTTCCTGGCGGCACACCAATTTCCATTCCACTTGCAACGAGTGAAGACGAAGAAACATTTGCGTGATGCAACCATGGCTTATATACAGGCGGTATAGCTGCACTTGAGTCCATCTCGAATCAGATGTCAGCAGCTAGTATGCATATCTCAGCCCTATGAGACTTGGTTTTGGTTTGGTGGTCTGCACGTTACTGCGGGTGCAGTAAGATATGTCAGATCAGCTGAGAGAGCTATACGACAACCGAATTTAATCAACATCTTGAAGGAATTACGTGTGGCGTTAGACAAAGGAAAGACCCTCGAGATCGCCTCGACTAAATAGTGACTCAAAATTTGCTATCTTTGTTGTGCCTGGCAGGAGTCAGGGAGGAGACAAAGTTCCCATCTCATAGGTCGTATGACCGAAAAAAAGGTCATCGATGCACTTTTCGCCGTAGAGAGGCACAAAGAAAACTTGAGAGATTTAAACAAAGGACAGAATCTTGATGTAGTACAAACACGACCAAACTACTGGGAATGAGGGCCTTCTGAGCCACAGGAAGCACTGTTCCGCTCGGCAGCGTCCTTAAAGCGGCTAATCTGGAGATATCTCGCGCAAGAAAGCTTGCCATCGTCATATCTGCCCTTCAAGGTCAGTCAACAGTCGTCATCTCTACCGATCAAAGAGTTTTTTCATCAGCGGAACCACTAGATAACATGCTAATATACGTATACCTTGATTAACCGAACATCTTCTTTCTTTTTTAATAAGCTGGGGAGTTACAACTGCACATCGACTCTAAGACGGCTATATTGAATTAGCCGACCTTTGTTCACAAGGCCAGCTAATTCATCAACCACAAATCTTGGGGTTGACAAGCAGATGTAAGCTTTTGTGAGGATTGGTCAGATGATCTGCGATGGACTTTTTGAGGTGGGAAACGCTAGTGCTAAATTCTTGCCAGGATTCGTTCATGGCGGGGAATGGTTGAATTACAGTGTCCGAATCCAAATTGAATTCCAACCGAAGAGACCAAGTAAAACAAACGTACGATGAAAGTTGCAGACTCTTGACAAGAGCATATCATATGCATTCTGCTAAGAAAAATCGACTACAAAAGTTCAGATGCTCGATCTTACGAGAGAGTGTAAACACAGCTTAATCTCAAAAAATTCAGCATACAGCCTCACTGGAGTGCTGATGTGATGACAAGACAATGTGAAATCGAAACAAACTTCTAATAGGTTCAATCAGTGGCCCGAATTCTACTATCTCACACAGCAAGTCCGACTCGAATATCAAGCATTTTATCTTTTGGATATCATTGTATTAGAATCATATAATGCAAACCAACCAACGAAGCCAACCAAAATTTTGATGTCTGCCCCGCCGCCCAATCATGTCGAATCAGGCTCATAGAACTACTGAAGACCACCCATAACCTAGCCAGGTCGTGATAGCATGACTAACATACATTTTTCGAACAGCAAAGCCGTCCAGCCGTCCGAGCCTCTATCCCATGCAGAAAAAATCATCTAATGCTCCAACAATCTCAAAGAACCTTGAACGACCACGTTCTCAAGGATAGATCCGGGTGGAATATCGATGGTGCTGCCCTCTGTGGCAACGATAATGACTGTGCCCTTCAAAGTGACACCCCGTCCAAGGTTGACAGCTCCGGTGATGGTCAAGTGGTCAAGCTCGATGATCTTGGGGATGCTGCCAATGCGCTTCTGGAAATCAGAAACCTTCTTGAAGTCGTTGCCAAGCTTGATGAGAGGAGCTGGGCCGAAACGGTTAGGGTCGATCTGAAGTTGTCCGTGCTTCAAGGAGTAAAGATCTGACTTGACGAGCATCAAATCGGAGCAAGTCTTGACAGGCAAGAAACGTCTACGGGGAACATTGACACCGTGGGCATTCTTGAAGTGACGAATGGCAGCACCGACAGCTGTCTCAAGCTGGACGATGGAGACATCGGACTCTCCCTTCTTATCAGCTGGGATAGACTTGTTATTAGGGATGATTTCCATCTCGAGCTCGTTGTTCTCCACAATGCGCTTGACAGCCTTCAAGTTCAACCAGATGTTGTTTGTGTTGAAGTACTTGAACTTTTTGATGGACTTGAACTCGTTGGTGTGCTCCTTTGGCACTTGAGCAATTTCGAGAAGACGAACTGAACCCTCATAGTCGATGATGGTTCCACCCTTAACATCAGCCTTGGTCTTGTCGGTCAATTCCATGATATACTCAGACTCGCTCTCGACCATGTGTTGGAGAACTCTAAGATCGACAACGGCACCCAAGTTATCAACGTTGGAAAGGAACAAGATCTCGACACCCCTCGCGATGAGTTTATCAAGAATGCCAGAGTTGTACAAAGACTCAAAAACATCTCCATGTCCTGGTGGGTACCAATCTGAGATTGGAGACTTGAAGGACTTTGGTGCTGGGAGAAGAGAATCCTTCAAGATTCTAGGGTAACGAGATTGGTTGAAGGTCAAAATGTCAATGTTGTGACCCTCGTATTTCTTGATAATGTTTTGAGTATCATCGTCGGTGTTGAAAGAGTTCATCAGAACGAAGGGAACGTTGACGTTGTATGTACGGTTCAGGTATTCGATTTGTCGGACTGACAAGTCGAGGAAGGACATGCCATCACGGACCTCAATAACGGATTTTGGGCCAACACATCCCATAGATGTACCAAGACCACCATTGAGCTTAAGGACAGCAAGCTTGCTCAAGAAGCCCACGGACTCAGAGTTGGCCAGCTCGTTATAGTCGACAACAAGGTTCTTTCCAGGTGGTTGAATACGGTCCCAATCCCTACAATATAGTCAGCCTTCGGCTCGATACTTATTCAACCAACCAGCCTTACACAGCGTTTCCCTTGGCCTTGTCGTTCAAGTATCTTCGGAAAAGAGCGAAGAAGTTGTCCATTTCAGTTTCGAAGAGCTAGCGGTAGCATCAGCCATTGTCACCAGTAAGTTCGTACTAGCGACATACCTTCTTCTCCTTAGGGTCCTCAACACTATCCGCGAGGTTGTTCAACGCATTTCTCATCTGGCTAGCAGCTACAGATGTGCTGGTGTTCTCAAATGCCTGTTGACTATCAGTACTCAGCTTCCTAGGTGATGATCCAGCGCCAGTTGGTGGGAGAGACAAGTAGCCAAGACTAGGCGGTCGATAGAGCTGAGTTTGGGGGTCCATGATTCTAGAGTGCTTGATGTTGACTATTGAACCAGAGAGATTTCGATGGTGTAACCCAGATGGTCAAGGTAGTTGTGTAAGCTCTATTGGTATACTAGTAGGAAACACAGATGACAGATGCTTCACGGAGCGAAGAATTTGACTGGAATTGTGGTCGAAGCTGGAATGTCTTGGTTTCGGTTGATAAAAGTGAACAAGCGGTAGCGAAATGCCTCGCATGTGCCCACAATTGGAAGGCGGAAATTTGCAGCATTTAGTAGGTCCATATGCCGAGACAGGTTCTTGGAAAATCCAATCTTGTGCATGGCTTCTTCTGGGTTCCTTTGTTGAATAATTGTTGTAGGTATTACAGTATGATTATCCGCATTCGCAAGGTAATCTTTCCAGAGTCCAGCCATCCCCACTTCCAGCCATGGAGCAGGAATTGGAACCATAGTGAAAATGCTCACTTACCATATGAGATTGGGTCTTGCCATGGTGCTTCTTCGCAAAGTCACCTTCAGCATTGTTTGGGCTGAGAGTAGACTTCAAGTGTGCGGGGAGGGCGCTCTTTAATCCAGACATGTTGGAATGGGAATGTCGAGAAATTCGTGGAAATGGTAGTAGGGAGATACTGTTCTTTTGACAGCTTCTGTGCAATGATCAGGTCTTTATATACAAAGTTAGCATGTGGTTTCCGTTTGCAAGATGCAGTAAAAAGGCAGATTGACGTAATTGCAAATGGAATCGGCTCGGCAGAAGTATGTTGTGAACGGGGAAGTGCCAAACAAGATTCGAAGAATGCACAGCTGCGAACTTCGGATGACAGCAGTAAAGAGGGGAGGGGAGGGCTTCTTACAGAAACGACGGATACACACACACAACAACGCAGATCGATGGACAAGTTCAAAGAGCAGAAGGTTGGAAGTTGGAAGAGAACAGCTTTAAGTACTTGAAAGTATAATCGGTAGCTTCCTAAGGTAGGTAGGTAGGTAAATTATTGTCTCTCCTTCAGTGTCCCACTTGAGGCAAGACTGGCTTTCGGGCGGCGCATGGGCCATTGATTGACCCTGACCCACGCTTGGCGGGATCCACTCGAGAGTTCTATGGCTTTGGGCATGTTTAGTGTGTCCAGTGTGTCTGGCTCACTCTGGCACAGGGAATTGGTGTGGAATGGCAGGACGGGGCAGGAATTGGCACCATCTCATATGGTACGCACTGTAGTGACCACAGTAACTAAACTATTTGTGGCGTTCCCCCCGTAGACAGGGTTTCCATCAATAATTACCCAGTTCCGCTGGATTTTCGTGCCTTTTGTGCCTTGGAGGCCGCCAAAACCCACATCCGATTGAACATCATGTCCGTCATTGGCCCCTATTCACTTCAACCAGCTCCAACCAGCTCAACCACCTATCAAAGCCTGTGAAAGGGTGTGTGCAATCATCAATTCGCTATCTCTATCGGAGAATTGGGCGCCCATTCTTTCTTTCTTGGGAGAAGAATTGCTGCAATGCTTTCCATTTCAGATTCGGGTGAGCGTAATATAGGTACAGTAATGTTCTCTAATAAGCATGTCAAGCTACCTCTTTTTTATTGTGGTTGTGATTGTGGCAATTACTGTAGAAACCCTTGAACATTATTTACTCGTACTTCCTATTCCCCATCCCCCTCCTTGTTACTGTTGCATGCTCTATTTTAGACTGCATTGTCGTATTGTCGAGCTTCAATAACATTAACGGACCGAGTCTACGTCTTGCCTCCACTTGACCCAGATTTCATGAATAGGGGTTGCTACCGGAAGTATGTTTATGTTCTCGACCTGAGACATATCAAAATCTCCAAAGCCTCCAAATATCCCTATTCAAGAAACTCTTTCAGCCGCATCACACTTATGCAACCCTAAGCTCATCTTCAACACAGCGATCAGCTTCTTCTCATTCGGTTAAAATTCTCTATCACTATTATCGGAATTATCAAGCTTGCTCCAGCTCAGCCCAAAAGTCTAAGCGCCTCCCAAACTGGTCCATCCCACGGGACACAGTCGCTAACATCTTGTGTATTCTCACACCCAAATATGACGCCACTTGGGTGATACGCATCTCACATTTTCCCGAAAGGGTACATGGCCTCAGATACTATTGTTATTACCCTCCGTATCCTTCCTTCAATTCTTTTTCTTCAGCTTCAGGCGCCAAGAGGCGATACGCCACGAGAGAAGTTCCAACATTTTATCTTTTCTTGCGGCTTTTATGCGGAAGCCTTCGTAAGCCCGTCAAATCCTCACACCTCTACACGTGCGAGCAGGTTACTCGTATCTCTCATAATTACGATTGATATTGGGAACCCGGAGAGCTTTCCGAGGCACCCATCGTTTTTGCCAATTTGAGATTTTCCGGTACTTTTCGGCTTAGAGTTCGTGCTATTCCGGTAGTCTATTTTCAGTGTTTGTTTCATGTTTATATTTTTCATGATTCAAAACTGATCATGGTGGTGGAAATTGGTCGTTCGTTTTGAACAAAAATATTGAGGCGAAGTCGAGTGTCTTGGTCATCACGTGATTTAATACCTGCTTTTGAGTCCTTGACTATTCCTTTTGGCGGAATTGTGTATTCTTTCATTCGCATTCTACTGTTATTTGGCGTTTGCAAATCTAAGTACCTACTGGATTAAGTATGGTACATGTCTACAAATCCAGGTCGAAAGCGGTATGCTGAGCACCTAGTTTCAGGTAGTATTGATATGATCCTGACCCGATTTATTTCTTTCTCATTAAAAATATGTTCAGATGGCATTGTATATCGTTCCACCGCATAAGATATCAGGGACCTCTTACCCTGGTGTTTCATGGCATTGCAGTGTACATACAGAGTGTACATGTGGGTAATTGCGCTGTCCGTCTCAAGTAAATTCTGAGCCACAAGTTCCACAACAGATGGCTGTGCAGCGAGACTTCCGACAGACAAACCATCAATATCAAGAGTTCTGTTATTGATAATCTTTCAAACAAACCTCGTTCGGCGAATTTTAGCACATGTACTCGCTCGTTTGAGGTACGTATGGATCTCTTCGAACACCAAGCTAACTTCATCTTATTTCAGGATACACACCCCTTCTCAGTGATGTTTAGCATACAAAACTTTCATGGTTAACACCAAAGCAGCTCTAGGTTTTGGAAGACACTCTTTGAAATCAATCTTACATAAGAGTTCGAGACTTTAGAAGCACTATTTGAGGACTCACCAATGTGGATTAATGATGTACACCAAAAAGTCCTCCCCAAGAACCATAACCAAGATATTGCCGAAATCCACAATCCATTGAGTAAATTCTTAGGAACCGGACCGAATTTGTGTTTGATCAACCTCCTTAAGTCAAACGATTACACCAATTCTCCACGTCAAAGCATTTCATTCAGACAGGATACGATAATTCGGTGTAAGTTTTCACATTCCTAAAATGAAAATTTTCGGTGAGCATTACATCATCCTTGTCTACTTCATAAGCTTATATATTGCAGTTTGGTTTGGAGAATATCTTTGCTCAGGATGAAATCTCTACGTAGATCCTAGACAAGACTGGGATGAGAGAGACGAAAGCTGAAGTCCAAAGTTCAAGATGCAAACACTTTACACTTAAGCCGTGAATTCATGTATCATATCTGCGGTAGATTGAAAGCACTTACAATCTCACACATAAAACTAGAACCCAGGTCTATATCCTTGCAATTATCGATCTCAAGATATGGAGCTCTGCGATCCCAAGAATACAGAATTAGATAACTGTTCGTACTCTTGACTCGTTAATGGGGCTAGACGTGAGAAATTTTAGATTAATTCGTCTCTAATCACGTTACAAGTCAAGTAGTTACAATAGAAACAAGCACCGGAGAATTTCAACAAAGACTCACGTGGTCACGCCTGGGTCAATCATTAAATAGCTAGACAGCCATGATCATGCCTGCTTAGCTAGTGATGTGAATTATTGGGAAATGGGTTGAGGAGGAAGCCCACAGTGGCGAAGTTCCAAACATAGAAATGATTGATTTGAAGAAGTGTTGCACTCACACCTCGCTTGAGGGAAAAGAGGAACCACTATGTTGAGATTGTTTTAGAAAAGGTACTTAAGAATTAAGACTGACAAACACAATATCTCGAGCGGGAAAGAGGAGATTGATGCTTCGAAAGCGTGGCATACACGGTTGTGGTTCTGTTTATGTGTCACGCAAATGGCAAGCTCTGATTTGAGGAAAGAAATTTGAAATTCAGGCCCTACGATCATAGAACGCCTAGTGTAAGAAGGAAATCAGAGATAGTGTAGTGTGTGTTGTCCATACGAGTTAGAGAAATCTTCTCGTTTATTGCAAAGATAAAACACCATATTTTCAGGTCAACGTTCCCTTTCCCTGCTGCGAAAATTGACCAGTTCACTGTTTGGGCAGAATGTAGCACATACTGGGCAATGATACAGGGATCAGGAAAAGCATTCGCTTTAGACCGAAATGATTCGTAGTCAACCTGGAACGAAATCACACCCCCCAGATTCGCCTTAAGCCTGCTAGGTTATTCTCAATTCTCGACCCTCAAACATCAACCTTTTTCGTAAGTAATATCGAAAACCAAACCTCGTAGTCAAGTGCAACATCGGCTCATATCTCCCTGAGGGCAAAGTCTTGCTATCGGTGAATTTGAAATTTAATTTTAAATATAGAGAGGATGAAAAGCCAGGCCAATCTTCAGAAAATAGACTGAACAGCCAAGTGTAATTTGGACCTATATCTGGTATAACTGGTAAGCACTATCTACCATCAAGGTATTCTATAATCTAAGTATAAGTTCTAAATGCTAGGTCTGAGACTAGGAGATGAATTTTGCGTAGATGGTGCCTTATGCAAGATTTTAAATGGCGTAGGGAAAACTACAATATAAGGAGGGGGGGTACAAATCATTACAGTCTGTCCATGAGCACAATATAGACGGCGTCTACGCAGATCCACCCTGGGGCTTTAACATACACGAATGACAGAAGTAAGGGATATACAAAAGTGTAACAAGAGACCTCAATTGCTTCGACTTATTCCACAGACCTATACCACAAAACTTAAGTCTGGGGAAGACATCTATCCGTAAAAGGAGACTGGCTTGAGTATTATTGATGTCTAATCAAGTCCAAGTGGTGGCCTGAAATCAACGGAACAGAGTGGCCGCTGCTGCGGCGGGTATCTTTGTAAAACAACAGACCAGAAAAACCTCGACCAATACATGCCAAGTTACTAGTATCCAAGTATTTATTTCAGCTGCGGCGTAAAGTATAAGACCTGATCCTATCCAACGCCTGTGTCCAACGATATATACTGCTGACCTTTCACGCCTTATGCCTCTGCAAGCGACTGAACCATCTCAATTGCTTAGCTACTAAAACTTGATCAGGAAAAGCTATATGAAAACTTGTAGTTCGCGACGTCCTGGATAACGAGATGTGCAAACTCCAAACCAATTCATACGCAGACGAACAGACAAACAGCTTGATCCAGCACTGCATATAAACGCAGCAACGCAGAAGCTCAATCACCACCCTTCACTCGACAAAACTCTCGGAAGCAAACACATCCGTAAAGGCACGTCCCAAACCCACGACCAAGATAATCTCCACGCCCTCCCAACCAAAAAAGAAGTCGATACCATATGTTCATCCCATCCATCTGGCCCTCTCACCACCTCACCACTCGGCAAGACCTCCCCAAGGTAGATTCCAACAAAGACAAACACCCCGCACATCACTCGGCATGCAGATGCTCCTCACCCCCAAATGGCAAGGACAACCAGTCAGCAAACAAATAAATAGCAGAAATGTTGTCTGCTGCACATCGCAGACCTCGGATTGTGAGTGTTCCGGTCCACTGATGGATTTCGGACCCTGATATGCAGTCCGTTCGGCTGGAGTTGCCTTCTCCCACAGTTAGGAGTTTGCCGAGAACAGCTGAAAGACGAGAAGCGGAATGTGGATGCGTGCTCCCGCATCCGTCTTGGATGTCAAGTCGACTCGACTTACTCAAGTTCATCACAAGTAGCTCTATGTGCGACTTAAGAGTTGGAAACCCCCATTCTGCTGTTGTTTATCTTTTTCATTTTTGCACGCAGAGCTCATTGTGAGCTAGCAGCTGTATGTATGTATTCCATGGGCATGTCACCTGTCTATTGGCCACCCTCTACGTCTATAGCTCTATCAAAGCCATTCCTTGACCTTCTTCCTTCATAATTGTCAAGTCTCAACAAGCTCTTCAGCCATATCGTCGTGTCGCATCCATGTGCTCTTCGTAACTCCCCGTCTATAGCCTTGCCCAAGCCGTTGGCGCCACAAGTCATCGATTATACGCCGACGATCTCTTCCCATCCGTAACCAATACTCCAATGTCATTCCACTTCTCTTTCTCATATCTTCCTGACCTTCGTAAAGTAGTACCCCACCACCCCAGCTGCGACAGCAATAAGTATCACCAGCAGCGTAATGCTAATACAAATGGTCCTGCACCGTCTCTTTTCCTTTGCTTGCTGTGCTAACCATTCATTCCTGTATCTGTTAGGAACTTTTCCCTTCCGTTCGAGTCAGACATCATACCCTTCTTTATCAAGACTCCCACTAGAACTCTTAGAGTTCTTCCTAGCCGACTCCCCATTTTTCTCCAAATCGTCAAGATCAACCTCCGTCATGTGTACAGCCGTACTGAATCTCTTCCAGAAATCCGGATCGCGGACGACACCAGAGGGCGCAAGAGGAAGGGTCGACAAAGGTCTAGTGAGCTGCACCTGTTGGAGAGGAGATGGCCGTGGCACATGCGGCTTCTGTGAACGTGGTGGACGAGCCATCGCAAGTTCGATGTTTCGTTATCGATCCAAATGAGTGTGGGTGACAAAATGTCAAAGAGCAGCGAGCATCGACGCAAGAAATCGTTCCAGAATTCTCTGCGTACAACACCCACTGGGCTCGTAAGACGCTGGTGATCGTGTGTTCTTTATCAATAATCCAACTGAGTCGTTGTCTGAGGTACCGCCGCGGGAGAGACAGGAGGTTTGCTTTTGAACCTGGCTAGATCGTGGTGCGAGGGGTCTAATTCGAGAGGTGAAGATCTCACACAAAATGAATGCAATTGGTGTGGCAATCCAATAAAGTGAATGTGGCAGTCGCGAGGCTTTGAGACCTTTCAGAAATTCGATTCAGAAGAATCAATTCTGCTTTGTGTATCTCTGAGCAACGAAGAAGGAACGAATGAGCAACCACGATCAAAAAACGAGTGTAAGTCTGTACAACAGAATCATAGGCAGGCCAACAGCAATGCGTGAGAGAGAGCGAGACACTTCGACACACTCTTGTGAAGTACCAACATCAGCAGACAGAGCAGAGCCGCTGATAAACATGTAACGAACCAACAATCAAAACCAGTTTTCAAATTAAGTATTGGACTGTGTGATATGGAGATCTAGAGGAACTCTCCCTCCAAGAACTGCAAAAGCTCCGAGCTATTTCCCGGATTCTGCACGAGCGAAAACCAGGAACAAACCCAGATAGCAAGCATTGCTCGCACCTCACATGCATGTTCCCAGATTCTCTACCCACTGTTCATCGAGAAGGAATTCGGGGATGCGACGGGATCCAATCAAGCTGGAGTTCCTTGTTCCTGAAGAGTTTGTTCTCGAGATCCAACAGGGACGCTGTGCGCCATTACCGAGATTGTGCTCAGGGGGAAATCCCTGGCGGCTGCAAGCCGAAGCGGACGCTGAAGTTTTGCCAGGCGCGCGCAGTGGATGGATTGTGGGAAAAAGTGGGAAGAAAGGTGCCAGATTGCTACGGTGAGATGCAATCGTGGAAAATATGAGAGACGGCGGAGATTGCTGTGGACCGAGAACCTTTCTCGCGCTGTTGAGTTCGCAAGTTTTACTTACTCTACACGCCTAGACGCTCAGGCTTTTCAGGGTTATCGAATCTGACGCGTGGAAGGGCTTTTCAAGCCTGGAAGCTTTACCTTTGTAGATTTGAAGGGATGAAGAAAGGGATTGGATGATTGACTGGAAAAGGGGTTACAGGCCGTTGGTTTTCTCTTTGGAGCAATTCTCATCTAACAAATCACTGCAAGGCATATAAGATACCCCCACTATTGTAAACAAAAGCAACGCCATAGGAGATAGCACAGGGCTGCAGCCGGCCTTGCATGAGTGAGACAAGACATGAACAATATTGATATTGCAAACTACGAGTACCCCTCCATATTCACTACCCCGCCATTTCAAGTCCAAACTCCTCATCATGGGAAGCACCACCCCGCTCCCTTACTGGCAAGTCAACATCCACCCTTCAAAGCGTGAGACAGAATGTCCGCCCTTCCTCCAAAACCTCTCCAAAAAAGACATCTCTATCATCAGCACACCCGATGCAGCGTATAAAACGCTCTCATGGCCACAAGTCAAGCATCTCATCGCCACGAACCGAATAGACCTGTTCCAACGGCAGCCCTCTCAGCTGCGGTTATATCTTGAGTATATCTCAGATATCAAGAAGAGCCATGGATCGGTCATGAACTTTATGCTCCAAGAGCGCCTACATTGGGCATTGCCGATCAAAGCTGGAGGGGACGTGTTTGAGAAAGAGGAAGACTTGAAGATTATGTTGAATGACTGGCCATATGGTATTGATGAGCGTATCGTTCACTTAGTTGTGTGGACGAAGTTTGCGTTGGAGAGTGATCCCGTCACGGATGATTTGACGGATGATGCGAGGGCTGCGATTCGGAATTTCGTGGATGGGAGGTTTGGGGAGAAAGTAGGGAAGGACAATGTGAGCTCTCCTTTTCTTATGTTTGGAGAATAGTATCCTGGATGAGGGCTTTTTCTGATTACTGATCCAGGTCATTTGGTTCAAGAACTGGGGATCGCTGAAAAGCATCCGTTCAGTAGAGCACTTTCATGTCATGCTATTTGACCCTGATCTCAATTTCGTCCAGAAAGTTACGGGGGGCAATGTTGTCCCAAGGTAGGTAGGTAGGAAATGTGAGTGGGAGAGACAAAGAACAGTCAATAGTCACCGGCTTGCGCGTTACAAGCGTTAGAAGATAGAGCAAGACCATTCAAAATAAACAGAGTAATAATGTCACGAAGGCACCTTTCTGAACGATCCACAATTCCTGACACATTCAACCGGTCTTCATAGAACTGATTCATTTGTGATATCACAGTCTATGGACCAGAACGATCGATCATGTCTATCGTGGGTATCTCCCTTGCAACACCATAACACCAATAGCAACTGTGTGCCAAAACGCCAACGCTTCCATTATGTACAATCCACCGGAATTCATGCAATAAACGCCACCTCAAAGCTCCATAGGCACACCAAGTGCTTCTTCTCTTTCTCGCCTGTCATGTTCACGCTCTTCCCGAATCTCTCTAAGCCTATCCTCAACATCATCCTTCATGCCCGTAAGATCTGGTGGAATGACCATGCTCTGAACACTGGGTGCAGCGTTCACAAATCTAAGTTGTTCCGTGATCCAAGACACAATATCTTCAACCTTCTTTTTAGAGTTTCTGTTTGGCCGTGGGTCACCAAGCACCTGCTCAAGTGTAGGAAATATTGTATCATGTCGAAAATGCTCTCTATACGGTGTATGCATTGGAATAATTGAATCAAGAGATGAATCGCAACCGATAGCAATGCTGGTTTCGTGTGCCCATGCACGAGCAACATTCCTAGGAGTGTAGCCTCCGCCACCAACGAGGAGCAGTGGGATATTGAGTGATTTGCAGTATGTCACGCATGCGCCATGTCCTTGAACTTGGACGTTGAATCGACCAAGACGATCTCCTGCAAGAGAGTCTGCTCCACATTGAAGTACAATTGCAGTTGGCCTGAATTTTTCGACACACATGCCCACAATGGTTTTGAATAGCCAGACGTATTGCTCATCATCAATACCATCAGATAACGGAACGTTGATAGCATGATGCGCTCCTGGATTTTCCTCGCTGTCTGGGCCGTTCCTCTCTAATTCGCCTGTGCCAGGAAAGAAATTCAAACCATCGTATTTGTGGATTGAAAGCGTCATTACCCGATCTGTTGACCAGAAAGCCTCCTCCACACCATCTCCGTGATGAACATCAATATCAATGTAAAGAACTCTGGGGTGTTTCCGTAATAGTTGAAGAATAGCAAGGACAATATCGTTGACGTAGCAGAACCCTGATGCCTCAGCTTTCTTAGCATGATGCAGACCTCCAGACCAATTAATCGCAATTTGCGACTCCTCATTGCATAACTTTCGAGCCGCGTCGATAGAAGCACCAGCATACATGGAGCAGTAGTTGAAAAGACCTTCAAAAATCGGACAATCAGTGCCACCCAAGTTGTAGTCCTTTGGATCAACGTCGTCTGGAACAACAGGTGTGGCGGTCCTCAGGTATTCCACGTAATCCTCACTATGAAAGTCCTCCAGCTCCTCTCGTGTAGCCTGCCGTGAAATAAAAGTATCCATAGCTGCATGCATCCCGTATGACATGATCAGACTCTTCGCAAGTGTCAATCGCCATGGCTTCATTGGATGTGTCTTTCCGAAGTGGTGTTTCTCCATCTCTGGGTTGGAGTGCCATGATACGTTGTAGCCTTTGGGTCTTCGGATTCCGTTCCTTTCAATTTCTAATTTGACCTTGCGGAGGAGTTCTGCGTTGTGCGGATCTCCATTCTGACTCAAAGGTAGATGATATTCTTGCACAATATTCGAAGAAAACATTGTGTCGCTCATGGTGGGGTTTGGTCATCAAAACTGAGGATTTGGAGTATTAGCTCAATAGGCGGAAAGAGCTGGCAGAATATCAGAATGGTTAGAATGAATGAATCTTACCCAACCCCCCCCCCCCCCGAAAAAAAGGCCCGCCCGGAAAACCCATCCTCAAAAAACTCTTTTTTGATCCCGAAAAAAAAATAAGAATATTTAATGCTTCCAGAGAAGAATTAGGCCGACCGCCCAAGAGAAAGACCAGCAGCCCGGCCAGATAGTACCAAAGCAGCTGCAGCTGTCAATAACCGAGAGGAGAATACAAGCGAGAATGCTTACAACGAAAGCACAGGAAGACACCAAATTCTTGATCTGTCAATGTGTAGTTAGCTTTGAAAGACTCAGCAGGAGTCATGTTCCATACATCATTAGTATTAAATTTGACGGCCACAGGGGCCAAAGGGCGAACGGGCTCCAGGGCAAAGTCTGGTGCCGCATGGCGGCGGCGCGGACCGAGACGTTGGCTGGTGTGGGTGTGCTTGTTCTAGGTAAAAAGATGGTCAGCGGAAATTGGGCCAGCTCAGTAAGATACCATGTAATTAAGGATTTCTGTACCACATCTCGCAATTCCTGTCATCAGATCCGGGGCTAAACCCCATCTTGTACTCGATAAGGTCGCTGTTACCGAACACTCGTTTAAGTCCATAGCCGTGAGACAAGGCAAACGGACAGAAGCATAAGAGGCTAAAGAGAATTGATGTCTTACAGGAAAGAGCTTTGGCGGCGTACGGCCACCAATGGTTGGACAGTAGTCCTCTTCCTCTTCCTCATCATCGTCGTCGTCGTCGTCGCTGGCCCGGGGGAGCGAAGGGGGCGGACACGGAGAGGAACTAAAAATATAGGCCCGGTTGGCCTCACTGGAGTTCTAATCGGTTTATTAGGCGATACATCTCAAAGCATGCAGAATTGAGGGAAAATAGGTGCTGGATTTTCGAGAGTATGCGATGTGCGACAAAAGGTTTGTAACATACGATTTGGATATAACCTTTAAAGTGTTGGCCAAGCCTATGTAATTGATAGTCGAGGTGTTCTTAGCTAAAGCCTCAAATGCCCTGAAGGTACAGAATTTTCCAGCCAGCTTCGTTAATAAGGTATCTCTTGAAAATACCGTAACCCTCAGAAGTAATATGCTGCCTGTTTTAAGGGTGTGTTACTCTTATTTCCTATGTTAGGGTCAAGTTGGTTCGCCAGTCTCTCAAGCCCGCCTCGAGAGGTTGACGGAATTTGCCCCTCTCAAGCGAGAACCCTATATACAAGTGCTGTGAATTTGCAGTATTTATTCACACATCGAGGTCACAGATTGCCAGTGACAAATATTGGAAATTCTGCGACATTTCGTACCAATTACAAAAGCCCAATGCATTGTTCTTGATGAAAGACAAATTCGGTTAGCTTCGCTTGCTTTCTAACGACAAGAATGATTGGAGTGGTTGCACAGTCATAGACTTTGGCCAACTTGACAAATCAGGAAGCAGCGGAAGTCAAATCAAGCCGAATCAATTCGAAAGTATACACAATAAAGACCACAAGAACACCACCTTATCCAAATGTTTGCCGGATTTATGAAAAGACAGTGATATTTGGAGAATTTGTAGCCTGCCTAACATGAACGCCGAACTTAGCCAAGCTAAATACTGTTCGTAATTAGCAAACGGTGGGAGTCCAGAAAGAATAAAGACCAACCGTTCATAGCATACTTAGACTTTATCAAAGCTAAAACCTAGCTCGTGTGTAAGTATCTACGTGCATGAGTATTTGGGGGGGAAAAAACTTCCCCTAGGTCTTGTATTTGTATATTCTCCAATGTTTATGGCATTTGAGTATATTCCAAGGTGTCAATCCCATGCTCTTGTCCAGCTATAGTTCCTCTCTGATGGGAACAAAATTTGACGGTCTCGGTATGCAAATGTCGTGGATGTCGGAAACTCTATATCTACTAAAAAGACAGTCAGCGGGGATTGGACCAGCTGAGTAAGACATCTGTGAGAGGACTTCTACACTGCATCTCGTAAAATCTTTCTTCAAATCCGGGGCTAAACCCCATCTGTACTCGGCAAGTCGCAGGTCAAGCCTGTAAAGACGCCCCATAGGTAAAAACAGCCCATGGGTCCAACAGATCGAATCCCGAAGGAAACGCCGTAAAATGAATAGGAAATTACATCGTCTAAGGACAACTATCAAGATAGAATGAGGTCGCTGTTACCGAACACTCGTTTTACGTCCATAGCCGTGAGACAAGGCAGTCAGGTAGAAGTATGAGAGGCTAATGAAATTGGATGTCTTACATTGTGTATGATGGTTGTTGAATGAGATTTGGACTGTTTGGGTGTGTCTTCGAGAATGTGGTTGATTGGAATGGTGGTTGGAAACAAGGGTGAAATATTCTAGATGTTGGTCGAGTTGATCCAGGAGGGAGTAAGGCTGAATGTAGAAGGAAGATCTTGATGTAGAAGAGAAGTGTGTGATGAGGAAAGAGCAGAGGGGAAGAGGGAGAATAAGTACTTTGTGGTTGTTTAGTGCAATCACCAAATCAATCCAGATCACCTCGAATCACAAAGTCAAGATCACTGCGCCAAACCACTATAGGAGGATGGGCAACTTATCTAGTGAGTGATCTGAAAACTGACGACGGCATCACTCAACATGCTAGTTGGGTAGGCTGGTCTTGGCAGTTAAGCGAGGTGTTGAATACATCATCGAACGCGCCCCGGAATTGCCTCGGGCTCAACTGAAATGAAATGAGACGGTTGAATCATATTGGGGTAGTCGAGTAGGTTTAGGTTTAAGTGCTGTGTGAATAAAGCGGTGTCGCGATTTTGTTTCGAGATGTCAGGAAGCGTCCTCCATTGAAACGTTCAAAAGCAATGGGGATTTTCCTAGCTTTGGCCTAGAAACGATAAATGACCATCTTTTCGAGCCCCCTTTCATTGTCCAAAGCACTAAGACACAATATAATAACTCTATTATCTTCATCTGTTTTCTAGTCTGTCTCGAATGAACGCCACTATAGTCTACATTAGTGATTGAAATAGGCTTCAATTGAAGTGGCTGAGATTGTACAGGCCATACCACTCATTGATTGTATGATGACAACAGTATGCTGATATTTATACAATAATTGGATTAAGATATTGAACAAGCATTGCAATAATCACCTCTTGGCCATCTCTCGTGACTAATAACCCGTTTGACTCCAGTCCACTAGCCCCAATTTTGTTGGACATCCACTACTAAGGTATCGATGGTGTTTTATTCTTCATTATCGCTATCATACACAGCCTCTCTCCATCACTTATGGAACATCAAGTAATAGACGCCCATTCGACATCCATCATTCACGCTGATACTATCCTCTTTCAGCAATATGCTATGTCCACTGATATCAGGGCTTGAACAGATTCACCAGGCAAGGGGAGAAAATAATGCGCTAGAAAGGTAGTCCACGAATCATAACATCCTAGTTGGAGGTCTCGAAGCACCTATAGCCAAAATATAACCAATAAATAGGCTATAACAAAATCAGAACATAGCTTGAAGCATCAACTGAAAATGTGCCAAATATACGTGTGCGTTCGAGATGGTTGCAGATAGATGCGTCACTGATGAGTAGCGTTAAGAGTTATTTAGACAGACAATTGTTTAATTTTGTGATTAATCCAAATCCCTCAAAATTTGGTTCGAAATTTGAAACTGTTTGAATGGGGTGTGGCAAAGACAGAACCAGGTGTTTGAATCACCTCCAACAGTGTAGATAGATATAAGGAACAAAAGCCCCATACGAATGTGTTAGACAGTTGTATACATTCAAAATAGACAGCTGTTTACAAGCAAAAGTTCGAAATTGTTCTGATCTATCTTGTATTACGACCACAGCAAAACTGTCCACTATACCCGTATCCTAGCGAACTTGAGCAAACTTTAACCTAATGTCTGATGAAATCCTGGAAACTACAAGTAATGCCCATCTAGATCAATTCATTTTGGACAGTCAAACAACGCTCCCGGTGTGAGACTACAATAGTTCATCGCCGTGGAAGACACGAATACAGCTGCATAGAATGAGGATTGATACCTTAGGTGTTCAAATCTTAGGCACATTGGAAAATATAAAAGCAAAAGGTCCAAAGTAACTTCCATCAGAACATTGCGATATCTGGGCACTTATAAATGGATTACCTAGGTTTGGCCATGGACGAAAAGCCAGCCTGGGTGGACAGTTCAAGTTAAGAGGTTTATTTGATTGTGCAAAATAAAGATACACATTGAATGTGGATTGAATGTGGATTGAACCAAACAAATAAACACATTCACCAATCCAATCAGAGTCGACATCTTGGTCCTGCCCATGCACAATTCTGCCTTGTGAATGTTGGACAGGGAGCCACTCCAAGATTTGCGAGCATATACACTAGAGGTGGTAATACAATCACAGCCACCGAGAAGTGTCTTTGTAGGGGCTGTGGTATAGAAGATACTTCACAGGCAATTAAAAATGTTTCAACCTATTCTCAGCAGTGTGAGCATTCGCAAAATTATTTAAAGGCAGGCGTGTTTTGGTTGATGGTTGGGCTAAACTCGTTGTAGTCAAAGCCCTGGCACACAACGTCCAAATATCGCAAGTATTGAAGTGATCTATTACCTAGATTGCCTTTTTGTAAACTTCCCAATGTGTATGATATTCTAAGTAGATTTACTTTACTAATATGGGAGAGATCTAAATACATTCAAAAGTATCATCGAAACATTCTATCTAGTCCTACGGTACGGTACATGTCGTCAACTTAAGTAACGAATGCCGAAGGATTAATCCGTTCCGGTTGCCGGCTCCCGGCTGCCATAATCCGAGCCTCATCTGCCAAATCGCCCCATGCTCTTTCATAACCTAACAAGTCCAAGCAGCAGCCCCATACCGTTTTCTCGTTATCCTCATCGGGCCTTCTCTACCACTCCCGGACCAGATTGTCTCAAAAATTGAGGTGAGCATACCACTCGCGAGATTCTTGTCTGTACTTCATGTTATTTGGCGCAATCTGCGAAGCTCAACGCCATTAACAATCATGCCCAGAGACGACCTTTCCATCGACTTTGCACCCAGGATGGCTCAAAGCGAGAAATGGGATGCTTCTATGGTCCTTGATGAGTGGGCGCTCCGTGTAGAGAATCTGCCACATGAGATCGCATTCATGCAGGAAGAAATCGCGGAGAAGGACCGTCGCATGCAAGATTGTATGGCGATTATCACGAAATGCGACTTTCAGATACAGAAGTGGATTCGCCAGCATGGAAGCCATGTTCCCAACCCCAAGCAAGATGCGCTCGATCGACAGGTCACTCAGAATTTCGACAAGGCACAAATCATACAAGCAGAGAAGGTTGCGTTGGCTGAAAAGACGAAGATCATTATGGACAAACATACCCGGTGGCTCGATACCCATATCAAATACTTGGTAGATAAAGGAGAACTACAGGTTGAAGCCAACTTCCCCTCTACTCTCAACGCGAGCAACAATGACACTGCGGTTGCATCATCTGTGCTTGCGCCAATCAACAATGTGGCACCTGTAGCGAATGCTCGACATCCAAATCAGTATCCACAACGGCAAAACCTACACGCCCAAGTACTTCAAACATCTGCTGCTTTGTCTGCATCTACTTCTGCTGCGACCCCCAACGCATCACAACCTGGCCGTAATGCACGCGAGATGTCTTCAGGAGCCGGAAATGCCAATAAGCGCCAGAAGATGCTTGGAGGTATACCATTGCAGACAAGTGGTCTGTCTCGTCAAGCTTCGAACACTCCCGGAACTCCAAGAGGCGCAACTCCTGTCAGCGGTGTTAGAGCTGGCAGCACTGGACCTCGCTCATCACAAACGGCCACAAAGAAAGTTATCTCTCATGGTAACAAACCCACAGGACCACCACGAAAGCACAAAAAGTCGACTTTAAACCGCGTTAAAGGCGTCCGAAACAAGAACTCACCGTCTTCTACCAATGACAGCGAACTCAGTGATGCAGAATCCGGCTCGGTAGATGACGATGATGCTCACACACCAGCCGGCAACCGAGATGGCGATGAGGAGATGGGCGATCCGGACGAGGAGAATGGCGAGGGTGATGATAAGGTCTATTGCATCTGCCAGAAGGTCAGCTTTGGTGACATGGTTGCTTGTGACAACGAGAATTGCGAGTACGAGTGGTTTCATTGGAACTGTGTTGGTGTGAAAGCGGAGCCTCCTGGAAGCTGGATTTGCCCGCCTTGCACTAGATCCGGCTTTCGAAAGTAGGGTTGGGACAGGACAGGGAGTATGAAATGGAGTTTATGGAGATACCCATCGTTTCAGTTCATATCACAGGAAACTTTGCTGGCTGTATTATTCTTCGAGAAAATCGATACTGTAGAACATCAAATCAGACCAAATCACCACGTCCAAATTTGTTCAGCTGAGTTGGTTTTTGGACTATTTTTCACACAATAGTAAGCTAGCATCAAATATTTATTCGTCTCTTCTGTACTTTCGTAACGTACTACCAACTCTGCAGCAATTGCAGCCTTGACTGAATCCTGTGCGTCTGTGCTTGTGATTCTGCCAGCCGCAAATGACCCCGCCATTTGAAAATTTACCCCTCCATCCCCATGTGAAAGTAGAGAAAGTAAGTCTTACATCAACCCATTCCCCAATTCCTACACACAACTTACCCTCCGCTTCACTCAAACCTACCAATCTCTCTACTATCTGCAATACTTCCATCCAAACAATGTCATCTCCACCCACAACCCTCCTGTCCTCCTGGGACCTCGCCCATCTCTCAGGAGAACCACACACGCTCATCCGCGTCCGCAACCTGCAGAGCGTCCTCCCCGTTGGCACCGACGCCTGGGGTCGACCCAACAAGCCCCAACCCGTGCTCATCTCGGCCTCGCTCTCACTCTCGCGGCCCTTCGAGTCGGCGTCGCAGTCTGACACCGTCACGAACAGTACGGTGCACTATGGGGTTTTGTCCAAGGGGATTCTGGGTGCTTGTGCAGAGTTTGAGGGCCTGTGTGGGGTCAAAGGAGGGGGTGGGAAGAAACAGATGTTCTTGTATGATTTTGTGTTGTATCTGAAGTCTTTCTTGGAGGGTTTGGTCACTGGTATGCAAGGTGACGGAGAGGGTGCTCAGAAGATGCGTATGCTTGAGATTGAGGTGTTGTTACCGAAAGCGTCACTGTTGGGTAATGGTGTCAGCTTGAAAGGGAGTTTCCTCTGTGAAAGCGATGGGGGACCGGAGAAATACTCCATGGTATTAAAGCTACACGAGCTGAGGATACCGACGTTGATTGGGGTGAATTCCAACGAGAGGTTGGCGAAACAGATGGTTGTTGCGAACGTGAAGATGGATAGATGGGATATGGAGGCGGACGGATATTGTGAGCTTGAGGAGATTGTCGTTAAGGTATTTCCCCCTTGAGTCCTTGAGTCCTTTTCACTCAAGTGTTCCATACTGGAAACACAGCTCACCATATCCAGACAATCGAGGAATCCTCCTTCGAAACTCTCGAAGCATTGAGTTCCCATCTCAGTGTCAACATCGTCAAATACTTCCTCCTGCCCAAATTCACGCCTGATAGCAAGGCAGCTTGTCTAGTGGGAACAGGTTCGCATAATCATCAGCGGATTCGTATAGCACTTGCAAAACCCACTGCAGTCATGTTTGCTGATGCGCCGGTCATTGAGGTGCTGGTTGATTCTGACCCGAGTAAGAGCCAGGTGGTGAGGAAGATATGGGAGAGTATGGTCGAAGTTATTAAACCCCCTTTCCCATTACGAGGGGCTCTGGGTGCGTGGGAACAAGAGCAGCAAGGCGTGAAGAATGAGAAGAAATAGGACTCGATGACCATTGGAAAATTACTCACAAAGCTCAACATGGTCAGTCAGTATGTAAACAACATTTCAAAAATTGCAGTAAGTTCACCACACCTTAGGGAAATGGCTTATTGTGAATGTTGACATTTACAGTGCCCTATATACTGGCAAAATGCCTGAGATCCAAGCACAACTAGGATTTGTGCAATTTCCAAGCCGCAAACTCCACGCTATGTGCATAATTTCGCTAAGCAAAATTCCATCCTCTGTATATCACTTCTATCTCAAAGATATTCTGGATGCTGCGCTCCAGGCATTATGGTCTCTCTTGTGTGTTCTGCTTCCAGCACCAGCCCTTCTCGCTTGAAATGATAAGCCTTATATGCTACATATCCAGATAGTGTGCTTCCGACAACCAATGCTGCACCTAGGAGCATCAGATTGACTGGTACCGGGTTCTCGTGGAAGACTTTGTGCAAGAGAGCATCAAAACCGCTCTGGCTGAAGTTAAACAGACCAGCCAAGCAAATAGTCAGGCCATACACGGTTCCAAAAGTGCGGAAACCAAATACTTTGGCCGAGTAGTCGGATACAGTCGTGTAATAGAATGGGCGGTAAAGCGTAAACAATGTCACATTCGCATATGCTGCCCACATGTATGGGAGGCATCCAAGGGTACCAATAAGTGTAGCAATACCGACAAGCGCAGACAGAACAAATGCTGTGCTGCTATTGTCGAGAACAAGACCGATGAATGGAATGGAGAAGACACCGCCAAGTGGAAGCGCAATATCAAAGTAGGTGTTGACTTGAACGGCTTTAGCGTGATCTCCGAGAAGATATTCGTATTGCGGGCGAATTGTGGCGACAAAATAGTTGATACGGGTCATCTGGATAAGAGTGAAGAGTGTAATGAGAACAAACCATGGCGAAAGAATCTGCTGCTTCACAGTCTTGCCATGCATAGCACCCCAAACTCCAGAAATTTTGTTCTTCTTTTCTTCCTGTTTGAGATGCTTGCTTCCTGGCTTTGTTCCCAACAGTCCCTCGATCTGGGAAACCACTGACTCGCGGCGCATAGCACGCTCATCGCGGAGCAGAGCTGTATGCTCATCCATTTGATCCTCGTAGACATTCTCCTCCTCCTCCACCTGCTTGACCAGCTCGCCAACCGTCTTATACGATGCCTTTGGCATGATGAAGATCTGGGCAAAGAAGATAAATACTGGAACGATCAAGTAAATGAGGAAGAACTTCTTTAGCGTAAATTCTCCGTCGCTCCATTGATATAGCATTCGATATCCCAAGAAAACTGCGCTTGAAGAGTCGAAAGCCCCCGTTAGCAGAGCCAATATCAATCCAGAGTGCTTGGGGAAAGCATTGGAAAGTTGGAAGGAGGAGATAAAGCAAAATGGCCCTCCTAATGCAAGGAAGAGATATCCAGGTATATAGCCATAAAATGGTAGTTCGGAGGCAAACGCAAAGATGACAGCTCCAACAGCCAACAATACACTTCCAATAAGCCCGCAGATCCTTGGCCCATAGTTATCCAAAATAGCTCCAATTGGCAACGCAGCAACATTTGTTCCCACAGCAGCAACCGTGAACATAAGATTCAAATGTATCTCCTGATCGTAACATGTCCGCACATCTCGCTTGAGTTCGTCTGCCGTGCAGAGATGTCGATATACTTTTTCGTGGATAAGAATAGGTTTTAACGCTGCGTAGCCAAATACGATTCCGGCCGCAAACAGACAATACACAACCGCCGTTATGACCTGCACTGTAACACAATTACGTCAGTGACATGTTCTCTCACGGTCATACATTGACAAAGCAATACTCACGAATTCTCTTTCCCTTTGAAACCTCGAAAGCACCAATTGGCTGAATATGCACCTCGTGCGCCGGCGGATCCCAAGATGGCGGTAATGGACTGAAAGAGAGCTTGCGTTGTCGAGGTTCATACTCCCCTCCACTTGGTGATCGACCCCTCTCTGGCGATAGCGACTCGAACGAGGTGACTCGGGAAAGCAGAGACATGATTCTGTCTTGAAATTGGGGGTTTTAATTTTTTTTTGGTTTCAAAGATGCGGCGAGCCGCAAGTCCAAAAATTTATACTTTCCTGGATTCGGGAACCACTCTCTCTGGTGGAGAATGGCGGGGTAATGAGATCAGATCGTCTAAGCAATTGCAGGGGCAAATCGACAGTTATAAGCGCAAGTATATCATTCAACAAAAGAAAACAAAGGAAAGATAACGAACGAGGGAGCTCGAGCTCTATATCTTCTTTGAAGCCTCCGACTCACGAGACTCGTCGAGATGGAACCTGGAATTTCTATGCTAATACCGCCCATTCACTTGAGTAGCTGCAGCATGCTGCAGGCAAGAATGCGGGAACTGATAAGCTCGGACCTTTTGATCCCAGCTTTTCGGTGGACGGGCCAGTCACTCGTGGTCATTTTTTTGGTAAGGGACCCTAACGGCTTGCCGCGGCGCCCTATTTTAACCAGTGGAGTGAGAGGAAATTTTCTTCTTTTTTATCTGGATGCACGCCAATCTCGCCTGGCTGAGATGCAGAGATGGTGAACTTGATATCTTCTGGAGAGACTGTCTGGCTTGGCCAATTGCCAATGACTTTGTGGTACATAATCAGAAATCAAGACAAACTTCCAGCGCGTGAAACTTTTGAAAAGAGAATTTGGCTTAAACTAAATTATAGCACTATCAATACGAATGTAATATTATGGCTGACATCAGATATATCTACACAAATGAGCTAAGCGAACACTTCATATGTGCTTTCAAATGATCTATTTAGGCTACCAGCTCATTCGAGTTATGAATAGATGTCCAAGTTATCACAGATATCACAAAGTCAATTATGTCCTATCAAACGTCTTTAAGTGTAGTAATATAAGTAAGTGAAGTCTGCACTAGCACCACAAGTGCTGGTCTATATCCCGATCCAGATAATAAAACTCCGCCCTTGGTATCCATCCCGTAGCCATGCAACGCAAATACGCACATCAAAGAAGCCATCAAATAGCCAACGCCCGTTCCGCATTATCTCTCATATGAAACAAATGAGTGCGTCTACAAAATGTCAATACTTGACCACCCTCCCAACTGCCCGATATGTTCGTTTTGCTCAATATCCAGCTCCATGTTGATGCACAGGGCACTGTCCTGGGTGATTCTCAAACCATTGTCGAATACAGTGCAAGTGGAATCTACAGAAGCATTCCAGTCTACCCATCTCGACACCGGGAACAAACTCTTCCAAGCAGATCGTACACTCTGCGTCGTCGACGCAGTCCTTCTCTGTTGCCTGATATGGGAAAACTCCCGTCCTGCGAGCGGGGCCTGGAGACCCAGATTGGCCATGTCCAAAAACTATTGCGGCATGAGCTTGTTCTCTAGCTGCCATACGAGCCTCTGGTGTATTAGCTACAGGCACAGAGATTGCTGTTGATGAAGATGCCTGTGATTGCGATGTATTATTTGAGCTACCTGCTCGGACTGAAGGCTCTCTTGCACGGGCTGGCAGGGTGGCTGATGGAACAGGGGAATTGGAACCACCCATAGCAGCTGCGAGGCAAGATTCCACGTGATTTTCTCTAAGTTTTTCAAAATTGTCCAGTGTTCGTGAGGGGAGCTCTAGGTGGCATATCCAGCATTCATCTTCTTCTGGTATTCGACGCCGCTCGACCTGCCGGGGTCTGTGGGGGAAAGCTTGTGTATTGTTGTCATCATTACGAGGGATAAGTGGCCGGAAGGGCTGCTGGTTTGTACCTTGTGGTACTCGAGTGGAGAAAGAACTCGTTGATTCAAAATATTGACTCTGGTTGAAAACGTTAGATTTTTTCGTGCTTAAAGACGAGAGAGAAATAAATACCGTGTTATGAAGACCACGAGCGTTGCCAACCTAATTTTCCGTTAGTACATCGTGCTTGTTCCTTATTTTACCATGTGCGCAAGAAAAACCTACTGTACTACTTCGTGACCTGCTCTCTGATGGATCAGGTCTGAGACTCCGATCGTCTCGTACGGTGAAATTGGCACTTCGAGCACCATTAGGAGGCGGAGGCCGACCACCCGCGATACTTGAATCTTGTTGACGTCTCGGAAAGTTGGTCATTAAACGTTCGATTTCCTCCCTAGATCGGTAATTGTCCGAGCTGGCGTATGATGCTGCAGTACTAGCCGCACGACTGTGACTCCGTTGCGATGATTGACGATGTGGGACAGGACTTTGTGGCGGAGCAGTATTTGGATCAGGTACACACGGGTTGCACAGTCGAACACGCTCACCTCCTCCAAGACCTCCTACTTGATTCGAACTTCCACTACGCGAATCTATCGATGGTCGACCCTGTGGGTCAGTAGTCGGAGACACTCCTTCTATTGTTGGTTGCACAATATACTGATGTGGTATTGTGATACGATGAGGAGAGCAAGAACTACATACAACTCTGCCACATTTCCTATCATCTGGTAAGCCAAAGTCATTTGGCAATGAAATACGACGTCTATTTCATGGACTAGATATGACATACCTGCAGTGGTGTTTCCGGATAAAGAAGCCTGTGTCAAAAAGTTAGACATTTGTCTCAGAGTACACTCATTGAAAAGAAGACTGACTAAACTGTGTTCTACAGATTGGACACATAGTAACTTCTATATCTGGCTGCCATCGAGGGAGAACAAAATCAGCGTTGGGTGCCTCGGAGTCTGGTGCTTGCCGTTGCCTTCTTCGGGCCTGACTTGACGAAGTGTGTGAGTGAGCTGGAAGCCCTCGCTGCGATTCGTCTGATCCGCTTTCATCTGAGGAGTTCCTGGAAGTTGAGGGCTGTAGAAGCTGTAGCGTCTGGACAAGTGTTTGCGAATGGCTCCTTGATCTCGGAGTAGCGTCTCTTGGGTTCTCACTCAACCTCAAACTCCTTGCGGCCCCGCCTCCGTGTATCGAAGATGTCCTCGACAGCATCGTCGAGTCTTCTGCAAGATACAAATCCTCATTTGAACCAGACGCATGAGGTCGTTGTAGGGAGCCGGAATTACTGGCAGACCTTGATCTGTGTGGTGATAAATTAGACGAAGACTGTGACCGATTTCTGGACGAAGCCCCTTGTTGGGTATAATCCCCTCCATGGCCGACACCTAAAGCCGCACCATACATTCGGTGGCTGTTGTGGAATTCCTCGTCTGCTGGAGTCTCTGCCAGTGGCGGTGCATCTGAGACTCTAGATATACGTTCCTCGGATGCCATCCGTATTTCAGGCGAAGGTAGAGGAGGCAGAGGTCGCTCGAGACGGTCGGCATCAGCACCATGACATGTTGAAGAGCGCGAGGTCGAGTCCATGGTGAGTTTCTCAACACTTTTACACGTACGAGAAGAGGGTCGCAAGCGCATAAAACATGTATATTTGATGTCGAATCTAGTATCTTGGTGGGGTGGATCTGATGTTGTTCTGTGTACGAGATAATAATCCGTTGATGCACAAGGCTTTGATGTCCCTTCGTAGATTTTTGTTTGTTTCGAAAGCACCTGGAAAGATGCTACAAAGTAATAAAGATGGTTGACACTCTGCGTTCGAGCTCCCCGTATGCGTCGTTCAAATCCTCCTTAAAGTCTACAAAGGTTCGAGGTATAAACAGTCATTCGTTCGAGGATTCAAGGCGGAGCTCCTTTTTGCGCAACAACGTACGGGCTTAAGTCTAATTAGCAACATTCAATAGAAGCTGGCTAGCAAGTTATGTCGTTTACTTGTTCTTACATACAAATTCACAAACCACAACTTTTGCCACCTTTTTCATGAGGCGACATTAAAGTGACTTCTGAATGGATGCGATGTTTGTCAGTACAATCATCCAAGGGCGAGACGGCAGATTAGTGCCTATTCAGAGAATGGCAATATCTCTGCTCAGCATACACATATCATATGGAGACAGAGAATGTAATATAAGGGGCAGTATTAAGGGTAGAAATACTGTGATGTTGGCTATGCTGTAGTGGGACACACGCGACGAGGCTGGAGACTTCTTATCCATCACAGGAGTAGCTTGATAAGAATCCGATCACTGCTGCGGCTTCTTCCGGCTTGGCAAATTCAATCCATGCGTCAGGAGCTCCGAGGATTTGTTTCATTTCTACCCTCAGGATTTTGACCCTCGCTCTTGAAAAGAAACTTTTATGTTAAGGTAATCTTACTGTTGTCTATATACACTATATCGCACATGCTATGCAGACGCCGTTCATGCCTGGATCATGATAATACTTGTTATTGGTACAATTGTGCGAAGTACGCAAAGCATTACTCCTAGCTTAAAAAGCACCTTCGAAATTCATGCCTGAGCCCCCAACAGAATCCATCATTCCTCCAAAGAAAGTGTCATCACTAATGTATCCAAAATCTCCCGCCCCAAAGGTCATGCCAATGGCTTGCTCGAAATTGTCACCCATATAGTTATTGATGTCCATACCCAGGGAAGGATCGATATTTGGTGCCAATGGGCCATATCCTGGAGCCATTAGAACTTGGTTAGCTGTTGGGTAAGCCGGATATGATAGCTGCTGTTGTTGCCAATCGTTAGGTACTCCTTGGTAATTGCTGATGCTCCCTGAACGGGGTTGGCTGCCAGAGTTTCCAGTTGCAACCTCACTGAGAAGCTGAAGAGGAGTATTTGCAGGACTATAGCCTCCTTGTGGTCCATTTCGTTGCTGTATTGACGTCGGAGCGGGCTCTTTGTTGTTGGCATCAAATTGCTCTGCTACTATGCTTGCAGGAACGGCCTCATTTGATGAAGGATTTGTGGGCTTTCCTTCTCGTTGTCTGTGAAACCAAGTTTTGAGCATAACGAGGACCATCAAAAACTTAGCAGATGGTCTGGACTTTTCATCGGCAGCTGATGCCTTGAAGATTTCCACCAAACTATCGAGATAATACTCAACTCGCATGTTATCTTTGTCAATAACCTTGCCGAGTTCACTGTTTGGTGTTGCCGCAGCAAAGTACCTATAAGGTATTAGCAAGACATCCCGACTTGAGTACGCTAACTATCTGGCGTGTAGCCATCTGGGGGGGGGGGGGGGGGGGGCCTTTGGACTCACATTTTAATAAGCACAACAACCGCATACGCAACACGAACAAAGTTTGCCACCGGTAGACAGCGTATCGTATCGATATCAAACTTGAGAAAGGTATCAAAAATACCATCAATCGAAGTTAGACATATAGAAAGTGCATCAATATGAGCAGGAGTCAGAGCCATGTCATGTACAGTATCTCCACTTCCACGTAGAGTAGCTTCTAATAGGCCATTAGACTATCTAGCTTAACTTTCAGAATGTACTTACCAGTAAATGGGGGCTTGAATTCTTCAACGTTATGATCAACGTGCATAGCCACCTCATGCATATATAGGTTAACAACATGTGCTGTCATCGTCAATGTGGCTAATATTGTTAGCAACGTGCTCACAGAAAAGGATTGTGAGCTTACGAGATGCTGAATCGGGTGATATCTGAGAGTTCCACTTGTCGAGTTCTCGTTCAAATCCTTTCAACGCGTATTGTACTTTAGGATCGGCGATGCTCACAGTTGCTCCCGGATCATCCATGGAAAATTGAGTGCCAACTTCCTCGGCTATCTGCTGGCTTTTCACCCAGTGACAAAGTGTCTTGTCAGATGGAAGCGCATCTGGCGATGACTCAAGCACAGCGATACAGTCTGCCATGAACGACGACCAGCGAATCAAGTTGGGCCGGCGCAAGCCCATTGATGCATTGCAGCAAAGAAAGTAACATCCAAGCCATGTACGTCGTGCCTCGATACTTTCAGGATCGGGATATGGAGTTCGACGCCAAGGATTATCTCTCCATAACCCAGTTGCTTTCGATTTTGATGACTTGCTTCTCTTACCCATACCAATGTCGATGGCCATCACAGCGGCTATGTGGATAAGTTGATAGAATTTGAGTTCTTCGAAGTGTTCAGGAGGCCTGAGTCTTTGTCAGTAAAACGTCAGAATAGCTGAGGTAATAAGCTATATTCCATAGCTAGCTAGTATCACCATTTTGTAGGCGAAATGTTGCTTACCAATACCAAAGAGTATTAATGAGTAGTGCTTGTATTAGCTCTAATGTCTTCTCTCCATTAACGACAATGCGCTCAGCATAGATGCTCATGACTTCCTTGGTCAAAACTCTCTGCAAGTCTGGATAATTTGAGCCAGACGCAGCACTTAGGATAGCGAGAAATAACGTCGGCTTGGTCTTACGAATCTCAGCTGCTGTCGTTCCGACTGGAAATACCACAGCTGGCATATGTGGAGTCATTTGCCCAACATAGCATTCAAACATCTTAGCAGCCATGTCTGCCGTGAGCAGTCCTCTGTCAATGACATCTGAGTATGCATGTATTGGTGGTGGCCTTGGACCTCCTTCAACTAAGAATCCACTTGGAGGACGAGTAGCACCTAGAACAGAGCTCGGCGACTCTCTGCTTTCAGCAAGCTTTCTCTTCTGGCCAGCTACTACCATTGGCGGAGCGGATGCCTTCTCCTCAAACTCTGGAGCTTTAGGATATTGAATCCACTCATCGCCACGACCATCAGGGCGAGCAGCATACTGAGCTCCATAACCCCCATTGGTAACCTGCTGGTACGGATTCTGTGGTGGTGAAATGTGAGGCTGCATATTTTGTGACTGTGTGGCCACCGCATTCTGATCTATAGCACCGCTTCCTTCACCTTGAGCTTTGCTGGCATTCGACTTCTGGGCATGAAGACTCGCTGTCAAGGCGTCTATCTTCTTCTCCAGTTCAACGACGCGGCTGTCTGTCTTCTTCTGCCGCTTCCGCGAGGGGACAGTTATAACGCAGTTGCGGTTTGCTTTAGCACATCTCTTGCATGGTCCATCAGGATTATTTGGATCTGGCTCGCATCGTACTTTCAGTCCGCGACAGGCTTCGCAAGCTCTTGGACGCTTTGGATCGCTTGTTCCCCCATCTTGAGCTCCCTCTCCATCACCACCATCATGACCCAAGCTTCCCGCAGAACCTGGTCTTTGTGGAAAATATGCATTCTCAAGTGGGGAACCATAGTGCTGGAGATTGAGATTTGGTTGAGCCTGGGATAGCGCCAAAGGGCGTGAAGCATTCGAATTCGGCGCAGTTGGGGCCTGGGGTTGTTGTTGCTGGTCGTTCGCATAAGCATTCGCAATTGCAGCTGTGTCGCGCAATCGAGGATCGAGATGGAAGGACGACATTCTGGTCCTGGAAATTGTTGTTGCCGATGTCCGTTCACTCGTTGTCGGCGCTGGAGTTGGAGTTCCGTGCAGGTGGGACGAGAAAACTTGGCTCGTGCGCACGGGCACTCTGACGATGTGGATGTGTTGAAGGTTTTCATACACAGCGACTTCTCTTTACTTTATAAGAAAATCTTTATTTTTATGTTTTTTTACAATCCTGAATTGTCAATGCTCTTACAATCGATTGAACTATCAAGTGTTTGAATGGTAGCCAGATATAGAAGAATAGACAGATACAATTGGGACTAATTTGGAAAAGATCTAGCACCTTAGAACAAAACAAAAAACTCAAGAGATCTTTATTAAAGATTAACGATCATAAACGAGGAGTTTAAATTGATTTCCAAACAAAGGCGATGTAAGTGAGTTCAGGTTTGTCAGTTTGGTTATTCAAATGACTATTGTGCCATTGCCTTTTCAAGTACTTGCCCTACCTCGCCTATATAGCCTCCAACCCCTTTCAGCACTCGCTTATTTCGATGGAATTTCAACACCTGAAAGTCAACTCAACTACATTGCGAACTTGAAGTTGACTATTTAAAGGCTGTACTTGATAAATAATAACAAAATAAGATTATAGGGATAAGAGATTTTCATTATGCGTGAATGTCAAGCTTAGCCACCAAGCATTCCATTGGCCTAGTAAATTCCATCCTCCTCCCATCCATCCACCCCGTCGTTTCACCAAGTCGCTGCCACAACAGGAAAATCCATTATTTTTGCCTGTTCCAATGACCAGAAATTCTGGCACCCTATTTTGCTTCTCGCAATGCCCGTGAAGCTAATTGGAAAACAGGTCCAAAATATGTAAAGAAAAGCGTTGCAAAAAAAAGCACGCAAGGATAAAACTTGAACGCTTTGGTATCGTAACCGAGAAAAAAAGCAGGGCAATTAAACCTTGCCCTTTTATGATGGGCACATTTCGAACCTGACAACATGCAAATCATCATACTACCCCGAGACTCCCTAAACCAATGCGCGCTTATCTCATGGTGGCGTTGGAGTAACCTCCCTGCTAGCCCGTCCATTTTCTCGCTTGCTAAGGAATGACTTCCTTAATCCACCGCCAGGGGTCTTAGGACTGTCCCCACCTTCAACCACTGGATTTAGCACAAAATTGCTTTTCAGCACAACGTGACCACTACCTGCTTTGACGCTCTTTTCCAGTCCAGTGCCAGACTCATCAACAAAGAATAGACCCTCTCCAAGATCATCGTCACTTCCAAAGGTGTTGTGACCCTTGACTTGGATTTGAAATTGAGTATCTGCTGAGCAAGAGCACTTGAAGCTTTCTTTCTTTTCGTTAAAGGACACCATTCCAGTGCCGGATTTGATGTGCTCTGTCTTGTGGATTGTCTTTACCTTTGGACCAAGTTGTTTCATGAATATCATCACATTTGACGATGGAGGATATCCAGAAGCAGACAAGATCGTGAAGCTAGCTGTCCCAGTGGCAGCTGCCCCTCCTTGAATCGTGCTGTGCATCGATGATGCTCCAAAGCTCTTGGTTCGTGCATGTGGGACGCCTAGAGAAGTTCCTGGGGGAGTGACAGGAGCAGTGGGTTCTGGAAGCGCGGCTGAACGCTTTGGGCCACCGAAGCCACCGCCGATGAAGGCGTTGTCTTCGGATTTCATCTCTGCTGCACCAGCGCCATTTGTATCTTCTTCGCCCTTCTTCTTGCTCTTGAACCCGTTGAACACAAAGGATGCCCCCTTGCCCACACCGTGGGCAGCCATCCCAACACCCTTGATTGGAGCACCAGCGACACCAGTGACAATCTTGCCTGGAGTGGCAAAGGTACCAGAGAATGTCGAGGAGCCTTGACGTGAGCGGGTGACATAGTCGGGACGGAACAACAAACGTAGTCGAACGGAACCAGACTTCCCATCCAAGATAAGGTTGTATTCTTGGGCTTTGAAAGGATCAAGAAGTTCAAGGTTGACAGCTGCTCCACCGAGGAAATCCGCCTTTTCGCCGAAGTCCCAGTCGTATACATTGCAGGTGAACTTGGCAGCAGTTCTCGAGGCAATATCAACCTCAAAGAACTCATTCCAGGCTGGATGCAATGTCTTCTTTTGCACCTTTGTCTTGAAAACATCTTTACCATTGAGCTCGAATTTGCAATAGGGATCGCTGTATCCATTTCTGTCTGCAGAAGGAAGATCTGACGCATCCAAGACATCGACTCGAAGCTTTCCCATGTTGTTGATACTTTCGCTTGGATCAAGCTGCATCTGAACTGGGATGTACTTCAAGCTGACTTTAATGCTGCAGACGCCACCTTGGTCATCTTTCAATTTGAGAACCGTAGGGTTATTCTGTGAATGAGTTAGTCAGGAGTAATACAATAGTGGCCAATTCCAAAATTGCAGAATTAACATGTCGAACCAGAGGATGTGCTTACCAAGCATTGTTTCAATGTGTCAATAGTACTTCCTGACAGCTTAGCTATGATATCCTTGTTTTTCTTGTCATCCTCCTTATGCTTATCGCCCTTTTCACGAATTCGAAGAGTAATTTTTGACCAATCCATCTCTCGTACGAAGCAGTCTCCTATTTCGTCAAGCGTCGCCCTCTTAGATCTAATTGTGGAAGATGTATATGCTGGGAAGGCTGATTCGTCCATCAGAATTTGAACTTGCACATCAGTCTGGCTGACCTCAACATCCATGATTTTGAAGATGATTAGTCCCGACTCATGCTTCAAGAGCTGCTCCGGTGTGAGCTTGACCTTTGGCAGCTTCTTGACTTCTGTTGTCTCCTCTTGCTCCTTCTCACCTTCGGCCATTATATTCGCAAGATTGGTATCGATCTTTCCATTTTCGAGCTTTTTGTTTGCGGTGTCGATTCCATTTGACACGCTGTTCCCGTCAATTGACGGTCTTGCTCCTTCCAGAGACTTCTTTGCCTCTTCATCTTCTGGATCAGCGATGTTGAGACAGGGATAGAATGACGCAGTGTAGTTCAGCGTTCCCCGGGGTGTCCCTTTTCCGTGTATACGAAGAGGTCCAGCGTGAGGGGTTTTGACATCGTGAACCAAGAACTCGCCATTCTCTGATTGTGAAATGTAGTCTGAAGCTGAGATGTCGATTGATCCAAGGGTACGATCTGGTCCCATTGTCTCCGAGTCCATGACCTCTAATGTGAGTTTCTCGCGAACACTATGCACAGGGATATAGATCACCTCGTCCCAATCAGGGTTGAGGTTGTTCTGGAAAGTAACAGTACGACCTTTCTCAATACCAGACAATAACACCCGGCAGTATGGATCCGATTTACCTAGTGCTTCTAGATTCCGGAGCTCACGAGCATTTTTGAAGTGGAACCGCATCACTCCAATGGGAGTTACATAGCCCCCTGAGCCACCTCCAATGCCACTTAGTGCTACCGGCTTCCACTGGAGCGTTAGTTTTGCTCGGCCAGCATTCGTGCCAGCTGCTCCAGTTCCACTGGCAAGATTGTACCACTCCTGGCCCTTCTCCATTAATGATAGCATATCGGTGAGCTTCAGCTGATAGGTGCCAAGAATCGCATCAGTCGAAAGATCTCGGTCGTCCTTGATGACCACACCAAGCTTAGCAGTCTTTCGATCGGTGATCAAAATCTCCTTGTGGCCATTGTCCCAAACTGGATTGTTGGTACGTTTCAACTTCTTAGTCGTGTGGATTTCCTTGTTGTTGAGTAGTAAAACAGCGTAGGGATTGAGTTGTCCCATCAAACTCCTAGTACCATCCAAATCCTTTGCTTGCTCAATGGTGAAGCGAGCAATACCGGTGTTTGACTCTGGTGGTGGTCCTTTCTTCCCATCTCCAAGGTCCTCACCTTGTAGGACAGGGAAAAACCGAAGATCTGTAGAAATGTTTCCTCGTGCCTTGCCATTTGACATAACCTCCAGCACTTCGTTTTCATATTCGGTAACTTCTTGAATTCTCTCGAGTGGAAAGCTAGCAGTACCAAGCTCCTTGTCCTTACGGAACTCGTTGAAGTCGAACACATGTAATGTGAGGGTATCATTAAAAGATGTAACGATCACATACTTAGTCTCATTCCACTTGGGATTAGCGTTCTCATGCACAGTCTTAGTCTGGGCGAGGGGGGCTCCGCTGTTGAAAGCAACAACGGCGTAAGGATCAGGAGTGCCGGCAAATTTATCGGTGTTTTTGAGTCCTTGGGCACCATGAAGAGTGATGGCCATTACACCGATAGCCTGGTCAACTGCGGATCCTGAAAGCATTTTAGCCACCTCGATTGGGAAAACATTGGGCGCGTATAATATAGGACCAATATTTCCGTGTATTTGGTCGAGTATGAAAGATTCAAGACCGGGAATGAAATTGATGTCAAATCCAAGCATCTCTCCTCCGATTGGTTTACAGACGTAATCTATCGTGGCTATTGTGGTGATTGTTAGCATTGGAGATATTAGGCCTGCACTCTGAATGTAGGATTATGAGATTGTGTGAGTAAAAGGTGGACACTGCACGTACGCTTTTCCAGGAATGAAATCTCAATTTTCTCCACATGGGGAAATGGGATTTGGAGTTTGATTTTGATTCGCATCAAGCCAGAGAAACTCATGTCCTCTACGATGCTAGAAGGGTGTCAGTAAGTACATCGAAAGGAGTTCTTGAGAGCTGGGATAATTGAGAGAAGTGTGCAAGAACACGGCTTCCACAAGTATGCCAAAGTTCGAATGGGGTTTGAACGTACACATCCATTCCCTTGCTAATCATGGCTTTGCCAATTCTAATCTCCAAGACAATCTTGGGATTGATTTTATTCTTAATTTGGCGGTAAGTCATGTCGGCATGATCGTTCGGGGTAAAGCTAAATTTCCAGTCCATAAGCACAATATCATCCTCGGCCTTTGGATATGTCTTAACATGCTCCATACGAGGCGGCTTGTTTCCAAGCGTAAATGTCTTCATACGCAAGCTATCGAGGAATGCTGGTGTTGCCGTACTTAAAACCTGGTCGACTGAATTGATGATAGTTTCAGCGAGAACAGGCTGGAAAATTGGCCAGAACTTCACCAAGAAGCTGTTGATCCACTCCAAGCTCTCTGTATCAGTCTCAAGCCTATGTTTTGCGAGTTCTCGATTAACATCGTCACGGAAATTCCTTCGCACTCTCCGAATTGATGTACGATAGTATGTGCCACAAGTAGCCATTACCAGGAAGACCCAAGCCAAGCCTCCTCCTAGCACTGCTACGAGCCATGAAGCTAGACATGCGAAGATGATAACTCCAGTATTTTGGTACCAGTCTACAAGCCACATTAGAGGTATTCGCTCACGAATGGGACCCTAACGTACCTCCGAAGAATTTATCGTCCAGCTTTCCTTCGACCCAGGTTTGGTGATCTGCTGGCCCTTCACCCTCGACAGAATCACCTGAATCTCCATTCCCAAATCTTGGAGCCCACCCTGTTCGCTCAACCCAACGATCATAATCCTCGCGCTCTAGATCTCCAGCCGTGCCATTTGCGACTATTTTGCCATTGCTGTCTTTGAGAGGACCAGTTGCCGCAATTGCTCCAGCTGTAGAAGGAGGTGGTAAATCGTATGCTCCAGGCTTGCCGTCATCTATATCAGTCGCAATTGGGACAGATTTAGACTTGTGTTCGTGGTGAAAACCCTGAGGTACACGCTTCAAAACGTAGATGAGTTAGTATATAATTACACATATTGCCAAAGTTTAACGTACTGATCGAGCTTCTGCGGCCTTTTCCTCTGGGCTGGCATCTGGATTGAACGAGAACGCTGCAACACCTGCGGAGTTGCTATTAGTCAATTTTCAACACTAGAAAGTCTAACATTCTGATCTTCTAAACGCCAGAAACTTACCTGCTTTTCTGCTCTCCGCGACAAGCCTCTGTTGCGCATCGTCTGCAGTGACTGAGCTCTTGGGATCTGCTGCAGCTTCGAACACACCTTGAGTCTTGAGCTCCGCGGCCGACGTAGCAGAAGACATCGTTGTGAATCTCTTCACAGCATCAATTGAATTGTTCAATCGCAGAAAAGATGATATGTGTCCGCTGTGTTTTTGGGAAGGAAAGGGAGGACCTGATAACAAAAGGAAGTAAACTTGGCTAAAGCAGCAGAGCTGGCAGAAGTCTAAGATGCCTTAGGTAGATTCTCATGCGGGAGCTTGTGAAACCCTGTTCAGCTGGACTGCTGGAGTGGGCTTGGTGGGTTGACAGATCAGGTGGGGAGGCACTTATGGCGGGAATTTTGATAGTGGCACTAGAAGGGTGCTAGATTCGAAGATCGAAGAAGTCCCACAAGCTCCGTGGAGAGCAGTTTATTTATATGTTACCGAGTATGTTCTGAAATTTGAGTCGAGTAGTGAGCAAGAGCGACGACAACAGCTGGCGCTGGAACATGAAGTGGATGCGGATTGTGGATGTGGAACAGCTTTTGCCGGAGCTTAAAATCTTTTTGTGTTGACTCGGATATTCTCAATCCAATTACAGTTCAATAATATTGAAATGGCTTCTAGGCTGGTCATGCAATGTCGCATACATATGGAACCTGAAGTCAAGCTTGAATTGTTTATTGTGTTTTGTATCAGGGCATCTGGACTTTTGAAAGGATTGCAGGGATGCTGTCGATCGTCATCATCAGGGGAGCTTCCCTTTTGACAGCTACGAATGAATGGTCAACCAGAACTTCCAGAAGTTAAGGAACATCCCATCCCATCCCACCACGTTCGAGAGTTGAAAATTGGGAGGAACAACACATTTTGCCTAGCTTAAGCGGTGGAGAAGCTGGCCAAGAACAAGAATGAGGCGCCCATTCTCGGGAAGCAAAGAAATCAGCGAGACCACTCATGGCACTCATCAACTGAGACCAAGAGCCACAAATATATCCAAGATAATTCAATTTTCTCAGCAGAACAAGGGTCGGTGATACGCGGTAATGCACCGAAATCTAGGTATTGCTTCCCATCTGCTGCATGCATGCGTACAAGCTTGCAGCAACATGATACCTGATACCTGATACTGATACTGATACCTCAGGGAGAATTGATGTTGTACTGTTATCTTTGCTTTTTGAAATGTTTATTTCAGCGACTTCTTTGAAGATTCACTTGCTTGAGCTAGTACAAAGTGGAGGAGCATCAATTTATATGGGTGTACAGGAAGAACAGGAACACAGCCATACTAATCCCGGTAAGCTCGAATGCCTAAGGTAGCTCTACTCCATTCCTCCATATTGATGAAGATCCCATTTAATCGTTTTCAAGATACAGAAATCCATACATAGCAAACAACATAATTAAGGTATGTATGCATATATGCAAATAGGATGTTGATCCCAATGGCCTCGGATCTAAAACGTGAGGGAATGCATCTGGTGCATGTTATCTCATGTCCTTTGGAAGAATTCAGGAATGGTAACCGGATTGTAAGATTACCTATTGTGCTATGCACAACAAGATGCAACATATGCAGGCAGTTCACTTCAACAGCAACAAATTTTAGCGATGGAGATTTCGTGCGTGCGATAGACATAGAAAATAGGTGGAAATTCAAAAGAACATCTACTAAGTGACGTTCCAAGAACAGTCCTACTTAGTCACTTCCTGATGCTAAGTGTTACAGACTTGCTCTCCAGTAACTTCATTCGGCTTGGAACAGGACCCTGAAATAGTTGTTGAAAGCGCATACAGAGCCACCTTATGATTGGCTGGGAACTGATAAGATCAACTATCCAACTTCACCCCTCCACGTCCACGCGCTTTGCTGAACCGGCCTTGAAACTTTGGTGGAGCTTCCCCCAAGCCCTTGCTTTCTGACTCCGTATTTGTTCAAGTTGGAATCGCATTAGGTTTGCCCCGGATCATGTATCACTTTGGTCCAAGGTAAACACGTTTCTATTTAGCAACAAGCCCAGAATTCCAGTGAGATCACTGTCGAAAATCCATCCGCCAACGCACCTATTTCTCCTACCGACATTTTCGAATATCGTGCACATGCGCGCACCAGTCTCTCCACAATTGGATAGTAGTTGGGCTGGGGGTCGATCCTCGTGTGATCATGGAAGGCAATGGCAAAGATGGTGAGAAGAAGCGCGGTCGGTTCATGGGCAAGTTGTTCAAGGAGAAGAAAGAGCCTACAAGTCAAGATGATGTAGACGACTTTCTGCGAGGCCCTTCAGACAAGCTTTATATGATGCCAGCGGCACCCAGTCCTCTATTTCCTCCACCACTTGCGCGGATTGATACTGGAAGGTCACCTCGCTGGCCGACTGCTGCTGAAGTGCAGTCGTCGCGGAGGGGACGGTCAGCAAGTCCAAAACGGAGTAGGAAAGGCTTGGTCGTGCGATTTTCAGATGATCAGCCAGAGGTGATTGGAGAGGGAGGAGATGAAGCTACCTCGCCTGTAGCGGATATAGGAATCAGGATAAGAGCACACACACATCCAGTGGTCCATCAGCGAAAGGAAGCTTCAGTGGAACGTCAAGATGCTAGCAATTCTGGGAATGCGGGCAGCTTTGGTGCTCCGTCCGATGGCAATGAGAATTTCCGACCTGGGCTAATACGCCGTACCCAGACAGGTTTCGATTCAATCCCAGATTCAAATGTGGAATCGGAGCCACCGAGGTTAACAACAGCAGGTGATAGGCGATCATTTGCAGAAAGAGTAAAAGATGATCTGAAGTCTGGTGAAGGATTATCTTTAATAAAGGCTCAAGCAGGAACTAGTGAAATGTTTATTGGTTCTGAAGCAGGAAGCGATTCTATAAATATAAGCCAACGGATGGAAGAAGTCCAACTAAATACTCTGAGAAACTCGCAGATACCCAAGGTCCTGGAAATGCCAAGAGAACCATCATCTACCCGTCCATATACACCGAACGACTCCCATTTAACAGGGACACTCACCGAAAGCCCAGCTGCTCTCTCAAGGCACTCGCCTCTCAATCAAGTTCGCCAGCCAAATTTTGTGTCTAGGTCGTCTCAAGAATCATACCATCTTACCGAAAGTCCAGCGACAAACTCAAAATCTTCCTCTTTTCACCTACAGAATGGAATACAAAACTCCATTGCATATTCGCCCAGCCCATCATCTGCTACTAGAGCCCCTGCCACAAGTCTCCAAGAAGCAGCTGTTGCTGTAGGCGATGATGCTTTGCAAGAATTTTCAACACGTACATCACAATCATTTACCTTGTTCCGGCTATCTGCGGAGGCAGTCAGGCCTTTGGCAACGTGTTCCTTAGACGACCTCACGAGAGCGGCTTTGTGGTGGTTTATTAAAGGGCGGTTACAGTTGGAATCAACCATCAGAGAGCGGCCCTCAAATCCTGAGTCGCAAGGGCCACATTCTTTGACACGACAACAAGCTTATACTGATTTATCTAAGTCGCTCTGGCTCTCAGATAGCGTTATAGCACTACGTCCAGAAGCACAATTTAGGAATAGGTCCAATGATTCAGTTTCGTCATCTTCGGCGGACATGATGGACTGTCGACAATTGATCTCGTCAAGTTTGCGGAAGCTAGCTATGTCAATGAAACGCAATAACATCCTCCCTTCTGACGGTCGTGATGCACCGCTCAAAACTGGTCTTGATACTTCAATTTGGGTACAGGATACCGGAAATCGATCCTTGCTAACAAGTCAAAGAGTTGTTGCCACCCCGCACTTGTCTGAGGCTTTCCCTCTCGGTGATACGAGTCGAACGTTTTTCTTCAGTCGTATCTTTGCGGAAGCTATACTCATGGAAGACGCTGCCGTCGAGCAGTACCAATGTCCTGTGTTAATATCCATTATTCGGAACCAAAAGGAAGCTACAATGAGTGTGATTATTGTCAACCAAAACTGCACACTCAGCGTTTTCATTCAGGCCGACAAGTCTAGAGGAACGACCTGGAATGATGTGAGGTGGAAGTCAAAGCAGAACTCAATTGAAGTCAACCTTCCTAGGGGTTTTCTTCTTCATATTCGCTTATCTGAGCAAGATTTCCGTCTTTTGTGGGGTACTTATGACTACGAAAGGCGCACTCATGGTATGCTAGCAGTCAGAGATGGTGAAGACTTGGTCTTTGAAATAAATGTCAAGTCAGTGCAATGTTTTGAACAAAACCCACCATCCGGATTCCCAAAGGAGCCACAACCTGATTGCCAGCTACGTATCTTCGAGCAGTCGATTATCCAAAAGGCAGCGACAGGGCCGAGGAAGATGCATCGAGGCTTCCGGCTAGCATTAAACACAAATGCTAAAACCAAGGTTCTTAGAGGAATCGATCAAGAGCTGTTGCCAGATCTTCCTATCCAGTTTGGGTTTCTCCGAGGTGATGCTGGGGCTTCGGCATTCCTCCTTAAGATTGAGGATGATAAGTCTAAAACCACTTTTGTTAGTACATTTGAGAACGCGGATAACCGGTCAAGATTACACACACTTCTTATAGGCAGCGCTCTGGGTGAAGGCGAAGATGTCGTAGCAAAGGCACTGATAAAGGGAATGTCTATATCTCTCTCTCAGGATTCAGAAACACAACATCTTGGACACCTCGAGTGGCAAGGCTTCAGATTTATCAATTATGATGAAGGGGATTTGCAGAGCAACAAGACAGTGTTGTCACCAAATCTAAGAGTAATCCTGGATTTCAAAGCTGGCACCCTTACAGACCGTATCAACGTTGGGCCAGGAGAGTTGAAGATTCGGTTAGATGTCAATTCCCAAACCACATTGAAGGTTCTGCGACAGCCTCAGCAAGATGTAACTTTTGCCGTATCAGAGGCTCAGGTATCAAGGGAGTTACCCAAGGAGCTTGCGAACGTACTTCGACTTCTTAAACAATCCGAATCCATTCGAATGTACGAATTCCCAAGTATGCAAGAGCTGCATCTGTTCCAAGCTGCCATGACAGGTTTTGAGGTTTTGTTTGACGGAATAGCATCTTCTTTCAACATTTCAAGGCGCAGGATGGTTGTTCCAATTTACAAGAAATGGGATGCGGCATCGACTCGCTTGCAGGTTGTTCAGAAGGAAAAGGTCGTTCATTTGGTAGCATTTTTTGAAAAGTTTAGTCATGGCGATTGCATGAGTTTTACTTTGAAATCGACAGATATATTCGAAACTTCTAGCAAGAGTGGCAAGTTCTTGGTAAGAATTGTGGATGCCAAATTTGCGATGCCGACGCCAAAGGGAGAAGGCACGGCCATTGAGCACAAGTTTGTGTGCTTGGATATGCCAGAGTATCCTGGCGAGCATGATGATATAACTATCATTTTTGATACTGAAACTGGTATGTTACACTCTAACATATGTATTGCATATAATAGCATGCTAACCCTTACAGAACGAGATCTGTTCACCAAGTCGTTACCAGCGCCGCCTAAGGTCGCTTCACGGATGGGTTCAATCAGAAGATGATCGATAGAGCACAGATTTTCATGACAGTAAACGATTACGAAGAAGCAGACAGCAATGCATTTGCACCTGAGCATTTGGGCGGAGTGTTGTATAGCATTTTGCGAGAGATATCCATGGCGCTAGGTGGGCATGAGGCGTACTTTGTCTTGTGAACCTTCAGCTTCACAGGGGTAGCGGGGGTCTCCAAAAGAATTCCTTGTTGTGTCCCCCACTGCTTTATGATACCGGCACCTGTGAATACGTGATCCGTTACGCCCATATTTCCTCGTGATCAAGTACGCTCATGTGAGCAGTCTATTCTACAAAGGATCTCATACCTGTAAGTGCTTGTCTCTTGCGTGCTAGAGCTTTCCCATCAAGGCTAGCACACCTTGTCTTTGAGATACCCAAAAGTACCCTAAGAAGAAAGTTGAATCAGAGAAAACTTAGACATTTCATCTAAGATTACGTACCTGGATTGGATTTCTAGTCTAATTTTCTCTTAAATGCATGTGATATGTCGACCAAAATTTGAGAATAAATTCATATCTTTATTTTAAATGAAGTTCTACCTCTATTAGACATAGACTTTGTATGGAATTTTTAACATTTTCCAGTCCAAAAATAGGATGTTTCAACTTTCCAATCAGAAGCTCAAAGACGGCAGGGCGGATCGAGAACCCCATCCCGCCAGCAGTAAAAAGAAGCTTTAGTGGAGAATGACGATCCTACCTTTTGGGTATGTTTCTCCCTTGATTTGCATCTCAGCACTGTATTCCGTTGACAAGCAGAAGGAATAAGGTCAAATGATGTGTCGGTAGGTTATTTGTAGGTTGGAAGTAAGTACAAGGCACTAGGATTTTTTTTAACCTGCTTTCGCTCTCTTATAATGGCTGTTTTATGGGACGGCCAAGAAGAACAAGACGGGGAGTTGGCAGCAACCTCAAGGTGGCTCAGTCGGCGCTAGGGTTGAAGGTGGGTTCTTTAATACGAGTAAATGCATGCCTTTTTGGACACGCCAGACCGCGCTGATGTGCCTTGTCAACATTAGTGAAAGTTCAAAGTTCCGTTGTGCTCAATCTTGAAATCTCCTGTTGAATGCATACCTGAGCTGCCTGTAACCTACTTTTTATCAACCTATTTCTCGTGGTACTCAGCATCATCGCACCCTTCCCTCCCAACTTCCCTATCGTGCTATCTATCTTGGCGGTTGAGGAGTGGCGTAAAAATCTCCCTGAGTAATCGTTTCAGACATTACAGGCGCAGAGTCGAGACGACGTGCTGGTCCATTCACTTTCGAATGTCGTCCACCAGCTTATAATGGAGCTTTGATCAAAATAATTCTCGACCAAGTCGCCGCGGAGCTGCTTTCAAGTCAGGTTACAGCGGGTGTAATGGAAAGGACTCGATTCCATGATCACCCTACACCGGATGATCATGATCATACCAGATATGAAGAAGGAGAGGAGATAAAGATGTCGTCTGCGGACAGGAGCAAGATGGCGGAGGTTGGACGTTCTCGCATCAGCATCATTGAAACGAACTCCTGGAAAACCCGACTCTTCCAATACAACTCGATCTCCCAAACGGGTACAGCCTCGATGGCCGGTCGTAGACGACAAGCTCCCACGATCTTTGCTTCTTCTCTTGGATACCTGCTGGTTATAATCACTTGCCTCTGGATCAGACCTGCTTCTGCCGTCTTCATAGAGTTCCAAAACTGTCTGTCCGAGTCATACCAAAATGATGCTCCCAAGCACCTTCAACTTGTCCCGATGTTTGTGAACGCGGTGTTCAATACAAGCGACCCAACTCACAACCTCAACGTGACCGTTTACACGAATGTTGCTGGCTCGACGACAGGCAAGATACAGTACGTTCTACCGAGCCAAAATGATACGGGATACTGGAACAATCCGAACCAGACTATGTCTGGCGGGAAAATCATCAACAACCCATTCCCAGAAACCGTAGCGAAGTACACAACGCTTGATAGTAAAGTGTCGGTACTGACGTACCAACCGTACAACTACGAGGAGGCATTTTGTGGGGCTTTGGAGCATGGTGCGGCATGCCCGCTTTCACCAGTCTTCACCAACTCGTAAGTCATGCTAGGTTGTGTTTCTAGAATTTGTATGCTAACTATGTCGTCTCCGTCAGAACTGATCCCCATGATTACCCATCATTTGGGTTTTCCAACAACTTCTACTCCTCGTATGCCTTCACCTCGTTCACGGCAACTATCCTCGTCAAGTATGGAGATGATGCTGCTACGCCTGTCGGCTGCATCTCAGCAAGCATAACGCCTGATCTTGGAACGAACCTGAGCGCGGTTGTCAAGTACATACCAGTCATGATCCTCATATTCGTTGCCTTTGCTACAGCATTTGCCGCAATTTACAGCCCGTGGGGTACTACAGACACCTTCAGATGGACAACTAATTTTGGCAGAGACGCGGATCTTCTACGTTTAGTTACACCAGGGTTTGGAGACTGCTTGCAATATATTCAATTTGTGGCTTTAACAGGCGGTCTTTCCCTCAGTTATCCAGGTTTCTACCAGCCAATAGTCAGCAAAGTAGCTTGGTCCGCTCTAATGTTCAATCAGAGTTTCGTTAGCAATACATACTCGAACAGCTTGATAGATGGCATGTATGTCACCAATGGGTCTTACGGAATGGACAGATACCGACAATTGGTGGGCATGGGCTCGGTGAGAGATGTATGGGCTGGCATGGCCATATGGCTCATGGCGATTCTGGCTGCTGTGGTGGTTGCCATTCAAATTGGGTTCTTCGTCCGCTGGATCTATCGACACGTCAAAAATAGCCAGGAAGAAGACCTAAGAGCTAAAAACTTTCCTTTCTCCTTCGGCAATGTCATCCGGATTGCTTTCAACTACTTTTTATTGCCAATGGTTGCCCTCACGATGTTTCAACTGGTGGTCATTTCTGGATCGCCTCCAGCTGTGATAGCATGTACAATCCTAATGCTGCTAGTCATTTTCGGTTTCGCTGCCTTGCTCTTATGGAAAATTGCGAGTACTCGACCAAAATCCGTTCTCTTTGACGATCTGGGAACGCTTCTCAAATACGGCTCTCTTTACAATACTTATTCAGATGACGCAGCACCATTTGCTTTAATTCCATACTTTCTTACGTTCTTGAGAGGCGTTGCGATTGGAGCTATTCAACCTTCTGGGATAGCACAACTTGTTCTGCTCGCGATTTGCGAGGTGATCACTGTCCTCACACTCCACGCATTTCGCCCATTCCATTCTCCAACCTCGATGAATGCCTTTCATACCTTCTTTGCAGCTCTGAGGTTTGCTACAATCCTTCTTATGATATCATTCGCACCTTCCCTTGGTGTTACTGAAGGACCGAAAGGCTGGATTGGATATGCTATTCTTTTGATGCATGCCATTGTATTGATCTGTGGTTTCATGCTCAATGCCCTGCAAACAGTTGTGGAAGTTGCTGCTCGCTTAGCCGGTGCCGGTGGGGATGAGAGCGGCGCAACCAGAGGCGGTCTTGTTAAGGTGTTTGGTATGCGACAATTGTCTAGACGTTTACCGCGTCGCGATGTCTCTAGACAAAGTCAATTGTCAAACGCCGCTATCTTGGATACAGAGAACGACCGAAAATCATACATCCTAGACAACGGTAGACTACGCAGTCAGTCTGCTGGCAGTGCAGGTGTACTTCTCAATAGGCAAAGCATGGGCCTCGATTCTGTTGATGCTTTTGGCGCAATCCCGTCACATCAACTTGGAAGCGCGCAGGGCTCCTATACGCCAAGCACACCAGGAGAGGCCAGTTCTTTCTCTTTTTTGCCGTCAGCTGCTGCCCCATCAGGTCTCGGTAGAAATCGTGGTCCCATATTAGGACTGGCGACTGCTGAAACTAGTGATCCTTATTATCGTCCACCACGCTTCCGAAGGCCAACGTTGGAGGCATATTCACCAGGAGCGAGGAGCAGAGGTTCATGGACAAGTGGAGACTGGGGCAAGAAGCGCATGAGTCAAGCCGACATTGGTTCACCTGAACAGCTTGAAGAGGGACCTTCGATATCCGGTCGAACTACGCCTATCGAGCCACCGCTTGCGTTAGACGGCAGCCCAAATGAACCTAGACGCACTCAGGCGGATTATACTACCCGTGAAGTTGATTTCTATTATGGAGTTCGTGGGCCGGCACTCAATGCCAATATTCCGAGTCGAAGGATCAAGACGGGACCTGCCGATCCTACAGGAATTCCAGCTTCAGCCGCTGGATGGTTCAAGGGATTATTCGGAGGTAAGACAAAGGAGAAGGGCAAAGGATTCGAAGTTGTTCGGAGCTCTCGGATGCCACCGGGGCCCAGGAATAGATTGGGAGTGGAATCTCCCCCAGAAGGCATTCCTATTGCGACAGGTGCAACACGCAACGGTCCTATCGATTCAGACGATGACGAACCTTTTGGTGCTGCTCCTTCTGCGTCAAATTTACTTGACACTCAAGGACTGGCAGCAGGGAATCTTGGGCACGATACAGAAGATGCCTTAGTTAGTCCTTTGGAATCAGATGAAGATGAAGGCGAAGAAGATGATGATTATTACAATGTACCAAGGATATCTGAACAGGCACCAAATCTCTCTAATCTTGATATTCCTGGAGGAGGGATTGAACTACCGAGTCGATTTCCATCAAAGGCAACCTCACGAGCTAGCTCACGGCGGGTTCGAGATGTAGAGCAGTCGCTACCACCAGATGTTCCGAACAGAATGCTATCCAAAACACCATCTGTGCCCCGAAAGAGCTCCAGAAGGAAATCGCACAGTATGGACATAAGTAGGAGTAACCTAGATATGCTTCGCTCGCACCGCATGCAAGCTTCGGTGGATAGCTCTTCTAGGATGCCCTTCGAGCGAACGAATTCCTCGAGAAAGCGCCAGTCTGATATTTCAACTCGTTCTGGAGTAACGGAGCCATCACTCGGGCACTCAGTATCGGGGTCCTCTGTGAATCGGCCGACGAGTCTAGGCCATGTCAATCACGCTATTCGAACCATCAATCCCTCTGAGAATCAGTACCAAGGCAGCTCGGCCGAAGTAGTTGATGAACGACACAGCGGGACATCCTCAATAGAGCATAATCGCCAGTGAGCGCAGTGATTAATTTCTCCAATTATGCATCGCACAGCAACGAATTTCATTTTTGATCAAAAGTCTTTGGCGTTTGAAACGGTTGTGTTGGCTTTTCCCAACGGCCTCCTGTTTGTATTTTAGGATGGGAGGAGTACACGGATATGATGGGTGGGAATTATCGCTAGGCTTGGCCTTGTTTATACATCCAGCTGAGCCGAACAGTATGGGGCTCTGACTGCCGATACTAGACACAGAGAGAGACGAAGAGCATAATTGAGCATGGATCAGAAGTTGTCCACTATACATAATACTTGTCATGAAATGTAATACTTTATGAATGAATGGAAGCTAGATTTACTGCATTTGGATTATTTCCTAGTTGCTAGGTCTGATAAATATGGAAGTTGATATGTATTGACTGTAATTCTCACATCAAATTAATAGCCACCGTAACTTAAACCTTGTGAAGACTTATAAAGTAGATATCTAGGTATATTTTGGCTAGCTGTCACAAAGTCTAAGGTACCTTACCTTGAGATGAACTTGTTTTGTTTTCGCTTGGTGAATTTCGATCAGTGGACGAGCTTCGGAGCGGAATGTTTTGAGACCGAGCATCTACAAGCATGCTGGAGGGGTGGGTGGATGTGGATGTGAGGGGTTTGTTTTTACGAAGGCTACGGCATACGAGCGCAAACATGAACAACTCATCTCACTCAACCCATAAATAACTAATACTTCTAGGTACAAGTAAATATGCTACACATTCACTTTGGTGGTATAAGTATCTAACTGGGATATACGGGAACGGTTTACTCCAAAAAGTACCGTAACATTTCCAATCACAATCAACCATTCGGTAGATAGTTCTGGATTTGAGAAATTTTCAAGCATTTTATACTGTAGGCTGCTTCCCCACAGACCAGCAACGTGCCCACGTCATTTTTCTTGTCTGCACCGGATCAGCGAAGAACCCACCCCGCCGCCTCTCCCTGCGTACCATATTTCTTGGAGCTTCAACACCAATACGCCTGGTACCTTCAAAACGTCAACTTCTGCTTTGACTTAGACACTGCGCCTTCTTTCCCCATCAAGTACTCCTCCTCGAATACCTTAGTATACGAGAAAATCCACATACGGAACCTTCGGCAGATCTGCGAAGATGGTCAGTCTTACTGGTCATCGACGTGCCTCTGCGGCAAGTATGTACATATACTTTGCTTTGTAGCACCATAGATATGGAAACATATGAGGGTGGTTCTGGAGGAGAATGAGATGAGTGCTAACGGCAGGAAGCAGGCAATAGGAGCTCAGTCGACGAGAGCAGATCCAATGGCGAAGAAGACGAAACTGTTGTTGAGCCGGATCAGGGGAATGGTGTGTGGAAGCATCAATCTGGAGGAAGAGCATGCTGCTGATACTTGGGAACCACAGTGCTTTCACATATCATCTCGCAGCTGAGGCCTGGCGCGGATCTGAGTAGAGTTGTGCTGCCGACTTTCATCCTGGAGCCTAGGAGTATGCTGGAGAGAATCACCAAGTATGTCTTTGCAAAGACGGATAGGCTGGAAGAAGTGGAAGCTGGAGAGGCTGACGGGCGATAGTTTTATGGCGCATCCGGAAACACTACTCCCTATGCCCGACGTTGAGGATCCTGTGGAAAGATTTGTCTCGGTAGTGAAATTCTATCTGAGTGGATGGCACATCAAACCACCGTACGGCGTTGTTTTTCCAACGCAATATATAGCTACTGACGCTTTCGCAGAGGAGTCAAAAAACCATTAAATCCAATTCTAGGCGAAACTTTTACTTGTTATTGGGAATTTCCAGACAAGACTAAGGGCTACTATATCTCGGAACAAACCTCGCACCACCCTCCCAAGTCAAGCTATTTTTATATGGCACCTGAGCATCATATCCGAATCGATGGATGTCTGAAACCGCGAAGCAGGTTTCTTGGAAACTCTGCGGCCAGTTTGATGGAGGGTATCGCCATACTGCGATTTTTAAATCGAGGGAATAGTCCTAAGGGAGAACGGTACATTCTTACCCAGCCAAATATGTACGCACGGGGCATTCTGTTCGGGAAAATGAAATATGAACTGGGCGACCACAGCTATGTTAGATGCCCGGAACTAGGTCTGACAGCAGACATTGAGTTCAAGACAAAAGGCTATTTCGGTGGTACGTACAACGCAATTGGTGGTTTCATTAAGAACGACGTTACTGGAGATGTATTATACGAGCTTTCTGGTATGTGGAATGGTGAGATGATCATCGTCGATAAAAAGGTAGGGCACAAAAATCCACGAGGCTACATACTTTAGTTAATTCTTGAACAGACTGGGAAAAAAGAAGTGCTGTTCAATGCTACCAAAGCAAGGCATACTCCGCCAATAGCGAGACCACTTGAGGAGCAAGAAGAGCGCGAATCGCAAAAACTATGGTACAAGACAGCTCAAGCGGTGAAGGAACGTAACCATGTCGTAGCTACCGACGAGAAGACCATAATTGAGGATATGCAAAGAGACGAAGCTGCAAGGAGGATTGAAGAAGGTGTAGACTGGCACCCGAGATTATTCAGACAGGTTCAAGGCGGGCCAGGCGGTGCAGATGAGGGAGAGGAAGATCTGGACTGGATATTGAATGCTAACATGTGAGTTTGGTGTGTGAAATAAGCGAATTTAATACTAATTTAAATAGTGACGCAACAACTCCCGATAAACAGACGGAGCAGATTCTAGCGATAACACCAATTCTTCGCGGTCAGAAAAACACAGAGAAGAATCATATTCCACCTCATCATCCCATCGAGTCAACCGATGGAAGTGCTAAGGCACCAGCTCCATCACAATCTGTTCCAGAAATTCACCTAGTAGCTGCTGGGAAGGAGAATGATCTGGTTGACTTCAGCCAGACGACTAGTGCAGCACCAAAGGGTATCTCGCCACCGGAGCTTCCATCTGCACATGCAGCAAATGAGGGAAGCCAGCCATTGCCAGATATCGAACAAATCTTGAAGTCGACAGGCACTCCACAACAAGGCGCTCTGATCGATTTCCACAGCGACATGAAAGACAGTCTTCCTGCAGCTAGTGCCGCCGATAGTAAATTGAAGAGACATGACACTGATACTTCCAGTATTGACGAGTTTGTCGATGCTGAGGGATAAGCGAGATCACATAGATGGAATTCGGAATATTGGGATGAAAATGGGGACTGGACTGGGTTGGGCTGGATTCGATCTGGATGGAGATCTGGAGACGGAGGTGGGGGCATAACTACCTTAGAAAGAAAGGCTGGCGTTGTGATTTGAGCCGGTTGCGAATTGTTGCATTAATGAGCCCTGCGTAAAGAGGTTACATACCAATGAGTTTTGCAAGAAATTCTTATATCAAGAGGTTTATGACATTTTCTCGCCTCAGATGAGCGAGTTTACTACCCGCCAGATTTTCTAAGCTTTCTGACTTGTTGATACATGTTGCTCCCTCTTCATATGGAGAGGCAAAGTGAATAAGAACCTGAACGCCAAACATCGCCACCATTTTGTAACACATACAATGCCCTACGCCACTCTGAGGAAAACTCATCGGTTCGATCTTGACCATCATCTAACGTCTCTTCTCTCTACCGCTAGATAATCCCCATTCACTCTCTAGAATCGCTTCCTCGTAGGTTCCGGGCTAGGACTCCTGGACTGAGATCTCTCATCTCTGCCCCTCAGCCTCAACCACTTCTTCGTGCTCAACTCCAGCTCCCGCTCCAATTCCGCGCTGGGGTTCTTCCTGTGAATGAAATTGCAGAATCCGCCTCGGACACACCCCTCGCCACTGTTCAGCCGACAACAAGCCTCGCGGAAATCCGTGACGGGCGACAGCTCGCAGTAGATGGGGCGCGCGGCGTACCAGCGAGAATTGAGTGCATCGGAGGCCTTTTGGGCGGAGTCTTCATACTTGAATCGCGCATACACATTGCCGATCAGATGGCTATTGTCTTGTTAGCAGAGCTCTCACGCCTGACCACTTAAACTATTAGGAGGGAAGGAAAGGACATACTCGTTATTGTTATCACACACAACCACCTCCTCGATCTCGCCGAACTTGCACATCTCGCACCAGAAGTCCTCGTAGAAGGCATCAAAGTGGTTCTGCAGCTGACTGGCGTTCATCTTGATCTTGGGGTCGTACGCCGGGTTCTGGTACAGGTTGGGCAGCAGGATCGTCTGCGAGTACGAGGGCTTGACGTGCTTCCGCGAGCAGCGGTCGCCGTGGCGGCAGGCGCCGATTTTGTAGTAGAACGAGCAGTTGACTTTGTCGGCTTCGGTGCCAAAGATGCTGGCGAGGTAGTTGGCCATTATGAGGCTTGTATTTGCGTTCGTGGACTGAGATTCGGATGGTTGGGTTAATCGGTAGCGTTGCGCCTGTCTGTGAAGGTGTTGGAGCTGGAGGCGTTGTTGGGTAGGTCGTGATAGATAGTCTGGGCTGGGATTTCGCGACAGAAAGTTCGCGATATGAAGCTTGTGTTCGAATTACCGTAATTGGCCTAGCCCCCTTTTTGCGATGCTGACTAATTGAATTCGAATTCGAAATCGTTGAGCCTCAATGTTCCATTCCTTCTCACACATTCTATGGACAAATTTGAAATGTTGCTTTCACTGCATGCCGTCCATCTGTTTCAAAAAGAGTTGCGTGGTTGACAATGTACTGAAATTCATCTTTTAATGCGCTCTTTGATATCTCTGGAGAATCGACTTCTTTGAAACGAAGCGAGAGTGACTCCAAGTGTGTTGCTCCGTTAGCCATATCCTTTATTCTCAAATGTAGTTATCTGCTGTGTTGCCAAGTCCCATCGAGTGTTTTTCTTGGGATTTTCTCTTCTTTTGGATGTGTATATTGCTTGGTCTGCCGCAGAGACATGGGGCCGGTTTCAATTTCAATCTCCAACCATGCTTGATCCTCTGAACAGTTACAAATCTCTACGAGAAATCTTAAGTTACAATCACTTTATAATCCAAACATGATATAAAGGTTGGTTAGAACTCAGGATTGGACGGCCTATTACAGATCTACGACTGAAGAGGTCTTATGATAAAGTTCATGGTAGCAAAGGCTTTACAACTGTAGTTCACAGCCATTCCGGAAAATTATGGAAGAACATAGATAAGAGATCCAAAAAGCTGACGTATGAATGACAGAATATGCAAAGAATAATTTCAAGAGGAGCGAACATAGACCACCACTTCTCATGACTGCAAATACAGCTTAACATAGGCGGCAAATCTAAAGTAGCCCAAGCAGATAACTCATCAATCCTCAAAAGAAAGAATAAACTTTTTTTATCACATCAAACCTGCAGCAATTCCCTATACACCTCTGGAGACTCCACCACAATCTTCGCCCCTTTTCTTACAACACCTCCAATCTCAACCACAGACATAATTCCCGCTTTCCTTTCCACGATCTTCCTCTCCCCATCTCTAACCACACAACGCTCCTGCAATCCTTTCTTAAACTTGCTGATCTGATGACACGGATTCCTCAAACCCGTAACCCTGACAACAGCATGTTCACCTTCCATTACCTCTCCATGGTTGATAAAATGCAACTTCGTTCCCTCTCCTAGTCCTAAAATATTTAGGCCTTTAGTCGTGACATTCTCTCCCAAATCGCCAGGCTGAACCTCATAGTTCCCACCACTCTCATCCTTAACTCTAAACTCATCAAATAGCTCGCTGTGCATAAGGTGTACCTGTCTCAGATTTGGACCGTAAGGACCTGGTCCAACACGGCGGTAGAGATGCTGGTCGTCAACGCCGAAGTGAGAATCGCCTTCCACGCCAAGCCCAGCTATGAGGGTGATTGAATCCTCAGTTTCTTTAGAGAATTCATGCTTCGCCGATTTAGAGACCGAGAGGACGCTGCCTGTTTTGAGTGACAGTTTGGTTGTTTTGGGTTGGAAGTAGGTGGTGAGCAGATAGCCGAGGAGCGCTACCAGGAAGCTGGTGAAGAGCGCAGTGAAGTTAGCGGCTGAGAATAACATTCTGGCTTGCGGAATGAGTGGGTCTAGCAAAGTTGAATGTTTTTCTTGGGATATGAGGTGTTGAGCCGAGTCTCTGAGCGCAATGCCTTAATTTGCTGTTGGATGATAAGAATCTGGTTGATTTGGTGAGGAAATTAGTGGCTATTGTTCATGGTATATTATAGACTATCGAGTCAATGCAACCTCTAAAGTGGCAACAGAGTTATCTTTATAATTGCGGTCTAAACTTTGCTGTACATGAAGAGCAAGTGAGACCAATATTGAGAATGCAAGGCAGCAGTGATTAGTTAGTCATTTCCATAAGTGGGGGCTGCCTAAACGCTTTCGAAGTTTGATTCCATAAATCAATTGTTTCAAAGAACAGTGAACTTCAAATATCTACGGGATCGGCCGTTGAATAATATTATATCGGAGTTTACCGCTTGTTATAGGATCTGGGAAATTAATCCTCTTGGGAAGCGTTCTCATAGTTTGATACTTTCTAGGATATTAAGCAACAGATGATATTTGCAATCCGCCACACAAGCAGCTCGAAAGCTGCTAATAATCACCATCTATTTCTTCAAAGACTGCTGCAGCTCTTCGTACACAGCTCTAAAGCCTTGTAGCAAATCATCTCGTAGATCCTCCCAGCCCTCAAGTCCAATGCTAACTCTCAACAACCTCGTGTCAACTTTCGAGTCCGTCATGGTCCGCCATTCAATCAAGCTCTCGACTCCACCCAGGCTGGTTGCATGATGAAATAAGTGAAGCTTGCTAGGTAATCTACGAGCGAATGTCTGTTCCTTCATGGTGATTGAGAACACCGGTCCAAACCCATTTGGCATTTGCTTCAAAAGCCAACCATCTTTGATATCTGCTTCTTGGAGACTGGCGTGCTCTACTTTCGCCAGCACTTCTTGTACCAATTGGTTATCAGACGAAGACTCGCCCTTCGAATGTAAAGCATCATTGAGCCACGTAACCAGCTTTGTAACATTGTATGCCTGTCTTTCGACTCTGACCTCCAGTGTTCGGACACTTCTGACACCTAACCAACCCTCCATAGAACCCATAACACTTCCCAAGAACTGTCTCTCCTCGTAAAGCTTAGCGTACCATCCCTCCTTAGCTCGTATAGGGTTAACAGCTAGGATACCACAAAGCATGTCTGAGTGTCCACCAATGTATTTCGTTCCACTGTGCATAACGATATCAGCTCCCCAAAGGAATGGGTCCTGCAATGGTGGTGGCCCGAATGTTGCATCAACTGTCAAAATTGCACCTCGAGAGTGGGCTTTTTCGGCAAAGGCCGCCAAGTTGGTTGCTTCGCCGGTGGGATTTAACGGTGTCTCGATATGCACAATATCACCAGCATTGAGCTCCTCAACTGCGCAGTCCAGGCCCAACAACTTGACGCCGGTAAGCTTTTGGTGGATTTTAAGCACCCCATGACATCCATGGTAGCCATCCCCAATAGAGACTTGCTTCGGATTTAAGAAAACTAGAAGAGCATGGAATGCACTTAAGCCGGATGAGTAAGTCAATGTAGGACCTTTAAGGATATCCGAGAGAATGGCCTCGAGGCGAGTGGTATTAGGTGTGCTGTAACGAGAATAGATGTGTCCGTCATAGGGATTCTCCGCCTAAAAGAATCAGCTGATTTGCGGCAAAGCATATAAATTGTTTTATTATTGTACTGACATCGAGCTCGGCTATGACCTTTAAGGCATCTGGATCTCTATTGTATCGAAATGTGGTGGAGACATGCAATGGAGGTGCGACATCTGTTCCACGATTGAGATAGTCATCTGCGTGTATCGTTTTGGACGACAATGAGAGGTGTCGCGACAGGCCAGAATTGGTATTAGGTCCAGTTTTGCCATCGCTACCACTAACACTAGATTCAGCGTTTGCCATCTTAGATTTGGTGAAGAGCAATGTTTAGATGACTGGAAAGTATCTCTGACCTGGTTGTTGTAAAATGGAATGAGTGACTGTTCTGAAGCACGTCTTAGAGTGGGACTCACTAGTGACCGGCCCGAGCAGCTGCAGCTTTCTTCCCCCTTGCTTGTCTAGGGATTTCTCGCTAAAAGTGAATACATGAGTGATAAGAAATGAAACCAAGGTAATTCAAACTTATGAGAATACCCTTTAGTAGGTAAGAATGTTAGGATTTGTGGATAACTCAAAGCGCTTAACACTATTTTGACGCAAATATCTTCTGTAATTTTGACCGGATTCGAATGAAAGCTCCTCCCTTTTGTTAGATACAGATATATATGTCCATCAATACACTACTCACTTGATTTCTCTCATATGTTGTTCTTGGAGCGGAATCACTTAACCTTATTTACCTTATTTTGTTATTTTGACATCTGCAGTACTTGATAAACATTGATCACAAGTGCACATTATTCCATAGACTTATGCACCAAATGCGATGTAGACTTCAGCTTTCAGTGAAGCGAGCAAAGTTTACAGTACATAAAGTCAACCTTGCAACTAAGCTCAATCAAAGCAAATGGGTATCTTGTAAATGCAACAAAGCTACACGCCAAACGCACCCAAAGCATACCATGCGTGAAATGCCATTCCAAAAATGAAAGCTCTTGTCTACTAGCTGATGTTGATCAGGTTTTCAAAGCTGTACAATGCCTCATACTCATTCCCTGGGCTCGCCTTCACCCATTGATTTACAACGTCTTCGACTCGAGTAGCCATAAACGTTGTGTCTAAGGCACGCATGGTGAGACCAGCAGCTTGCACCCCACGACTCACATATGCATCATACTCTGCTGACATCGATGTGGAGTGATCCAGATGTGACGCACTTGCTGGAACCTTGAAAAGTACATTGTGCAACTGCTCCTGGTCAACCACTCTCTCCAAAGGTAACTTCAAGGATTTAGCACGACTGGGTTTGGCCGGTCCTCCGAGTTTGTTTGCCTGGGCTAATAAGACGGACCTTTGACGACGCATGAGGTAAGCCCGTGCATCATCATCTGGTAAGGAAGTTTTGAATGGTTGTTCTGAGAGTTTCGTGTTCTCCTTACTTGAACTATCGTCCTCTAGGTTGGCTATTGCGGCTTTATATCGATTTTTGTGTGGTGAGACTTGTGCTACATATTATTAGCATGCACTCTCGCTGATTGTCTCTCAATTGTGCACGATTATCACAACTTCAACCAGATAGTAGACTTACGAGCCATATTTTCTACCACGAATACATCGGGTTCTAAGCGCTTGTTTCGCATCTCATCTCGACGTCGCCGAACAATGTTGTCTTTTCTATGTTCATAATCCATTGCCCAAGCAAGGTCTTCGGCCGAGTCATATTGTAGAGAATTTGGTGATACGATCGGCTGATTGGAATGGATGCTTTTAATTGTCGCCTGTCTCAAAATATTGATTGGTTCTTTATTTTCCACTGGCCCTAAGGGCGAAATGAATGGCTTATTGAGTCCTCGAGGTTTCTTTCTCGACTGCAATTCCTGCATTTGCGGATTATCATCCGGCATTGGAGCATTCCTGGCACTGATGAAGCCTAATCGTCGATTGTATGTTTCCGAATCATCTCCCAACAGCAGCTCCTCATTGCTTTCCGCAGCAAAGCCCAATCTGGTACGTCTCAAAACTTTTCCCGCCCTGCCTTCTCCCGAAACATGGTTCTCCAATATACCATCTGAATTGGACTCCTCGCCAACTCCATCAGGGGCGGATGGCCGCTGTCGGATCGTGTCTTGCTTACGATCTTGATGGTCTAACATTTTCCCGTGCTTGTGTACATCGAATTGAGGTGGAGATATGGATATTGTACTAATATCTTGACTCGGAAATGTTTGCCGTGGCTCACCGTGCTCACCGTGCTCATGTATGATAGTTCGATGTTTGCATGACTGTGCCACTGAACTCGACGAGATGTTTGGTGACAACAACATTGTTCGATCTGCACGGTTTGATTTATTGATGTGTTCTTGTACTGGTGCATTCATTTTGGCAATTAACCATGGATTCAGAACGTTACTGCAGTTTATCACTGCTTGGTCAGATCTTTGAGGTGTGTTACAGACACCGACTCGTTTCTTGTGAACTACTACTGCTTCTTGCTCACTGTAATCTTTTGACATATCCAATCCCCATTTGCGCTTGGTGGCTTCCTTTGCTGCGATTTCAGTTGAAATTTCTTGCAGATCAGCATGGCCGGTATTGCTGGATGGGTGTGTTATGAGGAGTATATGCGTATCCTCTTTCGCTGTCTCTTTTGAGATTAGCAAGGGCTCGACTCCTGTTGAAGCTTCTGCCTGAGGTGCTTCTCGAGCTAACAAAAGATTGAAATCATCTGCAGTCTCTTCAAAATTGCTCGTTGAACCCGATTTGCGATTTGGCGACGCTTTCTTCTCACCATACAAGCTCTTGAACATGGTTTCAATTGATTCCAGCAAAAGAGACTCATTCCCAAATAGGATATCATCTTTGGCAGGCTCAACATTAGGATCATAGCTTGATGTTGGACATATAATGTTCATTCTCAAAAACGGATTCTTAATTGGCTCTCCATTGCTAGCGATGGCGCTCTTGATATAATATTTGAAAACGGTTACGATTTTCCTCATTGTACCTTTATCATGAGCAACTGGGCGCGAATCAACCGAAATCCATTGCCCAAATCCTAGTTTTGATGGATCAGAATTGGGCTTGGGCAAAAAGGCATCCACTGTGAATGTCGACACAAGACTGTCATTTTCTACCTGGTCTGTTGGATCAGGTATAAGATTTTCCTCGAACGAACCATGATGTTCGTTAAAACTGTGCGATAGTTCCATGCATTCGCCTGCTAAATTTCGGCTGATAATCTGAGAGACAACTTCTTTCATTCCATCATTAGGGCGTGGCGAGAAGGACCAGGAGTCCTTTAGGCTTTTGCTGACTTTTAGTGAGAATCTGACTTGAGGCCGAGCTAGAGCATAACTTTGTAAAAGCTCCTTGGTCTTCTTCAAGGTCTTGGGAGCCTCGGACTCAAATGTCTTCTTCCTGACTGGGATTTTGTACATCAGTTTGGAGACAGACACAGTTGTGCCAACTGGATGTGAACATCGGCTTTGCGAGTCGATCCCTCCTGTAGATTTCAGTTTCACCAAGCTAGCCACAGATTCGCCATCCGTTCTGGTAGTTACTGAAACTTCACCTAGCTGGACGGCACTAGCCAACGCCTCGCCTCTGAATCCTAAGCTGGCGCCTCCAATTGCCTTAAGATCCTCAAACGTTCTCAGCTTGCTCGTGTGACCCCGCCGTCCTAAAGCATCGAGATCATCCACTGCGATGCCATGACCATTGTCTCGTACCTCTATTTTGTCTAGGGTGTTGAGTGAAATAATAATATCAATCGATGTTGCCCGAGCATCGATAGAGTTATCAATGAGTTCCTTGATAAGCGCATGTGGCGTCGTGATAGCTTGTCCAGCACTAAGCAGATGTACAGTTCCCTGAGGAAGAGGAGTGATGGCCATTTTGAAAATGAGTATTTGAATCACGGCATCATGGACTGGCACTTTGCTTCTGCCCTATTTCCGAAATCCATGTGAGAGCTAATGTTGACTATGGAGATGATGATGAAAATGAAAATGAAGATGTTGATGTTAAATGTTGATTTTCATATGGAAATGGAAATGGAAATGGAAATGGATTCCGAAGTCGCCAAATGTCGATCATCCTAGCTCAGGACCAAGCGAGTATTGATTGGCCGGCTGAATCCCGGCGATGACAAGGCTCTCGAATGTGACTCCAACAATTCATGTCGCCCTGGATGCTCAAATATTTTAAACAGCTACCCCGCCTTGGACTTCTTCCAGCTCAATTCACTTCCCAGATCACATATAGAGTCCGCAAAGGACCCCCGAGAAACCGGGCGCTTCAACATACCAGCACAACGTCGACTCTATTTACTAGAGCGATCTGGCGCAGGACGCCCAAATTTACTTTCAAAAACATTACTTTCAGAATGGCGACCAATCCTGCTTCATACAATCCAGCAGGTATAGAAACTGGCCCAATCTCTGGCCCCCCTCCGCCAGTCTCATCTGAGGTGAAAGCGGCGCTGTCTGAAGCTGCGTCTTCCAGCGTTCTGGGTTCCCACGCTTCAGGACAAGATGCTGGCAGTAAAGTTGACACAGCAGAAGCTGGAGAGAGTCAGCCCAAAGTGAAGAGTGAGAAAGAGTTGGAGAAGGAACGTAAGAAGGCCGAGAAGCAAGCCAAGTTTGACCAGAAGAAGGCCAAGTCTGCGGCTGCGCAGCCTGCAGCTTCAAGCAAGAACAAGGAGAAGAAGGCAAAGGCGGACAAAAAGGCTGAAGAGGATATACTACCTCCATACGTCGAGGAAACACCAGCTGGAGAGAAGAAGAGTAAGGCAAATTTTGGCAGAGATAATCACACGATCACTGACTTTGTTTGTTGCAGTCATCAAGTCCTTCGAAGATCCTCAATACAAAGCGTACAACCCTACAGCTGTTGAGTCAGCATGGTATTCATGGTGGGAAAAGGAGGGCTTCTTCAAGCCTGAGTTCACATCTGATGGCAAGGTTAAACCTGCTGGGTCTTTCGTAATCGTCGAGCCGCCACCAAATGTCACCGGCAACCTTCACATGGGACATGCCTTTGGAAATGCCTTACAGGATGTTATGATTCGATGGAACCGCATGCACGGCAAGACTACCTTATGGCTTCCAGGATGTGATCACGCAGGTATCTCTACACAGAGTGTTGTTGAAAATATGCTTTGGCGTCGAGAGCAGAAAACTCGCCATGATTTGGGAAGAACAAAATTTGTGGAAACCGTTTGGGATTGGAAGAACGAGTATCATCAAAAGATCAACACCGTTCTGCGAAGAATGGGTGGATCATTTGATTGGACTCGAGAAGCCTTTACCATGAACGACAACTTTTCAGCTGCAGTTACCGAAACCTTTGTTACCCTGCACGAGCAAGGCATCATTTATAGAGCAAATCGACTTGTCAATTGGTGTACGAAGCTCAACACCTCTCTCTCAAATCTTGAAGTTGTAAACAAAGAATTGACCGGCCGAACTTTGCTGGATGTACCCGGTTACGAGAAAAAGGTTGAGTTTGGAATCATTGTGTACTTCAAGTATGAGATTGAAGGTACCGATGAGAAGATTGAAGTTGCAACAACTCGTCCAGAAACAATGCTAGGAGATACTGGTGTCGCTGTGCACCCCGACGATGATCGGTATAAGCATTTAGTTGGAAAGAATGCCATTCATCCTTTCATTCCAGGTCGTCTGATGCCAATCGTTGCTGATACCTACGTGGAGAGAGAGTTTGGAACTGGAGCCGTCAAAATTACTCCTGCCCACGACCCCAACGATTTTGCCTTGGGCCAACGACACAACCTTCAATTTATCAACATCCTTACAGATGATGGCAAGATGAACGAGAACGCTGGGCCATATGTTGGTCAGAAACGATTTGATGTACGATATACCGTTCAAGAGGATCTCAAGAAACTCGGTCTCTTTGTCGACAAGAAGGACAACCCAATGACGGTGCCCCTTTGCGATAAATCCAAGGATGTGATCGAGCCTCTCTTGAAACCACAATGGTGGATGAAGATGAAGGACATGGCGGCTGCTGCATTAGATGTTGTGAAGTCTGGTGAAATTAAGATTATTCCAGAATCAGCCGAGAAGAGCTATATTCGATGGATGGAGAATGTCAATGATTGGTGTTTGTCCAGGCAGCTGTGGTGGGGTCACCAAGCACCAATGTATTTTGCTCAGATCGAGGGTGAAGAACATGATGAGTCGAACGGTGACCTTTGGTTTGCCGGACGCACAGAAGGGGAAGCTATGGAGAAGGCTAAGAAAGCGCTATCTGGCAAGAAGTTTACTCTTAAGCGAGACGAAGATGTCCTCGACACATGGTTTTCATCTGGCCTTTGGCCATTTGCTACATTGGGATGGCCAAATAAGACGCACGATCTTGAGACACTATTCCCAACATCAGTCCTCGAAACTGGTTGGGACATCCTGTTCTTTTGGATTGCTCGCATGATCATGTTCAGTTTGAAGTTGACCGGAAAGGTTCCCTTTACCGAGGTTTTCTGCCATTCCTTAATCCGTGACTCTGAAGGCAGAAAGATGTCTAAGTCACTGGGTAATGTCATTGATCCCCAAGATGTGATTGAGGGCATCCAGCTCGAATCTTTGCATAGGAAGCTGTTGGTTGGAAACTTGGCACCTGCTGAGGTTGAGAAGGCGACCAAATACCAGAAGACTGCCTTCCCCGACGGAATTCCTCAATGTGGAACAGACGCTTTGCGATTTGCATTGGTGTCTCAGACTACCGAGGGAGATATTGCGTTGGATGTTAAGGTCATTTATGGTTACCGCAAGTTCTGCAATAAGATCTACCAAGCTACGAAATTCGTTCTCGGCAAGATTGATGCGGATTTTGTCCCTCAAAAGACCGGCAAACTCACTGGAAACGAGTCGTTAGCTGAGCGATGGATCTTGCACAAGCTGAGCATTGCATCGAAGGAAGTCAACCAAGCGTTGGCTGATCGCGAGTTTATGAAGTCGACATCAATCATCTATCAATATTGGTTGAACTCGCTATGCGATGTTTTCATTGAGAACTCCAAAGCCATTATTCAAGATGGAACCAAGGAACAAAAGATCTCAGCCACCAACACTCTCTACACTGCACTCGAAGGAGGTCTAACGATGATTCACCCTTACATGCCATACTTGACCGAAGAACTTTGGCAGAGACTCCCACGTCGTCCAGATGACAAGACCCCATCCATCGTTCTCGCGCAGTATCCTGTCTATGAAGAGTCAATGGACGATCCCGCATCTGAAGCAGCATACGAGCTTGTGCTTGGTATCTCCCGAGGTATTCGATCCCTAATGGGCGAATACTCAATCAAGGAAGACGGAAAAGGTGAGTCACACTCATATCTAAACATCATTTGACGTACTAACATCCCCCCTCTAGTCTTCGTCCAAGCTCTCGACTCCACCGCACACAGCACCGCAACCGCCCAAATTCAATCCATCAAGTCCCTCTCCGGCAAAGGCGTAACCTCGCTCTCAATCCTCTCAGCCGAAGAATCCCGCCCACCAGGCTGCGTGGTGTTCTCCGTGTCCGTGGCCGCCGCCGTCTTCCTGCACGTCAAGGGCCGTGTCGATATTGACGCCGAGATCGCAAGGGCCACCAAGAAGCTCGAGACCACCAACAAGGGCATCGAGAAGCAGAGCAAGATCCTCGGCGACAAGTCCTACCAAGAGAAGGCTAGCAAAGAGTTGCAGGAGGTTGAGATTGGTAGGCTGAGAGACCTGGAGGTGGAGAAGAGTGCGTTTGAGGAGACCATTAAGCAGTTTGAGGCTCTCAAGCTGGAGTAGATGTGCCAGGTGGCAGTGATTTGCTTGATTTGATCGCAAATGTTTGTGTTATGCAGTCAATAGATGCATCCTTGTAGTTGATAGATATGGAAATAGAAAATCCAAAAGTATCTCGATAGAACCTTCTTGGCCTACGAATTCTTGACAGTCCAGTGTTCGATGCTGAAGATGAGTTTGTGAGGTATGTACACTATTAGTCATGAATAGATATGGGGAGTGGGAAGAGAGTCTGTTTATAATGAAGTAGCATATTTTCAATCTTCTGTAGCAAGAGAACTAGTACTGTCATTTGAGACGATATTCGCTCTTTCGAGCCTTGAAGCTCACCACGGATAATCACAAATAGCCAATAACTTAAGTTTTACTGATTTATTTGTTCACTATCTGAGCCTGGTCATCGATTCCCATTTGGTCCTCTGACAAGCAAGCGAACCTTGCCCGCTCCAATCTCATGCCCCTGGCTAAGGATATCAACTTCCTCCTCCTTCTCGGCAGGCGCCGCAGCCGAGGCGGTGGCAGCGGTAGCATTCTCCCTAGAGAGGGTCTTGTCCCAAGATCTGGCATCAATACCTAGAATGCCTCCGACATTGTTCCGATCACCAGGAACGGAAAATTCACGGTAGGCGTAGCGCCACTCATTAAGAAAGTTACGGATGGCTTTGCCGACCTTGTCTTTGCCGTTCTTGCTGTGATGGCCAGTGCCCGTGATAGCATAGACAGGTTTGGTCTCTTTCTGGTTCTCAAGGAGGACCTTTTCGAGGTATTCTACAGCTTCCTCAGGATGTAAACCGTGAAGATCAACGTATAGCTCAGAGCTTAGCGAGCCGTTCTTGTTACGCTCTTCGTAGAGTTGGCGAGCTGCTTCACGGTGAGCTTTTCGCATAGCATCGTTTTCTGCTTGGCCACGAAGACTCAAAGCTTTGGCAGCACGAGCATCATTTCGATTCCATGCTTGTGCAGCACTAGTTGAGTTTAGTTAAGGTTCCTCTGGTTAAATGGCATAACTCACCTCTGCAGAAACTTATTCCTCAAGCCGCCGTGCTTAATGGCATCTTGACGAGCTTTGAGGTATGCTTTATTAGCCTTCTCGCCGGTTTCTAGCCATGGTACATTTTGAGGGCTTGATATTGATTGAGCTGCAAGACTATTTTCTCCATTGCGGATGCTGGTAGAGCTACCATTCCGACCAAGCTTCTTGACATCTTGACGCATCAGACCAGGTCCGGGAGATGGTGACATTCTGATAACATCAGCTAGCGAATTTGGTCCAGCATTTTCTTTATGTCCGTGACCATGACCGCCTCTCTTCCCATGGTGCTTTTTGCCACCCTTTCCAGCGACTGCGCCTAGAGATGGGAATGCTTCGTTATCGTCTAAAGCGGGAGCCGAAGGTTCTCGAGCTTGGTGGCGGCTCCCTGGTCTTGATCTTTGGCTGGAGCCATCACTAGCGTAGCCCTGCATACCTTTGAAGCCTGGAGGTGGAGTAAAGCTTGCTCCTTGGTAGTTGCTGAAAGCATTTGTAGAACTATAAGAGTTGGGCCACTGGTCCTGGGAAGTCTGTTGCAACGAAGGGAAAGCATTATAATCTTGGAACTGGAAACTTGGTGCAGTCTGAGGAGGGGTATTGCCATTCTCTTCAACAGTGAGTTGGTTGAACGCGTGCGACGGGTCATGGGAGAATATGCATGTGTCACCAGCGAGACAGTTTCCCATCATCCAGTATCTGGAAGATCAGCATGTGGTGAAATGTCAGAAAACGCGAAATACTTACTTGCAGACGTGACTACTAAGATCATGACTGAATCTACAATCTGCCCTTAGACACTGTCCAGTAGACAACCAGAATCTGCATACCACCCCGCTCCGCTGTTGGCCTGCTGGGGTGATTGGGCGGGGTGGCTTGATATCTATGGACTTGCCGATCAATATTGCATTCTTGGTTTCCGTAGAAGTGCCCATTGTGGTATCTCCTTGGCCCTCAACGAATGCATTGATAGTGGCACTAAGGTCGTATCCATGCATGGCAAGGGCAGCCTCAATCTCCTCGTCTGATTTTCCAGGACCCAGGATTGATCGAAGCATATCATAGGGGCTCATGTCCAGCTGTTGTGGTTGGATGTACTCTGCAGCTGCAGCATTGAGACCGCTATGCCCAGACGAAGAAGCGTTACTTCCATCATCATTAACCAGCCAATCGACATTGTCGCTACCATAGTCACCATAGATATCTTGCGTGGGACTAGTATCTGTAGGAAATTTATAGGCATTGAGGCTCGGGCTATGTGGTATAACTGGACTTGAAAAAGCAAGTCTCGGTGAAGGGCGGGGTGAGGTGAAGGGTGAAGCTGTTGATGACTTGGCTCTGTTGAAAGACTGAGGAATAAAGCCAGGAGGAGCAAGCGGGCTGACTCCTAATCGAGGAGATGAAGACACGGGTGTATTTGAATCTCCTCGAGATACCTGCCACGGTGCTGGCGAGGACCGGCGGATGACAGTATGTCGCATCGGAGGGGGTGAACCTGGGTTGGTTGTTGATTCTCGAAATCGCCATAGAATGTCTAGAATAGCAGCCTCGAGGGCTTTGCCAGTAAGAGTGGTTTCTTTCTGCAGAATCTCTTCAAGCTTCTCTGGTCTGTCATCCTCATCGACGTTCTCGTCCTGTAACACGGAGAGGCATATTTCGTAGGTCTCCTCGGACACCATGTTTGCTCAGTCCGCAAAGATGATAGCAGAGAAAGTTGAAGGTTGTGTGTGTTTTTCGAATGGAATATGTGCGATATAAAGGTCGAAAGAATAGAAGAAGGTACGTTGACTGATATTGTGGTAGAAGATAGCTAGGTGATGGTGATGGAACGGCTGAGGAAGGAACGCGCTGCGAATAAGCACAGGCACAATAAGAAGAACGGCGAAACAGTAAGGTCGCGAAAGAGTAAGGCAAGGCAGAATATAAGGGCACCAAACTCTTACATTGTACCCCAGATGTATGCAAGTAGTGTAATCAAAGATCCAAGATGTCGCGTTACGAGATCGTAGTTGAAGTTGAATACGAAGTTAAGAGATCTGCCATGGATGTTGGAGGGATGTGCTGTGAGGCTGGATGCCGAAATATGGGGCAGAGGAATGATATTGGGGCCAACACAGGCCCACGCTACTGGACCTCCGTCAAGAATAAGGTACCTCCGTAAAAGAAACAGTAACACAAAGTAATGTATTTCCGTACCTGAGTGTACCTTGTACTTTGACCTGTGTGAGGTGTAGGCTGAACTTGAAGGTGTGGACATATAAATATAATATGAGAATGGGGCGAAACAGTAAGCAAGAATGTACTGTAAGTTGGGAAGGGGGGCAATGCAGCTTTCTATTTCGAACATTTGTACAGGAGAGATTCTTTGTTTGGGCATGAATATAATCAATTTGAGGCTATCGTATTGTGGTTCACATAGACAAAATGCTTTGTGGGAGGATTCGCTATGTTGAAAAGAGAAATGGAGATCGCCTAGGTAAGGAATCAAAGCATCTTGTAAACTTGAGGAGGAGACTATGTATAAAATTGGAATTAAGTCTCACAAGCTTCTTTTCACACATTGTGTGAAAAGTCATTTAGTGTGACGAGGCGATTCGGATATTGAGGTGCTATGTGACCAGATGGGGGGAAGGATAAGATATAGGTATTTTTTTGAAGCCAAAGTACATATACATCTATAACCACATGCTTCTCAACCTTCCTGCGACCAAACTACCCAAGTGCTGTAGCGAGATTCTAGATCCAACTCTCAAGTTGGAATGCAGTGCATGATGCGACTCAAACGCAAGCTCAAGCTCGGGATCATCCAAAAGCAGCTCCGGCCGTTCGACGTCAGAGCAGTGAGGGAGAAACTCAGCCCCGTCTTACAACCTCAATGATTATGAAGGCTACGAAGAATACACTTTAGAGTATTTGTGAATAACCACACAAAAAAAATACATCAACATTCGCCAAGTGGTTTCCATTCTTGTGCATAGTAGACTTCCGTTTTACTGTGCCTCTCCCTCTTAGCAATCGTATCTATCTGTCAGCATTCATCTCCGTTTCAAACACTTCACACAGCACGGGCATCAAACACCAAACAAAGTCATTCCCATCAACAGCTCAAATCCTTCCCAACACAGTATTCAAAGACCCAATGCCCCCACGAAGCCGGTAAACACATAATCAAGTCGTCGAAGTCTTCTCGACGACAATCAACTCGGCCCCTCTGGCCCCAACATCACCTCCGAACCACCCATTATGCCCGCAGACTACAATTCCACCGCGAAAGCACTCGCCCTCCCCATATCGCCCTTACAATCCCCAGATGAGAGCTTCAACCGCCCTCCATGGTCTCGCAGGATATCAGGGCGAACCCAGCGGTCCGGACAGAGCAACGAAAGCTACAAGACGCAAATCCTACGTTCCGCCGCCAAGCTGCAGCGAAAGTTCCTAAAGGCCTTTAGAGCCCTCACATTCACGCAGCAGATCCTCGCCGTCACAGCATTCATAGTAGTGCACGTAGGATTTGTTATATTCCTCATTTACAACGAGAAGATCTTCGGCTGGCTGGCGCCCGAGGCGGCGAAATGGGAATCGGTCAAGGCGGGATGGATAATACTCTGGCTCATGACGTTCATCAGCGCTTTCCCGCCGCTCATAGGATACTCGACCACCGTCACGATAGCAGGATTCGTCTATGGGTTTCCCAATGGCTGGTACATCGTAGCCTCGTCAACGGTAGCGGGGAGTTTCGCGAGTTTCATCGCTAGCCGAACCATTCTTTCGAAATACGTACACAGGCTCGTAGGAGCAGACAAGCGCTTCGAAGCCCTCGCCCTGACGCTCAAGCACGATGGCCTCAAGATCCTATGCATGATCCGTCTCTGCCCTCTACCTTACAGCATCTCGAATGGTGCAATGTCGACCTTCCCAACAGTGCATCCTCTATCTTACGCCCTCGCAACGGCTCTAGTCACCCCAAAGCTGATTATACACGTCTTCATTGGGTCTCGCCTGCGCTCCATTGCCGACAACGATGGCAAGATGGACGCTGGGACAAAAGCTATAAACTATGCTAGTATAGCATTTGGCGCTATCCTCGGCGCAGGCGTGGGTTGGTTCATATACCAACGCACCATGGCTCGGGCGCGGGAGCTCGAGATCGAGGAGCTAGAAGCAGGCCATAATGGCGAAGTGCCGGCAGGGTCAAGGCATCCGGGCTACAATGACTTGGATGTAGATGATGCGGCGATGATGGACCCGGATGATATCTCTCTGTGGGATAACGAGGACCGTGAGGCGGGGTATAGAGATGAGTTTACGGATGACGACGAGCCTGATGTATTTGCGAGTGGAGATGCGGGGGATGTGCCGAAAGTACAGGGGAGATGATAACCTAAAGTATTAGAATTGATACCATTGTAGACTTGAAGAAGATTATGGGGAATGTTTTATGCTTTGTAGTTTTGTTCCTATGAGACTGTGTGGCATGTATTGGCATGGGAAGGCAACAGGCGTTAGGAGGATTTTGCAGAAATGACCCATCATCAATTGCCCAATAGACGAAAGAGACAAAGTTGAAGAGGTTCATTGATTGTTATTTAACCAGACTGTATGGCGTAAGGACGTCAAAGCGTAACACAATCCTGTGTGTATCTCACAAACGCCAGCGCCTTCGCTAAAAGTAGTACAACTCAAATACGAGACTTTACAAAGCTCCAAATGATCACGCTAAACGCCTTCGCTAAAGAATCAAAATCTCCTATTAACTCATTCTCATTGTGCTCCTTTGTACTGCTGCATAAATGCCAAGGCCTGCTCCATAGGATAGCCGATGAAGACAGGTCCCGTGAATATCATTTGAGGGAGTCCTCCGTTATGCGTAGGAGTAACTGTCTTTGGGATTTCAGGAACCTGGATGAACGCTGGTTGCGGCACAGCAACCGGTGATTGTGATCTGTCAATAGGAGCCGGCTCTGCATGTGTGTTCTGAACAGCGTGAGGAAATGGGCATTTGCCGGCCGGTTTGGATTGAGGTGGCGGTGTTGGTGGTAATGGTGGTGCTAACTGTTCTTGAGATTTGCCGTGTCCAAATGGACACTTTCCGGACGGTTTGGGTGAGTGATATTCCGCAGAAACAGGTGCAGGTGGAGGGGACACTGGTCTTTGGCCCTCTGGTGGATCAAATATTGGTACAGAAATTCCCCATGGTCGACTTGGTGATTCGCCTACTCGAATTTCTTTCAGTGGCCGATCGAAGCGGCTTTCTCGATCTTCTTCAATAACCTCTGGTGGCGTAGGTTCAAGCTCAGGTTCTAGTCCATCAGTGCTGACAGCTTGTGCCCAATTCTCCACTCTTTCATTTGAAGTTCTCTCCAACTCGATAGCTTCATGCTCCTCGTCCAAAGGTAACATGGGTTGGTGTTTCTGTCCAAGACCTTGTATCATGCTCACCAAGTTCCCATACTTTGCATCAAGCTTTCTAATATCATCTTCATTGCGCTGGTATCGCTTGACGCAAATTTCGTGGCTTCGGGGGATCTCATGCTTATGAGTCTCAAAATAGCGAGCGACCTCCTCCGGAGAGTGCTGGTCGAGGTATCTTATGGGACACTTTGCCGCAGAGCCGTTCGCAGATGGGGGAGGGGAAGACATGGTCTCGGCATAGAGTGCTGCACAAATTGGATCTGCGGACTGATGAGGTGTAGGGTCTTTCATATTTGATGGGGTCAGAGGACGATCGGAGTTCAATGTTCCTGAGCCTTGTGATTGAGAAGAGTTCATTCTTGGTTTTATTGTATCGGATGGCCGCGAAAAGGGACATAACAAAGAGCTCTTCTTCCCCTGTACAGTGAAGTCTTGTTCAAGTACAGTTGAGAGTGAAGTTCGACGAGCGGAAAACCTCACATTACTGCTGGTTCCTGAAACACTTTTGCCACTTAATGTAGAGCCAGACGACTTGCCTGCCAGAGCGGACAAGCGTTGTGCCGCCTTCCTTCCGTCCCTTATAGCAACGGCTGTCTGTTGCTTTGAGCTTGTTTGTGTTCTTTGCGGTAGAGGGACAAAGCCTGTCCGTTCGGAAATAGAAACTTGTAAATCCGGAGGTAGCTGCAATTTGGCTAAAGTGGATGAGATTTCAGAGTCACCCGACGCGTACTTGTCAGCTAATTGTTGATACTGGTGCACACATGTGTTAGCAAAAGCCAATCCAGTGTATAATAACAGCGATATTTGAATGCCCAGTCAAGGAATCAGGATACATGGTGTTTGTCGGTCGTTGCTGCAATTGCAGCTCCAGATCTAGAGCTAATGTTTTCATCATATGGAAAGGACTGGGGTGGGATGAATCTGCCAAAAGAAAGGTGGTAGGTACTTACTTGTTCATGGGCAAATCGTAGCTTGTGTTCCAAGATCGTCTTTCGATCACTGAGGAGCTGTACTTCATCTGCAAGAATATTGAAATTATCTGTAAGCGTTCTTATTAGATCATCATGATCTTGATCATGGTCTTGATCATTGTGTGGCATGATGCCGAGAGACTGCTAAGGTAAGGTAGGCAGGCAGAGCTTGATTTCCAATAAAGAAAAGAGCCCGGGGCATAAGAGAAGAGTGTGAGAGTGTTGGAAGTGGGAGAGAAGATTTGAATGGAGGATTTTGCCGGCTAGTGGCTCAAGGTGGATCTTGTTCACCACGTGATTTGCCGACAATGGCGGTGCGCTTCGATCCTTCAGGTTTCCATCAAACTTCATAGAAATAAATAAAGATAACTTACAGAAGGTGACAATCAAGAATTGATATCGAGATCTGGGCTTTAGTGGCTTTTCGGCTCGGTATAAACCTGTACCTACTTCCAGTACATCTTGTTCACGCTTGGAAATGGAGGTTTATAATTTGCGCTCTCACTCAAAGCCTCGGTATAAGCATCAATGTATAATCAGACTTCACCAAACGTACCTTCTTGATGGTATCTTGTGTACCCTTTGATTGAGAGCAAGATAATGTAAAAGCAAGCATAAGGTAAGCTAGCTCAACGATGTCCAGCCTATGGTTTGGGAAGGTCATGTGCTATTTTTGGACACTGAGGTGCATCGTGAGCATCTCTGATTGTTGAGTGGTTGATAACTACCTTACTAACTTACTTACTTACCTACCTACTTATCTATGCTTCTCAGGGTATTTTTTAAATAGACCTACCTTTCATAATAACAACTTCTCTACTTGTAACCGTATTTCCAGCTTTTCAATCCAAGGTTCGGAACTTCAATTCACATTTTCGAGCTGTCTTGAGTTATTTAACCCTGCTCTGCCAGCTTTGTGCAGGAGGAATTCTCCGCTATCAACTTTATCTTCTAGAAGTGAGACATCGAGAGATCGCCACGGACTAGAGTAACCCTTTTGGGATTCTGCCGCCTTTCTAGAACCAAGACGCGCAACTCGCTCGTCTCGTCGAACACGAGAAATCCATCTCCTGAAAGCGGCTACAACATTCAACGACATGTCTAGCAGCTACTTGAATTTGCTATAGGCCAATTCTCTCACAGCATTCCACCCGATCAAAGTCAGGATAGTTATCACATCTACAATATCACATCTCCCGGTTGACGGCTTACGTGTGGAGGAACGTCCGAGCGCCATTCGCATTTACAACCAGCTAATGTTGACAACGACAAGCCATGCTCAAAATCGATCGTGAAGCAAGCGAAGCGAAGGCTCAGATGCCTCAAGAGCCTCTCAACAAGAGCAAGAAGTATGCAATTGATGCAGACACAAAGTTTGATGCGGTCAAGACAGCATTTGAAAGGCTTCCGGACGAGATTATCGAGCAGTAAGTTCCGCAACCCCTCCACTCCAGCTCCAAATCAGATGGCAGAACTCAACTAATGTTGATTAATCAGAATACTTTTATTGACGACCCCGAACTCCTTCGCGTCTTTGACCATACTCAACAGTAAATGGCGAAAGGTCTCTCAGCAAGCATATTTCTATGCAGATCAACTTTCGCATTGTCCATCGTATGCGGCTGCTCACCAAGGATTCCCGGTGCCAGATGAGGAGGAGGGTCTGCCACGGCTCCGTCGACTTTTCGCAAAAGAAGTCAAAAGGAATCTTTTCGATGCATACTTAAGACCCAAGGAAACTGTCATAAGCTTGGTTTCTACATCGATCAGTTCGTCCTCGGCACCTGGCGGCGAGGCCTTTCATTTCAGTATATCTCCTAGAGGACATTATGTTTTAGCATATAGCTCATCCAGAATCCATGTGTTAGATGTTACTGGGCCTGAGGTAGAGGTGAAGCGAGAACTCAAAATCCTGCGAAGACCGGCTTCGACAACGATTACTGATGATGGTTATATACTAGCCGTCCTCTCCACCGATCTTCAAGTCGACCTTTACGACCTACGATCAAAGCCTCCGAGACATACAAGAGCAGTGGCTCTTGACCACACACCTCGTACTATTGCGCTTTCTCCTACAGGATCTGTGTTAGCGTGCGCCTATGACGCGGGCGTTGAGGTATCATCGCTAGATACGACCTCTGCCACCATAGATCGAAGAGCAGTCAAATGCTACGCTGTTGATTCCTTGTCTTTTTCTCAAGACGGCACCCAGCTCTTGGGCTCAACCCTACAATCACGCGATCCGAGCACTGTAATTCTGACTGCTCCTTACTACGATCCTGGTGGAAGTCTCCCGGAGGATGCTGTTAGTGCTCTCTGGACCACCTCGATACTTTTTCCCAATGGCAGTAGGGATTGCAGTCATGCAGTTTTGCTACCAAATCCTTCAGACGGTGAATCTAGTTGGACCTTCACATATGATAGGGTGTTTGAGACATTTCGTGCTGTCCGGATTGATGATTTGAGGAACGGCACGACGTATTTCACCGGACCAATTGCTGACTCGACCTCCATTTCCAAACTTCTCCCAAGCACTTTGCCTTCGGCTAGTGAGTCCGGTGACTTGGTAGCTGCAGGATTCCAGGGTGCAATTTGGCTTTATGGTATTCCTGAAGATCTTGATGCAGTAAACATAAGGGATGCCTACACAAGCAGTCCCGTAAGCGAAGCAAGCACCCCCTCAACTCAGCTGGGGCGTCAAAACAGTGCGCATTCGACAAGATCTGTCAACAGACCTCGCGATGCTAATGCTAGAGCTCCACAATGGCAGCTACTTTGTGACCGCTTCCGAAACACTTTCGTAGAAGGGCGGAAAATCACCTTATTAGCCCAGGTCAGCGCAATGAGTTGGGTAGATGAATGTTCAACCCTTTGCCATGCAGAGCGACTCGTTGCAGTCGCTCCAGGAGTGGGCAGTCAACCGATGGGAGGCGATGACGACGGCATGGCTCCTGTCGATGGAGGTCGAATATCTATCCTAGATTTCAAGTACTCAACCACAGATGGAAAAAGACAGTTCGTTACAGTGGAGGTTGGCGATCGAGAACCCGAAGTCCTTGAGGAAGAACATCGAGATCTGGATACTGAAGTTGCCATTGTGCGTCGGCGAACTGTTGCTCAGCGACGTGGTAATCGAAGCCACGTCTCCAGGTCGGTAACCACGGCGGCGCGAGTACCACGGGTAGAGCCTCCTCCAATGCCTACATTGCGGGACATAGGGGATCCATTCGTCCCTATAACACTGCCAATCAGACGGCCAAGCCAACAGACCGTAACGTCTGAACAATCAGAGACCACGTCTATGGATGAAGATCATGACGCTTTTGATGCACCGTACTCACACACCAGCCCACGTTCTGGTACCACACTGCGCCGTGCGGCTACTGCAGCTGCAGTCAATCGAAGACTCCATCCGAGAGCTGTTGCTCAAGATCATATTGAATACCGTAGAGCAGACGGACGTGAAGAGCATCCCCACGAAAGCGATGCCGATAATTGGGTCCCTCCGCCTCCGCCATATACACGCGAGCCTCTCCCACCTCTGCCGGAGCATATTCAACGATCTATTCAAGCTGAAGCTGTTGCGGCTACCTTGCAGCGTTCCAGTACACAACGATCCCCAAATTCGGACTTCGCAGGCTTGGACATGAATGCATTACACCGCTCACGAACTGTGGCATCCTCGAGTACTAGCGATTCACGTAGAGATAGACTCCAGTTTCAGAGAGCCGTAAGTGATTCCACTGTTTGGACAGCAGACCGTGTCTCTATGGAAGAAGATATGCCTAGACCGGTTACGAGTCCTCAATCAGGGAATTATGATGATCTTTATGACGTTTCCCCAGCAAACTCTGCACCTAGCACACCTCCACTGCGACCTCAAACAGATCTCCCTGCAGCAGTGCGGACAGCGCCGTTAAATTCAATTCCTAGGCGACCCGTTGGTGCACCAGCGACGAACAATATTTCTCCGCAATCTACAAGGTCTTCGTCTAGCATGCAAGGCACGTCTCAGCAGCATAGTTCTCCCACTCAACAACAGTTTCAAGCGCGCCATGAAAATCTAGATAGGAGCAGAGAGTTGTGGAATGGTGCTGATGTGACACAACAAACATTAGATGTCACGACAGAATCGCAAGTTTCATCAATGATCTCACCTGGCACATCTTCGTTCGAGGATAGTCGGGTGCCGGCTCAGTCGGTTAGTGGGGCAATGGAAGAATCGGTGTCAAACATAACGCCCCTAAACAAAGTGGTGCCAGCATCCTCAACACCAAAAGTCCAGACTGAACAACATCAAGTTCTGCACTATCAACCTACTCCCTTGACTCGTCGAGCTGAAACTGCACCGGTAGCAGCCACAGTCTCTCAGAGCATGGACAATGATCTTGTTCCAACTCCTCGTCGTAGTGAAACTACCCCGATTACTCCGAGAACCACGCCAATGGTGACAATCACTCAAGGAAATATGGTGATGCCTAGTGCGGATCAACTTGCACGCCTGAATAGCCGTAGAGGTCGGCCGACTGGACTAAGTGATCCTCGAAGGCTATCAGGTGGATCCAGTATACCACAACGTACTCCGAGTGGTGGTCATAATAGAAATGTTTCGTCGGGCTCTATGCAATCAACTCCACCTCGACTGACTCCGGAACAATCTTTCTTGAACAGGCCTACAGTTCCTCGAGCTGCAGCTGGCGCTCATGGTTCTCCTTCTCGTCAGGGATTGTCACCTCAAGCCCCGTCCCAAAATCAATACTCGACCTCACCATCTCGAAGGTTAAGCGGGAACTCTCATCATCGCAGTCCTTCTAGTGGCTCACCTGGTCTACGTCCACCTATGCAAAGACTTGAAACTATTCACAGCCAGTCCTCAGCAGTTGGCGAGCCTTCTCCGTTCCTTGTCTCAAGGGCAATGATGGTTTCGAGACAGCCTAGCAGAGCAGAGAAAGGTGCAGCTAAGAACATGAAGGACGCGAAGAAGAAAGGCTGGAGGTCTAGCATGAAGTCTAGTAAGAAAGACAAATATGGTGATGGAGCAAGTAGTGCTGGGTGGACGGATGTTACAAGGGAGGGCAGTATGGCGGATAGGTCTGGAAAGAAAGATAAGAGTGGGAAGTGCTCTGTCATGTAAATAATCCTTCATTTGAGTAGCATATATACCCAGTTTTGAGATTTCTGGGAGGCGTCAATAGATACAGGACTTGGGCTATACCACCTGCGTCTCTGGGGATTAGATTAGTTACTAAATCAAGATTTAATATCACTCATCGCATATCGGGATTCCTCATTGTCTAAAACACTTATAAGCCGGTCCCGGGTATTGGAGCTCAAGGTTCATTAATGCTTCACATGTCCATAAGTATGAGTTTCATCTGCAGGCGTGTTCTAGGAAGTCATCTGTTTGCTTGAATCGGTTGTCGGCTATCTTATACTTCGGACATCCAGAATCTCATCACCCATGAAATTTGCACATCTGGAAACTTTTTTTTTTTGAGAAAACTAAATACCTGGCGAGAGTTACTATTTTTCATAGCGCTATATGACCACTCGAACCTGTGATCGTTCGCTTAGTGTTCGTTGGCAAGCTATCATCTTTTTCACGGCTTCCTACTTCCGTCATCTATCCTCGGCACGTACCTCGAATGAACAATCAACCATCTTGTACTTTACCTCAAGCTCACGTTCATTCAAACAATAGCAAGAATTGTTTACTTACTCTAATTATCCGATATCATTATGGCGCCAGCGGCAACAGCTCTCACAGGAGAGTCCGGCGAAAACTCCAGTGTTGGAGCGCTTGGGACAACCATAAGTGGGAAGAAGCTCCGAATCAGAGCTTACCCGAACTTCGCAACTTTAGAAGACGAGAGACTCTATCGCAAGCAACATCTTGCGGCAGCCTTCAGGGTGTGAGTCTAGTATCGTTCTTTTTCTGAAGCAGTGATTGAAAACGCAACAGGTTTGCGGAAAGAGGTTTCGACGAAGGGGTAGCAGGCCACATATCCGTCCGTGATCCTGTTCTCACGGATCACTTCTGGCTCAATCCTCTCTCGCAACACTTCTCTCAGATATCTGTATCCGATCTGATCTTGGTGAATGAACACGGCCAAGTAGTCGAAGGCGAAGAGCCCATCAATGCTGCTGCATTTGCTATCCATTCCGAGAGTCTGTCACCGATTCACATATTTCACCCGTTCCCGTCGCTAATCCACTTTCATAGTCCACAAAGCCCGACCAGACGTCCACGCAGCATGTCATGCTCATAGCGTCTACGGTAAAGCATTCTCTGTGTTTGGCCGCAAGCTTGACATGATCACGCAAGACTCACTTCGCTTCTACAATTCACATGGCATATACGATAACTTCGGGGGGATCGTGCTCGACCGCGAAGAAGGGAGACGCATCGCAGCTTGTCTCGGCGATGGAAAAGCCGTCATCTTGCAAAACCATGGTCTACTTACTGTAGGTCAGAGTGTTGATGAGGCAGCATTTTGGTTTATGAGTCTGGACAAGACGTGTCATGCGCAACTGCTTGTCGATGCTGCGAGTGCTGGGAGTGGACATACGAAGATTCTTATTGGTGATGAGGAGGCAGCGTTTACGTATAAGCAGGTCGGGACTAGCGAGAAAGGTTGGTTGGCTTTTCAGGGGTATTACGATGAGATTTTAGCAAAGACTGGTGGGAGTTTTTTGAAGTGATTGGAGTGCATGGTATTGTTGTAGCGAAACTGCGGTCATCTTGAGGTCTATCCTGAACACCAACGTATAAATTTGTGTCAAATATGCATGGTCTGGATGGGATTTATTGGAATTTATGATATTGTAAGCTTAAAAGCCAAGCTGTCAAATCCGTACTCCCGTTTGTTCTCGATGTGGTTCTTCAAGGAGGTTTCACACAAACAAGAGCACCGGCTACGGTGCAAGGATAAGTTTCAAAACACCTGCCAGATCGCTTGGCTCATATATATTAAACTCCGGAACCCCACAACAGCAGAGGCCTACCAAAGCCAAATCATTAAACAATTGCCCGATCACAGTCTATTGGATCAAGCTTACAGAAAATCCAAGCGAGCGCTTGAGGGTTTTACGCGTCTACCTAATTTATTGGCCATCTCACATAGTGATCTGCCCGGCGGTTCATCTGAAGCATCCCAAATTGAAAGGACATTGTATTTGTACGCCTGCAAGATTGCAGTACCGAATCCTCTACGTTCCAAAGCATGAGGCTCTCCGCACTCGTCTCCTTGTGGGAAGCCGCTTCGCGAATCTTTGTCCCGATTAAGTAATCCTACACAATGCCGACATCCAAACGAGCGTGGCCAAGAGAAACAAATCTATTTCTCCCTTTATCTCAAAAATCTTGGTGGCTTTCCAACTCCACAAGCCACCAAATCTGTAGCTTAAAACAATGTGATATCAAAGACTGCGTAGCTTTAAGATGTTCAACTCATCCTCTGTGAACTCTCTCATTCGTGCTCATCTCATCAATCGCTTTTTGCAGTATTGATATTACATTCTTTTTATTTCCCTACTATTTATTTTCGTTCATTGCACAGGATGTCGCACTCTTCTCTTCTCCTCTGTGCCGCTGTCGCGGGCGGCATGATGGCACAAGTCACATATGCTTATACAGTGGTCAATGTACCCTCTCCATTCATGTACAAGAACATCGACCCTATCGTCGTCCCTGGCGAGTACAAGTCGCATTTACACTCCTTTTTCGGTTCCGATGGTGTCACTCTCAATACCAAAACTAGTGCTGAGCTGGAAGTACGTTGCTTTCTTATTAGGGTTTTACACGAAGTTTAAATAACTGCATCTCTGAATATTGGGAGAACACGACATCACAGGACGTGGACTTGTGTTGAATGCTTCGACTCTCAATATGTTTGTCTGTTACAAATAGGTACTGACAATCTAACTAGAGCGGATGCACAAATGCTAAGAACCCAAACGACTTGTCTGTCTATTGTGAGTATCCTCATAAGTTTACTCACGAGATGGATGCTAATCAGGTCAGGGGTCCCCACACTTCTTTACACAACAGACTCTGGTGCAACATATAAACCAGTCCCAGTCAGCCGATTCAGTGCATACTACAACTTGGGCGAAACACCTGCCACAATAGCCATGCCACAGAATCTGAAGATGGTAGCTGGTGACAGCTCCGCGACAACAGCCAGCGCATCTCCAGCTGATGCCAAAGTCGAGGTAAGCAAAATATGCATTCCATCCAAGCGTTGTCTCGTCATTTCTTAAGAAACACATGCATCTAACACCCAAAAGTGGTTCTGTGAAGGTGATAGCGGTATCAACCTCGACGCCAACGGCTTCCCAAGCTCAACATGCAGCACCCATCTGCAAACACTCCTCTACTTCCCTCAATGCGTCAACAACAGCACCCTAGAGACCTCATACAAATCCCGAAGCTACGGCACCGACTCATGGTGTCCCGAAGGCTCGTCGAGAATCGCACAATTGAGATTCAGCATCCGTTATGATTTGCGCAAGGCGTTGCCAAATGGATGGTCGGGAACCGCACCACTGAAGTTGTCTTCGGGCAATGCTTGGAGTAGTCACGGTACGTGTATCCTCAGTGGTCACTGGTATGCTCAAGAATTCGATGTGCTAACATGAGAATGCAGGTGACTTTATCAACGGCTGGACTGAAGAAGCTGCCACAAACATGATTGCAGCCACTCAGGATAAGCATGCTTTCTTGGCCGTCAATGGTGCGCTTGGAAATAACGGCGACGCAATGAGCTGCACGGCCACAGATGCGGATCCAGACAACGGAACAAGCGATTATGCAGAAAGTGTCACAGCTATGGGCAAGCGCTCTGTACCCTCAGTGGGCTGGAACTCAAGATCCCGTCTGGCACGAAGTGCATAAGTTAGGGAATGAGTGGTGAATAACTCCCAACATCGGAGGTGTATCAATTGATACCGGTAGCAAGTTAGAGTAGTTGGCTGTGGTGGTATTGGCTTCTTTGTGTATATATTTTGAATGGAATCCGCTTGATGTATTTTTGATAGCCGTCCAAATAAGGCAGAGACCATCGGCGACTGCCAGAAACACACATCAAGTCACAGTGAATATACTCTAATTACTCACACATGCATGACCTTACAATGTGTAGCAAAGTCTGTATCTTAAGAGATGATTCATTCGGTATTATCAATAATTCCTCTGAATCATCATATTATTAACACTATAGATATTGTATCATATTCATCGCTCGTATGCCGGTAAGGCCTCCCTTGTCGATGGAATGTGTATGTGTTCATAGCCTTCTGCAAACTCAGGAGGAGCGGATGGTTCAGGAAGCGTACCACTCGCGCCCTCTCCCGCATTATCATCATCGTCAGGGAAAGAAGGAGCGCTGGCCTCGGCCATAAGTCGTCGATGTTCTAACTCCTGCTTGTCTTCGGTGGGTTCAAGAGTTGCGGCTGGGTGTAAATCTTCCAGAGTTGGAGCTGAAGGTCCGAGAGTCCTTGCTGAACTCACTAGATTGAGGGGATGAATAGCGCCAGAAAGTTCTGAGAAATTGTCGTCGGCACTATAGATATCGTCGAGTCGCTCCACATGAGGTTGTGGTGGTCCTTGCCCTGGGACAGATGATGAGAGATTATCGGCATCTATTGGAGGCTGACTAGGAAGGAGCCGTTGCTCCGCACGACGGGCACGTTCTTTATCGGTGAGATCTTCATCATCTATCACAGGAGGTGGTATGTGATCGTGAGCTGGAGGCGGATAGTTGGGATAAATACCTTCCTGGTAATCATTTTCGTCGCCATAGTATTCATGATAGCGTGTATTGTATGGCTGCTCGGAATAAGGGTATGGCTGCTCCTGATTGTGACTGTGACGATTGCTAGGTGCAACAGACTCTTCGTAAATTGGTTCATGTGCAGCAGGTGGTATAGCAGCCGCCTCTTGGGACCACTCACTTATGTGAGCTCTGGCGCTGTTTGCTCTGCCTCGAACTCGAGAAGTGTCTTTGGTACCAACAATAAGCTCAAACCAGCATGTGCTGACACTTTTCTCTCGCCGGATGTTTTCGGTATCAACGATACTGCCACCCCATGCTGCTAACATGCTGGCACCACCATCTCCCCGGAAGCCAGAAGATTGTGCAGGACCTGCCACGGCTCCAACTCGAGGAACATGGCGCTGTTGACCAGCAAGTTTGCCACCAAGATCGAGGACCACTTCCACATAGTACTTGAAACTGATCATTTCACCCGGAACGCCTCTAATGGTCGGGAAAACATCCTCAGGTACCCGGACAGAAGCATTCACGACCACAGACAAAGTTACCGGATCTATCAAAATAGGCGCGAACGTTTGTGCTAGATCTTTTCGAAACATACTACTGGATCCAGCCGAAGATAACGAGAGCCCGCCAAGTCCAGTCTTCGATTTCGGGTAATATTCTTCGTGCTTCAATCTCTGAGCCTCTTTCCCCTTGCGATCAGCAAAGAGGTCAAGTGGTGGTGCCGAGTCAATCCTCCCTTGCCTGTACAGGGTGATTATAATGCCATGCATACTCTTGATGGCCTTGACATGCTTGATGGTGATCTTGACAGGAAGATTATCACCAGGCAGGCAACCTGATTTGAGTAGTTCAATCGTAGCTGTAATTGTTTGGTCAGCAAGTGATACCTTGCTACCACCATTTTGGCTGTATCGTGTAGACCTGGCAGTTGACGGGACCGGCCCCAATCGAAAACTGACTCCTCCTGTGCTTCCACTTGCAGTGCTATCATTACTTGTTGCGACACTAACATTACTCTGTAAGTCACTTGCCACTGGACTTCGAGAATTTGTTTGGTGATCCATCGAGCCACATTGGCTTGCTGATTCGTCTGGCAAAGGTGATCCTATGCGTGCCGTTTCACTTCCAGAGCCAGTATCCGTATTGTCTTGCGATTCACTTTCCTTGGGCTTTGCTGCGATCTTCTTTTTTGATCTTCGTGATATAGGCTCGAGAGATATTGTACGAGGCTTTTGGGCAGTCAGAAAGCCAACATCAACACTCTCCACTAGAGAAATCTTTGTGTCGCAACTCGAAGTAGCATTGATTGAGGTAGGTCGTGTTATTGTCGCGGTTATCAAATAGGAAATTGTCCCTCGTTCGAACTGTTCTGGCATCAGCAAACCTGATTAATACAGCAGGTGGTGGTCGAAAATCGCGGGGCATACATCAATACTTGATGGAACACCTTTCTCAGGAAATTCCAATTCAAACTTAAACTGGTAGACGCCAGCTTCCAGCCGCCCTTCTCCGCACAAAGTCTGTTCATCTTGGAAAAGAGAACAATGCCCGTTGCCAAAATACTCGGACTTCAGCGGATTGCTGGAGGCTGTCAATCCCAGATCAGGAATCGGCTGGTTCGCATCATTGGGATTCTTGAAGACTCGCACATATCCGTGCAAGCAGACAGTGAGATGGGTAATTCGGACTGGCTTGATCACCTCGAGGACGACAGCTCCCCGGACGAGATCTCCTGGTGAATATTTCTTGTATGGCTCATCGGGTTTGATATGGAAGTCGTGAAGGTTTCGGGTTCGTGACTTAAGAGGCGACGTCAACCTAGAGAAGAACGACCGAGTCGAAGATGGTGCAGGCGTCCGAGAAGCGCTCGAAATGTCTGCATCTGCACTCATGAGGACTGGAATGTCGTGAAGCTTTTGGGGTGTGGTGTATTGAGTGCCAAGAGATGAGCGTGGTTTGCCAAGATCTCGTCACACACGAGCAAGATGGGGGATGGTCGCAACGTGACGATAGTGCCCAGCATCCAGGTAGGTAATTATTAGGTACGGAATAATAATAAAGATACGGGTTGCAGCAGTACATAAACGCTGAGAGAATGACTTCGGTAGGTTCGTTGGATGAAAACCGGGTCGGGATTCAAAATCAGAGGTGGAGAGTACGTTGACACTGGTGCTGGTGTCTCGACGCGTGTAGTTGCGGCATGTCAGAGCGTCACTAGGATCTTGCTGTAAAACAACAAACGCTTGGAGTATAATTGTCTATACGGTACAGAGCGGCTTTTGAAAAATCGTTTTTGTTGCGGTGTGAACTCTGGCTATGCACATATAGAGTAGGTTGGTAGATCAAGAGTATCAGAGCATTTATTTCCTAAGAAGTTCGGCGGAAAGTCATTGGGCTCGTATCGGGGCTGTGTTGTGCCCCTCATCTACACCTCAAGTCTACTTTACAAATGTCTTGTTTGAAAACTACCGCCTGGCAGTTGTAATACTGCGATTACCTTAGACTAGGCCTTAGCCGGCAAAGTAAAGTATCTGCCCCAGTGAGCAGTACATGCCCTCGTGATAAAGTCAGATATAAGGATAGCTTACTCAGTGCAATGTTCACATTAGATCTTGCAGTGAGGATATCCGGGATAGGCGGCAATGATAACCACGAACGAATATGTCTCTCTTCCGAATTCCATCAAACTCTGCACATTCCTATTTCTTCGTAATGTAAAGCAAGATGCAGTAGCAGACCGTATCTACTCGCGACAGGCAGGCGGTGAGAGACATCTCGTTGATTGATGAGGGAGCATCAGCCAGAGAAAGCTGACAAACGAGACACATTAGATATCGGACACTAGACGCCAGTCATGTCGGGTGCCGAAAAGTTTTCGGTTGAGAGAAGCCAGAAAAGGTTTCTTATTCACAACTATCTCTTGACATAAGCTTTGTGAACCAGCACAGAACGGCCAAGTCCGGATTTGGTCTGCGTGGATGAGGGGTCGAGTGCTGCATGTGTCTTGATGCACTCCCGAAGATCCAATGATGTGAGCTCGTGAAAGAATGCCCTGTCATGGATTCAGATCTGATCGGGGGCTGATCAAAAAGCTTGAACCTCTAGTGGCGTCCATAGAGGCGGCAAAATGCTTGATTTCCAGCTATCGTCCATCAGCATTGTAATACCGTAGAAATTGACCAAATTCAGGTAAAACGTGGTCAGACATTCTACACCCAGAATTCGTCTTCCATTAAGGTTCCTGTATGATTTGTAGGAAAAAAACGTAAAGTAGCCCATGAAAAATCGAACACCAGGCCAATGTCCGACCACGTTGTACCTGGATTTGGTCAGTTTCCGCGGAATCGATCTGAAATTTCGAAACTGCGATAAACTTTGTATACTTATTCCTTTTGCCTGCCATTGGATCAACTTTCGGTGTCACAGAGTAAGACGTTAGAAGAAATGTTTAGAATTATCCCTTTTGGGAGTTGACACTGTTGTCTTGAGTACAGATGAATGATTTATCTGTCAGCAAAGTTAATCGTTCGTGGCAAGTTCCCAAACCAGCCAGAAGATCAGAAGCTAGGTCAGAAATGATGAAGCAACTCGCAAGATTGTTTCCCGTCTGATATCAATGCCTTGCTCGTGTGCAGAAGGGGCATTGTTGTTTTTCCTGATTCAGAGCTCCTGCAATCCCTCCCCAACAACGTATTCATCTCCACATGCTGCGTGCATCATCTGAGCCATCTTGCATCGATCTGCGACGAGAGGAGCGATATATGATTCTAGAGCCTCAATGTTATCAGTAAGCACCAATGCACTAGCTTTTAACCCCCTAGTCTCCTCCACTTTGCGCAAAACTTCTTCAGGATCGTTATCGCAATAGCAAGCTAAGTCCTTGTCCAAAGCTGCTGAATCCTTCAAGAGTTTCTCGTAAGTTCCCAAGAGCTCTTTGCGATTGAAGCCTCCCTCTTGAGGCATCTCGTTGTCGTCTTCGCGTTTGGCCATCTCCTCCTCAATCTGGGTTTCCATTTCGGCGATTGACGTCTTCAACTTTGTTTCTTCGGCCTTCAGGTTGTTGATTTGATTTTCTTTGCCTTTTTTTGCGTCTGATCGGAAGGACCAATACCAATTGCCGCTGCCTATCTTCTCAACACGAATGAGATATTCATCCTGGAGTGCTTGAAGGTATTCCTTGACTTGCATGCTGTTGATGCTTGCAACACCAGGCAGGGACTTCTCAAGCTCTTTAAGTGTATAGACTCCCATAGAATCGCGGAAATATTCGAGAATTTTGGCCTGCTTGGCTGCTGGTGGAAGATTCTTTGGTGCCTGAGCGACTCAGTAGGAGATCATCTACAGCTCCCAAATGCTTACCATCATGGAGTCAACACAGAATTGATTTCAATTGGCTCAATGGTCTCTAAAGTATGATTGTAGCTTGTTGGGAGAATAATTTTGGGAGTTTTCGAATGATCATTTGATTTGTAGGAGATGGAAAACAGATTTGAAAAGAAGCGAAACTCCCGTGTGGTGGGCACCCCGCGATGCCTACTGTATTCAGCAGTCCACTGTTATACATCTCATGAAAAACCTCGAACTAGACTTTGTGTTTAGTTCTTTATGATCACAAGATAATATATATTTCTCGCTGCAATCTATCCGCATGTTTATGAGAATCCCCGGTTTTGTCTTTCTGCTAGTTCAGGTCCTTATATTTGCAAGATCGAAATCAAGTACAACCACATTACTCGCACTGCCAACATCCTTTAAGGTTCTAGTGAATATTGACAAGATGTCAGAGACTTCTAGTCTCTGCACATCAATCAGAGGCTCACCGTCAAAACCATTCTCACATCTCCATATACTATCGAACTCTACACTTTTACCTTCGCTGTGGAATCTCATCTGCAGTATCTCCAGGCTCGAATCCAAGTTTCCGGGCAGGACAAGATAGATGCATCCCTTTATATCTACGCAAATGCTTGCTCTCGCACCCGTCTCTGTAGGCTGCGAGCTGCTTTCGATGGTATTTTTCACCCATTCCCCTTGAAGTGTCAGATCGCATGTTTTGTGTCTCTACAGAGGACATACCTTTAGGGTCGCGGTAGTAAAGAATCCATCTCTGTTTGCCACCAATCTTCTCTCTGTTTAGAACCCAAAACCCACCTTCCCAATCAGCACATTGTGCCTCTTGATTCAAAATTCCACTCCCCATCGGAATATCAAAGACTCTAGAACCCTCACTTGCAGAACTGATGGTTTTCAGAAGTCCATTCGCCTCACTTCCGAGCTGAGCCATAATCTGTCCAGCGGAGCTTTTCCAGGTGACGCCATCATCATCAGAGTAGGCATAGTTCAGATCACAGTTGTTTTCGGGTCCATTAGGACCTGCTTGCTGCTTGTGTGCGTTTTCAGAAGCGATGAATGGGACGTAATTCCTATAGCACCATGATACGTGGATACGGCCCAAGCGTGAGTCTATCCCGTTGATGTAGGGATTACTAGAAATGCCGGTGAGATACTGGCCAAGGTATGTATACTCGTGCGTTGCTGAGGAGTAGCGATAGAGGATATCAGACCCGGATCCTGCCCTAATCAAGTGTGAGTGAAATATCGAGTTAGATTTGGCTGGAAAAGTTAAGCTCACTGGCCAATTCGGTAAGTTAAAAGCAATCCACCGTCAACACTGACGAATCGTGGGTATGTCGTTTCATTCATCTCCTTACTTTCGGGCAACCCAGGGAGTGTACTCTGGGTTTCCGAGAACAGTGACGCATCCCAATTATGTTCTTCGGGTTTCTGTGCCACACCAATCTTCGATATTCTGAACCGTAATCTTATCTGAATCAGCACACATTTACCAACTTTCCGAGGAATTGTATCTCACTGATCACAATGATGGTCGAATGAAACATGAATAGTACCATCCTCCTCACACACCCCTATCGAAATGGTGTTGTGCCCATCATCATGAGTCTGCTTGTAGTCCATAAATGTCAAAGTCTCCCAAGACTCTGCACTCAGCCCCTTAGCTGCGAGTTTTCTGCGGGCTATGTTAACGAGACAGCAGTCATGCTTCTTGTCCTGTATTTGATCCGTGTAAAATGCAGCATACTGCCAGGAGTTCACCGTGGTAATGGCGTTTTGCTGGAAAGAGTTCGCATTTATCCGGTGAACTCTGTCTGGATCTTGGCACAGAACAGTTATAGACGGTGGTTCAAGCATAGTGGACTGGATACTGGCTTCAAAATTCAATCCAATGGCGTATATCTGCCAGTAGTTAGGTATAAGGCTCACTTTACAGGTAAATGTTTTCAGCTTGGTTCAGGGTAACAAACCATATAAGAAAGATAAGTACAATATTTTCACACCAAATACCCCGCTAAAAGGATGTCACCTAGGTAGCTTTTATCCACACGAACCATACCATGTGAAGCATGACCATTAACTAACCAATTTTCTCCATAACCGGGAGATCTATAACCGAATGAGGGGTCCCCGCTGCAACCCCTGCTATTGAGATCTAGAGTAATCGAGCTTATTATTGAGCAAATCATAATGGATTTCGAGGTTAGAAACCAAGCTTGATAGGTAGTTGCCGTACTTATAATGTATGGGTCTGAACTAAGGTCTAACGTCATGAACTCTTGCTTTATTTTTGGCTATGTTAAACGTTGATCCTTGGAGCCTACACAGTCAAGGGTCCATGAACTGAGTATCATTGTTGCCTTAATATCCAATCACCACGGGACCTTGACAAGAACTGTGTTTGTACAATAATAGATGAAATATAGAGCATGATCTTCCTCTCAAAGCTACAGGTGTGGTTGGACTAGCTCTGAGCAGCAACACACTCAATTTCCACTTTTGCACCACCTGGCAAGCCCTTCACGAACACACAAGCTCTTGGAGGTTTTGGATCTGGCATGATCTATGATGTTTTCTGGTATTAGCACAGCTCGAACAATAACCCTTCATTCAGCGCTATATCTTCACAAGATGGAATGAAATATCCACAAGCTAAGAAAGGGACCACCCACCCGTCGATAAACCTCGTTCATGGCAGCATAGTCCAACTGTTCAGGCATATATATATTCACCTTCAAAATCCTTTCCATACTACTCCCTGAACTGGCAAGAATTGCAGCGATGTTTGCGAGAGTCTTCTCTGTTTGCGGTCCCACATCGTCGGAGACTAGCTTGCCAGCTACGTCGGCACCTACTTGCTGTGCACTCCTCATCAGATATAAATCAAGACAGAGATAGGGCTAACCAACTCCAGCACAGTATACTGTTCCATTGTGGATTTTGGCATGATCTGTTTACATCAGTGGGGGTTTCATTGGTTGATTGCAGGATTTGGAGTTACTCACGAAACAAGCCTGGAGGGAAGGCACACGCTTCAGGACAGAGGACAGCTTGAATATCAGTAGACATTTTAGTTTGAAATAGCTTAAGTTTGATGGTGTATATCTATGACAGCTCAAATCCAAAAAGTTTTACACAAGATACCTTAGCAACTCCCACTCTTGATAAGGCATTTGCACTCCACTCGTCTCAACTCGCACGTGCTCACTCGCTTCTGCTACCAAAGCAAGTAGTTGCCCACATTAGACGATTTGACTTTAGTCTAATGGCACGGAAGGTGTATCGTGAGGTGCGTTCTTCGTTTGCTGGATATTTCTTATGCCGTCGTCTTGGATATGTATGCTTAAAGACTAATGTTTGTTAAGTATACAAAATCTTTTTAATAGAGAGATAGTCCAAGCCGAAAACTAACAGCAAAACGCACACTCCATATCGCAATGCCGAAAGGAAAGTGTCAAGTGCGCGAAACTCAAGCCTAGTAAACAGGCTCGACTAGATGATGCATATTTGCCAGTCTCCTCTCCATCTGATCAATCGCTGACTCCCATTCCGAGTGCTTTATCCTATAGAATCCTCTTAACCCATCCCGGCCTCTTTCCTTGACCACTCCAGCCAAATCAGCTGCGTCTTTGATTGCAAAGTTCGCTCCCTCGCCACCTAATATTGGCATTGCATGCGCACTATCACCAATCAGAGCCACGCCCTCCTCGGCCGACCTCAAAAGATCAGGTAGCGGGACCACAATGTCTCGCATTAGCCAATTGAGGATGCGCTCTTCTCGCATCTTTTCCACATCAAATGTCTCCCTGAAAGGATCTTCCAAATCTTCCAATTGTGAGATTTCAGTAAACAGGACTTCGGATGTATTTACGGCTTCGTTTTTACCTCGTGACGGGCGGTGAAGTGTATCATCGTCTTGAGCGGGTCGTGAGTAGATGTAGCTGATATCTACTGCTTCCGAATCCCTTACAAAGTCGTTGATCTGAATCTGTAGTAAGACGTTGCCCTTCTTAGTCTGGATAACGTTGGCCAATTTGAAGTGTGTCTTAAGGCGATCCTTGAACACGCTTCCTTCCACCCGTCTTGTGCCCCTAAAGACAGCGTAAGGTAGGACTTCGAGTTGCGTGCTGGGCAAGAGACACTTTCGAATCAGAGAATGAACACCAGAGGTATCAACAACAAAGTTACTCTCAACCTCTTCTTGATCCCTGAACTTGAGCATGTGCCCATTCTCAGATCGTGAAATCTCCTGGAGGACATGGCCCCACTTAATATCCAAACTCTCTCTCAATAACCCCTCACTAGTTCGCCAGGTCAGCGTTCCCATTCTCCATCAGAGCTAAGAAAGAGACTCGCAATCCCAAGTCCCACGATTCAGTCCGATTTTCAGATTGGAAAAAGTAGTTTCTGGGAACAAGGGATTGCGCTTGGGAGGGTCAGGAAGTGTTTGAACTTACAGTCTTCCGCAGTTGGCTCGCAAGGGAGCAAGGCTCTGCGTACCAGGCGACACAGGATATTTCTCATGAACATATCCTCTTCCTCCGATCACACTGTCCACTGCCACCCTGTGAAGTGTTGGTTCGTCAACATTCAGCACTCGAAGGAGGGCTTGGCACGCCCAAGGCTGCAGCGTGATTCCGTAGCAGTGGCGCGCTGGCGAAGGATTCTTTTCAAAGATAATCGACGGAATGCCTTTGTTCTTGAGACTGCGAGCGAGTGTCAAGCCTGCAATACCTGCGCCGATAATATGAACTGTTTGAGGAGAAGTCATGACGACATAGACTTTCGTACAGTTGTTGCTTCTTGCAGATTTGCGGGCGCTCGAGAGGTATAATATATTCCGTGTTCAATTGTTGAGATGTAGTTTGGTTTGCTTCTCTTGAAGGTTCATGAATCTATTTACGTGGCGAATGTTCAATGCATTTCTTGTTATGCCCGGGAGAAGGAGAAGAGGGTCGCGACGCAAGGTTGATTGGTGAGGTTGCCCTAAAAACAATTAAGCGAGCGAGCCCCTGACTCGCACTTAGCTCCGATTCCCCGGCTACGAAATTGATAGTTGAATGAATTAGGTAGGTATGAAAAGATTTCTGTTTCACGACAGTCTCGTGCTCGCATGTAGGTAGAGCTCAGAAATTACGTGACTTATGGTTATCTACATCGACGATTTGACGACCTTGTCAAGTGAGGAACTTAACCAGAACTTTGTGAAGTGGCGAAATGCAGTGTTTATTATTCGTTCTTGAAGAATCTAGTAAGCTGTAATCTACCCATAATTTGGAGTACCAGCATCAGACCATGACTTCTTTTTTTACAGTTCGCTCTTAATGGTTTTTCCCGCATAATCTTTGACCCACGCAGCAATATCCTCTCCATCACGTTCCAGCCAGGCAGCCTTGGCTCTGATGGAATCGAGACTCTGAGCAAGTCCTTGATCGAACCCCTTTGTGCTCTTGGTCTCAAAGAACTTCTGAACACGTTCCAAGTCCGCTCGGCGAGTAAAATTCGATGTGCATATGGCGACAATCGAACCGAGCATAGACAGACCGGCTGGAAATCGTCGAGTGATCTCGTCCCAGTTGTCTGTCATCCAGCCAAACAAAGCCTCGGCTCCTTCCGTGTGAGATCGTAGAGCGGCTAAAGGCAGGTACACGTCCTGTTCCTTGACCTCACCACCAAATGGCAGAGATAAAGTCTGTTTGATGAGCTCGGGATCTTTACTTCTACCAAGCGATCGCAATGCTGTATTACGCTCATCGCTGTTTGTAGAATTGCGGTATGTGTCAAGAATGATATCATACTAGGATCTGTTAGAATAATCTCCGAGAGTTTAGAAGCCAGACTCACCTCTTTCTTCCCACCGTATTTCAAGGCCATACCAAAGACACTGCCCCTAATATTAGGATGGATTGCAGACTTGTCGCCAGATGCAAACTTTGCAAACATATCCTGAGCAGCCTTGATAATTTCTTTATCCCCAGACATACCAGCACTGCCGAAGAGAACTGCTTTAAACTGCTGTGCAATGTGATCGTCACTCTCTTTGAACTCCCATCCGGCTTTATGAGCCCTGTCACTAACAAGGTCGCGCTGGAAAGTCTCGAGAGTCTCTCTAATCTCCTTATCCTCAAACATCCATGCTGACTGGATGCCACCTAAACGTGACAAGATTTCTGTCCACACAATGAACTCCTTCTCATTGGTAAATCCTTTGAGCAAGTTCAGTACTGAAGATGCCTTCTGGTATCCAGAGGCTGCAAGCGCGCCTGCATCAGCCAAGAGACCGGCACGGTCCTCCACAGTAAGTAGGCCGTCCCTGGCAGCTTGACCAAGCTTCTCGAGGCGGGCTGGTGTGTACAAAGTTCGGTAGATGCCAGAATGATCAGCATTCAGTTTGAAGAAATCCAAGTCAACCTTGAAATCATTCTCTCGCTCCATCATAATGCTTGATGAATCAATGCCGTCCTTGGATCGAAGTCCAAGGAAAACAGGGTAGAGAACTTGGTCCTCTTCTGGTTTGACATCGGCTGTACGGAGAAGACGATTTTGCTTCACGTGGATGGAGCTATCTTTCTCGTTCTCGGTAACAGTGACCACAGGATATCCGACATGCTTGGTCCAAATATCCATCATCTTTGGTATATCCTTTCCACTAGCAGCACTAAGGGCCGCCCAGAGGTCGCCAGTCTCAGTGTTGCCATAGGCGTGCTTCTTGAGGTACTGGCGGATACCTTCCATGAAAACATCCTCGCCGATATACTTGGAAATCATGCGAAGCACACAAGAGCCCTTGGAATATGAGATGGCATCGAAGATTTGGCTAACCTCATCAGCACGTTTTACCGGTACTTCGATAGGATGGCTGCTTCTAAGGGAATCGAGGTTTAGTGCGCTTTGTAGGGTGTCTGTAACATAGCCCTCCCATACCTTCCACTCAGGGTAGAAAATATTGCACGAATACCAAGACATCCATGTAGCGAATCCTTCGTTCAACCAAAGTCCATCCCAGAAATCCATAGTGACAAGGTTACCAAACCATTGGTGCGCAAGCTCATGCTGAACAACTTCCGCAACACGCTCTTTTGTCGAGGCTCCGCTGGTCTTCTCGTCAAACATGACATCAACTACTCGGTAGGTAATAAGACCCCAATTTTCCATCGCCCCAGCAGCAAAGTCAGGAATGGCGACCATGTCCATCTTTGGTAGAGGAAATTTGCTGTCAAATGTATTTTCGTAGAACTCGAGAGTCTTGGCGGCAAGATCCAAAGAGAAGCGACCGTGTTCAATGTCTGAGTTTGGTGGAGCATAAACTCGGACTGGAACTCTGAACTTCGTAGTTTCAATATAGTTGAGCTCACCAACAATGAAAGCAAGTAAATAGGTTGACATGACAGGTGATGTGTTGAACTTGACAGCCTTCTTGGTCGTGCCACTCATCTTTGAATCCACTTCAGTTTCTGATGCAACATCCATATTGGAAAGGCAAGTGAGATTCTTGTCGGCGATCAGAGTCACAGTAAACTTTGATTTTAGCGCGGGCTCATCGAAACAAGGGAAAGCTCTTCGAGCATCGGTAGCTTCCATCTGGGTTGTCGCCAAAATTGCCTCAGTCCCGTCGGCGTTCTTGTAGGTTGATCTGTAGAAGCCAGCCATTTTGTCGTTCAGAACACCTGTGAAAACCATCTTAAGCTGAGCCTTTGAGCCTTTCGATAGAGTCTTCTCAAAGGCAACCTTGGTAGTTTGTGTTATCTCATTGTAGGAAATATCTGGAGTCGAGCTGTAGTAAGAAGTCAGCTATGAGAAGGATATAGGTTTTCATTGATTGTGCACTGACCTGATGCTTGTTGTACCAGATAGAATCTCGGTGCTGTGGATATCAAGCTCCAAGGTGTTCAATGAGATCGAGGTGGAATCCTCCACAACATCGAGGTCAATGATAACGGTACCTTCGTAGGTCAATTTCTTGAAGTCAGGCTCCAAGACAAGATCATAATGCTTTGCAATCACATTGGCTGGCAGAATTTCTCGTCCTTTGGTAATATCAACGCCGCCTGCCTCCACATCTGCGCCTCCGTGGAGTCTACACATCTTGTCCTTGTTCCTTCTGTAAGAACAACTTCGTGTTGTTGTAGTTGTTATGAGAGAATTCTGAGAGTAAATATTTGAGGTCTGAGGTCGTCTATGAGGAGAATGAAATCTGTTAAGGAATTAGTGTAAGCTCTGGTACTGCAAGATGAATGCGTCTAGGGTTGCATAAAGGGACTGCGGGGTAGCCGGAGGGGTAGTAGGAGCACATCTGCATACCTTGAGCTGCGAAGAAATGTGGTTGAAGAACGAGGAAGATTGCTAGTGAAAGCTCTTCGTTGTATTGTTGAAGGTAAAGTTGAAATCGAAGGACGTATTAAAGTAGAAGAAATGATCGTGAGATCTAAGAGTGAAGTAACGACACGCATTGACAACGAATAACAACAAGGCAGGCAGAAGGTCTAAGGAATGGACAAGGTGGGGTATCGAATGCGGGCAGTGCGAGGCAGCTGATGCAGTGCAGTACAGATGCTCTCTTTACCTTCTTCTCATGCTTCTTCCCCAAAGGTCCTCGAAGCTGTCACTACTTGCTGTTTCGGGTCTAGCTTGATTCGGGCGGTGAGGATTTTTGAGGTTAAACTTTAAAAGCGAAAGCATTTCCTTCTTTGTTTTTAACATATGCAACATAAAGTCCTTCCAGCCTTCTTGATTAATTCATTTGGAATGTTGGGGTTCTCTGATACTTCATTGGACGTTGCCAGAAGATATTACACCGCAAGTTTGAGGCGACCAAGACTGCTTTCGAGCTCTGAATGGAAGCCATAGGAAGTCGGGACATACTGTACAATGCAGCAATACATATATGGATGATTAGCTTCTCGAGGATTGGATACGCCAGAGAAAGAGATCCACGTGCCAACAAATACTGAGTGGGAGCTCCTTAGACGCTGTGGTTTCATTGTGTTCTCACAAACGTCTGACTGCCCTTGGAAATCCGCATGGCAGCAAGCAACGATGATCTGCAGATCCTGGGTTGTTTCTGCAAAGCTACAAGACAAGTCCATATTTTTCCATTATGATGTTGATTGCATTTATCCACCAGGATTCGGGCCTTCAGTATCCTCCATGACTCCAAAGAGAACCTTCAACCATAGACTACAACCCCGACAGCCAACACTTAGCTCCCCGTCATCCGCAGCTTCCTCTAGATCAGACTCTTCAACCAAGAATCCTCGTTCATCACCACATCTGCAGTCCCGAAACCATATGCCTTGTGCTTCATCCGTCTCTAGGTCATCTAGATCAACAGTTTCAATACCGGTGCGGAAGGTTTCTTCGCCTTTCAGTCCATTTGTATGTGTGTAGGGCCGTCGAAGCTTGACTTCTGTATCATAAGCAATACGTAGTTTTGGATCCGCTAGGGTTGAGAAAGCTTTTGTGATTTCGTCTATGGAGTACCTATCGTTCTTCGTGGACGAGATCTTGGATGATTTATCTGGATGATTTTGCAGAAGAGCTCGACGATATGCTGACCGTAAAGTTTGCGCCGGCAGGCTTGGCTCCTTTTGTAGGGCTTCGGGGATTCCGAGAATCTCGTAGTATGTTGACATGTGGTTCAGTAGCACATTCAAACAGTGATAATAACTGCTATGGCTAGTTTTGGTTCTCTGCTTGTCATTTTAGAAAGATGAAAACCTGCCCTCTATTTGTGGCCTGAGGCATGAAACGCCAAATTCTACCCACAATCTGTCTTTGACTTGTGGATTTCCAATATCTTAAATAATGCATGATTATGTATGCTTCTATGTCAGACTATCTCATCAGCCTCGAAGAAAACTCAGTATTATTGCTCTATAAACTTTCTCCTTGGCAAAGGTTTTGCATTGAGGAAGTGATTATATTAGTCCCATTACTTCATCCTCACTCGACAAAACTGTCACCAAGAATTGAAGGAAGATAAGATACTTCCTAAATAAACTTCTCAACTCAAGATGCCAGTTATTCAAAGGGGTGAAAGCCGTATGATCCTGTCCAAGTTCCTCGCGGAATTATGTAATATGCTGAGCTGTTGAGAAGGCACAAAAATGTACACAAATTTCGTTTAATATTGGCGCATTGCATAGAAATGCTAATTTCACGGTAGAACAAATGCCAAATTTCACGATATTCTATATCTCGCCTCTTCTCCTATACGAGAAGAATGACGTGAACATCCTTGTCTTCTGACCAGGTGTAAATTCAGATGTGCTGCATGTACAGATTAGCGATGAAGCTCCCTGGGTTTTCTCATATTGACCAAAAAGTGTGTGAAAAAGAGATATCATACCATTCATCGGTGTTATAACCCATGAGATTGTGTATTGGATCCAGCCCCAATGAATCGGGGCACGTATCCGAATCCACGGGACACCCATAGGAATCTCGTGTCGCCGGTGTGTCGTCCACAAAGTCTCCTGTGGCACCACACCCACCAGCAAATGTATGATTCAGACCAAACCAATGCCCGGCCTCGTGGACAGCGATATGACCTAGATGCCAGTCCTCAAATGCCCTGTCTGCAGGAATTCCAGGCATTGTTAGAGCACTGATTTGGCAGGAGTCGGTCCAGAATAGGGCGTCGCTAACAGGATCACGCGTTGGGAATTGGCAATACCCGGTTGCGCCTGGTGAGTAGCTAGAGTAGAAATACAGGTTCAACGCATCGTATCCGCCTAGACGTGTGCTCTTCAAGTACGCATCGTACTCTTCTTTGTAGTAGACGTAGTTGTATCCTAGAGGGGCTGCTTCATTGACTAGGAATGCCTGACCGGTGCGATTGTCGACCACTCTCGATGTGGAATTTAGGACTAGATTGATGTCTTGAGCACCGAAATGCGTTTTCAACACATCAAATTGAGCAGCTATTATATCATCTGTAATGAGATGTTCATCCTCCTCAGTACTGGCAATGTGAAAATTGACGTCCACTGTCATGCTTGAGGGGAATGTGGTGTTTTCCTGTCTTGGGAATTGGCGAGAGACACTGTACTTGCTACCACCATCATCGGAAACTTGACATCCACGCCTGGTTGGGAGAAAAGAATCATCTCTCGTGAAGACATCGGCAAACCCTCTAGGATTGGCGAGTGTGTGGCCAAAGAGGGAGGTGCCCAGGAGGAAGCTGAAAGTCTTCATGGTGGCTGTCATGCGTCAACAAAGTATCCAACGAAACCCGAGGCATAGCACTTACCGAAAAGAGCGAAATGGATACGAAATTACCATAGGTGCTACCTTCCCCTTCTTATACTCTCCCATACCCAGCACTTCGTTCGGACGTGGGATTGATGTAGTGCTTGGCGGGCGATCATTACCTTCATGCAAATTAGCCGGGTCTCCACTTTCTTCGTATTCTTCGAATATTTTTCTGGGGTATCCAAACTATGCTATAGCCAAGTAAGGCCAAGCAAAAGATTAAGTGAGTTTGGTCATAGTGAAATTGATGTGTTATATTTCGCGTTTTGATTATTGCTCTCAAGGTCAGTTTCGTTCTTGATAAAATCACAAGCGAGACGAACGAAGTTGATCTCTCTCTCAAAAGTCAAGATGCAGGTTCTGGAAAACTAACTTCTGCAATCACTGGTATTTGATTTCACGCTCTCCCCAATATAGGTCTGGGTGTGGTATTCTACGTGAGACAGCGTATCCCCCCAATTCAAATCACTTTCCATTTTACTGAAGCTTATTAGAGGGACATGTTTGTAGGATCTAATCTTAAGTATATGTCTACTTACTCCCCTGCTCTGTGTGAAAATTGCCTCCTTTCCACAATTTCTCGTCCTTGAAGTCTCCGAGACGCCGGATCTGTGCCGTTAGGCACGCTGCTCTCGTGCCATTCGTCTGCGTCGAGCTTGATGATCTAGCATTTGGTGAATGTGTGTATCCAAGTGCAGTTGACTCAATTTTCGAAGCTCATGAGACATTGATTCGGCTCGATGTTTGGCAAAACTCGAGATCTAGACTCTCATCTCTATTGATCCATGGGAGAACCAGAAATTTTAATGTGTGTTTTTGATGTGATGACTGATTGGTGGGCATCGCCTCCACATACCTTTACGACCGGTACAGGATATAGATAGAAAGGCGACGTGAATGAAGAGAAGGAATTGGATGCAGCGAGGGAGCAAGAACCACCCAGATCGACCTAAGTTATCAGATTATAGACATTAGCGACCACTCAAACAAAGGCTGACAACAGCTGACATGCTATCACCTCCATGAACTTCTAACTGCAGTATTTATATTCCTCCAAAAAAAAAAGTCAACATCTCAAAATACTTCTGGCTGAATATACCTGAACATTTCACGACAAAGAGTTTACTGATATCATTTTCCCTATTTTAGTGAGGGGAAGTCCGTCATTGTTTGGTACCGGCACGATGATAGCGTCAACGTTAAGCGAGAACGCCCTCTTAGCTCCCACGACGACACTTCTGTCCTTTGAACATCAATTTTTCAGAATACCACCGCACGATTCGATTACATAATGTTGTGGTCTTTAGCCATACGCTCCACTACATGTGGCAGAACAAACCATTCTCTACACTGCCTGCCACCTCCCGGAGTTCCATTTCGGATTCATGCTGGATTAGACACGAGAAGAACACATCCAGTGGCGGTTCGCACTTACATGCCATGCTGTAAAACGCAAGTAGCGACATGTGTGAGAATAGTAGAGAAAGATTCGGTATCGGAGGTCCATCCCAGTAAGGATGCTAGCAGCAAAAAGCAAGTCTGTAGCAGCTCGGGCGATGGCTCGTTCTTTCTCCTTGCAGCTATTTTCTGCAACTACATATTGTGGAGCAGGAAATTCACTCGAGAAGATCTGGAGAAGGAAGAATTTGAAAGACTTGCTCGTGAAAATGCCGAGAAGTGGTGGCTTTATCCGGTCCATGCATAATCGTGGGTATCTAGAGAGTAGGAAGCCATGGGGTTGCGCGATAATGGCATCATCGTGAATGGTCGCATCGATGTATTTGTTCTGACAAAGCTTTGATGGAGGAAAACGTTGGCATTAAAGGAAGGATCCAATCAATGAACTTGTTCAGATCAAATTCGATCACTAAATGACCTCTAAAGTCTCAGAATTTCAACGATTTGATGACAAAAGAGCTTTCTTTATCAGACAATATCATTTGACTTGGAACCTATCGAACATTAGAATGATCTGAAACTTGTCTCTTGTAATGCCTCTATATAAAATTCATGTGAAGGTCATTTTATGATATAATTTGGAGAGCATACCCCTTACAGAAGGCTCAACTTCAACTCGTTGTATTTCTTTCCCATCGGGACTCACTCGCTTGTCCCTCCTTTAAGTGCCACCACTCAATGGTCAACTACTAATGAAAGCAGTTGCTTCTCTGGCGCAACTTCTACAAGCTCACTGGCAGTGCAGTATACAAATTTAAGTGTGCCATAGAAAGGAGGGAAATGTTAGTGTTGATGAAGTTAAAGATGAAGTTGAAAAAGACGCACTGGCTAGACGGGCAAAGGGGAACTAGGTTTGAGAACGGGGTTTGTGGCAACTACAGGTAGAGAAGCCCTAAATGATAGTTCTTTTTTATCTTTCTACGTTTCAGCGTGTACCCAAGGACCTTTAATATCTAGGGCTCTCCTCCAGAGCTCATTTCTCTCTGCAAATCTATAAGGGCTTCCGGCCATACACTGCATATCTGTCACAAAATCAGCAGGTATTTCCTAACCAGATAGAATACAGCGACTTGCATGGGATAATATCCGTGCACACTGGTATCCTTCATACTCTTCCTCACATCAGTTAGAAAGACTTCCAATTCTTCGTTGGACCACCCCAGTCCCCGAGTAAAACAAGCGGCGCTGAGTCCTGCTAGTCCAGTGCTAAAATTTTCATGCATCCACATCCCTAGTTCAGCAGCCTCAGCAGATTTCACACAAAAGTCTTTGCAAAAAAGAATTAACTAACCCAATTCCTTCAACTTCCGATCCTTTGGCCATTGGTTCTGTGGCCACTTGTACTGGACCTCTACCACGTCTACGAAACCCGCCTCAATCAGCTGCGCTTTGTAATCTTTTGCACCATCACTTGGACGACCAAGCTTCACTGTCGCTTCCAGAATGAGGTCGGCCCACTTTTTCACAGCGCAGTTGTCTGTGAAGGAGTTATCGTTATCTTCGATTGGAAATTTGATATCTTTCACTTCGAACCAGCCGCCGGGATTGAGATTGCTGATATACGTGAGTTCGCTTATCAAGTGCAAGTTAGTTAGAGGGGGCAACTATACTCGTAGCACTGTTTGAAGCAGCGAGGCCAGTCGGAAACGCAACCAACCATCATTCGCATATGAATGAAGTCAAACTTGTATCTGTACGTCCATGGCTCTTCGATATCATCAATCTCAAATTGGCAATTTGGTGGAGTACTAACAAGCATCAATCACAATAGCCCCTTCCTCCTAAGGATCGAACAAACTTACAAGAGGGGTTGAATCGGACTCAGATCCACACCTAGGACCTGTGGTAGACATCAACTCCCGGCGAAAATCTAGACAACAAGATAACTCGAGCATACCTCTGCCTCAGGATGTTCATCCGCTATGGCAAATCAGCAAATTTAATCTCCTTAGGAGGAATCTATGACAACGCACCAAAGTCAATGGCCCATATTCCTGTTCCCGTCCCAATGTCCAGTACACGGTGAATCTTCTGGTTTTCCGAAAAAAGAGGAGCAATGTATAATTTCTCCCCCAACGTCAAGTAGTACATGTGATGCTGAAGATCTGCTGCCACATTAGAAACGACACAAATTGGGGCTTTGTGGGATCTACTTACCTAGACGGTCGTTTTCACTCTCCCAATCATAAGTCTCAAGTCAGCACTGGGGAAGATAGCAGGGAACATTTACCTCGTCGTTAGGCAGTAGATATTCTATATGTTTTGGTCAGTAAGATTGGAAGATCTGATTGTGTACTTTCAGACTTACTGCCATCCTTGTAAGCATGATATGTCCTCCCGTTTTCTTGACGGTATCTGAGGATACTCGAGCCAATTGACGTGGTTGACATAATCTCTATGTCCTCCTATGTGGGTCGTATCAGTACGGAGGTCTTTCGATTTGTGGAGAAAGGAACACTTACTCCCCCGTATGAAGAGTCCCCATCGTCGAAAGCGTCAACAGCCTGCAGAACGCATCAATCATGAGTGACCCTTGAACATTAAGATATGATATTCACCTCAACACCGTTTGTATCAGTCATGTCGTCAAGAGAGTAGTAATTATTTCCCCTGGTAACGCTTTGTATGTGTGATGATTATCTTGAAAAGAAAACCAACGGGAAAAAATGATGGCCACTGAAGGTGCTGCTTTACGTCCGTACTCGTACTTCTGTCGACACAGTCCCGATAAGGATCGGGCCGTCACTGGTTCCTGTTGTTCACCTATTCTAGCAAAGTGCGAAGTGCGTAACGCTAGGAGTTGTTCACCGTTCCCGATTCCCCGTAAGTACCTATTGGCTGATGTACCTCCAAGTGTCTAAGCGCTAACCTCCCCAGAATGGGGTCCCGACCGATGCACGGTTCACCTCTCTGGGGAAGACATTACTTATCACTTTTTTGTGGGTGGTTGAGACACAACTGTTGTTAATACTTTACCGAGGACAGACTTGCGAATTGCTTCGAGTCCTTCCACATTTTCTAATTTGTACCGACAACACCGTGATTGAAGATTCATTCCCCAGCGAACACAACAAAAACCTGCGCAATGAGTGGCTCATTGGGTCTGTTAGGACTCATGTCCAGCAATTGGGTCTCTTTGGTGGTGGTCCTCGCTGCAGGATGGGTCATTCAGCAGAAGTTCCGGGCTTGGTATCGCCTGCGACACTTTAAAGGACCACTCGTCGCATCGCTGACTAGATTATGGCTGGCGCGTAAGGTCGCCGCAGGAAATATGCACATAGAACTTCAGGAGGTCAATGAGAAATATGGTAATATTACATTATTTCGTGTACCAAGGTTCGATCTTTATGCATGTGCTGTTGGTGTTGATGTCTACCAGGTTCGCTTGCTCGTGTTGGCCCCAATGACCTTGTCGCTGGTGACGCTGCCGTAATACGTCGAATGATGGCTGTCCGATCACCATATACTCGCTCGGATTGGTATGTTGGTGTGCGATTTGATCCAATCAAGGACAACGTCGCTTCAATGAGAGACGAGAAAAAACACAATGAACTCAGAGCTATGATGGCTGCCGGGGTACGCTTCCAGTCCCAATCTTCTTGAGTAATTGAGTACTCACATGATCTTTAGTATTCTGGGAAAGAAAATGAAGATCTAGAGGGGACGGTTGATCGGAACATCCAGGCGCTGGTTAACCTGATCCGAGCCAAGTATCTTTCGACAGAAGTTGAGACAAAGCCGCTGGACTTTGGAAGAAAGGCACAATATCTAACCCTGGACGTCATCTCTGACGCTGCTTACAGAGAAGCTTTTGGGTATCTGAGAACAGATTCTGATATGTACGATTTCATTGCGACTGTTGAAGGAGTATTTGCGTCTTCTTTGATGGTCACTATCTTCCCTTGGCTCAATTGGGTTCTTCGTTTGAGCATTCTGAAAGCCGTGATGCCTTCCGAAAAAGACCCTTTGGGTATGGGAAAGATCCTAGGGTAAGTTTAACTTAATGTTAAGAGAATTGACTCCTAACCGCGTGTTAGAATCACGAAAGAAGTTGTTGGCAAGAGATTCGGTCCCAACAAAAAGGTAGAAAAAGATATGCTGGGTTCTTTTATAGCACATGGTCTGGATCAAGAGCAGGCTGAATCTGAAGTTATCCTACAAATGTAAGTTCTCTTTGCCCACAGCTTCCGAACTCCGAACTAAAATGATCAGCATGGCCGGCTCGGACACGACAGCAACCGCAATACGAGCAACTATGCTGTACCTTCTCATGAACCCTCGTGTGGTAGCCAAACTGCGAGCCGAAATAGTTGCTAGCAAGGTATCTTCACCCATTACAGATGCCGAAGCCCGTAAAATGCCCTACTTGCAAGCTATCATCAAAGAAGGGCTTCGAATCTTCCCTCCCGTGGTAGGACTCATGTCAAAAGAAGTCCCACCTGGAGGCGACACCATTAACGGACAATTCATACCCGGAGGTACCAAAATTGGATACGGCATGTATGGAATCTTCCACGACAAAGCTCTGTGGGGAAAGGATCCAAGTGTTTACCGCCCCGAAAGGTGGTTGGACAAGGATCCAGAAACACTCAAGGAGATGGACTCAACCTTGGAGTTGATCTTTGGGTACGGGAAGTACAAGTGTTTAGGAAGTAACGTTGCCTGGATGGAGCTGAATAAGGTATTTGTTGAGGTATGTGCTGCTTTAAAATGTTTCTGAACTCCATGCTGATGTTGATTAGCTTTTCCGACAATTTGACTTCAACATCGTCAATCCCTTGAAGCCGATCAGATCAATTTGTCACGGGATCTTCTTCCAGTCAGAATTTTGGTTGACTGCTTATGAACGAGTGTGAGATTGGGTGAAGGATTTTCCATCGAGGAACTGTTCAATTATCCTTTTCGTCAACACGCAGGGGGTTTTTCTTTTCCAAGAAGCATTTTCATCAGGAATAGAATCATAGACGACATCTCTTTCACATATCGATAGTTGACTCATTAATATTGACGGCTGAGACGCAGCCCTTGAATCAAAGTTTGATTTGGGTAATATATTGGAGGATCCTATCGTATATAGCTAGCTAGACAAGGCTTCTCGAAATCAAGTTGTTGACACTGGTCTTCAAACGTGTTCAAGTGTATCGACAGATTATCGTAATTGATTTTAACCGTCCATTAATGAATATTCACAAGGTGAAAGGAACCGGACGTTCGGCAACCACTGATCGTCAGTTGACAATTAATTGACGGTCTATTTGGAAAAGGAAATACCTTCATGGGTAGCTTAACGAGTCATATCCGTCGTAAAATTTTCGATATTTCCGAAATTTTGCCACCGTGTTCCTCTTTATATTTTTGGGAAACATCGTTGATTTCACATACGACCATAGACTGAGGAGAATTGGGCATCCCGTCCGCTCTGCCATACACAAGCCTCAGATCGGTAGATTAGTAGTTGGGTGGGTGACCACCAGCGAATACCTACTGTTGTATGTTTTTTCTTTTTTTTTAAAAAAAAAAAATTTCGTGCTCTGTCTGATCTTTTCTTAACGCGTAATCCGATCACCATTTTTAATATACAACATCACGGATGCCGTCCTCTTGGAAAATTGAACGTAAGCTAGATTATGGAGCTTCTGTCACGTTTTGGATACAGGAGCTTTTGTGTTTGCCGTTCATATGCAACTCTACGTAGATTTTCGTCAGCGAGGGATACAGGAATTATTTCGACCTTGCACATACATAATGCCAGCAAAACGTATTAAAATTCGAAGATACATATGTATATCCGGCATTCTAGACACCGCTATACACAATCAATATCCAACCTTAAATCCCAATTCTTCTTTATTCACTCCTCCACAACTCCAATTATTGATATGTTGGTAATTACAACCATGTAAAGAGAAACATCAAAATCGACTCAGTATTAAACATTTTTTATTAATTTTTAAAAAAAAAAATTTCATTGATTCGTTACTTATATTTAATTTTATACCATCGATGAGACTACACAAAGAAATAACAACAACCCCTTTAATGATACCTAATTATCCAGTCAGCCATGGGCACCAGCTTTCCTCCTTCATCTCTTTCTTCTCTTCTGCGGAGGCGCGCTCTAACAAACGTACTCGGTTTGCCTTTTCTTTTGCAGCATTATCTGCAATCCATAGGTATAGTTCTTTCTCGTTCATTGCTTCCGCTATTCTCATTCCCTCCTCTTGCCTTCTAAGCTCTGCCACTGCTTTTAAATAACCCCTTTGACGCTCAGCCATTTCAGGGATGATTCGCTCGATATTGTATTCTAGAGCTCTTTGAAGTGTAGGGATAGCGGGCAACTGAATTCCATTCTGGTCCAGCGCGTCCTGCGAAAATTCGGAGCTCGAAACAAGTTGAAGCATCTTGAGAGCTTCCCGAGCATTCGAGTTGTGTTCATTCAGTCTATCGATAATCAAGAATTCAGTTTGTACTACTTCTTGTTGGGAATGTATGATTTGATTCGCTTTTTCCATTATGGTGGGTTTGCCTGGTAGCATAATGGCAGGTATGTATGGTATCATTGTGGGGCCCAACAATAGAAACCCCAGCTTCCCAAGCAACCAACCCACAATGAGTATCATGCCACCCATAAGAGAATCGAGAGTAATTTGAATTTCGTGAAGCTGAGCATTTTCCGGCGAATCTTCCCCAGTAATCTGCACAACATGCTGAGCGTGTCGGATCGCTTGTTCGCGTGAGATATCCTGTTCCAAGATATCTGGCAATTACTTTAGCTAAATGCATCACGACTGCCAGGAAACTAGACTTTTACATACCTTCCACGTGCCAAGTTATATCCTGGAGCATTTCCTTGCGCTTGAGGACGTCGGGGCTGTAACTGAATTGATTGACGGCGCACTCTGCAGCCTCACGCAGCATACCAGACAGTTGCTCCCATTCAGGTTCGGAGGTGCGCGCAAACTTGCATATGTTTCTGTATGTGCGGTTAAAGTAAACCGTATCCTCTCTTACTGTGTTCTCAGGAAGCTTGAGGACTGCCGAGTCTTTGTCTACGATCTTGTTCAATCAGTTGCATATTCTTGGCTGGCAAGAGTGGACCAGGACTTACTATACCAAGATTCTTGTGGTACATAACCTCTGGGCGTGTCTCGCAAATTGTGAAAAATCTGTACCTGTCAAGTAGTGGCGTGAACTCAATATTCAGTTGCTCGTTGTACGGTGAGCCCAGCTTGACGCTTTCTATGAATGCTTCGTTACCTGGACCTCCTAGTGCGACAATGCGAGCAGCAATATTTCCCCATGATGCAAGCTGTGTACCCCGATGAGGCACGCCGAAGAAAAGAATCCCATAGGTGCTGTTGGAGATCATAATCGAGGTCCCGTTGCGAGCGTCTGCCTGCACGAGCGCGTTTTTCACAATAATGCCGCCCAGGCTATGCGCAATAAAGATAATCGGCCGAGATGTATGGTTCTATTCATAAAACACATGAGCAAATCGCTCGAGGAGATTAAAACTCGAAGTGCAACGGACCTTTCGTTTGGCGTTCAGGAACAGCAGCAGATTCGAGGCTTGCTCCTCCACACCAGCGGATGATGCACTACACGCAACATTGGCATTATATTGAAATGCAAGAATCCTTGCCTGTGGGATCCGAGGGAAGAAAGTCTTTGAGCCAGTTCTTCTGCGTCTCCTTATGAGTCCAAGTATTATCTGCGTGGTCGTCATTGTTCGTTAAATTCATTTCGTGTACGGCCACAATACTTGTCATAAAGAGTTAGCGCGATATTAGACGAAAAAGGGGATAATCACTTACTCCAACATTGCATTCGGCGGAGAAGTAATCTCCTTCAACCAATTCGTGTTTGGTGCTACCACTGGTGGCACTGGTGGCACTGGTGACACTGGTAGGGAATCCTCTTCCATTGTTGACGACATTGCTGACGTTGCTTTGTTATTAGTTAACTAGCCTCGATGTTGCTCTCAATGAATTTACAACTTTGGTTCCTTCGGTTTAAAGCGCCTTGTCGTGAAGTTGTAACACTTCTCGGGCTCTGAGGATTTGGGAGAAGATTGGTATCACCTACACTGCCTACCCCTCTGTACAGCCTTGTTGGTTCTATCTTTCTATACGTACCTATATTTAGAGGTGTTGTACAACGATTAGGTTGGGTCGGTTACCAGGCGGCGGCCAAGTTTGAGATGACCGTTGGTAACAGCGAATAATAAACCATAGATTACACTACCCTACACCCAAATGTAATTCTATGATCCCACACAAGTACAAAGGTCAAGGCTTGAAACTGTTGCAAAACTATAATTTTCTTAGTTGGTGTACTCGAGAGCCCTAACATGTATTTAGCAACTCGCCTATCAATGAATAGCAATGTAATTTGAACAGGATAGGAGAGAGCAATGATTAAATTTTGCATATAAAATCCCAGAAAGGCTATTGAAAATTCGAACACTTACATATCCAACTTCCAACTCCCGTTTATATACAATCAATATCCAATCATAAATTCTAATTCTTCTTCATCCACTCCTCCACAACTCCAATATAGTCCTCGGGCCCATACGGTTCCGTAGCCTCTGCAAACCACCCCGTCTTCCTCTTATGCTCCAAGCCCAAGTCACCAAGTAGGAGATCCACCAATGGCAGAGCATCAAACACGAAATCTGGTACCTTCCCACCCCACCCATGAGGATATCTCCAACGTCCAAACCTGTTATGCAGACGTGCAGAGTACTGCAACTCCGTGATTCTGTCTTCAAGTTCGAGCGAGGAGATGGGCTTTGCCATCGGGCCCAGAGGCGATATCTTCCCATCGAAATAAGCCGTGATCCAGAGCGCTTGAACTTGGGCGAGAATGGCGGTGGTGATGGTCATCAAAGAGCCGGCGAAGGCGATGTCGTGAGTAGCCAGGAGTTCGGCGTTGGCAGGGACCATGAAGCGGTACAAATCAAGCGAGGAGAGCGCTTCGTTGGTGACTGCAGATGCGGTTGATGGTAGGGATTTGTACTTCGTGTTACCTTGGGGCTGGTCCTTGAGTCTTGGGAATTTGGCGAGAATCTCGGCATCAGCACGAGCAGTTAGGTAGTCAGACTCAGCTTGCACACGTGGAGGAATGTTGGCTGATGGTGGTGTTGGAAGACCCAGTTCTTGCTCTAAGCTAGCTGGGATGAATTTGATGGGACTCCCATGCTTCCAACCCGTGGAGCAGTGCATCGCATCTGTCTCGAGCGTTTCGCCTGTCGACAAAAGCACCTGTCCCTTCCCGAGTTTTGTGATATCAGCAATGTGGACCTTGACACCTTTGTCTTTTATCGTCTGGAAAAAGTCGGTCGGATAGTTCAGGATACTGAGTCCACCGCCGGTCCAGAAGGCTGCCATCCACGGCTCGAGTTTGGCAGTTTCGGGATGAGCACTGTACTTGTTCAGTGCAACGACATCGCCGCCGAGCACGCCCCAGAAGGCATTGACGAAAAATCGCCCAATAGCTGTGCCATGTAGATACGAACGAATGGTGCCATATCCGTCAGCATCACCCCAAATACAGGGTGACATCCAGGTGAGTAGACGTGCTATGAGAGTCAGTCTGATATTATTTCCCTCGCAAGAAGCACAGCTAAGGTTAAAGCATAGATCTATGCAGGAGAAGTGAAAGATAAACGCAGGAGCTTACTATGCACAAGCTTCTCCAACCACTTCTTGAGAGGTGTGACATATGGTGGTGCCATCCAGCAAGGGCCATGTCCAGATTCTAATCGCGAATTAGCCAAAGAATTGCGTATGTTACGTTACCAACGTACCTCTAATCACCCAATCAACCGCAATTCCAGCGGTGGCATATGCGTACACAGCGTCCCAAGCTGATTTCGTTCCTCCGTAGACAATCACTCTTTTTGCTGTCTTCAGTGTATCTGAATATTGCAGGAAGTGTTTGCTGTGGAAAAGAGGTACTCCGAAAGCCTCCTGACCTTCGAATTTAGGAAGGAAAGGTTCGCTGGTTAGGCCAGTTGCGACAATCAGCTTCTTGGTCAGTATCGTGCCAGACTTCTCTCCCGACGAAGTTGTCAGTATCCATCCATCCTTCTCTCCGCGCGCAGCTGTCTCAACTTTGCAATTGAGTCTGGTTCGCTTCATCACACCGAATCGCACTGCGAATGCGGTCAGGTAGTCGTGGAGCACCTGAGCTGGGATATGATCTCCTGGTTTGACACCCCATGTTTTCTCATCCATGGGATAGTCTGGGTACTCATAGGTTCCGACCTATTCTCAATCAGTTTATGAATCTCTTAAGATTTCTAGGAACTTAGTTGTCTCACACGAGACAAGTTTGAATAGAGAACTTACCATATTGTTGGATTTCAAACCTGGATACAGGCGGTCGGTGCTCCATGTTCCTCCCACGGAGGACGCGGCCTCGAGCACAATGACTTTGGACTCAGGATGCACCTGAAGATAGGTCTTAGCTGCTGCTAGGCCAGCCCATCCTATGATCGCAAGTTAACAGCAGGACATGACAGACTCGAGAGCGGAGACCCACCTGCGCCTACAACTACCAAATCAGCCGATTCTACTGGATCTGTCATCATGCTCACAGCCGAAATAGCGTGGCTTTCAAAAGAACGTTGTAGGTTCAAATGGGATGAGAGACGAGGAGGAAGAGAGAAGATCTCATGTCGTCCGCCTCCTCCTCCACCCACTCCACTATCTATGTCTCATTGCTTTTTATCCACCCTCCATTTCGTGACCCGGAGAGGTCAGTGCAGGGGCGTTAAATCCTGGTATATTGAAAAGGTGGTGGGATTTATCCGGGTTGGATCATTTACTGCATATCATTCATCGTCTCATCCATGATCCTTTGTGTCTGTCCTTATCACCTTCAGGGGATGGAATGGGGTGGGTTGACATTTCGGTGACAAAAAGCGGGCACGGCAAAGGAAAGAAGAAGGTTTTGCTTCATGTTTTTCGGTTCAAACCATTTCCGTCTGTCAAGACTTTTCTGGGGGACGTCAACGGGCCGGCCCATGTCAATTTGAAAGGGTAGACATTGAATGATTGCAGCACTTCCTTCGCTTTGCACTCGTAAACACAGACCAAGATATGTGAGGTATTGCTCGTACGGCACGTCAGAACCAAAAGTTACACGGCATCGGCAACAATTACCCCAGATACAAGCACATAGACTACTTCTCATGAGTTGCATGAGTTCCCACTTATTTGGCCGTTGCAGGTTACTCGTAGAGGTTAGTTGGTCTCAGTCTGGAATGATCAATCAATTGATAAGGGGGCTAATATCAAGGGAGTTAGTGAGCAGTGAACTTAGTTGGTAGACCGAATGGCATTACCTACCTTAGTTTCTTGTGTATGACAGATGTTTTCAGAGTTTTGGAGAAAGATATTTGGACAAAACAAGGTATTGGGTACCGAAAACGTAGGCAAAACCCATGTTTAATATCAAAATAACGAGTGATGAAGGAACGTAGTCTATCGGTAAGGGGGTTGTTTACTTCTCCTTGAAAAGACTTGAGCTATATAATGCTGGTTGCAACTCGAAATAAAGAAACAGCATTCTTCGTCTGTATCTTCCCCCTGAATGCATCCCCAAACACGATAATCCAGCTCAATATATCCAATTCACTCTTTATGGTGACCAAAAAGCTCATTGGCCCGTGGTTCCGATGAAGTAATGGGTTGGTGGCACTGCCTAGACAGGACAGGGTGGAAAGGGTGGGAACAATGCCATTCAACAAGCCTGCAAGCCTCGGCCCGCACTCAAAAACCACACAAATACCAGTCAAGAATGCCACCATCGGTAGGTACGGAGTGCAATACTCGTACATGCCTGTGCGTTTCCCGTTCACTGGACACACGCTGAACACAGACGGCACTTTGTACCACAATCGACCAGGTGCCGCTAGATTAATTGAGTAAACCGTGTAACCGAGAACCAGGCAGAAGGTCGGTTTTTCTTATTCTAGCTTATCACCACCCATGTGACGGGGCCCTTCATTCTCGTTTTGGGCAGAAACTCTGTACCTACCTTGGGGTCTCTTGGGGCCTCATGCTAGCTACGACTGGTTGGCACGAAGGAATAAGGGGAACACCGCTCGTGGGGCTAGTCCCGCCAGCAAGTTAGCTGCAGCGGATGCTGGCATCACTACGGAGCCATGGAGGGCTATTCTTGCTTCTGGGCGGAGTATATCTCCTTGGTCTCTCCCGACTTTGGGGAAGGCTTTTGTTACTCGTCATTGTTGTGTGAGTGAGACATGGACTCGTTTACTGCTGAAGCGTTCACTCTTTTGGCAGTTGGGATTACGGCGATCAGTATACGTTCATATGCGCGGTGGTCGATGGTTGGCTTTCGTGGCTTCGAAGCCGATGATTATGTGATGTTGGTGGCTGGTGTGAGTAACACATCCTTTTCACTTCTCCACTTCCGAGTTTGTTGGTGTGTGGAATGTCTTGTGTAAGGTATGAAGTGTTGAAATATTTTTGTTCTATGCGAAAAGACTCGCTTGCAACAACTGTTAGCGAGCTTCTGGATTTGTGCACTTGCTCACACGTTCCAGGTTGTCTACTCTCTGGAAACAGCAACAGCCTATGCAGTTGGTGCTTGGTGGCATGGCCTCGCGAATAATGGCATGACGACTGAACAAAGAGTATCCCTCGTGCCAGGATCAGAAGAGTGGAACTTGAGGGTTGGCGGCTCGAAAACTCAATTACTTGGCTGGTCTTTGTACACATTACTACTTTGGTTGCTTAAGTTCTGCATGTGCTGTTTCTATTCAAGATTGACGTATGTAATTCCAGGTGATATCTTCGCTCTAGCATCGGGTCCACAGCAACTTGTCATGAAACCTTTTTAAACATGCTAACCAAGTCACTTCTAGTGAGAATGTAGATGATATGTCAATGAGAGTAAACGTTGGCTACGGAGCTCTCTTCGTCACATATCTTGCCACAGAAATGTCAATCTTATTTGGATGTCGACCATTCCACCACAACTGGCAGATCAATCCAGATCCAGGCAGTAAGTTACAGCTCGTTCCCCAGGAATTACCTGAATGCTAATATCTCCAGATCACTGCCAACCAGCTGTCTCTAGAATTGACCTCTACGTCACAGTCATACTAAACGTGGCAACAGACATCTACCTAATGTCTATTCCCCTCCCCGTACGTGTGGCCCAGACTCACCACCTAGATAACTTCAACTAAATGTTTCAGATCCTCTGGCGAGCTAAGCTTCCATTCCGGCGGAAGATGCTCCTGCTCTGCATGTTCTGCGGGGGCATCTTCATCATGTTGGCTGGCATTCTGCGGTGCGTGCTCATCATCCGCGACCCGATCGGCGGCGCTCAACAGGCGGGATCCTGGGCCGTCCGCGAGACCTTCGTCGCGGTGATCATCGGCAACATCCCCATGATCTACCCGTTCTTCCGGCGCTTCATGCGCGTCATGTTCGAAGGGTCGAAAGACAGGAGCACGGACGAGCCGCGAGCCTTCGAATACGATCCGAGTCGTGAGAGCAGCAGGACCGGTGGAGGCGCTGTGTTGGGCGCGAGTGGGATTCGGAAGAAGTTCGCGGGGGGCAGGACGTTGTATCCAATGACTTCGATGGGGGGAGGTACGTATAATGGGAGCGAGGAGAGGATTATAGGGATGGAGGGGAGTACGTCGGTGGGCAGTAGGAAGGGAACTGGCACTGGAACGGAAGGGAGTTCGAGGAGTGAAGACTCGAGAGAGACTATGAGTGATAGAAAACACGGTATTGTCGTTATTACGGAGACGACGATCGAGGAGAGGGACAGGATGGATGGGGAGGGCAAGGGGAGGATGTCGAAACGGCATTGGCCCTTGCATTCTGCCGAGGCTTGACTGTTTCTCTTGCAGCTTGAACTGCTTGTACTGTTACTGTAATATCTTGACGAACATGTATCAATTTCTGAGCTCGGAAGGCTCAAACTTGTATCTCACATGCAAATTCCTTGGATTCTTTGTCCAGATCTCCACATTCTTCCACCTCCCGCCCAAGCGAGAACAAACATCATCAACACTACTGCGCTAACACTTTGACCACACTCCGCGCGCATCTTCCATCTCATCACACAGCATTCAGATCTTTATAAAACCAAACTGCTGCTTTCAAAGTCCCATCCTTTGGGGAGATACCATAATTAGGAATCTCACCCAATTTCGTCCATGCCAAGCGTGGGTAGATGATCTCAGCCGGACTCCCCTTCTCGGTATCTAAAGTCTACACACACAACCGTCAGCATCCCCACCAAGCCCACCCAGGCTACAAAATCACACACAAATAAAAAGTCCTACGTACCAACGCAGTCCTCCCCCTCCCTCTCGCCTGCCTCTCCAACTCCCGCATCAACACCCTCGCCACGCCCCTGCCCCTAGCCTCGGGCCTAACAAGCAACTTTTCCACACTGCCCCTAAACGGACCCGTTTCCGTGGCCGGCATAGCGAGTGAGACGTAGCCTTGCAGAACCTCTTCTGAATTTTCAACTTCAATGTCGATTTCACCAGACCTAGAACTAGTATCAGGGCTAGAGGTAGAGGGAGCAGTGACGAAGAGGATGAAGCGCTCGCCGCGCTCGACTTCGGCAGCGCGCGCCTCCCACCAATTTAGCATGCGGTCGTGCGAGAGGGGGGGCAGGAAGGTTGCCGTTGTGTATGGGGGCGAGAGGATGCATGTTGCGTGCAGGGCGGCGATGGCGGGGAGGAGGTGGGCGTGGATTTTGGGGTTGAAGAGGGTTGCTACCGGTACTGGGGTTGGGGTTGACATTTCGATGATGCGATATTGATGGTAGGTTAGATTGAGAGTAGAAGGAAGGAAAGCAGCACGTTTATCACCAGTGAGTAGAAAGACAGATAGAAAGAATAGTGCTTTTATATCTTCTTCCAATACCAACGAAACGGAAACATACACTTCCTGCATCCCCACTTTTGGTGATGCAGCAGCACTGAATAAACAATTCGCTTGATGTCGAAGTCGAATATGGTTTGACCGTAAAAGTCACGGCGAGTGCGAACGGGTTCCTCACATAGGTGGAGAGTGCGGATTCGAATTTACTTAAGCGAGTATCAAATTGAACGCAAAACTACCTTCCCATTGCGGTAAAGATAACTACATTGAGCTCACACGATGAAGAATGAATAGAAATCGTCCAACAGTTTTGCTGAAGATCTATTCTGAGACCTACGATCCATCTGGAACAATAGAGTAAGGAAGAAGGAGCGACCGCAAGTTTTCGGAAGCATACAAATGTGTAAATATTTAAATATAATTATATTGCTGAAATGTATAAACACGCTGGAGAACCACTCAGACGAGCTTCTCTATGCTTCACTGTATCCACATCTATTCATTATGAGAAAATACACCAAACTCCATCGCCATGCCTATGTCCAGGACCCAAACCCATTTTAATCTCGCAGAAAAACTGAACTATCATCAAACTCTCGTGCACCCATTCTCCGCCCTAGCAAAAGCACCAGAAAAGAACTGCTCCATCGCAACGTAGTGGAATAAGATGCCACTAAGTACGGCAAAATGCCACAGGTTGTGGCTACCTCCTATGTAGTCAAATGCGCCCGGGAACCATCTCTCTGGCACATGGCTAGCGTATATCACAGCCCCAACCAAGTATACAGTGATGGACTTCGTGATGGGAGCATAGAACTCCCAGGCCCACGAACTACCTCGGGTCAGGTTGAGTTGGAGGACAGGTACGAATCCAGTGGCACCAAGCGAGACATAGAAGGCGACCCGTGCCCATGCCATATCTTGCCGGTTAAAGGTAGGATGCCAGGGGAGAATGACACCGCCAACGCCAAGAGTGGCAGTCAAGCCCAGGTAAATCCAACGGCTGACTGGCTCGCAATAGAAGGCCGTGTATTCGGTGGTCATAATTGAAGCTGCAATTAATAGTGAAATGCCAGTATAATCGACGCACGCAAATCGTTCCATGAGTGTTTGATCCGCAACACTATTCATAGTGTGCCACATTGTGCTGCAGACAAGACACTTACAGGCCGCAAATAGGAATACAGCAGCAATGCAGACGTCTGTTTTTGTGCTGTTGGAGAAATTCACACTCATAGGATAGAAGTAAAATGCAATAGAGAGAACAATAAGGAGTCCGAGAGCATGAGACCAGATGTTGACCAATTCGTTAGAAAGTCCAAACATTGATCTCACACAATCCAGCTTGGATTCCGAAAACCGGTAGCCTTTGACAATGTGTGGGTTGACCCGCCATGGAATAGGCAAGTCTTCGTATCGAATAAGGCCGTGTTCCTGGGCTCGAGAAATTGCCTGCTGAATGTGCTCTTCCATAGATTCTGCGGCCCTCTTCGCTCTCTCAATTCCTTCATCCACGACTTCCCTAGCGAGTTCGAACCCGCCATCAACAACTCTCCGTCCTTCGTCTAGCAGTGATCCGGCGGCGCCAGCAAAGCCCTGATCTCTCATCTTATAGGCTCGTGTTTCAAAGTCGATAAGAATTGTTTCCAGAATTCCAATGCCAACGTGAACTTTTTCGTTCATCGTTTCCTTTGCAGCGAGCGCATCTTGATACCGAGTTTCTAGCGTTTCAACCATTACTTTTGCTCTCCTCCTTCCGGCCCCAATCACTTCTCCGGACACCTGCGAACATCGCGCTCTCACTGCTTGTAAAGTCGCATATGCCCTAGAAATGGATGTATCGAAATTGAGGTTTCCGTGGTTCTCTAGGAAGTCTAGACGTCTCTCTAATTCTGACAGGAATAAATCAACCTTTGCGCGATTAGTAAAACATATACAACACAGCAGAATCTTGCACGTACTCGCAGAAGAAGCCTATCATCTCCATCTAGGCCAGACTCTGTACTTTTCCGCCGAGGGTGGAAGGAAGAATGTCGCCTCCTGTTTACTGGCTTCTGGTTCTCCGTTCCAGTCGTCGTTGCCGTGCCAGTGTCATCGTAGGACTCGACTGTCAAACTTGGCCTGGAGCACACCATGCTGATTTAATCCGGGCGTCGTCGATGTCGCCAGGAGATATGTTGTTCTTGATCTCCTGAGAAAGGACTGTGATGTGGTGGGGTCTTCTTGCGACAGAATGGGTCTCGTTTGTTGCTCACTGATTGAGTGTCTTTTGGCAATGGTGAAGGTAAATTTTTGAATGTCTACTGTATGTACAGGTGGGTAGACAAGAACAACGGGATGGAAAAGTGAAAGAATGAATCCGCTGTCAGGTCAAGATAACACGAGAGGTAAAAATGAGAGGCAATTCGTCGAAACGTTGTTTGGATGCTGGGCATAGGACATTTGGTTGGAAGGTGGAGGAGAGCCACTTCGGCAATAGCGCGATGATTGTCCGTTGATTTGATGATCCTGGAAAATGGGAAAGAGGGGCCAAATGTCCTTCAAATTGTCTCTTCTCCGGGATTTGTTGGGGATTTTCGGACTTCCTTATTTTATGGCTAAAATGTCTGCGACACAGACAAAAACCAACGGGCAAACATGTCTACAAAGGTAACGGTCAATCCTTTTGGTTCGATTCAATAAGACATGTCTCATACCAGAGAGTACACAATAACACGATTTACTTCCAGCTTCCAATCGCCGTACCCAACATCAATGAGAATCTACTCTATGTCTGCTTTGTCGTCATTCTTCTGCATCTTGAACTTTAATGGGGCGGCTCAAAGACGGGAGTGGACCCTTTGCGCACGTCGGATGGATGTCCCCTTGGGTCTTGCATGTGCCTCCTCGGCAAGCCCGCCAAACAGCTGTTGAAAAGGGGCAATATAGTAATCGCCTCGTTTGGCTACCTATCACGAGAAAGTCATGTGGGAGGAGGTAAAGACACATAGATCTCTGCTTCTGTATGTGAGTTGTATAACAATAGGCGCTTCTAACGCCCACAATGTCAAGAGAACTCTCCGTCGAGTCTCTCTATTAAAAGTATGTATCTATATCCCAAAGACGCCTATCAATGCAATTAGGTACCTGTACAATCCCCTAATCCCTCTTCTCCCACTGAACCATAGCGTTTGGAAGAGGCCGTGTGAATAAACTCGTGTAGTCAGTACCAACGACTCCTTCCTGTCCTGGTGGATTCTGGAACTTCAAATGTCTAACGACAGTGGCCATAATCGTGATGAGCTGCACATTGGCAAACTGCTCTCCGATACACCTATGTCTTCCAGCACCGAAGGGGAGGTAGGGACTCATGGCACCCTTGCTAATAAGTCCATATCCATAATCAAATTTCTCTTCCTCAACCTCAGTGCCCAGAACTCCTCCAGAACCCACATCCCACCGATGAGCATCAAACTTCATTGGGTTAGGGAAATAGGTTGCATCACGACTAGTGCAACCAGGAGAGGCCATCAGGACGTGTGAAGTTGGGACGACAAATTTTGTACCTGGGATGGGCATAGGAGATTTGACCTTTCGCATTATCGAGTGAATTGGTGTGTGGAGTCGCAACACTTCTCTCAAAACATTCTGATGCATTGTGAGTTTAGCCAGATCCTCATATCTAAGAGCTGGCAGATCGGGACCAAGGACTGAAACTTGTTCCTGGTAAAGCTCTTCCATAAGGCCAGGAGTTGCAGCAAGGTAAAGCATGATCCAAGCACTTGAAGAGGAGGAAGAGTGCTGTCCAGCCATAAGCAATGCAATCATCATATGAGCGATTTCCATATCTGGAACCGGTGTGCCATTCTTGTACGTCGAGCGCATGAGTTGGGACATGATATCAAGTCTTGTTTCATTTCCGGGTTGTTTTCTTCGTTCCTTCATGATCTCCATGTATGTCTTTGCAACTGTCCTTTGCGCATGGTCGCGTGCTCGATTGTGAGGTAGCGGAGCCCAGTGTAGCGTGAAATTTATTGGGCTGAACCCCATGTCAAGATCGTGATAGAGGGAGGCGAAAGAAGCATCAAATCTGTCACGGCAATCTTTGCCTTGTAGAGAGTGAGAGGCAGTAAAGATTGTGAGCTCAGCCATTCGTTTTCCAATGTCGGTTGTTCCACTTTGGCCTTTGAATTCTGGGTTTGATTTGATCAGGTCTTCGGTTTCGCCTTGAATGATTGGTACGTAAGATCTGAACGCTTCAGTAGATAGACCGATCTTCATGAACTATAAATTCTATTAACCAGTTGCCCAAATGTACCGCAAGGATCTCTACAAACCTTCTTCTGCTCCATCAACTTCGCGTTTGGGCAATCGTAGACTACATCCTTTCCAAAGACAGGCGTGGTCAAGACGGTGTAGATCTCCTCCGCATTGACGTCCTTGAGTTTGCCGTTAAGAATAAAATCGCTTCCAACACGTCCGAGGTACACAGTGGTCTTCTTGCCCAAGAGAACGAAGGTGAAAACATCGCCATACTGTAAGCCCCAGTTAGTGATGTTGTACCGTGTACCAATTCCACAAGGGGGCAGGAGACCAACCTTTTCCTTGCAATCGAAGAAGAAACCGTAGGGATCCATTCCATACTTGATCGTATTCCCCAGGACAGGAAACCAGTGAAAAACGACCGGTGGCTCATTGGGATTCTTAAACAACAATTGATTCAAAACGTTGAGCACTACTGACAAGACCAAAAAGGCTACAACTGAAGCCCCAATGACAACGCCAGCCCCACGTTGCGCAAGCTGTGCAGCCAAAGGCCCTGAGAGATTTTCAAGAACACCCATGATTGTATCCGCGACCGAGTTCGAGTATCAAAGAAGGTGAACGAAGGTGTTGTTGAGGACAAAGAACAATCTGGCTGGATTGCCTCTCTAAATGTAATTTTTGGAAAAGGAGCTTCGCGCAATCGCGCCCCACCTGATTGGCTAACGTCCAGATTCGCTCTTCGTTTAGCCTTACCGCTCCTAATTTCTGCATCATCAAAACACTTCATCAATCGTACGAGGAGCGAGTAAGATACCTGATATTTCAGATACCGAAGCACACGGGAAACGATTGTTGTGGGGAATCTCGAATCGTGTTCGGTTTAATTCCCAGGCAAAGATATCCAGGAACATGACGCTCATTAACTTTACAGGGTTCTAGGACTCCCGAGTCTTGACATGCATAACAAAGCTGGACTGCAAGGTCAGGTTACAAACCTGAGGTAGAAAACAAACCAACTCCTTCCCACCACTAATACAGCAATCAAATCGGGATATGTTCTTGTGCCTGAAGTAATTCTAAGCAATCAAACCTTCTCTTTCCAGCAGTAGGTACTGATGACAGAGAGTATTTGATATTGGTTGGCATTTATTGGCGTGCCCTGTGCGGGTTCAAATTCTCTGAGAACCCAAATAGATTCGTAACAACTAATACCCGCATCTGTCATGTCTCGTTGCATGAATACTTGAGCAGATACGTCACTCGCTCGTCGCTCTGTGAACGGAGAACGATTGCTGTGTCTAAGCGAAGCAATGTAGTTTCAATCGGCCAATAAATATTCCTAGCAAGTTGATTCAAAGTAAGATTATTTAGTAAGCTAGAACCACCAAGACTTGATAGGAGAAAGCATGAAAATACTAAACAATCCATTATATGCACGGTCCGTTCCTTCATTAGTAAAAGTTCAAAGTGCCTACTTCATGTTATACAACGCAAACCGCCCATATAGTTCCGTATTTTTACCCTCCTACCCAGTACCCATATGTATATCCCACCAAGCCATTCCAAAAGACACTCAAGCCAGCAGTAGCCTCTCACTCCACAAACTGCAACTCCTCCTTCCTATCTGGAGAGAACTCATCTTTCCATGTATTCCATATCCTCTCCAGCTCCTGTACATATTCCTCATGCACCCTGTCAATCTCATCCTGCTCTGGCTTGGTGTTTTGCACCACTTTGATAGGTTTACCCACCACAATGTTTAATGGGCGCCTGTAAGGCATGAGACCAACGTCATAGTTGAATATCCCACGAGCATGGAAGAGAGGAATTGTGAAGCCAAGGACTTTCTTGACCAAAAGTTGGAACCTGTGAATCTTGGGATGCTCGTTGGGTGCCAATTGGTCGAAAAGATCATTCTCACCGAAGCCTAGAACAGGCACCAGGTCCGCTCCAGTTCGGATAGCCATCTTGACGAATCCCTTGCGGCGCTTCAAAACTAGTCGTAGCGAGTGTGGTTGTGCATCAAGAGATTCACGAGCACCTCCGATTACAATCGTGATTGCTCGTCCCATACCCTCCTATACAATGTTAAATAAACATTCTGCACTGATGGGGAAAATAAAATACCTTGTTAGAGCCGCCTTTCGACAATAAATTCTCACAAGACTCCCTTGATACTGAGGAGATACCCATGGCTAGTGCATAATCTCTGTATACAGGTATCCTGAAATTCGAGTCGAGAGTAAGTAAAGTATTTCTGATACCTGGGAACAACTGAGAGAAACCCAGTGCCTCTGTTGCAAAAGCTCCAAAGGCTCCAAGAGAGATGATACCATGAGGATGGTATCCGAATATATATTTTCTTGTAGGAGGGAGCTCCTGACTACGATGTAGACGAGCAGGAAAGTAAGATGCGAAAAGCGACCAAACGGGCGATGAACGTAAGAATTCTGACCGGTGACTAAGTGTGCCAGACGTCGATGCCTTGGACGTCATGGTGTATACCATATATGGAATAAGTAGCGGCCAAAATAATGGTATAGCGCAAAGGAAGAAAAAGAAAGAAACACAGATTGCTATGCAAAGTGTATGGCACAGTACAACTAAGGTTTGAAGCCTCCGCTGCAATGGGACATTAAGAGGTGCCCATCTTATGGCACTCTTCTCCCACCTCTGCCCCGCCTTGCGACCACTGGTAATTTTCTCTTCTTTCCTAGGTTTCTTTGTTTGCCGTTTGTCGGTTCGTTTCTCCTTCTCATATTCACTAACAGGCTTGACACTTATAAGCTCGTTCTTCTGGTTTTGATCAACCTTCTTGAATACTGTCGTATGGTCATTACTATCCTTAACGTCGGCTTTTTCGTTGACAAAGCTACCAAGGCTCGACTTCTTCGTTGGGGAATCTCCAGCATCCATATGTTCCTGCGATCCGCTGCTAGACTTGGAACTTGATTTGCGATGTTTGTGTCGGATCGGGGTTCGAGGTCTGTCATCGAGTCCCTAGAGGAGTTAGATGATGCAAATTGTCAGGAAGTAGGAGAACAAACAGTTGCCGAATATTCTTTAGTAGTAGCTTCGTTGCTCGAGTTCCTCTTCTCTTCGGATTTCTCTTCCTCTTTCTTTGATTCTGTGTCCACAATCCTTAACACCGAAGCTGTGTGTCCATTGCTTGAGCCATTGACCTTGGCAGATGCTTGCTCTCCATTTCCAGTTGCGCCATTCATATCCTTAGTCCCATTTATCCCATTGGCATTGCCGACTGGAGGTTCATTCTCGACGGCATCAGCATAGCTTTTTGGTGGAAGGTTGTTACTTTGTCTCTCCGTAGGATCCGCAGACTCCGCATTGAGTGATGCGTTGGCGATGGTAGCCATGTTTGTTCAAAAAATAGCAGTGACCTTGTTCAAAACCTTCCCAGCTCCAAGGAATTCCCAATATTACTTCGCCTTCTTATGATCAGGGTTGTCGAGAATCTCAGGAACAGGTGGAAGCTCCCCTGTTGTGGGCTATGACGTGCCTTGCGTGTAGCTTTAAGTGGAGTCGCATTCATGAAACACTGGCGAAAGCAGGGGCTTCGTCGTTGGTTTGTATGTCTCACTTCCTCGCAAACATGTGATCTTTGAACAATAGGTACATAGGTGAATATCCATCATCCATCGAATCTAATCAAGACAAATACCGCTACTAGCATTCGACAAGTGAAGATTTGAATACTCACTGACTTGGTGGTATCTTTCTGTGCTTGAGGTTGCTCACCATGTTAAATTACCATCTGATATGTTGGTGCCATTTAGAAAACGTCTCATTATTGAACGTACCTTATAGAAACATCTGCCTTCCTACGAAGTAGCCATTGCACAAAATAGCCAGTAAACATTGTAATCTTCTTGTTTCATTCACATAATCAACTAATGAATTCGAGCTGGTATAGGAAGCGCCATCAAGCAACTGCCAGCAATTTCTTGCTAGAAGCATATAGACATCCAAATATTCTTACAAAGCCCATCGCAACTTAGTAAATGCCTCGCCGAAGATAGCTTTGCATTTCTGCTAGCCCATCAAACACAGGAAAATAACCGTACCGTGAAGACAAATCGAAAGACCAAACCAGCACCACGCAAGCTCTATCGCAAGACATTTTTTAGACGAACTAACCCAAGAAGACTTCCCCCAAACGCCCCAAGGTAGTCCCATTCATAAAGTGTGAAGTAGATGAAGAAAGCCAATTGAAGTCTATCGCTATTTTTGCTTCCCTACGCCATGTAGTAAACAACTGTACGCCGAACCCAGACATAGGATATCCTCGTGTATGTGCATCCTATGGTATAAACATTACGAGTGACCTGGTCCAGGTTGCATTTGCTGATTTTGTGCCATCAACTGCTGACTCTGCGCGTTGAGATGTTGACTCTGAGCATTCAGCTGGGTCCTTAGCGACATAACCTCGTCTGACAGCTGTCTCATGGACTTCTCGGAGTGCTTCTCCTTGCTCTCCATAATTTGAACTTTCTCCGATAACTGTTTGACCTGTTCTTCTAGTGAGTGGACATATGTCCACACACCTCGTTCTCCCGTAGCGAAGAGATTGTTGCTGCTATCTCCACTAGCACTTCCTTGATGGTGTGGTTGGCCGCCTGGTGGCCCTCTATTTGGAAGAATTCCTCCTTGAGGTTGATATATGGCACTAGGTGATAAAGGCCCAGGACCTTGTTGACCGACCATGTTAGGGCTTTGCTGCCCTGGAATCTGGCTGGGTAGTGTAAACCGCTGCTCAGGAGGAGCTAGCCCAGAAATAGCAGGGAGCTTTGGAGCATGAGCGGTGCTATGAGGAGATGATAATGGCCCGCTCGGAGGAGAATTTCTACTCGATTGCCTACGACCAAAGTGCGCTTGCTGAAACTGGGTTGTTAGACTTGGGGACCGCTGTCGACTAATTGACACAGGATCATGACCCAGTTGGTGTGAATGCATCCCAGCCGGACTCAAGGGCTTGGGACTTTCGGTCATGCCGCTCTGAGAAAACATTGAGCCTCCAGAGGTATTAATGGGCATGGATGATATACTCGAGTTTGGTGTATGACCACCTACAACACTGCTTGACATGTTTGGCGAGGCACCAGAACTGGATGAGCCACGGCGATCCGTGTTTGGAGGGAAGAGGCCACCAGAAGATTGGCCAGGCCTTGGTCCTGCTGGAGGATATGTGCTAGGCGTGCGAGAATGTGAAGAATAGGAATCACCACTCCCGGGTCCTGGAACATGCTGGGCTTTGATGCTTGGAAGACTAAACCTTCGTCGGTCTTCCTCGGACATCTCGTTCTCGTTAGGAAGCGGCGTGCCATTCGTATACATGATGCCATCCATTCCCTCGTCACCATCTCCTGCGTTTGATCCTTCATATTCGTCTTCTTCTCCGAAACCGCCTGTGCTGGCACGTCGTCCCGCACAACCTCCTTGACCTTTACTGTGGCGTGCGAGCGCGTCTCCACGCGCGAATTTACGATCACACTTTGGACAAATGTGAGGTCGTTCTCCGGTGTGTAATTTCATATGTCGCTTAAGATCATGCAATCGTCTGAATCGCATGGTGCATGTCTGGCATACGTAGGGTTTCTCTTGGCTATGTGTCAACAGATGGCTCTTCAAATTATGATGGCGCGTAAATTCCGTCTCACAATATGGGCATTTATGTTTTTTCTGTGATGGTGACCGAGGGGCTAGTTGTTGATTGAGTCCTGACATGGGCAGGCTTAAGCCTCGAGTAGGCTCTTGTGTGGCATCGGATTGAGCAAGCATATTTCCAGGAAACGACAAAGCACGATTTGAGGTTTGTTCATCTCCTTGTGTATTCAATAGGCCATTACCCGACCTCTGGAAATCTGTGTCCAATTCGGTGTTCATTGCCGCGGGACTAGCGACTAAAGTTGAACTTGCTGTTGCCGTTGGTGCAGTGCTTCCCAGACTTGCTAGGCTAGTAACACTAGCAGGACTTGTCTCGGTTTTTTCGCCGCATTGTATCGAGCTGGGTATTGAGATGGCGTTTGCCACAGTCGACATTCCCTCACTCATCGAGGTAACTGCAGAAGGCGCATCCTGTGGTCTGCTCATTCCTGCTCCTCCTCCTGCCATGAGAGCCGACAACGCCTTGTGCCCTGGATTTTCACTCATTGCAGTTGTTTTGTTTTGAGCTTCCTCCCTTTTTCGTTTCTCGTCAGCTATCGCAGCTGCGCCCGTGAGCGGGATGGTAGTAAATCCTGGTGAGAATGCACCTCGGAATCGAGGCGACTTCGGTGAAGGGAAGGCTCCCAATCCAGCATTCGCGAAGTTCAAACTTGATAGACTCGATGACTGATCTGGTCGGTTGCGCTTCAAAGATTTCTGCCGTGTCGACTCTGGTAAATCTGCCTGGCTAGAAATAGGATTCTGCGAGGTGGTGGGGGCAATTCCGGACATCAAACTTGTGCTGAACGTTGGTAGTGTTTCTTGCTCTGATGCCATGAGGAACGCTTGGGTTTCCGCACTGGCTATACTATGTAAATGTTTGTTCTCTCTGATCTTGTTGTGATCCAATAGCCACTTTCAGATGGTGTTAGATGACCATCTCGAGTCCAGAGAGTATTCGTATGATGATGAGGGGTTCAGGAAGAGATGGAATTGATCTATCTGTCTATCTAGAATGAGAAACAAGATTTTAATCCTGAGGGTGATTGCAAACTTACAATGCGCCCTCAACAGCCTCGAAAGAGCTGGCGAAGATGATTTGCGACAGGCCCGAAATCTTGTTGCTGATGTTTTTGTGGTGTTTTTATGTTGCGCTTCAATGAACATTTCTCAGTGCAACAAAAGCTGAAATCTGGCAATCAACAGGTTTTGAAGTCGCCTCCATTCACAGAATCTAGTGCTTCAATAGAGAGAATACAACGTCCGCACCATTTGGAAGAGCAAGAGTGCAGAGCTGACTGTCCCGGATTGTCCAGCTCCCCGTCATCGACAGCCGTTCCTGTTAGCTCGCTTTCAGCACTGCACAGCCTCACTGCGCCAAAATGTCAATTGAGTGGGTTTCCACCTTTCAACAAGCAAATGCCTATTGGAAGGATTATAAAGGCTGGCTGTCACCAGAAGCTTTTCTTTCCCATTGTTTTTTGATTTTCTGATTCTGGAAAATCAGATATGAGATATATTTCAGTGGATTGTTATTCTGTTTGAGACCTTGAGACCTTGGGGATGTGATAAAGTTGCCAACTAAGTGGCGTGCTGCCGCCGAGGGTCTGCCACAGGTTACCACTTGGGTGAGATAACTCGTTAAGTAGGTAGGTATCCTGGCTGCCCAAGGTATCTCTGGAAAAGAAGAGTGAATCAAGCAAATTTGATTCAAGTTCACTAGTGAAGAACAGTATTAGGCATTATTTCTGGGAATTCAGCTGCACCCCTCTCTCCCTTCCCCCCCCATTTTAATCTATCTCCACCATGTATGGAGGTCCAAAGTTCATTGTTCTGGCTCCTTACAGGCTAGTATGATCGGATATATGGTACCTTGTTCACAACCACAACTCCATGCCAAAATAGATCGGAACATTACAAGGAAATATGTTTCAACACGATGTCCTCAGATCTTTGACACATCAAAGTTGCTGTATCAGAGAAGTATGACAGGAGTAGTGACCACGCGTTACCTTCGTATTCTCCTAAAAGCCTACTACGACGCCACTTCAATGTTTAATACCTACGTGGCTGAGCCAACTCAATCATATTTTTGCCAAGAGCCGCCCGTTGGGTCTCTCTTACCGAAGGATGATATCGTCAGCCCAGCCTTCCTGTTTCTTTTCAGGCACACTGTGGTTGGTAACTTCTTGAGAGAAAGACGTTGGAAAAGTTCTTAAGTCCGATGACAATGATGATCTGTCGAAAGCAGATATGCACTTGGCGATCCTAGGCTCATTGACAACGATCTGCAAGCCTTTGAATCAATTCGCCACGATCGCTAATGTTTTGTTGACAGGTCTACTGAACTACTCGGACCTACCTCCTGAAGAGCCAGTTTGAGTAATCTTTCGGCAGTTCTTCCCCAAGGTGTTGGTGGCAGTTTCTATTATCCTCATGGGGAAAACGTGGACTGAACAACAACTCAATTGTGTGTTTTTGTGGCAATTGCAAGACATTTTTCTGGTCTGCTGCTCGCTAATTTTAATAACTAGTATACCAACGTGGACTGGTAGAACGTCTTATGCCTTCTAAGAATCTATGCGATATCTAAAGGATTGCCTTCTGCGTCAAGAGACCTTAACAATGAGGACACTCACACGGATGGCCCATTATTCTTTGGATTCTCATCAATCACCTCACTTGGGGTATCAGGATAATCACCAACGCTCATAGGAAATACACCCTTCGGACTCTTGCCTAGACCTCCGCCTTTCTTCTCTGTCAACTCCCGCTCAACCAATTTTCCGCCAATAGCTTCATGTTCATCTCCCTCTTCGAAGTCAAAAATCCGGAAATCGGCATTATCATACTGGCGGTAGCTGACGCCAACACGGAGGAATCCACTATGTGAAACTACTGCGATGACCTTATGACATGTTAGTATTGATTTGGATCAAAAGATTGGAGCCAGATTTCGCAATCTTGATACTACAGACGAATTAAAGAATTATGGAATAGCTTATGAGAAGTAGGTAAGAATGTTGAGTAATCAGGGAATTCCATGTACCTTTTCCGGGCGGTTCTTCAGCCATTTTCGTGCAGCAATGCCACGTTCAGTCAAACTCCTCTTCGAGAACTCATACAACCCTGTTTTGGTCGGATACGCAGGGTCCACATCCTTCCAGTTATCTGCATCATGTCAATATGCACAAATTCGTTATAGCAATAACTACGAACGCTAGAAGTGAACGGGGGTGAGTATCTAGACTTAGATATCTCCAAAACAGCATAAGCGAACATGGCCACTTACATTGCGACCATTCTCTCTCCATGAGAGAGATTTCAGTACCAGTATCGCATGGCTTAGCAGAGTTCTCCTGCCATTCTGCCCGCAGTATCACGGGCACGCCTTGTTCCATCAACCATCCGAGTCCTTGGGTTGCTGTCTGGAGTGTTCGTACTAAAAACGAATCAATATAAGGAGTCCCAGAGTTATAGGTGTGAGGAGAGTATCCTCTCTTCCAAGACTAATAGGCAATAAAACAGAGATGAGAATTAGCCTCGAAGACGCATGGTTTGATGCAACGTATTCAGGCTTCCTGGTTTGCATTCTGAAATCTCTGAAATCTACTCACGCATGGGACTGATAACGATGAGTTCAATCTCCTTGGCAATTGGGTAGTCGTTTTTGAGAACTCGAGCCAGCTCATCACACTGCGGACCAAAACCGAGCTCAGTGAGCGGAGGATCATGGAGCTCATAGTTTTGTAAAGACTGTTAGCCTTCATGGAATGTTACTGCTTCCCAGGTGAACTTATTCAAGACATCTATCAGGCATTAGCATTTACTATATCGAGTATTCGAAAACAAATTACATACTATGCTCCGCTTGAGCATGTCTAATCAAAATGACAGTAGGTGCCATCTTGAATTTTGAATCTTGAATCTTGAGGCCGTAGGTAGTCTAAACTTTTCCTCTCATAGAATATATAAAGGCACTTGGTAACGTGGGTAATGTGATATAGGCTACAAGGCGGGGTGAGAGTCACAGTTCATATCTGCCACTTGATACCGCCCTGCATATGGCAAGCTTTCTGCCTAGCGTCCTTGTCCATGCTCACCTCACCTTTCCATTATCGAAGAACGTCAGACCTTACATTTCGTATCTCGCACTTTACATCTCGAATCAGCGCATCTTTTCCTTACATTCTTTCATTTCTTCTCTTTTCCTTCGAGTGCTTGCTATCATAAAAAAGACTAACAAGATAGCTCCTGAGCAATGAGCTTCAAATTTTCTGCCGCCCATTCATCAAGGATCAAAAAGTCGACCAAACCACCTGCCTTCAGTCGCAGCCAATCTGCGAACTCCCCTTTCTCTTCTCTGCCACGTCGCAAACCGATACAGAGAACGAAGTCGAAGCCTGAAGTCTCAGACGACGCAGACGAAGACTTATTTGATGATCGCCTTGAAGATGTTGGTCTTGTCAAAGCACTCGCAGAAGATCTTGCGCTTCGAGATGTAGCACAAGCTATTCTATACATACAAGGAAAACAATGGAGCAATATTCCTCTCGAGCGCAGCGGGATGAACTCAACCCGGACAGCTGAAGTTCTGAATTTTCGTTCTTCACTGCCAACCACCGTCACTGTGTCGCATGTACAGGCACTGCTCAATTCACCCACTGCCGTCGAGCGAGAAATCGCCGAGTTAATCAAGGGAGGCACAGTGCGGAGAATAATTGTAGGTGGACGAGGCAGTATGGGAGAGGCTTTGATAATGGTTAAGGATCTCGATGATATGATTTCGGGAAGTCCTCTGGACTCAGGCATCAAGAAGAAGTTTACTGCGTTGTTGCATAAGAATCCTGCAGCCTTGAAAGTGCCACAGTCTGATTTCTTAGAAGCTGAAGCAAAAGCCCTCATGCATGCTGGTTTTCTTACAACTCAAACGCCTAACTGGACCACTACAGATATATTCTCTAGGCCAGGCGAAGGGACCCGAGGTACAATGACGAGTCTTAACAGCATATCCAGAGCGCCATCAGGATCACTAAACGCAGTTGGAGGTGAAGGTGCTGTTCATGCCAATGGTGGAAGTGGTGGTCGAGCTCGACCGGACAGCACCGGTAGTTACACAGTTGCTGTCCCAGCAATGGGATCTTTTCTCAAACTACTTGCCAATGCTCGAGCTCATATGATGTCTTTGCTCTCTAAGTCGAACAAGTTTCGAGAGGTACCCGAGTCTCTACTTCGTCAGAAATGGGATGGTGGAATAGCTACCGAAAACGATGCCAGTGCAGCCAAGAGATATCGAGGAGAATCTTTTGGTGTCCTTCCTGGTCGAACGAGGAAGTGGAAGCAATTCTATGGCCTCTCATTCGATTGGATTTTGGAGGCATGTGTCGGAGCTGGACTTGTGGAAGTTTTTGATACTGGAAGTGTGGGCAGAGGCATCCGTGCCCTATGAAACTGGCTTTTGAGCCGCTGTCCAACAAGAGATCTGGTTTGCGATATTTGCGAATTATGTCTTAAAACTGTGCCAAATTCACGGATCACAGAAGACACCTGTAAGGCATACGATGTCCAAGCACATCGTCCACACAAGTTGTATTCCAAGACATGATAACAATCATACTCAATCAACCCCTCACTAGCGATTGGCATTGAGGGGTTCGAGGTGGTCTGTTGTTCGACAAGACTTCGGAGATTGGTCTTCGTTCACGGGACGTTTGTGAAGCCCCATGGCGGGTTATGATCTTTTCAGAGTGACCCCCGAGCTTGACAGCCAGAAACCGGTTCAACACCGAAGGTATCACAACTTGAAAGCCACAATCACATTTCAAGGTTGAAGAAAGCGGGTCTCCAAGAGGCACACAAGTCAGCAGCATTTTATGTTCACGCGCAAATTCACCTTCCATCCAGCTTACCACAATGTGTAAAGTGATGTTGTTGCTTTCATCTGATGGATTCATCCAATAACTTTTCAGAAGGCTCTTGTTCCAGAAAACGTGCTATGGTTTGTCGTCCCGAGCCTTTGACACTCGGCATCTAAGAGGCTGTCGCTAGTGGAGCAACCGGAAGTTTAAATTAAATGAGCACTGTCCTTGGCTCCCTGGTTCGTGCATGATACCGTCCAACACGGTTCACCAATCCCAAGATGTAGCAGAACAGCTCTGAGAGTGGCAGAGGAGGAACACATAATCTAGATTAGGATGATTTCCAATTTCCAGTTTCAGTGATGAAGTTAAGAAAACATTGAGAATAAGGTGCCTTGCGTAACTTACCTTACCTACCTTACCTTATGCGTACCTTATTGTCTATATCTTGCACCGCTTTCGTCCACTTTCTCGCTAGTGACTTTCTCTGATAAGTAAGGCAGATACAATTTGATACAGTAGTTGCGGGGAGAAAGTGGATAGCCTGCCATTTTAGGACCAAGGGGTTGGCTTCTTTGGGATGTGGTGGTGTTGCTCCTAATCAAATGTTTCTATGGAGCACGGAGGATATGCACTTCAAGCAAGCGAGTCCAGAACTCAGGAGTAAAAAAAAAACTCAGGCTGTGATAAGAAGAAGGAGCCAGGTGAGGCGAAGTGGAAGTGGAAGTGAAAGTGGTGAAAATAAATGAGAGAAAGTTTAATATAAATAAAATAAAAGATTGGGTTCTCCTCCAGATTGGGACTTTTGCTTGAACAAGTCCAACTTCCGCTCTCGTCTTCAACGGTAAAGGTAAGGTAGAACTATTATGTTCCCAAGAATCCTCCCCTACTCTTTTGCTGTCTCTACTTGTGCCAACTACAAGTACCTTACCTTAGGTGCCCTGAATCAATCAATCAATCAATCAATCAAGCCGTATCATTCCTCCGTGCCTGCAAATAATTTTCGAGTATCTGGAACAGACTGGGACAAAGATCTTACCCATCTTTCCCCCCATGCTTTCCTGCGGGACCCAAGTCGAATACTCGAACCCTTGATCTTGTGGCGTTGTGCACCCCCCGGCTTTACGCCTGAGAGGAGAACGCCTTGAGAGCCGGTGCATCGTGCATACAGGAGATTCTGCGTCGTCCAAAACCCTCACTCGTTTTTCTCTTTACCATTTACCATCAAGACTCGCCATCGCGCAATTCGCTCCTTAATCAACCTCCTGATCCTCCTTTGCGTCTGTTCTTGCGGGAATACAAGTAAGACGTAGCACACTCACTCAGAATTCGAAATCGAACTCGAATCCAGGTCTCCACATGCTGTCAATCTCCTATCCTCGATAATACACGGGTTCCCACATCTGCAGTCGCCCATTTCTTCGTCACTACCTTACAGTTATAGTTATATCAACGCCCTCTTCTTTACATCTGCTGCCGTGCCTCTTTTTTCCTTCTATACCTACGGTTATACTCATCAGTTGCAATCAAAGGATTCTTGCAAGAGACGAAAGGCATTTGAAACGATTCCTCTACGCCATTGACTTTTCGGCCACAATCCCCAACAGGCACTTACCTGGGAAGGTCTTCAGGGAAGCAAGTGGCACAAAGGACAACCCCACCTCCGGATCCCAATCGCATGCCTCCTTGATTGCTTCTTTTGCGACAGAAAACAAATACCCAACGAGACGATTCTCAAGTTTACAAGTTGAAGAGGAGTCTCTCCAAACATCACATACTAAACGCTTCGCGATCATAGCCACAGAGCCCTGTCGAATACCAACCTCTTGGTCGGCTTAAGGATCCTCGGAAAATACTGCTACCTTTCCCGAAACGTCAACATCCAGACAATCTCTGGCAAGCGCAGCATCCACAGACAACATACATGGTACGAATTGAGGTGAAGATCAAGTAGCTGAATTTGGTATTATTTCACGACCTAGAACGAGGCTCTAGTGGAACGAAATCTAGCTGTAAGTCTCTTAAATTATCAAGTTCTGCCCATTGTAGCGTGTGCGTCTGCGGTACGACTTTGGGCTGCAACTTCGCATTGAGGTGGTAAGACCTGTATTTATGGCTAACTTTCGTTTGATCCATCTGATGTTCACCTGTTTCGAGCGCATATATTGAAATCAAGTGCACTGACGTCTAGCAGGGTAGAACAGCGAATCTTTGGCTCGGGCATATTGCCTCACATATCATAACGTTTCACCTACTACGACGCAACAAATCGAATTGCCGGATGGTCTCCTCCTGGTCTTATTGGATGAACAATTGACTTGAAAGTCGTCTTATCTCGAGCAACAAAGTTTGAGTATTCATAGACCTCCAGCCCCCAGTTTCATGGATAGCTAGGATTGACCTTCGAAGAATACCTAAAGACTGCGACCGATTTTATAAGTTTGTGCGGTTAGCATCTTGTGATATCTTCAGGACCAAATACAATATGGCAGCTTTACCAAAACCCTCAAGGCCCTCGTACGGGCCACCAACTGTCGCCTTACCCGCCCTCCCTCCTATACGGACACGGAAGAGCACAGGAGGCATACCTACCATTTCTGACTTCTCGTCGACCCCCAATCTGCCAAAGAGCGGACTTCGTGCACCATCCTCATCACAGCTTTCGACTCCAACAAGCCCAACTCCAGGGGCTAGCAGTTCAATCTCAAAGACGAAATCAACACCTGGCGTAAATGCGGCAGGAAAAACCTTACGAAAGACAATCAGCATTAATGCATTTCCACAGCCCCCTCGAGGCATAAGAACTACAAGTCTGCCGCCGAGCCCTCTCTCCGGGGGCTTAACGCCTGCCAGTGCTGGTCCGCCGGACAGGAGAGAATCTACAGATACTATCCCAGCCGCGATCAAAGGGCGAAAACGGAAGACAGGAAACAGTCCAAAACCTCAAAGTTACATAGGTAACACCACGCCAAGTCTGCTGAATGGCAGTGGTGATAGTCGATCAATATCTAGTGGACCAGGGGCTAGGGGATCGGATGGATTGTTGAGCTTGCCCTCGCCACCACAGAGTCGGAGCTCATCTGCACAAGACTCATACTCCACTTCGGCGACCACATATGACGATAATGGAGACGGCCCAAGAGGTCGCGAAGCCGGAGGAGATCTGGGGTTGGATAAGCATTCTAGCAAACTTGGAGAAGGGAAAGGAAACGTTCTTGTCAGTGTCAGAGTTCGACCAGATGCAGGAGCGAGTTCAAACACAAAGGCTGAAGGAGGGGAATGGATGGTGGACGGCCGTAGATCTTTGGTCGCATATCGTGGGAAGGAAGGCGGTGATTACTACTATGGTAAGTTAAACTAGATCAATGTTTTCTAGATGGGCAACTAACAAGCTGCAGATAATGTGTTTGCCACCCACGATAACAATGCTAAAGTTTATGATTCCTCGGCGAAACGACTTGTTAGACGAGTCATGGAAGGATATCATGGAACCGTTTTTGCTTATGGTATGACTGGTACCGGCAAAACATTTTCAATGCAGGGAACTGCCAGCTCGCCAGGTGTGATTCCTCTCGCTATCACAGATATTTTCTCGTACATCCGTGAAACGCCATCCCGTGAATTCTTGCTGCGAGTCAGCTACTTGGAGATTTACAACGAGAAGATTCATGATCTATTGAGTGCTCCTCCTGCTGGGGCAGGCCCCAATGTGCCTCAGCAAGAGGAAATCAAACTCAGGGAGGATAGCAAGCGGGGCGTGTATGCAAGTCCTCTGAAGGAGGAAATTGTGCAAAGCCCGACCCAACTGCTACGAGTTATTGCTAGGGGTGATAATGCAAGGCGAACCTCGAGTACACAATTCAACTCTAGAAGTTCTCGAAGTCATGCTGTGGTCCAAATCGTGGTAGAAAGTCGAGAACGCATTCCTGGGAGTGGAGCGATGGGTGACAATAAAAGGTCTGGACTTGTTCCAGGCGGCGTTCGAGTGTCAACTCTTAGCCTGATCGATCTAGCAGGCTCTGAAAGAGCAGCCGAGACAAAAGAACGAAGAACTGAAGGATCTCACATCAACAAAAGTTTATTAACCTTAGGTACGGTCATTGCTCGTCTGTCGGGAGACAAGGACAAGGATGGAAAACCTATGGATAAGGATGGAAAGCATCTCCCATACCGAGATAGTAAGCTTACTCGCCTTCTGCAAGGTGCTCTTTCAGGAGACTCTCTCGTCAGCATTCTCTGCACAATCCAGATAGGAGCGGCTGGCAGCGCTGCAGCAGCCAACAGTCACACCAACGAAACTCTCAATACCTTGAAATTTGCATCTCGGGCAAAGAATAACATCGTCAGCCATGCAAAGAAAGCCGAAGAAGCTTTGGGAGCGGGTGGAGATGGCGGTGCTCGAGTTCTTCTTGAGCGGTATCGGATGGAAATTCTGGAACTTCGAGGCCAACTAGAAACTCAAGCTAAAAGCAAAGATGATGATGAAGAAAAAGAACGAGAAAAGGAGGCAGAGCAGCGGCACGAAGAGCAAATGCTCGAAATGCAGTTGGCTCGGACTGCTCTAAAAGAACGGATCGAGCATCTCAATCGCCTGATTCTTAGCTCCAAATCAACTGGTGTGAATGCCAGTGGCTCTTACTCGTCGCTCGGCATGCATCCCCGACTATCTGCGATGAATTCCAATGGCCATTTATCGTCCATGTCTGTTCGTTCCTCGATGACTCCATCTAGTGCTGGTCGACACTCACTGGAACGTACCGCCTCAGTTAATTCAGTGTCCACTATAGGTCAATTGCCTACGCAACGACTGTCTGCAGAGCGATTATCTGGTGATTCTTTGGAAGATGAAGATTCTACTGGCGAATTTGGTGATGGTACTGCATCTTTAGCTGCTCAAAATCGGGCTCTTCAAGCGGATCTCGCGGACAAGACAAGATACTGCCAAACATTAGAAAAACGATTACTTCAGGCAAGGAGATCGAGCCATTCCAGAGCATCGGTGGGCTTTTCGAACACCAAAGGGAGTATTATGGTCGGTGAAGACCATGGAGTAGCTGCTTTGCTGAAAGAGAAGGATTCTGAGATCGCAGACTTGAGGGCTCGTTTGGACGACAAAGATAGAATGTTGTCTGCTTTACGGAGTGCAGCAAGGTCTCGAGATACGGCCGATCGAGATCCTCGTGCATCACAAGCCCTTACACTCTTGGAATCTGGGCCCATGAGTCCAGTATCAGCCCGTGCCTCGCAACTGGTGGATGGATCAGTGTCTCCCATTCTGGAGAAAAGTCCGATCAGTCTTCTAGCACCTAAAACTCGCAAGCGAACGAAAAGTGTGGACGAGATGAGCAAGATGCTTGATGAGATGATCCAAGACCGGGTCGAGAGTGGCCAGCTTGTGAAAGGTGTTCGAGGCAGTGTACGACTAGCAAGTGAGCGGAAACGTGATACCATCCAGCAATCCGTGGCAAATATGGAGCCATTGAGAAATTCGCTGGCAAACGAAACTCCAATTATGGTGGCAGAGGTCTAATGCGTGCGAGACCTATGAACGAGCATAATATGTGTATGATTGGGTGTATCAGGACTTTTGGCGTTGGGAATTGCAGCGTGAACTCTCTTTAAGGATGCTGTTTGGCAGCTTGCCTGCCTTTGTTGATTTGACATCATTCTTTTCTCTTATACCCCATTTCGCAGTGCACTCCTGTTTTCTGGGTGGACTTGTCTGTTTGTCTGTTTGTTTATTTGTTCTGCAGAAGCGGTAGTGGTCGCGACAGTATGTTTTTGGTAATTATGATGGGCACTTGAATAATTATGGGGAAAATGGTGGTAAAAGGATAGGACCATGGAAGGTGGGAAGAGAGGGAGGCGGTGCAGAGCGGATAGAGGCAGCGATGCCACTTTAGTGTAATATAGATGCTCAGAGGGTATCTTGTGGTTGAGTAGAACAAGGTGATATGAAGAGAGGGCTGGACCAAGGCGAGCGTGGTGGTTGTATCGGATGTAGAGGCAGCTTGTTAGCTAGAGGGTCAGCAGCTTAGCGGAATAGAGATGATTATAAAGTACTTTGCTGGATTTGAAACATGTGATGAGATTAGAACTGGTGAAGGGTTGCAGGTACAGTTCATCCCTTGCTTTTTCGATCGCCTGTTTAGGATTTATTGGAAGTCGGGATGGTAGTACGGGGAGAGGGGATGTATTTTGTTTGGTCATCCTTTCTGCAGTGATCCGACGGAAGGAAGGTTCATTTGATGCTTCAGTCAATTCGTTCGTTCGCTTGCGATATGCGGGTGCATGAGAAGTTTGTGACGTTGTACAGATGTCGAATTCGTTTGCAATAGCTGTTTTGAGATCGAAGACAACAGGAAAGGGATGAAAAGTAATTGGATGTAACACGACAAGATAGGATTTGAGTGAGTGAATGCTCGGTATTTTGACAATGTTCGCTTTTTTAAGACTATAAATTCATTGCCTTGGATAAGCAGTAGTTGCATACCCTACATATAACACATCTGACTTTTGACATTTGACATTTGCCTCTGACACGTTCAAGCACAGGCTTGAGCTCGAGCTCGAGCTCACACAAGAAAGCTTTCTAATCGATACTGATAGCGTACTGTGCTGTGCCTTACTGTACGGATGTACTTGGTGCCGCTATCCCATGATTTGGCATGGAGCACAGATGTATCCAAGCGGCCGGGTCGACTGAGATGTCAAGATTTCAGTTACTGGTAGGTGCGGGAATAAGGTTTTGTAGACACTAAGGGTAGGTACGTACGGGGTAGGTCGTTCAACGGTTAGTGGTTATGTGGTTATGGTGGTGAATTAGGTGGGTGGGTGATTGCGATGGATGGTTGTTGATATCGAAGAGGGGAGAGGATATCTTCAGTAGAGGTAGGGAGGGAATGTTGTTGTCGAAGAATAGGTAAATTGTCAGATCTTGCTTAAGCGAATCATCAAGACACCAATTCCCGAAACTTGAAGTAATCTTTATCCCATTCCCATCTCATCTCATTTTCAAGAGGTTTAAAGTTATGTCTCAGACATCTTAATCTCCTTGAGCAGATCCAATCCGCACCACTGCTACAACATATTTCTACATCTCTCTCCAATCTTCAATGACTCGTTTGTGTTCTTACTCTGCCAGCGTGAGTTGCTTACCTTTTGTACCAACACCAACATATGCATACAGCTTCGTTTGAAATCAAAAACATTTCATTTCTCAAGGGCTTGATTAATTACCTACTTTTGCAAGTGCTTAGTCGATCAATTCATTGTCTTTCTCTGTTTGCTTGGCTTTCAGAAATCGTCTACCTCCGTAATTACATACATACTCCAAGTACATTCCACCCGAGTAAGACCTCACATTGTCATCTTATTTCAGAATTCACTCTCCTTACTTCAAGCTCTACTATTGATAGAAGATAACCCGTATTTTCCACCATCATTTCTGTTTATTCTAATTGTTCTTTTTTATCCTTTTCAACTTCATCTATTCCTTCAAAGATGAAGACCACCGTCCTTACCTCTATTTTTGCACTTAGCACTTGCCTGCAGACCACCCTCGCTGCTACTACCACCAGCCTTCCTGCTTGCAGCAAGCACAAAAACAAGCTCGAGAGATGTTTTCATAAATCAGCCGAAGCAGCTAGCTCGTTTTGTTCTTCCTTCATTGCAGCTACTGCTTCTGCTCCTGCCGTGGAGGGCTTCGCTTGCGTGACGAAGAAGCATGGAGGGGTATACGCTCCGTCTAGTATCTTGTCGGCGTGTAGCTACTTGGGAGTTTCTGATTTAGCTGGCGTTCCGCGGTCTCGTTCGACGGCTACTTCGACGGCGAGTTCGGCTTCGATTGTAGACTCGATTTCGACAGGTACTTCAATCTTGGCTGCGGCTTCAACTATGACTTCGGCTTCAACTATGACTTCAGCTTCGACTTCAGCTTGCTCAATAGATGTTTCAGTCTCCCTGACGACAACCTATATTACTTTATTCCCTTCTGAGTCGGTATCAGTCATTACAGTTATTGAATCAGCCACTGCCTCAACGTAAGCGCTCTCTCCTTCTCATATCGAATAAAAGTTTAGCGAAGGATTTCTAGCTAACAAACCCTACCACATAGGATTACCATCACCGGAAGCTGCTCTTCCTCCAGCGCCGCCACCGCTACCTCAATGCCCTCCCGCCCATTAGTCTCACTCAACATAGCAAGATACGCTGACGACTCGTGCAGCGAACTTGTTGCTCAGCAACCGACGATAACGCTGGTCCCGGATATCTGCCAGTCCTTCTCATCAATCAATTCCGCCTCTGGATCATCCTTGCAGCTACCTGTGTGCACAGAACTTGGTACGACCGCAAAATGCTATGTGTATTACTATTCCGATACTGCTTGTTCAGAAATCATTGCGGGAGAAGCTGCCGAGGTAACCACCTGTACAATGGCGACTGCAGCGCATTCGGCAAACTTGGAATGCGCATGTCAACCTGAGTAGATTGGGCCAACCAGAGTCTCTGTTTGAGCTGTTTGACAATATCATTAGTCTGGTGGTGTGTACGTACCAGTGCGAGCTCTTATGCTATCCCACTGTAAGAGTTGGTTGTGGATGGGTGGAGGAGAAATGGACTTCGTCTTACTTACACGGGTAAGCGAGAGTGGATGTATAGGCTCTGGATTGATTCAAGTGGTAGAATCTTTATGTGGGGGGGGTTCAAGACTTGACTGTATACAATATCTTATTTAATACTACATTTAAGAGGTTCCGGTCCCTACTTTACTTGATCTAAATTCCACCATAGTCCTAAGTTGAGGTTGAGGTCACATATCGGGCTTATGCTTTGGGAACGCCGATTGGTGGATAACTCCAGGGCAACAAGACAAGGGGTACAGTAGCGTGTTTCATGTCTGCGGGGATTTGGGACCTCCGGAACCTGGAAATTCAAAGACAAATCGAAGGTCGAACTGGAGAGAAATTTTCTCATTGGTTTGGATGTTGGACAATAAGTGAGGCACTGAGCTGTACTTACCATACCATACATATATGTATGATCAGAGGATGTCTGGATAATAATTGCCTTGAAAAAAAAAAATTAATTAAAAAATTGGATGAAAGATGTTTAGGCAAGTAGAGTAAGTGAGAGTTGTCTTGAACTTGTTCAATATAGTTATTTCCATATATTATGTATATATTTATTATATTTTGGGGGGGGCTTTACACAAATATCCAGAATCCTGGAAACCAACCACACTCTCTCACTCTCACATCCCAAAGGAGACTACCGGGCACACCACTCCCATGCTTCCCATGCTTCCCATGCTGCTGCTTCTGCTCTGGTGGCGTGCGGATCATTCTTCTGGGTCAACACTTTCAACTGACACTGACTGGCGTAACTGGCACAATTGGTACAACTGGTACCCTACCCGGTGTATCAGACTTGTTTCTTCTTTTTTCCTGGCCCCATCTTTTCATCTTCTCATCTTCCCATCTTCCCGTTTTTATTTTTATTTCTGACCTCTCACCTCTCACCTCTCACCTCTCACCTCTCACCTCTCACCCCACATCTCATGATTTCCCTGGCAAGCCTTGTTCTGATCTGATCTTCATTCAAAGCATATCTCTTCAGATGATTGGGGACTACCGCGTTGGCACTGTGTTTGGAGCTGGAACTGTCAGGTGTTGCACGTAGATCGTTGCTGTTAAGTTGGAAAAAGCACCACATCGTCAACCCGGCACATCAGTTGCCTCATCCATCGTCCATCGTCCATCGTCCATTCATCCTCCTCTGCTGCTGTCACCGTTGTTGGGCATCCCCATTCGAGCATCAAAATCCAATTTACCAGCTCCGTCCCCATACGGCTTACTCTCCACTTTCGGCAGGCCAAGCGTCTTTCTGACGACAAAGTGGACGAGCTTTTCATTTGTCCTCGACGTTTGTCTTTATCCGTGCTTCAGTCTTTGGGGAGACGTGGATCAGTGATCACAAGCTACTTCTGATTCTTTCCTCCTTCCTGAATATCGACATCCTCTTCTTCTACGTCTTGGCTGTCGGCATTGTCTGTACAAACGAACTTCCTTCATGAGGCTTGATCGACATTGATCTTCGATGCTTTTGATGTCCTTTTTCAATTCTTACTTTTTCTAGTGCAGGCACCCAATTCGACTACTTTCATAGGGACATTGGATCAGCGTCAGTTTGTTCACTCTCCGCCCTTCTGAGACCTTTATATTCTATTCCTTTCTTGGCTGTGCCAGATCTTTCAATGACGCCTAAGCATTTGGATATCTCGAAGCAATACACACACGCAGACATGATTATATCTTCGCGCAAATCTCCCCGCCTCACCTTGAGGCCAGGAGCCTATAACCCCTCCGATAAAGGGCCGCAGTCTTCTACTTCTTCGCGATTCAGCTTCAACCATCTCATCACATCGCCACCTCCTTCGCCTGGACTACCGGCTCTGGTACCGAGACATGGAAAGGCGATACCCACGAGGAGGCCGAGGAGGTTAGTCAAGTGGGTGATATGGTTAGCTGGAGTTATGGCCATTGTATGGTATGCCTACTCGAATCTGCGCCAGGATATGCCCGTAAAGGCTGTGGGATGGGCAACGAATTCCGGTGATCAATATGAGATGGTGGGAGATTCAGAATTACCGGACTTTCCAACACCAGTGGTAGTCACAGACAAGCGAGGGAGGTCAAAATGGACTGTGTCTATACCTCCGAATCACCAGTTTCCTCTGGAACCAATTCAATACGCTGAGATATGTCAACAAAACATGGAGGTCGCAAATCATGTTAGGGACTTGCACAAGCACAAGCATATCCAAAACCAGGCGCATCACGATTACAATTACGTGGATCCCAATTTTATGGACGTTGCGGAAGCTGAGGCCCACGGATTACTACCCGGACTGAAGGCTAAGACGAACATGAAGGTTGATGAGGTCATGGGAGAGAACACAAATGGTCTGATCGAGAGCAATGTCTGCGAGAAGAGCTTAACCTTTGTGTTGGAGACTGGCGATGCTGGACTGGGAAAGACCTTGATGATGCTTTGGACCGCTTATGGGTTGGCGCAAAAGGAGGGGAGGTACTTCTTCTTGGACGACTCGAGATGGTAAGGTTAATTTGAAATTAGCGAGAGACACATGTTAATTTCTCTAGGGCATATGGTAAATATACCAAGTTCTTTCGAGCACCACAAGTTCCAGGATGCAGGCCCCCGCCTAGACATCAGATGCTTCCATGCCCTCACCATGCACGCCATCTGGTGGTTTCCGCTGCTACCGCTTCCAGTACGTTTGGAGGAGCATTCAATGAAGCATTCGAGGATCCGAAGAAGATGGAGGTCTACCGACAAAAGCCAATCTTTGATCTTGCTCGTGCGGGATACAAAATGCTGTTCCACCTGATGCCCGATGACCAGAAGTATGTCGATGAACGAGTTCTCGCGATGCTACAGAAAACCTTACGCCCACCTCCGGAGGTCAGAAATGGTCTAATTGTCGGTGTCCATGTCCGCCATGGAGACAGGCGTCCCTATGAATTTCAGTACAGGGATAGTTATATGCCTTTGGATCGGTATGCCGGCAAGACGCGAGAGTTATTGCACGCAGCTTTTAATAGTACTGACTCAACCGGAAAGGAAAACACAATGGCTGAAAAGCACAGTGTCATCCTCGTAGCTTCTGACGACCCAGATGTCTACGATTCAGAGGAATTCTCACACGCAGCTCGTGCTCAGGAACAGATTCGTCTTGCGTCAAGCAAATCACTTTCTCACGCCAAACCTTCTGGAGCAGCGATTCGCAAGTTTGTGGAGGAGACAGTGGGTTGGGAGGGTGGGTTCTTTGCAGGCATGTTTTGGTCATTGGGCAAGCCAACTTCGGTACCTGCTACAGCGATGGAAACACCAGATACGAAGCTTCCGCCCACTGAGGAAGCACTGAGACTGAGAGAGCTTGTTGGAAGGGCATACCTCATGGATCTCGCGGTTCTGGGTCAAGCGAGCGACAGGATCGTATGCACAGTCTCTAGTATGGGCTGCAAAATCTTAGCTGTGATGATGGGATGGGACGAAGCCGTCGTAAAAGGCCATTGGGTCAACATTGATGGTGATTTTGAGTGGAGGGGTGTAGCCTGGTGACTCGCGCAGTCACTGTCTTCGTCACGACCATAGTTTTGCAAAGGAGATGTTGGAGGAGATGAGAGGATCCGCTAGATGCTGGATACACATATATACGTTCTTGTCTATCTTTGGAAGAAAAAAGTCGTCTCGTTTGTTGTTTGCTTGCTTCTTTGGAAAGCGAAGCTAGGTCGATCTGGTATTGAGCGTTTTTGGCGGCATTTGGGCGGAGTTCTTATAGTATATATTTGATGAAAGGTGAGATTGTATATAATTGGTGAGTAGTAATATAAATATCAAAGTGAAAAGTAGTTACGGACCATCACAATTACGGGTGCTTTTTGGTTATGTGAGTGTATATTTTTGTGTTTCCTAACACTCTATAGATGTTTAACTCCCAGTTAAGAAGAATTTCAACAATTATCTCAGCTTTGATAATTTCTTGGAATCAGACCGCTAATCAATAATCCACGTGATATCATAACTAAGGCAGGGCAGTCTTCGGATCCAGCCAATAAAACCAAATCAGTTGGAATAGCTGCAGGGCATTCACGCCCTTTTCTCCAAAACAGCATAGCTTACACACTTGTTCGCTCACAACGCCACTTCCGCCATCTTTCGTAAACCATCCGTGCGATTCATCCAGAAACTCTATATTTATGTGTCATCGTCCCTGTTAAGGCCCCTTACCTAGCACAACGTACTCGGGTACCACGGTGGTGGGAAAAGCATTACGAAATCGCTCCCTTGCTTTGCGCCTTTCATTGGACTGCTTTGGAGGCTATTACGCGAGTGTTTGGCTGCTATTGGTTCGTTTCGGTTGCTCGGAAAGCTTGAGTGATGCATGTGGAGAGGAGACGAGGCTAGCTACCCCGGATTTTAAGACAGTAAGTAGGTGGTGCTCTCTCTGCTGGAGCGTAGGGAGGTAGGGATTTGCGACGCTGTAAAGGGCGAGAAGGAAAGGGAGACGGGAATGATGACATTTTCACTGCGTATTTGTCGATTCCGAATACCGAGTTCATCCCTGGTTGTCGAGTGAGTGCCAACCAACCTACCAACCTACCTGTGTAGAACACGGTGAGTGTTGGACTTTGGCCAGTCAGTACCTAGGCCAAACCAAATGCGAGTTTTTGATTGTCATGGTGTTGCTTTGGCGTTGATGCGTCACTTTGTTTCTCATTCACCTCCTGTTTGTGTAAATATAGCATTTCTCCTCGTTTGGATCAGAAGTCGATTTCCCTACTTCCATTTGTCGCTGTTTTCGTCTTCTTCCCGTTGTTTCTAGAAGTGAGTCCAAGTGACTTCCAATCCTTATACTGCACTGAAATACTTCCTCACATCTGTCTCTCCCTACCCGCTCCCTTCTTCGCCATCCATCATCCAAGACAATCCAGCAGCCACACACACGTCTCTCTCTGTCTCTCTCTCGTCACGCACACATATCCCTCCAATGGAGAAACCACAACCCCCCAAGCTCATTGGGCCCGATTTCAACATTGACGACTACCTCAACCGCTGTGTACCGCGCTCGCGTCTATACCTCCTTCCTACACCTATCTCGTGGTTCCTTGGGCACCGGGAGCATCCTGAGCGAGAGCGTCAAATTGGAAGTGTCTTGAAATGGGTTTGGGGTGCAGTGGGTGCGTTTCTGGGCATCTTGGTCGTGGAAGCTGTGTTCATGACGCCAGCTTTGAAGTCGGAGGGAACGCCCGTTGTGATTGGGAGTTTGGTCCGTCTTTCTTATTCTCCTAACTCCTTTTATCCCTTGCGTTTTGTTATCGTACCTCTTCTATCCAAATCCAAACTAACAAACCTCACCAATCCAGGGAGCAGCAGCCATCCTACACTTCAGCGTCCTTGCCTCACCTCTCTCCCAACCCCGAAACGCAATAATCTCCCAACTCCTCGCTTCCGTCCTCGGCGTTTCGATCACTAAGCTCTTCGCACTCCTCCCGCCAGAAAACTTCAACTCTCTCCGTTTCCTGGCCGGTGCGCTTTCCGTAGCCCTTACCTCCCTAGCCATGGGAGTCACGAACTGCGTCCATCCACCTGCCGGAGCGACGGCGCTACTGGCTGCTACGAGCCCCGAGATTGGGGATATGGGCTGGTGGTTGGTTCCTGTTGTGGTGCTGGGGAGTGTGTTGCTTGTGGCCGTGGGCTGCATGGTTGGGAATGCACAGCAGAGGTGGCCGCTTTACTGGTGGACGCCTGTGAAATTACCCATTGGGAAGAAAGGAAACACGGAAAGTAGTGGGAATGGTGAGATTGAGAGGAGGGGGTCGGATAGTACATTTGTTGCTGCTGGTGCCGGTGGAGAGAGTGTGAGTAAGGGTGGACGTGGAAGTGAAAGTGAAAGTGAAAGTGATTTGGAGAGTGGGAATGGGGGAAGCGAGAATGAAAGAGAGGAGATAGTGTTGGTGACTGGCGGAAGGATCGTGATTCCTGCTTGGTTGCAGCTCGGTATTGAGCAGAGAGCTTTACTGGAAGTTTTGCAGTCACAATTGAGAGATGGGATGCGTAGCGGTATCCAGAGGAGCAACACCATGGACACGGATGTCACAAAGGTGTAGGATGCGTCGTGATCTCGATGGAAGATGAATGCATTTGGACGAGCCAAGTCCGGCACAAGAGTGTTGTACTCTTGGAAACCTGAGAAAGTTGGTATTTCGACATAGACTATTGTGTCGCAGGTACGATCTCTGTTCTGAAGCTGGGATTTGACATGCTAATCAAGTGTCTGTAGATGAGGCTGATAAATCGAAATAGAGAGACCAGAAGAGATCCAAGCGAGTATCTTAGAAGTGTAGCGAGTATACGCAACCACGGCTACTATTTGCCTCCAGAATTCGAATCTTAGCATGTTCAAAACGAAACATAGCTGCCATTTATATGTCCTCGACTCTTTGGCAAAGAAAAAGCCATCGATTCAGTCCCTGTCGGCCGTCCTCTTGCTTAGAATATATTCAATTCAACAACCATAACAAAGTTCAAAATCATTCCAGAGAGTACAAACTACAGACTTGAGGCCACTCTTTATCCCCATATCTTCTATATTCCTTTAAGGCTTTGTGGTGAATAATTGTGAGCAATAGGATACCAATATCTCAAAGGACGTAGTTGACGGCTTTTTTTCTCCGCCGAAGAGCTCGATTAAGAGGCGTTGTCAGAAGAGATGAGCATACTATGATATAATATACTCAATCAATTGTCTTAACGATCAATCCCGCCATCTTTGCCTCAAAACCAGAAGTCTGGGAGAGCTCCCTGAATGGACGGAAGAGCTTCTGTATTTGTGGCTGTTATTCATGGGAGTTTCTGGTTTGCGGATGATCTGTTCCGTTACGTGGGTAGTTAGTTATAGCATATGTGTTATAGAGAAGATCGCTTGATCTTACATATCTAGCAGAGCTGCCCTCTTTTAAGTTTCCATTCTTTTGTTTTCCTCTACTGTTTCGGAGACATGAGAGAAGTTGCTCATGTTTCGAACAACCCTCGCCGAGGGCGATTGATGACTGCAACAAACCTCCTCCAGTGTCACAGCATGAGCGATGCTGCTCTGTGCCTTCTTCATACTCTCCTTGTGGCGTGCCTTTTCGAATTCGGCCTGTGGAGGTGTCTTTTATCATCTGTCTTTGATGCACCTGCCCCAGCTCAGCTGTCGCAGCAACATTTCTATGGCGTGAATGTAGCTTTTAAGAGAAGTCCTCTCATGATGTCTGAAGCTCCTCGTGTCGCTATCTTTCCGCTGTTTGGCTTCCGCGGACGAGGTTGTCGCATTCAAAAGTCCACGCCCAATCTACTTTGACTGATGATTCGTGGGAAAATGCAATGTCCAGGATGAGCAAGGTTTCTCTGTGGATCAGCTGAAATCCTGGTTTGTAGAGGGTCTATGAAATGCATGTTTGCAGGGCAGAGTTCTGCGCCTCTCGATACACCACGATAAGTTAAGCTCGAGGCTATCTATCTCTTGCTGTGACAGGATCAAAATCTTTTCTTTTGGCACAGATATATTTCTGATGTGCTATCGCAGTTCAAAGGGTTGGTAGAAGCTATGACAGGGTGTTAGGTTTATTTCAAACGGAGCGGAAGCTTACGAGAAAAGGAATAGTTCTCGATTAATGAGATTCCCCTCGTACAGAAACCAGAATATCTCTCGCAACAACACACCACTTTCATTATTCCCTCTCCTTCCCAATTCCCTTACGCCTGCTTTGGACCTTGGTCCTCAAGGGTTCCCAAAAACCAATACATGGTAATCGTTCCGTTTTTGACCATGGATCCACCCAATAGTGGCCGGATCTCGGTCCAACAATTATCCACATCTGTGCATGAGAGGCACGTCTGGCACCTGCAGCCGAAAACTTTTTTGGACCATGTCACCATGAAGGCTGGGCTCGGCGATGTAGATTCAGATCTCTAGGGAAGTCATCCCATTGGTCTGACTGTAGTTGAATGTCACCACCCTTGTCAAGGAGCGGGCCGCAATGAAATCGAAGAGATGCCCAGGCGAGATGCCATGAATGCCAAGAGCATCATCGTTCCACTGTACCTCATCGAAGAGTGTATGTGCGTATTCGAATCTACGGAATTTGCCAGCTTACTGAATAAGTCTTGTTGCCTTTACAAGGGGTTGTCGGTGAGTGACCATCCAACTGCCGTTTTGGCGAGTTCATCATATGAGAAACATCAAGAATACGAACCAATGTGCAGCTGAAGGCTTTTCACTTTCAGAAATTATATGGCTGCCGTCTATCCAAAATTTCCTCACCTTATGATTGCGTCAAACCACAAGGGATTACTGAGAGGTGTGGCAATCCCTGTTACCTCTCCTCCGCGGAACACTTCCACAAGTCTCCTAGGAATCTCGTGGTTTGTATGGTAGATTACACCTTGGTTATCTCTCAAAGTAACCATTTGAGCTTTGGTGAAGCAGCAAATTCGATGGTTTTGGAAGAAACGAAAAGTCGTTCCTCGCTTAATCCAACAAAACAATCGCCTCAGAGCGAGCTTATCACACCATTGACTTCGACGAAGAGGTGTGAGAGCTTCTAGCGACGTGGCTGATTTGCGTGGCTATGATGATCTGGAAGCGCAGCGATCGTGTAGCCTTACATGCTAGATTGTGTGCTTCAACCTGGGTAGGTTCATTGCTACCTTCCCGGAACGATCCGATTATCGATCACTGTGCTCCACCAGGATTACTGGGTAATCGCCGTTGTTGCGTTCACAAATTATTTGTTTGTTGATACTGCCCGTACACGACATTGCACTTGCCAGGATCATCGAGTTCCACCATATCGAGCCCAGCTGAACAAGCTTCGTCAAGCTTCGAGCGCCCAGGCTTGACTTGACGACCTGCGTCTGCATTGCATATGTCAGGACATATTTCGATATTCGATCCGTCGAGGCTCGTTCTTGGATCTTTTTCGTCGCTGTTTTTCTTTTCCCTTCGACGCCTCTGCTGATATATGCTCCATAATCGAACGAGGAAGCTATTCCCGTTCTCAGTGCTAGGACAATTCTCATGAACGTCATTCATGGAAAATTCACCTTCCTCTCCGATTGACTCCCCAACAGGCTTTGAGTCCGCTTTGGTAGCATGAGCATTCGAAGTTGAGGTAGGTGGGTATTATTAGCACCTAGCACCTGTGTGGTGGCGGTCACAACATCAACATCTGAGCTAAGTTTGAGTGAGCTTTTTTTCGAAAATTAAGCGAAGCTATCCATCAACGGCGTGATTGTGGCAGCTATATAAGTTTGTTAACACCCAGACTTTAGCTGCATCTTTGCATCTTTGCATCTCATCATTCTAGTAACAATCTTCTTATAACGTTCTTACGGACTTCTATAGTTATTCATCAGCAACCATGCAATTCACCATCGCCCAAGTCTTGGCCATCGTGCTCTTCTTTGCTGGCTTGAGCCAAAGCACTCCTCTCCCTGTGGCTGTTGAGACACGATCGCATCCTGTCCACACCGCTGAGATTTTTTATCTTAGCAACTGCTTTGGAAAAGGCTCGAGCACTGCTGAATATGCCGAGTTTGACGTAAGCACCCTCACTCCCCCATTTCAAATACACATGGCACGATTTTTGTAGACAAGAATGGCTTTAGGGATATATCTCGCGCACTTCAACACAATCCATAATTTCGGGGGAAAGCTGCTAAAGTTCCTACAGTACTACTACAACCGAACGCTGTCTGTCGTTGGTGGTCACTCAGTTGCTCCAGATTTGAAGAACATCATTGGTCCTTCCAACTCAGTTGATTACGAGGACGGCACTTGTGAGTTTGAGCTTCCATTAATACTTCAAAGAATCCCACAATATTTTTATAATCACCAATAAAAGGGATGTATACTAACATATTGCAAAGGGACCTCCCTCCCTGGATCACCATTCAACCTCACAGCCAGCATCGGCGTGGGAACCGCAGGCACAGTTGTCGGCTCGGCGATCAGCAGCACATTTACAGGAACCATGAAGTGCGAAAAGCTGGTCAGAGTCGTGCCTTACCAAACCAGTACCTATATCTGCTATGCGGATTATGCTTGTGTTGATGTAAGTTGATTGCTTTCCACTCTTGGGTTGTGCTGACAAATGCGTAGTCTGGAACTGCTCTTCCTCAGTAGATTTCGTCAATGGGCTGGTGAGTAATGATATTTATGAGATCAGATGATGTTAGACGATAATTATGAAGGGAGTGTGAGTAATGGTGGTGGTGGTGGTGTTGGTGTGGTGAGGAGAGACATGTTTCTCGCTTATGTGTGGAGAGGGGAAAGGGGTCAGAGTCATTACAGGAGATCCTGAATCAATTCATCCAATTTTTGAATCCCTCGCTGCATATCCCTTCTTCATCTGCTTCTTTCTAACGGCCAAGATTCATATGAACAGTAAGGTTGATCAACTGAGATGTCCAGATCCCTTCTTTCTTGTCCCGTCACCTGCACATTCCTCGCTTTCCATACCCCTCGTACACTATTTATTGAGTAATTACATTAATGCCGTTTGATCAGTAGCAATGCGTTATCCCAGCTACCAACTCCTCCTTAGATAAAATGTTATGTAAAGAAGCAACATTTGAACCTTCGTTGCCAACTTTCTCGTTTTCCTCAATCGATCTGGTCCCCGATTTTCTTCATATTCCCTCCCATAGACTTTAAAGTACACCCATATATTGTCTTGTATTCATTATTCACAGCCAGATACGTCGTGCCTAGTCAAGCATATTTCATATCCACAACATGCAAACGTTCTCTTCGCTTACTGTCCTCACAACTCTCATACACCTAGTTATGACCACCTCAACGCGACACAGCCCTCTTAGCTCCGCGAAGAGCGAACATGAATTCTTGACTTGTGAGCAGATTTATGGCGCTGGTTCTATCACATGTGGTGGTGAGGGGAGCCGCTTCTGCTTTAATCCTAGTCGTCTAGGAGAGGTGCGTAATCATTTCGCTTTCTTGTCTTGCTTTCCTCATATCCAGTATTACGTTTGTGGACTGGCGGGAGATTCATAGCCAATCTCAAAGTCTGAAAACACAATGCTAATAGGGTGGTATAGACGTGCTGCCTTTTAGACGAAGGATACTGCACAGCTGGTAATTTCTGCTCGAGTGTTGCTGGGTTTTGCTGTCGTCATGTAAGTAGTGCCTTTCCCTTTAGTAGCTTCGCCATTGACACCATACAGGGCGAAGATCCACTCGACTGCGCAGCTCGCCAAGAACTCACCCTTCTGCCCACTTTCTCGACCACAACTGCACCAACGATCACAGGTTCCGAAATCTCTCTCGCAATCGAGGCACCGAATTCATTATCACCGCAGCTAACTGTAGTTTCTGCTCTTGCTGTTTTGCGTCTCGTCGAGCTTGCGCCTAGAGTACAGTCTCCAAGTGAAAACAAAGATTTGGGTTTGGTTTCTAACCCTGACACGGAAACAAAGAAATTCACGATTGCCACAACTACCACGATCACGTCTACAATACAAGTCTTCTCTCCTAATACTGTCGTGAGTATTACGATTGATACTTCTTCCTCCCCAACGCCCAATCGGTATGGAATTGCCACATCATCCAATCCGGCGACGATGGCAACCTATACGTTGGTTTCTTGGTCGAAAGCTACGGGTACAGTTCCTGATATTAAAGCTGCTGTATCGAGGAATAGAACGGCCGATGAGAGTTTCGCACGAATTTCTGGAGGTGTGAGTCATATTGAGGGATTGTTGTGGAGGCTTGGCTGTGTTTTGGTGAGTGTGGGGATGATGTTTGTCTTGGGCCTTTGAAGTGCGTATATTTGTTGTATTTAACCCACAACTTGGGTGATATGGAGTATGGAGCGCTTATTTTAGTGCTGATGTTCTAATCTGATCTGCTGGAGGGGTATATTTTATGAACGAGGACTAGATAGATATTACAGTATATAAGTTGATAGGATAGACTGGTCAATGAACCTCTGTCCTCAGCAGAATTTATGATTAAGGACTGCTGAAACTTCGATTCCCAGAAAACTGCCCAAAGAATCTCCCTAATCCAATATCTTATCATTAGACAGGTTATACTCAAGGTCGTCAACACTCCTAGCACATTCCTTACTTCGCTTAGGGAAGCCCCTACCAAAGCCTGGCTTTGACAATACCAGCAGAATTGCTCTGAATGACTATGATGTGTTGTGCATCGCAGACTCGGAATTTTTATGATTCATGGTGCCAATTGAAAACCTTCGTTTATACAATTGAAGATCTATCATGTTGGGAAGAACTAAAGAACCGACCATTGCAGCTTCTCTCCGACTTTAATAGAAGTTCGGTGGCTTCAAATGCCACACCTATGAGCTATACGCTCCTTATGTTCGGCAGTGAGGTTGAATACTTTGACAAGATCTCTCAGTCACCGCACATATTTCAAGATTTCTGTGAAAGGCTGAAGGCCTTTGTGTGGGGAAAACATTAAGAAACACTACGGAGCTTCTGAACATCGAGGGATTCTGCTCTGCACGCACTGTAAATTGCCTATACAGAACATTCGTGCAAGAGAGATCGCCCTCCAGAGTATGAGAAATTCTGTATTTATTTTTTGAAACAGCGATGAAGTAGGTTGGCCTTACACTTGTACAGTCCAACAAACATCACCAACCCCACCAACACTACCGTGGTACCAACCAACAATTTCATATTTACGATGGCATATGAAATAGATAATTTCGGACCTTACTCGGAGCTCTCAAAATATGATTTCCATTCTCTTCCCCAATGCAATTTGGTGCCTTTGTCTCGGGAGTGACATCCTCTTCAGCCCCCACAACCCACAAATAAATGCTGCAGCACTAGTCTCACGATATGGTACCCCCGGAACCCCAGTGCTTTCTGAGATCTAGAGCTTGCACACAAACCTTATTCTCATTTTACTGTGAATGACACCGCAAACAGGTTTTCGGATAATGAGAAGTTTCGATATTCACGCTGTTGCAGATGAAATGCGACATTGCGTCTGGGCTTCGGTTTTTCACATCGATGTTGAGTTTTAGCATTGGTAGGAGTGCCGAGGATGATCAGGCCGTAACAATGTCATGTTTGGTACTCGAGAGACTCTGATCACGCTTGCTTGGTGCCGCCAAAAGGGATGCATATCCTGCCTGAGCTGTATGGATTGGAGAAAAAAAGATAGAATGATTAGACGAGAGCTGAACGGAGCCTTTTATACCAATCGAGCACTCACATGCATGGAATTATCATCTCAAATGCAACTCTTATTAACGCAATCTTGTGGTTACATATAATGTACAAGCGTGACGATTCTAATTCTTGGTATCAATCTACCTGTAGGCAGGCTACCATGCAGTAGCTCTAATTAACTGGCGCACCATCTGTGATTCCTCCATAAGGAACGGCAGTGTAATTTCCAAAGCAAGCATAATCGAACCTCGCAAGCTCCATCTGATGCTTCTGAACCTTCAAGAATGTCTCAAGCTCGCACCACCCGTCCAATCTAGCTCCACATTCTGGGAAGCTTACTCCCAGAGGTAACGTTCTCTGATTAAGTATGAAGTGAAGATAGGTTGTCTTTTCTCCTTCTTCGTAGATACGTTCTGCGGAGAGAGGAGAAGGTGTCTTGATGATTTCAATATCTAGTCGTGCGCCGAAGGGCGTCAGGTGCGAGACGGTCAGGTTGTGGGGACCAGGGTAATGAGTGCTGGGCAGGAATTCCGCGAATTGGCGGAAGCCAAAAGCGGTTAAAATAGCCATGATATTTGTATCGTGGCTGAAATCGAAGTATAGGGATTGGTTCAGGGGAAATGTCTCTTCGCTACTGTCAAGCGTGGTGTTGATTTGAGATCCAGAGTAACCTAGAGTGTGGTTTTCAAGGCGTGCAACAATTTCTTGGACATAACCTAGTCCAACAGCACGGCCAACGGGTGATTGAAAGCCAGATAATCCAGCAAACGTGATATCGAGAGAATACTCAAAGCCGACCCATTCATCATACGTGAAAAGATCACAGAATGCAGAATATCCATATGCAACCTGAAAAACATTAGCAAGAATGACACTCAGGAAGGAGGTTGAATTACTGTTTCATAAGAGCACATCGTTTGTGCTGCGTAGACATCAGACACTGTCCATGTGAAACCCTTTGTCACGCTTTGAAAACGTTCTGTTGCATTTTGCAAATACCGACTGACCCAGTCGGCGGTTGCATCAATGCCTCCCCGATTCAATCCTCCAAAGGCGTTGAAGCAAGCACTGTATCCTGACAACGAGTTGTTGAACATCGGGTTTTCGATTATAACCTCAATGGTGGCATTGTTCGTCCATTCAAGACCAAAGAAGCCAGCCATAAAATACTCTGCGCTCTGAATAGTATTAGCAAACATAACGCAGTGTTTACAAAGAAACAAACCTTCAACATGCGGTCTTGGGTAGTAGTTCGAACAATAATTTTGCTGTTTGGGTTGTAAAGCTGACCGTACTGATAATAGTGCAAAATACCACTCTCAAAAAGCTCTTGTCGTCCTCGGGGAACCAGAATTTCGGCTCCAAGCTCATACTTCCAATTCATGAGGAAGGATAGAGCTCCTGACATCTCATATTTCCCAGAAAGATTTGCAATCTTGTTTCCGAGCACCTCCACTAGGTTGAGAGATGTTGGGTAACGTGATCCATGCCTAGAGAGCATCTAAAATATGTCAATAATCAAATATACCCCGATCAAAAATGAACGAACCTGAACCTGAGCAATCTTGGCCCCATCCGGTAAAGGATACTCTGCAACACCAAATCCAATTGGGTTTGGGAAGTAAGGCGACAGCTGGCCCATAAGCTGAAAGATACTCTCATTTTGCCGTGCTCCCACAATCGGCATCGAAGTCTCTAGAGGGGAGTTTGGATGAAAGGTTGCAGTGGGTGCAAATGAGACTGGATTTGTCTGAGCAAGATTGGGGGCTCGTCCTGTAGCGGTGGGTCCAGCCCAGAGCTCCGGTGAGGTTTGAAAGTATTGAGGGACCTTCGTCGACGTCGCTTTCTCTTTGTGAGACGCAGAAACTGCTGCGACGAGAAGGAATTTCTCGAATAACATGGCAATTGAGCAGTATAACACGGCAGCCATGACAAAGATGAAAGCTGCCCTGCCTAGCACCCTAGTCCTTACATTGCTCTTGCTTTCGTGTCGTCCTGCATCCTGCTGAGGCTCAACTAGATGATAATCCCCCCTCATTCCATCATTGGCTTTAGATAAAGACGGTATAGCCATCGTATGTAGGTTAGAGAATCTACTGAGGAGCGCGTCGTTGATTTGGATGTTGTTCTTGGCACTTCGGCCAACCTGCAGGATCCACCTGACGTAACACTGGAAATCTTAACGCCGGGAAATACCCATTTCGGCGATAGGGGTAAAGCTGGAGGACCATAGGCGAACTGCCATCACTAACAAGAAACTAATAATTTACCCCGCCTTGGATTTATCATAAGAGTTGTGGGATTGGCAGTTGCTTCCAAGTCACAGATTATTTAATGGTAATCTCTTTCTTTTACATTTCTCTTCTTTAAACAAGTGCAACTTCTCAAACTCAGTTCTCGAAATGACCAAGGAAATACCCGAGACCATGCTTGCCGCGCAGGTTGTTGAGGTACGTCTTTCTGTGTTATGATTTGTGTACTCGAAACACTAAGAGTGGAACAGTACAAAAAGCCTTATAAGATTGGCGAGGTCCCAACACCAGGAAAAGAACTTGGCGAACATGATATGCTCGTGAAAGTAGCTGTCGCTTCATTGTGCCACACCGATAGCATGGTCTCTAATGGAGACTTCAAAACCAAGTTGCCTTGCATTGCCTCGCAGTAGGTTATCTTCTCAGTTACCATTTGCAATCCTTATTGGAACCAGAACATTGGGGGAAGTTCTTTGCCAATTTCTCTTCTATGCTCCAAAAATTCGGCGTGATGGCTACGCTCTCATGTTTCCTTAGCATATACACTGACGTTAAATCAGCGAGGGATCAGGGACTGTGGTCAAATTAGGCTCAGCTATTACTAACTTCAAGGTCGGCAACCGTATCTTGTGTAGTTTGACATATAACCGATGCGGTAAATGTTCAGATTGCAAAGGGCCTGAGCAAGACAGACAATATTGTCCTAACGCTGGTGGTTTCCTAGGTGTCACTCTTAATGGATCGTTCGCCCAGTACGAGGTTGTTGACAGTCGAGAGTGCTGCATTCTTCCAGACAACTTAAGTTTTCAGTCTGCTGCTCCTCTTGCATGCGCAGGAATTACTGTCTGGGGTGGGCTTGTCCGAGCTGGTCTGAAGCCTGGAGAGACCATTGCTATCGTTGGTGCAGGAGGCGGACTTGGCCATTTGGGAGTTCAGTATGCCAAGGCTTTAGGCTTGAAAGTCATCGCGATAGATGCACGAGACGAAGGATTGAGTCTGGCCAAGGAATGCGGAGCTGATACCTTAATCGATGCTCGCGAGGGCAAAGAAAAGGCCGTCGAAGCTGTTAAGAAGGCAACAGGAGGTAATTGTGCGGATGCTACTCTCGGTCTCAGCGACCATGACACTGCGGCAGCGCTTGGTGCAGCAGTCACCAAGATGCACGGTATGCAACACCATCAAAAGATTCTGACAAACGAAGCTAAGAGAGACAGGAATACTCGTTCAAATTGCTCAGCCAGTGGAAGTAAAAATTCCGTTTGCAGAATTCATATTCCGTGATATCAGAGTCCATGGCAGCTTGATTAGTAAGATCATCCCTTGCGCATAGCTTGCTTTGGCACACCAAACTCATGAGAATTCTAGGCTCCCGTGGTGAATGTGAGAAGATGCTGAAAGTTGTTTCAGAGAAAGGCATTCGTGTGAAAACTAATCCGTTCGATGGTATCAGGGAGATACCAAAAGCTGTTGACCTTGCACACTCTGGCAAAATGCAAGGCAAGCCGGTTATCATCATTGACAAAGAGGCGATTGCAAACGAGAAGAAGTCCAATCTGAAAATGGTGTAGCGATAGTGGAATGAAAACGAGGCAGTGAACTTGGTCTTTGTTAAGATTTAAACCTAAGTGATATCATTGTTAATGTAAATAGCTTGTTCGCCGAGATCTATATCTGAATAATATAGCTAAATACAAATTGAATATTAGCACTCTAGAAAGGAATGAATTCCTTGGCTGGTTGGGATATCATGTGATATAACCGCTTTTTTGGGCGCGAGACGTCAAAGATGCCTCGAACGAAACAAGGTCAAATCTAAAAATCACGACAAAAATAATGTTGTGAACAATGATTGAAATTGAAATTGAGTTGTCTTCTACTTGAAATTGATAAATATAAGGAGTGACACTCTATCAAAGAGATCATAACATGTCTCTGACAACAATCTGACGAATAGAACATAAGTGATGACAAGAGCTTCCTAGCTTAGAAGTGAAAGGTGTGATAGGAGTATGAATGAGTGACCAGTATAACGCAAAAAGCAAAAATATCCCGAAATTCCAGTTGAGAGGCTATGAGAACTAGTTCTCCATGCCGTGAAGATCTACTTCATCCTCTTATTCGTCTTTCTGTCCAAAGATCCTGCTGATCTCTTGCCTGAAGCGGCGCCAGTAGGTGAAGAGTTTGCAGAGCCGCCTTTGAGCTGTGAAATGAGAGCACTCAATCTGTCCCTGTACCCTTGCGGAGCAGCCCAGCCAACCGACTCCAATCTAACAAGAATATCTTCCAAGTCATCGACATATCTGATGGCTTCTGGGAGATCTTGCAAGATTTTGATGATGAAGCTATTTCCAGCTGGACCCGACCGAGGATCTCCAATCAATCTTAAATAGAGATTTCTGGAGGTCTGCGGCTCCCCATGTGGGCGACGCCGTGGAATGTTCGGATTTTGATAAGCGTCATGATTGCGCTCCCGAACAACGATTCCAAGGATGTAAACCAAAGCTTTGGCTGCTGCTTCTCGAGAAGAGGGGCTTAGAGGTTGTCTTTCGGCTACGTTTTTACTGATTGCTGCAACAATGTCGACCAGTGTCTGCGCGCACCATATCAAATCATGCTGACGACCTGCAGCTTGTCCAATCTCGCAAAAAGAATCAAGTCGATCACAGGCATCTTTTGCCTTGAGACCCATCTTGGTGAAATAATCAGCAGCGCGGACATCGCGAGAGACCAGATACTGCAATTGATTGAAAATGCGGTCATCAAGAATGAGAAGTTTGGAGACAGTTGCTTCCAGATCGCCCCTGGCGAAAATGGTCTCTCTGGTAAACTCATCTGAGGCGTCAAAAATATCTCGCCGATAGTCATCGGCGGTATCGGGGGACATGGTCGCCATGATGTCACGAACATCCCGGATCCTATGGCTCATTCTACCTTGCTCCTTTCGTCCAGCGACTGTCGAGGAGTAGTCTTTGCTCAACTGCCATCGAGTCTCTTCTGGAACAGAGTCGGCTTCTTCTCTGAGCTCCCATTGTAGGTCTTCACAGACTCGGTCAAGACCAAGAGTAGAAATCTGCTCGTATGGTGTAAGATATGTTCCACTGGAGTTTTCGGGTTGTGTTTCCGAAAGTTGCTCCAATAGCCACAACACATGGCGGCATGCTGGTTCTCGACAGGAGCAAATTGGCTCGGCGGGGGCTGCGGTGCTGATCCGAATGCTGTATCGCTCTACTTGAGCATATGCTAATTGAAATGCGTAATGTTCACCAGTATGCCTGCAGTGATCGATCGCAAACACTCGATGGGTGTAAATGGCAGTCCCTTCGTCTTCTTCATCCTCACAATCGGAGCCAGATTCTTCCTCAACATCCTCCTCTGAGTGTTCGTCTGAGCTTGAAGAATCAGCAATAGCTAGTGATAGAGCTTTGCCCTTGCCCTTTGGGTGTGTTCGCGAGGACTGCATTTGATTGATAGAGAGCTTGCTGAAACTCGAAATCGGAGCAGACATTGAAATGATGTATGAGCTGTTCTTTGACAACTGCCATAGCGGCACAATTGTAACTTATATATTCGGCAATTCGAGATACGTCCATTGTTCTGCCTGTGAATATTTCACCATGTCAGTTTGAGTAGCTATACTAACCGCCGTGAAGCTCTGATTCAACAACATCATGGTCTCGAAGCTGGTCTCCATGGCCCTTCAAATGGCCGGCTGGAAGCTACGATGGTGAATGGAACTTTGTAAGATAGCATTAGGTGGATCAAATGTAATGGTAGAGTATGGAAAGTTCGTTTACTGCACTCCGCCGCAAATTCGAGGTTGGAGGTGGTTGTTGGAGGATGGACCAATCCGGCGACCGGAAGCCCATGAAGGATTGCCGAGGCTGACTTCACTTTTACAGCCGCCATTCTCAAAGTCAGAAATCAACTTCTCCCTTCAGAAATCAGGTCTTAAGGTATAACGGTCGCTTTCTCTTGATTCTGGTAAGGCTTTCTACCCCTTTTTTGTTGGATTGAGCCTTGGGTCATGGCCTCGGCACTGACAAAGACACACAATACAGTATTTAGCCTCAAGTTTGTTTCGATTCAGGAAACACCCAACGACCAAGTGGATTCATCAATGGGTCTACCACTTACTTGCAATCGCACGTAAGTGGAACACTTGATGGAAAACTTTCTCATTGTACTTCACGCACGCAATCACACACGACCCAAAGCAAGGGAACACCGTTGAATGACCAACACTGATCACATTTCTTTGCTTTGCATTGTTCTCCAAATACCTACATGTCGGCATTTATCCGCATCCGCATGAACCCTGTGTCAAGTGACGAAACATCATCAGTATAGCAAGGACAATTACTGAACCAACGATGCACTATTGTTGGCTGTTGGACGCTGTGAAGATGGTCGTGGTTGACCCTGCTATCCAACCAAGATTATAATTGAATTGGCCCCCATACCTCAGAAGTGTCCAGTATCATCAGTACAGTATTCATCGCCGGCAATTCCGAAATGTAAGCTGCTTTTGGTGTGGTGCTTCTAAAGCCAGATATTTTCTTTGGGTGCCTGAAGTTAGTGTTGGAAGCTGAACTGCACATCAGAAGCATACGGTTGCCAAGACCACATATAGAGAGTCTCTTCAACAAGTCAGTGCGGTCTGAAGTGTTATTGTATCAGCCGCAAATCAAGATTTTTCCCTCGCACGGCGTCTGTTATACATGCATTTGCCCTGCTTTCTTGACTCATTGGAGATCAAGCACCACACGACCCTTCATCTTTCCCTCGGACATCTCCTTGAAGACTTCGGTCAGATTCTCCATCTTCTCAACTCTCAGCCGTGTTTTGACAATTCCTCGTGCTGCTAAATCCAGAACCTCTAAAGCGTCTCTTTGGTTTCCAACAGCAGATCCCCTGATCGAAATCTCTGATGCAACCAATGCGGCTGGGAACGATTTGGCAATAGGAACCGACTACAACGAGTCAGTAGAGCGCTATGAGCAAGATAGCAGAAGCAGAAGCAGGAGAGACAGGTTTTCTGTCATATTGCACAAGCTTTGCTTCTGAATCTGCTGGCTCAATAGGTTGGCCTCTAAAGCTAGAGGCAATGACACCTAGAGGGAACTCACATCTCCTTCTGGCATGCCAACGCAGACTAAAGTTCCTCTGAACTTTAAAAAATCGAGAGCTTGTGCGTAGGCTCTGTTCGATGCTGTGCATACAATCACAGCAGATGCGCCAAGCCCTGAAGTTGTCAGCATTCTGCTTGGAGAAGAAAATCCCTGAGTCAGTACCTCCGGTTATCCTCTTAACCTCCTCTGGCAATGTTTTGTCATCGAATTTAGTGATATCAAGAAAAGCCTCGGCACCGCATTCCATTACCAAGTCTTCCTTGCTTCCATGGTCAATTCCAATGATTCTCAAAGCCATCCCCCGAGACCCGATTTGACAAGCAAGATGGCCCTTCGCGCTTGTTAGCGAGATGCGGCAACCACCCGGTAGTCTCAACTCACCAGTCCTCCACCTGCGCCAGCTAATCACCAATTAGTAAAAGTCGAGAAAACTATTTTCGGAAAGGCCGTACCTATGACAACCCACTGTCCACTTTTCGCTTCTGATTTTCGCAGGGCTGAGTAACTAGATTCGCTTAGTCTGCGGCCGAACAAGCGACCCCCTTTCTAGCCATTGGGGCTGTGAGAGAAGACACTCACGTTGTGACACCAGCACAAAGCATGGGCGCTGCGTCTTCAGAAGGCAAGGCATCAGGGATTGGTGTGACGTAGTTTGCAGGTGCGAGAGCATCTACAATTGGGTAAGTAAGCTTCTGGAAGAATCGCTCAATTGGAAGATGAGATCTCAGCTTCTTTCCACCCATGCAGAATTAATAGAAAAATCTACGAACACTGTTGAAAGGTACCAGGATCTAAGAAACTGTGTCAGCATAATCTTTCAACTCAATCTCACGGCCAGGCCGAACTTACAGTAGTAGCCTGAAATCTTTTGATTCTACACAGGAACGATTAGGAAGGCAGATTATACTTCATCGAATCACTCACAAAACACACTCCATCTGCACCCTCTAGACATGCTTGGCAAGCACCACAGGCTGAGGCAATCCACTGGTCGTTTTTCAGCTTTGTCTGGATTTGCAGACCTCATCAAACACTTGCCTTGATTCCTACTCGATCGCCGACTTTTACTCGTCCATTCTCAGATCCAGGACCGAGTTTATGAATAATTCCAACACCCTCATGACCTCCAACCTGCCCTGCTTGGGTAGGATAGGGCACTTCAAAACGATCAGCTATGCTCTGCCTTGAGACGTCAGGCTCTTACATCCTCTCCAAGAATTCTCCATGACACCCATATCACTGTGGCAAACACCCGAGTGAGTCAATCGAACGAGAACATCGCCTGGACCTGGCTCGGGGGTATCAAGTTCCTCAACCTTGGTCGAAATTGAGCCAGGCTTATCATAGACCACAGCTTTGTACTTCTTCGGTATGTCAAATGTTTTCTGTGTAGCAGCGGTAGTCATTTTTGTGGTATGATTTTTATATTTCAAAATTCTCGATAATTTGATACAAGTTTGTAAGGCCAATGTGGAATATCTAATAGGTTATATACATGTTTGAAGCGGGGACTCCCCCAAGATCACAGTATTCCTTGGTGCCCCCGGCAAATATTGAGAGCACCGAGGTCGATATCCGGTTTCTAGTTCAGAATGGTAGCGCAATGGAAGAGTAGCATCATTATGTGGTGGGGTAATGCGGGGTAGGCCTTCCCATTTCAAGCGACTCGCCTTCATTTTCGATTGTTACAACCTGTCATATCACTTATCTGCTGTTGCACTTGGATGAAATGGCACTCTCTACACAGTTACACGAACTTGAACTCAGGCCAGAGGGTTCTAATATTTGTAGTGAAGACAAACATTCGCCTTGTTTCACAGTAATCGTTGAAAATGCAAGATATCGCTTTCATGCATATTTGCTACCGCATGCTTTGTGGCTGTAACTCTAAGACTCTAAAATGTTCTAGATTCCTGCCAAGGGCTGAACAGAAATTCTAAATTGCCTACCAAACTTGAAGTTTGTCCAAAAGTAGTAGTTCCACTAAATGTGACCGCCAGGAACTGAACTTGAATCGTCAATTCCGAAACTAGCATGCTTTGTATCAATGATAGGTTAGACAAGCTTATCAATTAGATGATTCGGTGGCTATTAGACTGCAAGACATAGTAGCATTATTAGATACTACCAAAAAAAACAAGGAAAAGTACTGTCACGAAGGATCTTCACCACCAACCGAGGCTACTCAACCAGCTATTTGGGAATCTCTAAAATGATAAGCACTCCATCCTCTTCATCTCCATTGCTTGAGCCTTAGGAGAAAACGCATAATATCGACATAATGCCTATCCTATGATTGCTGCAGCTATTCAGAGGTTTTGATAACCTGAGTGAGGCGGGGTTAACACTGATGTCGACCTCGGCTATTTAAGAACATCTGAAGTTCTGTTCCACAACATGAGCGACTTCATAACATCCCTATTTTTCATAGGGCGCAGCTCCTCGGGGCCTTCATTCCTCCATCCAAGTAAAATTCATTGCCAAATACTATGCCATCTAAAATGGACAAGCCAACCCCTCAATCTGTGCATGAAACCGAGACACATCAAAGATATGGAGCTTTCCAAAATCAGCTGTATAGAGGTCATGAGCCATGCTCTTTCATACAAGCTGTAATTACTGATATTGATATAGCTGGAATCCTCCATGGACGACTTCCTCTCGTGACCACAGATCCAAATAAGCTAGAAGAGCAGGCCAAGAGTAGTCTGGCGCCCGCTGCCTACAATTATGTTGCTGGAGGGGCCGGCGAGAGAGCAACTATGGATGCGAATAGACTCGCTTTCAGGCAGTGGAAAATGGTACCGCGTATGCTGAGAGAAACAACTCATCGCGATTTGACGGTGAAGCTTTTTGGTGAAGCATATGGTGATCGAGTCCCATAGCCTCTACCAAAGTAATTCTAATCGATCTTCAGCAACTCCTGTCTTGATGGCTCCTGTTGGGTATGTTTGTAATGTTTACACTCTTTAAAATGCTGGCGAGAGCCGAACCTCATGAGAGCTAGCTTAAGAAACTATTTCTGGGATTATGACGATTCTGCCTTCTAAATCCGACTCTCAATTCGCATTTTCGATATATACACTGACAATATAAAGCGTACAGACGATATTCCACGAAGACAAAGAGACAGGCCTCGCTCAAGTCTGTTCTGAGATTGGTGTTCCATACATTCTTTCAACTGCTTCCTCGAGCACAATTGAAGAGGTCGCAGAAGCTAATGGAGCAGGCCCACGTTGGTTTCAATTGTACTGGCCGCAAGATGACGAAGTCACTGTTTCTCTCTTGAATCGTGCCAAGAACAATGGTTATAAGGTCCTTGTCGTCACACTGGATACCTGGGCTCTTGCTTGGCGACCTGCGGACTTAGATGGAGCTTATGTACCATTTATGAAAGGGGTAGGTAACAAGATAGGATTTACCGATCCGGTATTTAGGAGGAAGTTCAGGGAGAAATTTGGGGTAGATCCAGAGGACAAACCAATGAATGCTTCAGAAGAGTGGATTGGGGATGTGTTTTCTGGAGCGGCGCATTCGTGGGAGGATCTTAAGGTGCTGAAAGATCACTGGGAAGGCCCTATTGTTTTGAAGGGAATTCAGGTAACTTTGCGTATATGTCTGAAATATGACACCTTGTGCTGATCTGGGTTAGCATCCCGAGGACGCAAAATTAGCGGTGGAACACGGAGTGGATGGGATTATTGTCAGCAATCATGGAGGTAAGTAAAGAAGCCATACTATCAATTGAAGATTGCAAGCTAATATTCACTAGGTAGACAGCTTGATGGAGCTGTTGGATCTCTTGAAATGCTTCCCGAAATTGTCGAAGCAGTTGGCGACCAGATTACAGTTCTCTTCGACAGCGGCATTCGAACTGGGGTTGACATTATCAAGGCGCTATCACTTGGCGCAAAAGCTGTACTCGTTGGCAGGCCTGCCATTTACGGACTTGCAATTGCTGGAAAGGTGTCACCTCAATCTAATCTGTATGTGCTAAAGCTGACAAGTTTCTAGGCTGGAGCGAAACAAGTCCTGCAAGGCATTCTGGCGGACCTCGATCAATCGATGGGACTTGCGGGGATTTTGAATATCGAAGGTTGCAATCAGTCTATGATTAGAAAGGTGCAGTATGCTGGTGATTTAAAGTCTTCAAATTAGCGTCGCAAAAGTCGTTATAGCGGTGCCATTTTGCGTTCTTGAGGGTTGAGAGAGACACGAAGAGCGTATATTGTTTTGTAGGTCTTAAATTCGCGCAGCACTATGCTCAATCTATGGACCTACTTTTCTCTATTGCCAGTCAGATATTTATTTCATCGATCAAAGATGAATTGGTTTGAGTTCAGAATGGCACAAGGAGCAAATTTGATCGCCAACATAGCAGTCCCAAAACTTCACTTTAGAACGAATCGAAAGTGAATCGCAACAAATTCACAGCGACAGAATTTCTATCTCCAATTCACCTTTTAAGTTACTGGTATCCACGTTTCCTAAATTAATATTCATTACAGCCGCTAGGTTGAGTTGTTTAGCATGACTTCTAAATCACAACAGTATAAAGCACCGTCAAAACAAACACTTTCTCTCTGGCACTATCTTCAATAGTTTTTAATCATATACTCTATACATTAGTTTGTTAAAAGCTGCCATCAATTCTAAGCAATTGGCATATCCTCCAAACTCAACTTGCGATCAATTTTCGCCGATTCAAGACAATCATTAGACGCCACAACAAGAAGGCCTTCAAAGTCAACGAGCATGGCAAGCAACCAAACAGTATCTACTCAGAAGCAGACTGCAATCGGAAGAGCATCTTTGAGAATTGGGTGGCACCTAATATCCTTACTCCCCACGTACACCTCCCAATACTCATGCTCGAATTCGCCTCCTCTGCTCATCAATCGCAAGCCCTCTGCCGTATCGAGACATTCTACGAAGACAAACAACTCAAGGGCATCTACATCCCATTGTCAGATACAAGGTGTCGGGACCTTTGCTCTGGGTATGGGGGATTCAACTTTCCATTTTCGATCGCGGAGCGCTGGTTTCGGGCCTTGTGCAGACATGTCCTAGAGTCTGCGAACGCGGGACACGAGAAGAATGGCTGGCGCAAGGAGTGTACCGCGGGAGAGATTTGGCTGCTGGGTAAGTTGAAGGAGAGGGGATGGCTGGATTGCGAAAAGATCTTCAGAGCAGAGCTTGTTTTGAAGGCAGCTTGCATGTTTGAGGAATGCAAAGAGACTACGGCGATTACCTTGGGTATTTTCTCGTCGCGTACTGAGCAAGGCCAATTGATAGAAGACTGCGAAGACGTTCAATTAGCAACACCACCTGCTACTCCGGTCTTGTCAGCAATAGATCTCGATGTCGATAATGGCCCTTGGGTCCAAGCACCGTACATCATTTCCAGCCTTGCGAATTCGCACAGTTCGCAAATTCACGAGCTTCAACACGCATATTACCATCTCTTCCCAGCATACCAACAATTCGTCGAAGAGACACTCAAAAACACGGTGTATCTCACCCAGAAACAGCGGAGTGTGGTCATGCTGGATCTGAAGCACAGGTATGCGGATGAGGTATGCATCGATGAATTCCAGGCATATGCGGTGGATCTGTATCTTAGTGGCGGTTGTCAATTTGGGAACAAAGTTCTGGATGAGAGGATGAAGGTAGTAGGGAAGCTACTAGATAGCTTTTGTCGAGGTGTTGTGTGAGTGAAAGATGGCATAAATGGGGACGCCAGGTAGTTTGGAAGTGACGCAGACTAGAAGTGAGGATGCAATTAAGCGAGGATGAAGAAGCGTCGAGACCAGTGAATCCACCTTAGAAGGGAGAAGATTGATACCCCTGCAAGATTGAATGGTCGAATATACGAGTCGGACAAATTGGGCATTAAAGTGCGATATGGGCATTTTCATTGGTCGAAAAATAACAATATCGCCTCGGGGTCAGTGCTTGGTCGGCCTCATCGTCGCTTGTATCACCTATCTAGATTGTTTCACCGACAACTCACATTTAGATGATGACACCGAGTTCCAAGTATTCTCATAAAGAGACAGCCTGCTTGTATTTCTTGACAAAATTCTCATCAATTTGTTCAGCTTCAACACTACGAAAGTGATAAATTCACCAGCACTCGCCTAAAAGTGGAGATTTTTACAGCGTCTTCGTGAAATACAGTAAAAAGCAAATCAAAGAACACTGGAAATATGTCGCAACCATACGTTGTATCCGAGATTGAAATCCCCTTCTCACCTCAGGATGTACGAGAAGTTGTAAGTGCCAACCCACAAAAATACAAGCTGTCCTTCTCCTTCGTGCTGATTCGCAACCAAATAGTTTCTCGACTTCGAGCACTTCAGCGACATCAAATCAACGATGATCACAAATGTGTCGCGGCGCAAAGGTGCAACGGGACCAATAACAGTTGGCGAAGTGCTAGATGGTAATTTTGGGATGATGGGATTTGGAGGGTGCACTGTCCTCGTGAGTTCTAGACCTCGTGTCCATATTTCTCAAAGACCAACAACCACTAACTATGAGCACAGGAGAACACGCCATCGACGTTCACTTGGTCGGGGATAATCTTCACCATCATGGCGGGAAAGCATAGTTTCTACTTTCTTCCTAGTGAGAAAACACCCGGTCATACGACCTTCAGACACGAGGAGACGCCATATAGGATTAGTACTATACTATTTAGACTCTTGCCGGTACAGACTGCCTTTGATGGGTTCTGCAAGGACTTCAAGACCCGCGTTGAAGTAGTGAAAGGGAAGCCGGGTCAAGCTACTGGTGGTGGGCTTTGATGGGTTAAGATGAGATGTGATGAAGATGGGGGTGAGGGGTAATCTAGAACATTGCAATGAGATTTGGAGGAGGCTTGATACGACGAAGGAGTTGATGGTATTATTGCATCCAATCGAACAAACAGTTGGGGTCCAAAATCCTCTCGCTAAAGCTCCCAAGCCGTGAAATTAATGAGGGTTATAATGACTCTATAACAGTCAAGCCTGATGTAAATATGATAGAAACTTTCTTTTCATCAGTCACAAGGTACAAAAGTGATCAAACTAAACAAAGCACCTAAACTCTAAATTTCCTTCTGGCTCAAGATCAAAAGACCAAAGCCAGACCCAACGATCTCACAACGTCCCGAAAAAAGAGAGCAAAAGTGTGATGAGATGCAGCAGCCCTTGCAGCGAGCCAATGTGCCGCACTCTGCATCGAGAAGTGATAGGTAGCTCGCGGAAGTGCCGCTTGATTGCCGAATAATTGGCGAGCTCCCAGCCATCTCTGCAGTTCTGAAGAGTGAAGATGAGTTCGGTAAGCGAGCGAGTCGGAAGTGCATTGCATTTCGCTTGCGGAAAAAACAGTTGACAAGCACTTTGGATGAATTGAATCAAATAATTAGCTGTCGGTTGTGCTTGCAACTTTGCGTAGCATAGCGGGGTGGTTGAGGTGATGGATAAGCAAGCTGGCATGAAACAAACAGGCACTTTCCACGAAACATAGATACCTTGCGACAATATACTCTCAGCTGACCTTGCAATATACTGTCTGAGTATCTCTATTGATTGAAGTGACAAAAATCGATACTTCTGCACTAATGCAGAAGAAGCCTTGCTCAAGTGTCTCTTGACACATGAAAACATACAGCAATATTGAGTTTCAAAGTACTTTTGTAGGAAAACAGGGGAACTTACTTAGGTTAGTGACAAAGAAGCTTGGGGGTTTGTCTCTCCAACTCAAGAGTACCTCCTCGGTGTTGGTACTCTTTCCAAACACAATACTCCTTTTACTATCTCTTTCACAAATCCAAAACAGCGCCCCCAACTCCTCACGCCCCGCCACTTTGACACAATCCCCCCTTCTCCTTCTGCTCCTCCTCATTCCTTGCACTCCCAAACCTTCCAAACCCACCAAATGCTCAATAATTAGCCCACAAAATCACAAACGACAATGGGCGCTTAACTGCCCTTCCACCCACCCAATCAGCACCTCTCTACGCCCCACCGCACCCGCATCTCCCAAACCACCACACCGCACGTCCTCTCGTGCAGCCAGTCACGGTGCGCAAGCTGGCACTGGCCAGCGCCAGCCCTGCTGCTTCCAGAAAGTCGGGCGCTTAGATGACTTTGCACGCTTTGGAGCTGTTGGAGCCTGCCATGCGTGTTCCGGGTTCTTGGTTCATGTGGTGCTGCCGCTTGCCTGGTTTGGGCTAGGCGTGCGATATGCTGCTTTACTGACACTCCATGGGCTCGTGGCTGTGGAGGCATGCCCTCTTGGAGGGGCACGGGAGTGGAGATGCTGTAATTTTGGACATGGACTTGGGATGGAGAGAGAGGCGATCAGACTGATGGAACTGTGACGACTCAACGCGCCTGACATGGGCTTAAGATCTAGAAATGGGATACAGACAAAGAGAAGAAGGGATGAACCCTCCAACGCACCATTCTGGTGATGAAAACTCCAAATTCCAGAAGCATGACTGGCTTACAGCACAAGAACTCCATCTCATGTTTTGAGCCTGAACCTAGAGATTCAGAGTTGCATATCAAGAAGTGAACCAACAGCTGAATGAATTATGCTTGTTCTTGAAGATCAGACCTCAACATCCAGGAAAGATCGACCAGCTCGCAGCTCTCCAGCAAACAAGTAAGGCTGATCTCATGCCGCCGAATTAGAGGCCTCCCTCTTCTTGTACCTGGTTGGCAAACAGGACACCAAAATCGAGGCCGCCCACTCACGTACTAGCCACCGCCAAAACAAACCTTCGCTGGTTACCTACTGGCCGCCTAACGGGCTCTGTTGATTGTTGATTGCACGAGTTTCTCATCGGGCGCCGAAAATATGACATGAAGCGAGAAACAAACGTCGGGTCTCAGATCTGGCTCTGTTTATCTTTTCTCATGATAGCGGAATCGCGAGACACTAAGACATCACTTATCGAAGACACGCAACCCATTGGTAAAGTTATTGAATCTTTGAATTTGAATCTGCATTTGCTTATTCTGGTATCACCAAGCTGCAAAACACCGACCATCCTTCTTTCTCCAAACCCAGCAATCCCTGAGGTTCCTCCCTCCCCTAAAATAAACGCCTTTGAACGCCTCAAGTCCCGTCTCAGTCCTTGAATTCCGTTTCCACCTCCCAAAAATAGCTGCAGTGCTGTCCTCCAATGCCAATGCGCTATGCATGCAACGATATGATACTCATATGGCACGACTTTGATAAGCTTGCTTCCAAGCTAAGCTCCTCGCCAACGCCATGAAAACACAGATATCCAACATTGCATGCAGCTAAGCAAACAAACAACCCGGTTTGCTCACTCACTCTCGTGCTTTAATTCGCCGTTAAACTTGCTTCAACGATGCTCCAGGCTGGTGCGCCGAGCAAGACAGCGTAATGTGATGTGTGGTGATAATGCGACGCGTGACGTTTTCCTCTCCCAAGACATAATAAAATAACTTCTCGAGCTTCATGTTCGCAAAAATCGAAGACAGAGCTCGTAAATGGTGGATTATCTGGATCAATGTGATTCGTACAGAAGAGAATGTGAGGGTGTGGCGTATAAAAGTGATATAGCACTTGATGCGATTAATCTCAAGTGAGGTCAAGATCATCTATTCAATCTTTCTCCTCTTGCCCTTGGGTGCCGGAGACATTCTCGGAGTCTCCGTGTACGTGACTGTCCTTGTCACAATCTCTCGGACCTGGCGTATGCTCGAACGTGATGTCTTGGGCGACTTGATATCAAAATGTCCCCTCTTCGACTTGTAATCCCAATCATATGGCGAGCGAGCACTTCTTGCGCTGAATGGCGAACGAATTGCCGAGCGAGGTGTTGCGCTCAATGGTGATTCGGCACCTGAGAATGCTGGAGAAGGTGGTATGCGAAGTCTTCCCAATCTGCCAGTTGAGGGCGCAGAGGAGGGAAAGATGAAGGCGGATGTAGGTGGGGCTGTAGATGTTGGAGATTTGTGAGTCTCGCAATTGCATGAGCAGTCGCTATGCTCACTTGTGCTTGTTGAAGGAGCGGAAGTAGGCGTGGTCCTTCCAGATGACGGAGTCTTGTTGTCAATGGTAGGGCTCATTGACTTGAGAAAATCCGTGTACGCAAGAGGAGGGGTGATTGGTGTCTTGAGTGAGTCCTCCTCTTTTTTGATGAAGTCTGCATATCCAGGAAAAGGGCTCCGCGCAGAGAGGGCCGAGAGCTCGGAGGGGAAGGCTGATGACAACTCGGAGGGAAAGGTCGAGGTCATAGGAGTCTGAAGCTGTGGGAGCTTAGGCTTGGTAGTGGGAGCCATGGTGAGATCTACTTGTCGTAGGTAGCGAGTGTCTTGAGGATAAAGAGTGACTCGGGGACAAGAGGCTATGGCTGTGAGGATGACGGGTAGGCCGTAGAGGGAAGAAAGAAAAGAAGGTTGTGTACGAGGTGGTGTGGGAAGTATTATATCGTAATGGGAAGTTGGTACTGTTGTGGCAAGTGAGTGCAGCGAGCGCGTCGGTGTGGCAGGACCAAATTCGTGACCAATATAGCAGCCAGTGCTATGTGGGATCGTGGGTGGATAATAGATGAAGGCGCTTGTGATATGGAAGACAGAACAAGTGTGAAGGCGAAGGAGATGTGGGAGGATAGAGGAGGTGGTGCAGTGGGCGCGATGCAATGTTGGGTGCTCGATGCACGCTGAGCTGCAGTGTGCAGCAACTTTTTTGGAGTTGTGCTTGAAAACGGGTGTGTGAAGTGGATGGTGGATGAATTGGTCTGAGTCCGACCAGGGTCAAGTCCGGCGACAACAGTAAGAGAAGTGAAGGGCGTAAAGGCGGCACTGAGGTGATGCAAGTTATGCAAGATACCTTGAAGACACTAGCTCGCTTTGTTTGGTTTTTTCGAAATTAAGCGAGCGCCCGGAAGTCTATCTCGTCAAGGCTATGCCGGCGGGAAGGACTAGAAACAATCTTGACACACGACCGTGATTCGATGAGACGTCTGACCGAGTATGAAGAGGAAGACGGCCGAAATAGAACAATAATAGCCTGAGGATTTCTTGTGTTTGCTGTGTTTGGAGGTGCTTGAGCTGTGTGATTGGTGATGAACTCTTCTTCAACGGATGAGTGGCCTGAATGGAAACACGATTTTTTGGACTTCTCAGGAACTTGAACGGGTGTTCGATTGGATGAACAGGGAGAGTGGGTAGTTCTGAATGACTTGGAGTATTGGTTGCTGGGGGTGATCGAGTGGTCCTGATCAGCTCCTAGGATTGGACGTGATTCGCGCCTGGCGAAGTGCAGAACAGCGTTTGTGAGACGACAGTAAGAAGGTATGATTGGCTCTCAGCGCAACAGTGCTTTACTGCTTCTTGTTCAAATAGGCTATACTTAGAAATCCGTGTTGTGTTGGCAGTCGGCGGCACGAAGAGTGAAGGCGGTGATGGACACTGGAGAAGACGAGACTTTCTGACAGCACACGGGAGAAACAGTGTCTACCGTCGGAATGTCGATCAAGGTGAAGATTGACCCGTGGATTGGTCCGTATTTTGAATTTTCAGAATGTTTGTTGGAAGTGGAGAGCCGAGAGGCGAGGAAGTAAGACGACCGGGAACTTCTTCAATCGGCGAGCTTCCTTTCCTTTTCAATAGTGTGTATTTCAATAGTTGGTGAGCCGGGATCAAAATTCTTGTTTTCCAGAGGGATGGTTCCTGGGACTCTGTTGCAAATCAATTGGTCCAGAGAAGCGTGATGAGGAGAAAATGTTGGTGATTGTTGGTCTGCTGACTCGGATCTGATGCAGGGCAGAGGCACCTTGGGAGGAATTGTTGGAGATTTGATGCTTTCGGAAGAGCAGTTTATCTTTCGGAATTTGCGATTGTTATGTACTCTCCAACATGCTTTGTTTGTTTGTTTGTTTGCGATTCTGTAACTCTGTACAGTTTGTAACATTTGCCCGCGCGGCAGTATCTACAACAATTCTACTGGAAATCCCAAGTGGTCGAATCATTAGATATCGCAATGCTCATTTTGCTGCTGGCTGTACAAATCTCGGCCAAGTTGCGGAACTCCCGCGCGCTTTGAGACCTCTACAAGGATACCAGCCGCCAGCTCCGATGGTATCTCCTAGCGACTTGTTGGAAAGAGGCTCAAGGAAGACATCTGAGTGGCTGTCATACCACGGCATCCAATGGTGAGTGCCAATAGACCCAGAGAGAAGCTAGCAGCGCGCGGCAACGCTGATAGCTTCTCTCCGAATGGGATGTGTAAGGATGAAAGCTTCTCTACATCTTCTGTGAAATGGGTCACAGCTTCAATACCGTGAGCAAATGGCACTTGCAGTCCTATGACCATTGGCGCTATGTACTCAACAGCGCCAGATTTTTGCATGAAGATTTCAATATCGTTGGCTGCTTCACGAGATCAGGTTGCGTGGATGCGACCCTCAACATCTTTAATTCATGTCCATGCCTAATGTTGACCACGAGTTGTGGCTTCAAACCTTATGTGAAGGCCGAGACTCAAAGTAGTCCAAGCTTAGTTTCCAATGGAAGCTAGAACGCGCTTCACTCGTAGTCCTTCTAAGAGGTATCTGATCAGGTGTACATATCAGTGCCTGGTCTCTGGCTTCTCCATACATCTGCCTTTCTTGATCTCCTGTCTAAAATGTTAGCATGTGAATAAGCACCCAATAACAAAGTATCGTATTCGATGCAATCATACGGTAGGCGAGATCTTGGTCAACTGTTCCTCCCTGCTGCAGAACATTCGTAAACCAAAAAGCCGTTGCCGTCGTTGAGGCCATAGGAACTCGACCATAAGACAGCGTCACGACTTGCCAAATAAGATTCGGCGGGTAGAGACGACTGACCTACTCGACCACAGTGTCTCTTACTTGTTCTGATTTGGCGGGGTAATTTTCATCAGCATCGCTCTTCACTTCGCAAATGCCATTCTCTTGAAGCTTCCCCGCAGGTCTGAGCGCCTACCGAGGGCACTGCAGACCAGTTGAAGCACTATGATCTAGCTCCAAAGAAGGCTTTGGGTGGTTGAGGTGGATGCCATGCATCTACCAGTGGCCAAGTAAATCTGCAGTAGACGCCCCCACAAGATTCACACTGAGTGTCCCATCACGAGATACCGTTTGGCGCTGAAACATCAGGAAAGATGGAAAACTTCATCTTATTGGCTATGGGTAAATATTTCTTGTGATGACAGTGATTGAACATTCTTATGTCCTAGAATTTGTTGGCTCTAATCATATCGATAGTCCTATCTATTCTTAGAGTCTTCCAAAAGACAGTCTTGTTGTCCGAAGCCATGTAGCCAGAATGCAGTCTCAACAGACTTGTTCGCCTCTTTGTTAGTGTTCGATTTCAATCATGTTCGTTTCAACCAAAATTATTGTTCATTGACCGCTCATTTTCCCCATATGATTGTTGTGATTTCAGTTCTGTTGATTGAAGCTGCTATCTCCGTCGCCTCCTTATATTCCCTGGCATTCGTTGCGGGTGTCGAAGTCGTCTACCTCTTCTTCCATCACACCTTCAAGGTGCGAAGTATCCTATTTGGAGTTTATTGGTTTGTTCAAGAGACAGTCTTTCGGCGTAGCCGATTCACATAGTCATTGATACTGATCACTGCAGAATAGGCTTCTTTACTATGTTCTCTTTGGTTTATGGCTACGATGCTGCTTAATCCTAAGCCATTACAACCTGTTCGACACTCTTGAATGGATTGATTACTGGCAATCATTCGCCTCAGGCGGATACTCTGCAGTTAGGATTACTAGTGGCCAAACAACGACTCGTATCCTCAAATCCCCTTATTCTCAATTACTCTCCTTACCAGCGTCATCTTCATCACCAGATTGTATTCGGAAACGCTATCCTCTTCACACAAACGATTATGCGGTGAACCTAGTCAATATATTCATCATTCTCTAATGCATATCCTTATATATCTATGTGCTAGACATATACACGCAAGGTATTTTGGCGAGGGACTTCGCTGAAGTTCCTATATTTCGCACTTCCTGGTTCTGTTCAGCCGGACACCAAACTCTTGATACGCTTCGAGAGTCAAGTCAACTAGCAGAGAAGTGCTTCGACCTCCCTGTTTTTGTGATGGAGAATTCACTTAGGATGGCGGAGATTGTGGTCGTCCATAAAACACATGTCGTCCAATACGATGAACAGCTCAAAAATCCGGAAATCGCCCACGATCTTGCATTTTTTCGAGATTGTTCAAGTGATGAATGGGCGTTTAGCACAAAAATTTGTGGGAAACCAGTACGAACTGTATTGTTCAAGGTTTGGAAGTCTAGTAGCTTCCCAACTCATTTGTGGGTTTTATTGGTCAGGTTTGTCTGCCATATATCTGCAGGCAGGAAGCTCCAAATGTTGTGAACCTGGCAATACATCATATACTACTGCTTAAATAGCTTCAAACCTCTACGGAGTAGATGGCGTCTGACTTTCGTTGCTTCTCGATGTTAATCACCTAGTTCTTCTCTCTGATGCAGGCACTCAAGCGAGTGCCATGCTTTGGAACTCAAAGACGCTACCACTCTGCCACATTATATTATACTTCCGTGAAAAGAACTTATATATGATTCTCTGCCTCACATCAATTTTATCGTTTCACCCTTTCTACCTAGCGCTAAAATTCGTCATCTGGATAACAAACACTACTGTGTGAAAGAGAATCGGTGAAGCCAAAATGTAAAACCATGGTTTATATCCAAGTATGTCAACTAGGTACCGATAATTCTGTATGTGCCAAGGCATCAAATGATATCCTAATTATTATATAATCGATCAGTCATGTCCTTCTTGTTCCTGCAAAAACATTCTTCGCAAAATCTCTTATCCTCTATCTCCAGAGCCAGTACCTCCATAACCCTTGAGCTGCGCACAAGGCGTGTTTGGATATTCCACAAACGCAATGTCAACCTTGATTCCATAGACGTCACGGAAAGTGCTGTCCTTAGGCAGGTAAGGTGCCTTGATAGTGACATCACCCTTGATGCCCACTGGTGCATTATTGCCGGTCGAAAGCGTCGTGTTGTAAATGTTGATCTGATTGTCGCAGATAATGCCTGCGTTTGTGATCGGTTGGTTTGTGACATTGACATAGCTAATTTCCAATGTTAGATATCTCTTCATTTGTAGACTGAGCAAATCGGCTGAGATTATCAATGTTGGAGAAAAAATGCTGCATTGATTGAAGGGCACTTCGAAAAGTGGTTCGGAGCTGAGACGAAAAACTTACAAGTTCAAAGGCCAGGGCGCCACAGCAGGTAAAGACTTATACAGGGTTTTCACTACGGGCTCAGTCGGGCTCAGAATGTTGAATGTATCGAGAAAGATTTCTTGATTCTTCTTCTTCTTTTTGTCGTCACAAGGTACGAAGGCATAGGTTTCCATGTCTGGCAAAAACGAAGCAGGAACTGGAGTTGTTCCACTAGTGGGTAAATTTCAGTCAGTAGTCTGTTACTATGCTTCTGAAGTTGGGTCGCGTGGTAAATTGGTGCCACACGACTTAATATCGGTGAAGAATACCAATCCACACAAGAAAAGGCGGCAACAAGATAGATTTTGGACTTACTCGGCTCCAGCTGCTGGCAAAACAATGGCGTTGGTACTCGTAATGAACAAGTATTCGTTGTACACAAAACTTGAGTAACCATCTCCTAGGACATCCACAAACGGGTACTCGATATGTAAAGACTAATGAACCAGTCAGCTTGAGTCTTTGCTTTAAAAATTTCCAAGTATGAAAGCTGAAACTTACCTGGAAATCCGGAACCGAGAAACCATATGCATAAATCCCAACCTCGTGATCAAGTGCACCGCGGACAATAAGCTACATTTCGGGTTAGCATAGCTCTTCAATCAAATGAGAATTATCTTACTGGATAGCTGTCCTTGGGAAACCCAGGCAGGAGGGAGAGATATGCTTTCTTCAAAATGCCATATCTGGCGGGAATGATGCTCCTCGCGAGCGCATATGGAATCGGAATGACGGCAATCGTGCTATTGATCGTTCCCGTGATATCGGTTGGATATTGGGTCGCGATTGGATTGGGAGACGATTCACTTCTTTGAAATACTTGGGCTGGTTCAAGTACTACTGCTGCTGCGAGACCCACAGACAAGGTGGAAGCGAGTAGTGGGGAAAGACGCATTTTAGTGAAGCTCTTTTGCAAAGAAGACTTGAAGAGCCTCGACTTGGACTTTGTATTAAATAGTTGAAAGTTTGTGTAACTTTCAAACTTATGAGGCTGAATCAAATTGATAGTTTCTCAATGTTCGCTTGATTCTTTGCGAAGATGTTGATTCCGTGGGTTGAAGCTCAGAGATGAAATTCAAATTCTTCCTCGCCTTGAAAGATCTTAGATTGCTTATAGAATCAACAAGCCTGCAACGATCTAATTATGTTTGCTCCCTTAGAAGTGTCAACATATGGTCCGCCTTCGTAATAAGCGCATGCATCATTCCTACTGGTTAAAGCGCGAGAAAGGCAGGGAATAGTGCGATGTGCTTACCTTTGACAATCCCAATCTTAGGTAACAAAAATTCAACCTGAATCAGACCCAACTAGTGTAAAACCACTTTGAAAACAAATTCAATATCTGTATATCTGTAGCAGAGGCTGTATTTTTTGTCAAACAAAGAGGTAGGAAAGTTTGCGGGAGTCTCGACACTTGTACTAAAATCAGCCTTGCTCGCTCGCTTGAACCTTGCCCTAGAATAAAGTTGGTGGGAAGATTAAATCATTTGGGAAATACTAACATAGGAAACCCGGGACAGGTATTCCCATGTCTTGGCTTTCATGTGCGTAAGGTGATCTTGTTTGAAACGGGACTACATTCATCGGCGGTAGACTCCTCCACACCAAGAAATCCTACAGCTCTGTATCCACTCGCAACTTTATCGTCTTGTCTTCCTTCAGAAAAACAAATTCACACCACCCACGAGCAACACCTCTACAGGAACACTTCAAGCCACTCTCGCTAACGAGCACTAGACAGTCGGAGCTGGCGTAGCCGGTAGATGACCAGCATGTTATTGGCCCTAATAGCATCTAAGCTCCACCAAATTCACGGACCGGGGAAGATCATCCTGATAATAGTCGTTGGTCCCGCCGCAAAATGTCAACGTTCAGCTTCCCCGGCTGTGCCTCAGCCGAAGTGAGGCACGGGAATGCGCCTCAATTTCTGCATCATGCACATTCTGGAAAAACAATCTCGTGTACAAACAGGGTCCATGTGGGTGAAGCTAGCATCCAAGAAAATCAGTGGGAATGGATCAGTTAGACTGCTCTTCAAGACATGTAACCTCATATCGGCGTGGGATTGACAATTGTAAAATATGTGTTATTGATTGCAATTAGTGTCTAACTGGCAAGACTCATCATCGCCCATCTATGAAAGATACTTGTTGAACCAGTCAATGCCCTGCTTCTCAGCATCGTCCATAGCCTTCTTGTCTTTATCAGAGCTCCAATCGCTTCGTAGAGCAAAGCCATGAACCTGATCTGGGTAGATTCTCAACTCATGATCCAAGCCAGTCTTCTTAGCTATCAAATCCTGGATCTTTCCAACGGTGTTGTTGTCAAGCAGACTGTCCTTATCACCAACTGCCAAACTCAACGGCTTGGTCACAGGCTCAAAGTCGCCTGGAACTGCCACAAGAGATGGGTGACAGGCATATGCCGCATCGACCTCTTTATGGGCTGCTAGAATAGCATAACGTCCGCCCCAGCAGAAGCCAATGGCTCCGACTTTCTTTGTGCCAGGCATGGCTCGCACGGCGTTGATGAATGAATCAATGAGAGGCTGTGATTATTTCAGAAAATTTTGTAGATAAGTACAGCGGAGAGCAGTAGATTTACCTTGCTGACAGCCTCTCTATGCTTTATAAGCCATGGTGGTAGAGTTGTGCCAACGGTTGCGGTAGCCTTTGTCTTATCAATCAAGGTGAGTTGTTCTCGAGTCTTGAGCGGAGGCTCAACTGATTGGAGGAATTCGATGGGGATTGAGTCGCCTTTGTGGACATCTGGGATATAGACATAAAATCCGGCTTTGGCATAGTTGTCTGCGAGTAGGCGAACATTCTTGAACTCCCATCCAAAAATGTCAACGAGAAAGACAATAGACTTTGCTTTAGAACCGTCATTTGGTGCTGCGACGTATGTTTGAAGGTTATCGATAGTCTCAATCGTTCCCTCGGGACTTCCTTCGTGAACCTTGCCAGACAGGCCTGGAAAATTGAGATTAGCGAATTTGACACAACCTAAGATGAGGGTCTTTTGCTCCATGATTGAAAATCAATCTTAAAAATTGAAGATAAATGGGATGTGACATGGGATGGCATTGGATGCTTTGTGCATGTGTTCGGGAGCATACGATTCCTATAATTTCGCCTTCAGCAAGTCCGAAACGAGCAGGCTTGGGAACAGGATGATGTCTCCATTAAGTTCCAGAAGTATGAAGCATAGCGAGGCTATAATCTCAAGCGCGTCTCTTAGACTGATACCCTCGCACATGCCATAACTTCGATGAAAATAAATAATTTTCGCCGTGGAGCAACTTACAGCATTCGCTCATACCAACTACTGTAGACATTTTGAAATGAAATGCAAAGGATAATATGATGTTGTCACAAGTTGGAATTAGATTTTATGGTTGTGAACCCGGGTGAATGAGGTCGTCTTTAAAGAGATCTCTGGAGCAACCCGGAGAGGTATGACGTTGTGAGTCGACCAACCACACTAGTGCCAAAGATGCCACTGCTGGCGAATGAGTCTAAAAAACGCACTTAACTGATCAACTCTGCTTGCAGGCATTTGGAATCTTAGCCCGACTTATTTCTTCCCCGCGTGGGTCTAAATCTTCGTTTCTCAGAATCTGCATGAAACTAAAATGCCGAAATGGAGAATGCTCGGGAACATGGAAACTAACATAACGGCAAGGGTATTTCATTCAGTTATTCTCAACTTCTGTTGTTACAATATTCCCAATCCGAATTGTAGGAAATTGAGTTTCTCGTGATGATACTGTCTGTGGCACATGGCACATATGAGTACCGAAGAAGATCTTGGACTCGAAACGTCTTGTCTTTGCCAAAGTGACAAACGGTTCCTGTCCCTTCTCCGCTGTTTCTTGATCGACACATATCATGTGACAACGCCTGCAAGAACCCAACATCTGGAATTTCTGCGAGCCAATGCGCAGAGCTTTCCAATTATCTTCTGCGTAAGGAATTTGAGCCTCTGGGTTTGAGGGCGCAAGAACAATGTTTGCTCTGAAGACAGAAGCAGATGCCAGTTTCCCTCCTGTACGCATTATCTCAGCGTTGAGCGAGTCCAAACTTGCTTTGTTGATTGCAAGTATTGGACTTTCATTAGAAAGAAGGATTGGTCTTTTCTGTACCTCACTATCGGAGTCAGGGGGCGTTGGCGGCTCTGGATAAGACCCAGGGAGCTTCACGGTTGATGAAGTTTGCTGATGCTTAGCCAAATGTGCCTTTGAATGTCTCATGCTGTATCCCGACCCTCCAGCAGGAAATCTAGCAAGCACACATGAAACGCCGAGTATCGCTGAGAAGAAATCGGCAATTTCAGGATTGGCATATGTATATGCTATGATTGAGTCCCCACAAACTCTTGATGCCAAGGAGCTTGCAATTCCAGACAGTTTGAACAGAGATGGATTCGAAGAGAGAGGGACTGCAATTTCTTTGGTACGTCCTGTAGAACTGGCTTCCTGATACCTTACACGGAGTACTCCACTTTCGATATCAATAGTAGGCTTAAACAAGGCCATTCGTGGATGTCTTTTCTGGCTGAGCGCTTGGCCCGTTCCTTGGTGTACTAGGCACCATTCTCTATCCCATGCCAAACCTTCCGGTCTCACTTCCCAGTCAAGACCAGCAGAGATTGCAAATCCACCGCAGCTCTTGATCGGATATATCGTGAGACTTTCTACATGGAATTGATCCGATTTGGTTGATTCGGAGAGCGCAGGAATAGTGGTTGGAAGGGTTTTCTCCGAGTAGAATTCGTCCACAAACGAAACGAACTTGTCCACATCCCCAATCGTGCTCATAGCACCGAGACTTGCTCGAATTATACCAGTGATCTTTCCAGCGTATATATCAGTCTCGGCTCCACACTTGAACCCAGATGAGAAATTTCTTCTCATTTCCCAAGGTTCCAGATTCAGACTTGCAGCCACTCCTCCTGGATTGCATAGTCCACCACTTCGGATATGGAAATTCCTGACTGCAGCAAGTTTTTCAAACTCTGTATTACTGACCCACGCACCAGAACTATTCTGCACATTAAAGGCCACGACGGGACCTTGGGCCCTTGATTCGGATTTTGACTGCACACGTTTGGAATATATCACACAAACAGGTTCTGAATTGGCATGCCGCAAATCCCGTAAACCATCGTGTAGTCTTTCAGCAAGGAACTCAACATGTTTTGTAATCTGCTGCATTGATCCGTAAAGCTTCTTCTGAACATCGATCGCCGCATCCAGAGCTAAAATACTATGGAATGGTAGTGTTCCGTCCTCGAGGCTCGCGTGCAATGATTCGTTTTTCGGCACATGCCACTGCTCCTTGTTGCACAACACAATATCAACCGTACCTCCCCCAAAATATTTTCGATTCTGGAACAGAGATCCGGAGTCTTTCTTAATGATCAGCGCCCCAAGATCTGGAAACCCAAATATCTTGTAAAAGCTCAACACTGTGAAGTCTGGGGCAGTTTTCATACCACTCAGATCTAGAGATGATGTCGAAACGAGCGCCGAGGCATCTAGTAAAGTGTACGTGTGCTGCTCTCCTCGACTGTTAACATGCCTGATGTTATCCAGCCACGAGAGTGGTAAACGGCCTCCATGCATATTTGACTGAGCCGGGTATGCGAACAAGTTCGTAACTGCGTTGCTTTTACCCCTCACGAGGTCTTCCTGACCAGAAAGCCATCGCCCAACATCCTGGTCTTCAAGACATTGACTTTCTCCAGCAATCTCCCGCAGTCCAATGAGACTTGTATGCGAATCTCTGTGATATCCGTAGTTGAAACCACCATCCACCTCTCTAAACGCATCTCCCACCAATTTGATACCGGCTGTCGCGTTCGCCACAAAGACCATGTCAAAGTCCTCTGGGTCGGCATTGAAGAAGTGAAGAACTTTAAGACGAATGTCCTCAATGCGGTTTGTTGATAGCTGAGAAGAGGGAGAGGCTGAATGTGGATTGCCATATAAATTTGACATTAAGTCAGAAGTATGTTGCTCTAACAGGGACTTGGAGCATAGTGATGTGCCAGCGTGATCGAGATATACAGCATCTGCCAGCAATGTGAGCGAGAATTATAGAAACTGGAAGATTTAATATACCCTTGAGCATGGGATACTCGCTCTCTCTGAACGATTCCACATTGTAATTGTATGGATGATCCATAGCTGCTGCCATGGCTATGTATTGTAGCTGATTTACGGCGGTTGAAAGAAATAGACTCTCCTAGACGAGGTCAATAGGATGAGAAGCCCAAGAGAGGTGCTCATCCTTCCTATACAGACCAAATCACTTGTAGAACGTAGACAACGGCGAGCGGCATGAGTGGAACTAATGTTACAAAGAGTGGAAGCTGCCACAGCTTATCAAATGTCCGTCGGACCTCGCCTGCTCACGTGTCTTTCTTTCTATTGGCTGGTGGAAGTACATGTGCTTGGCTTACCTTAAGAATCAGGCACAACGAGGCTGCAAAAAGTTCCATAACCAATTCACGGAGGCTTGAACATTTCGAGGACATTGTTCACTACATACAAAATGTTGCGCCCTTGTTTACCTCGAGCCGGAAATCTTCTGAGAAGTTCTCGGCGTGGACTCCGGACTCTTCCTCTGCTTCAGCACAATTTCAGCGATGGCGTTCCAGGACTTTTGTCGCCCGCTGGCTTCGATATGGCGTGGACTCAATATCAAAGTTTGATGATCGAGAAGCTTAATACGCTCACAGCAGGTATGTAGATCAGAGCTCCCAATGTGATTGATTGATGTGCACAGTGCTATAAGATGTGTGCGTGTCTTGTGGTAGCATCATTTCTCAATTGGTCTTTGGTTGACCTGGAATTAGGAACAAAATACGAGTCGACAGATGTTAAGACAACGGCGTTAGAATATGCTCGCGACCCCAATGGTGCACCTATCTTCAACTATGCCTCCATGGCTCACAACAACCATCATTTCTTTAACACTCTCTCCCCTCAGCCAGAAGAGATGCCCGAAAAACTCAAGATAGAGCTTGAGAACTCATTCGGATCCATCGAGACGTTAAGGAGGGAGTTCGTGGTGACAGCAAGCTCAATGTTTGGTCCGGGCTTTGTCTGGTTGGTGAAGGGCAGACAGAATAAATACTCGTTGCTGTGCACCTACTTGGCAGGATCGCCATACCCTGGCGCACATTACAGGAGGCAGCAGGTGGATATGAATACGGAAGACAAGTCCATTTCGGAAGCGCTTGCACGGAAACACAGAGAGCCAGCTACCAACACTGTAGGAGCATTTGGTGCTCTCAGCCAGAATACCCGGATAGCACCTGGTGGAATCGATCTCAACCCAGTGCTCTGCATCAACATGTGGGAGCATGTGTACCTGCCAGATTATGGTGTGGGCTTTGGCGTTGGAGGCAAGAAGGCTTATGCGGAGAGTTGGTGGCATGCAGTTGACTGGCAAGTGGTTGCTCGAAACGCAGATGTCGATCGAGCAGTGAGGTAGGGGGTAGTGGAAAGTGTGCTCGATGTCTTGGAGATACGAAAGCAAAGTCCTGGTATTTTGTACAGGCGGACTGTATTATACTGTATGATGACATCTGCAGAAAGTGGATTGGCCTTGTATACTACACATGGAAGATTCAAACTCCCAAAGTCTCAAAATGCGTTTGATGATTTATTATCCCTCAGCATATGTTTCTTCTTCATTTCAAGCAATATGTCACTCACAAACTTAAGCTCTAGTGAGCAAACTGTCTTCCAATTCGGGGGTAATACAGCGCGAATTGAGCCATTGCTTATGGAATTCGCTGTCATACTTATCTCTATTTTACAAACAAGTCAAACCTCTGATCAAATGTTTTCATCACGTAATTGCTGATGTAGCATAATTTTCTAAATATGACTTCCCAGAATAGAATACTATTTCACTCCAACCTAGCTGATAGAATCATAAGGGAAGCATATATATAAATCTGTCTTCGGGGCATTATATTATTACTCTATCTGCCTAGTGCTCCAATCCCCCAATCATCTATACACTCTACTCTATTGTAGTCCTCAACGTAGGTAGGTAGATAGGCAGTCAAAGCCAATGGCTCAATTCAAGTTTGGCACAAACAGCTGAGGAAGCATCACTTGACCATGGCCTATATACCTCAAAGTGTTCGGGTAAGTAAATGTGGTGTACGAAAGCCATTGTTGAACTTGAATCGAGGTGCAATGTTATGCCGATCAAAGTGCTTATAATCAATATTAACACCCCGTCTTGACCGGAAAAGTAGCACCTTTATCATAATGGCCAAAATCAACGGAAAGACATATCCATATCAAACTGTCCGTCTCTAGGGCATTTTTCCAGCCCTCTCTCGCTTGTTATCCAGTGCTCCAGACTCCATTGTAATCCGTAATCTACGTCGTTGATTAGCCCTAATTAGCAATTGCTAGCTTGACAGACGCAAGAAGTCGAAGAATTGACCCACTGATAGTTGGGGCAGGCGTAACTTGCCTAGTATAACCCCTAGCTAACGGACATAACTGTAAGGAATCTATCCTTGCGACCAAACCTTTCCTTATTATTTAAAGGAAAGACAAAGTATACTACTTGAGGTCTATATATTGGAGAAAGTGTTCTGTTCTAAGAAATTGTATTTGAAACGTCCACGATTGGAGCAATTGATTGTAATTTTTATTTAAATAAACCCTCCTTATCCTAACTAAAGACTATTAATCTCTATCTCCAGTCTATTCCACAACGCACAAGGACCTTCCTTAAATTACCAACCAAACCTGAAGCGAAGTCCTCGACAAGGAAACCTACCTAGCTATCTTACCCGTCTGTTCTTTCTTGTAGGCCTACATGTCACGCCATATTCATATTCAAGTTCGCGTTTAACTTCAGGTTGGAAAGAAACAAATCAAGCAGGATCATATAATCCTTTATTCAGAATGATTTGACCATCTCTCAACCTACAGAGAAGAGCGTCAATATCCGGTTCCATACTAATTAAATTTAATCTATGGTCGCCTAAGATATATACAAAGTCAGGCGAAGTCTTAGCTCTGGCTAAAACAACCCCCCCTTTACTATTATACGTCTGTCTATACTACTTGCGATTGTATTGCTATTACAAACAGTTCACTCGGGGCATCGCATATTCCCATCTAAACCAAGCACCCTCTGCCACCAACTCGTGCAGGAGAGGCGTCAATGTATCTCCAATCTCCGTCAGCCCCCAGGCCCTCGACATTCACATCCTAACTCGCACGAAACTTCAAGCTCAGTCCTCCATCCTCAGTTCTCGAAAGAAACCTAATCTTCCCCTGTCGCCCCTATACGCCTATATCACGATCACATTTATGTCACAAGGAAGTTAATCAAAACCGAGTGTTTCGTTCTTCGTTCCATTCAACTAGCTAAACTAACCATCCTTCGTGACAACTTCACTCAGGAGGGCGTCTATATATTTCTAGTCTACATCTATTCTCCTACAGACAGGTAGATAGGTGAATCTTCAAGTGAAATCTTTAGAGACAACCGAGCTACCTTACTTTTCCTTACTTTACTTTGCCTTCCCTTCGCTAACTTTGATCCTCTCACCCTCATACACCTACATCATAGTTACGGTTACAGTCACAGTTACAATTACATCCAAGTTAAAAATAGGCCAAAATCAAGATCGTATATTTTCTATTTCATTCCAATCCATTATATTCAACTAACCATCCTTGGTTTCAATCTATCTTACTTTGAGATCGTCAATAATAATTTCCAACTTCAAGTCTAACCTATTCTCTTACAGACAAAGAGACAAAGAGACAAACCTCCAAATAAAATCCTCAAATAGCACATAAGCACCGTACCCACCTGACTTACCTGACCTGACCTTAATCCTCTCACCCTTATATATACGCCAACGTCACTCCGTGGAGGCAAGTCCGCTTGGATAGAGTTTCGGTCGAGCCGAGTCGATAATCAATTAAGAAGGATTGCTTTGGGCTTATCGCAATCACAGGCATATTTATATTGATATTCATACTGGAAACAAAGAAGTCAAGTCAAGTCAAATAAAGTATGATCGAATATTTTTCATTCAAATTAACCCTCCCTCTACCTAAAGCGCGATATCCATATCCATATCCAATCCACCCAACCCAATCCACTCCACTCCACTTCAACCCTCTCACCAAACATCAAACATCAAGCTCAGCTCAGCTGTCCCTCTTTCTCTCCTCAAAGGGAACAGGAACCCCACCCCCTCCCTCGCACTACCCTCATGCGCCCAAAAATGCCACCTAAGAACCGAACTCATCCTCAAACTCATCAAACTGATCATCATCCCCTTCATCACCGTCCCCTCCTCTCATTGCATCGAACCAAGTGACTAAGTAACCAAGAACCAAGTAAAATGCTACCATGAAAGGATAAAAAATGCCGCTCAAAAACAAAGTCAAGAAAACACAGAGACGCTAAGCTAATGGAAACGAACCAAGGTAAATATTAAATATCCTTTCCCCTTCCCCATGAAACGAGTGGTATTTTTTGTCCTATCTTTCTTTCTTTCTTTCCTCTTCTGCTTGTGAATGTGAATGGGTATATGGTATTGCGTCCTCATCGTCATCATCCTCATCATCGCTCTAGATCATATTCCCATTCATATTAACCTCATAGCCCTCACTCTTCTGCTTCAGCGCTTTAGCGAGCATCAACTCCCTCATCCAATCGATCCTCTCATCCCTGGACCTGACAGCAAAATAATGCGTCTTGGCCTTCGCGCCGCCGTCATCCACGGCGCCGCTCTCCCGCTTCCTTAGGCGCTGGCCCTTCTCGATGGCCGCGGGGATGAGCTGGAACGCGAACGCCGCCTCGTCGCGCTTGTCCTTGCTGGCGCCACGCGAGATGTTCATGGCCTTGAAGGCGGCGTTGAGCTTGGAGCCCGACGCGAGCGACGAGCACGCGATGGCGTAGTCGTCCACGTCAATGTACTCGAGCGTGTCGAGCGCGCGTGCATCCTTGTGCATCGTCAGGCGGGTGCCCCGGAGCGTGAAGTGGTGCTCGTGCCACTCGTGGCGGAGCATCTTGGTCTTGCGCTTCTTCATCCACCCGTGGTGTGCGATGTCGTCGGCGGTGCGCTGGGCGGCGGGCACGTTGGTGGGCGACCAGGAGTGTTGCTGCGCTTGTTGGTGGGCGTGGGCATTTTGGTGGTGTGGTTGAGGTGGTGCGATTTGGTGTGCGTGGAAGGTAGTTTGGGTGGGGGGTGCGGTGGACACGTTCTCGTCTACACGGGTCATGACGGGGAAGGAGGGGCGGCGGGCGGAGGCGCGGGATTGTGTGCGTTGGAGGGTGAGCGGTGGTGCGGGGGCGTGGCGGTAGGACATGTTGGGTGGGACAGACTGCGAGGCATCGCGGGATACTGGTCCGAGATCGATTGCTGTCACTGGGATGTCCATCTCTGAGAAGGGTGTGCCGAAGCGGTAGACGCTAGGCGATTGTGTGTGGTTGCGTAGCTCGGGGGACATGGCTTCGCTGCGCTCCATGCGGTATGGGGCGAAGGCATTCGCGCTTGCGGAGCGAGGAGGTGGTTGGATTTGCATTTGTACTTGCATTTGCACTTGAGATTGGGATTGGGAATGGGATGGAACGGGGCGAGGTGGTGGGATGGCCAAGCGTGGGAGGCCACGGAGACCTGCATGTGGGTTGGGGATGGCGGGGAACATCTCATATGGTGGAGAGGGTGGCTCTTCTGACGACCACGCAGGCTCAGCTGGGTCCATGTGCTGAAAGCGGATGAACTGCTTGACGTTCTCTTGGGGATCGCGGAGCTGCACATTGCGGAGACTGGCTTCCTCGAGGTGGCGGAACGAAGGTACGGGGCCAGGGCCCAGGACATCGGAGGAGGCGACGACGGAGGGAACGGCGTCGGAGATTGGGCGGTTCTGTTGCATCGACTCGGCGGTGAGCGGGTTGCCTGGGTTGCCTGCAATCCAGATGGTTCCGCCTTGAGGGCTCACGGGGTGATCTCGCTTGAAGTTCTCGATGAGTCGTTGTTGCTTTCGCCATTTCGAGCAGTCCTCTCCCTTGGGGCACTTGTGTGCCTTGGGCATGAGCTGCTCGATGCCGACGATGGAGACGGACTCGAGTGGGGTGATGATATCCTCAGGAACTCGCTTGCGGTGTCGCCTCTTGGAAGGCTTGCGGTTTGGGTTGGGTTGGGGCGACTCGTCAGATCCACAGTCCTCGTTGGAGCGATCCCTCCTGGAGTGGTGTCTGGATGGACGGAAGTCAACGCATGGAGAAGCGGTCTCGTCAATTGGGGTGGGTGGCTTAGGTGTGCCTGGTACACTACCCCTCAGTACATGGATCTCGTTCCAGACCTTGGTCCTCTGGCCAAAAGAGGGAATGTCGAGCTCTCTCAGATCCTCAAACTTCAGGGTAATCAGAATGGCGCCCGAGATGTCGTTCTCCTCAAACTTCTCCACGATCGATGGCTCGAATCCAGCATCGTACATCCACCTTGCGACTTGCCTTGGTGTCCACCTCGCAACCTCATTTGACTCTAACTCCTCCACGGCATCGGTCAGTGATTCGAAGTGGCGGTGTCGTGGAACCTCTGGTGCGTGCAATCTACTCGCTGCCTCCATCGCCGCTCTCTGACTATCCGATGGCCTCGGCGTCGTGGGGGACATGGTCATGAACTCCTCATCCTCATCCAAGCTCCCCGAAGATACAAGCGATGCCCTGAACAAATGCGGTCCCCTTGGTCCCTCCACCGACTTCTTCGCCGCCCTCAAGTCAAAGTTGAATCCATGGAACTCATGCGACGTCGGGCTCGGTGTGTGGACTTCCTCAAAGGACGACAAGGTAGTCTCACTTCGTCTCCCACTCTATGACATCCGTTAGCAGGTGCGATGCGATGCGATTGCGAGACAGGTAGCGGCAGTTACGTACCGAGTTCACACTGAGCCTCGGAGAGTTATCCTCTCCGTCACTGTCCTCGAAGTCGGTATCGAACATTTCCGTCGCGGTTGATATTGGTCGTGGCGCCAGCGCCTTCATGTTGAAAAATGCATCTTGGGGTGGTCCCCTCTGGAACATCTCCACGCGGCGATCCATTGGGTGCATTGGTGCGGAGGACTGAATGTCTGTTAGTATCGCGACGATCTCCTGCGGTTTCACTCTTTGTCAGAGTCGGAATCGGAATCACTCACCATGATGCCTCAATATGTATGTACGTAGTGGGGGGGGTATCTCTGAGTTAAGGAAGTTTTGCTAGATGACTAGCTTTTTGCCGTTGCCGGTCAAGTTGTGTTCTAGTATATGATTGATGCTCGAATACAGTACGACGCTTGATAGAGAGAGATAGAGAGATTGATGTTAAGAAATTGCAAAGCAAACGATGGAAAGTGTTCAGTCGCAAAAAGGTCAAAGGCATCAGGAGAGAAGGCTTTCGAGATGCCGGCGCCTAGACGAGTATATGTACGGTATTCATCCTTTCCTCTCTCTCTCTCTCTGGCGCCGAACAGCCCTCTCGGTTGAAGGTTGAGGGTATGTATCCCTCTCCATCAAAGCGCCAATAATGGCCAGCATGATGCCGGTACAGGAAGCACGTTCGGAATGTGACCTGTGCACCGTGCAGTGCAGTGCAGTGCAGTGTTCTGCATGAGTGAGTTTAGTCGGTCGCAAGAAGGGTGAGAGTGTGACTATTCTTGACCAGCGGAGCATTATTGAGCGCCTTTCAGCCTTCAGACTTTGCGAGACAGAAGTTGGCTTGGAGGTGCAGGGTGTCTCAAGTGGATTCGGTTGTTTTTCTCGTGCAGAGATGCACACAGGATAGCACAGGATAGCACAGGATAGCACAGGACAGTTCAGGATAGGACCAGGGATCAGTTCTGGACGAGACCCCACGTTGCAGCAAGCCGCATCTCAACGGCCAGTGAGAAGATACCGGATGCAGGCAAACGCACGAGGAATGCAGAATAGGGCCAATTGAGACAGTGTCTCTCCAATCTTTCCAACCCACCCCGTTTCCAACGGAAAAGTGGAGGGGTGGACATCTTGTTCAGGGTTCATCCGCCCCATCCCCATGATTGGCGGTCTTTATAGATTCTAAGCGCCCATCTTGGGTTGGACATCTTGTTCAAAGGTGGAAGGGCTTGAAGGGGGTTGAAGGCTTGAAGTTGGTGAACCCCCCGGCCTAACGACGACGATTCGTCAATCATCCGTGATCCAGCCCTTTTTTTCAAATAGAACCATTTGTGAACGTTGTTAGGGGCGGGACGGTAAAAGAGATTCACGACTCGGGCAGCAAGATAGACTTTTTGGAGAAGGTTGAGCTTAATGGTGTGATTAGATGGGGATGAGACCAATAATCAGACGAAAAGCTTACATACAAGTTGGGAATTGAAAAGGTCCCCCTTTTTGCCTCTTCGCCTTTTCGCCTTTTCGCCTTTTCGCCTTGAATTGCGATCATCAATGGGAGCGGGCCGGAGATCCTCAATTCTCAATCCTCTAATTATTCTTACTCCCTCTGATTCTCACCAGGGCAACCGGACGGGATATACGGGTAATGGAGAAGGGATCGGCTATGTCCGCACGTACGATTTTAGTATACCTTACCTTAGTACTACTGTATGAAGATTTTAGAGTTATCAGCCATTATCGTGCGATTGTGAGGACTTGTAAGGGTCCTTTACAAGGTTTCACATCACACATCACTACTGTACTGCTGCACGCGATGAGATTGAGCGGTGATGAAACTTTTGGTGCGTGATATCCAATATCCACTATCCAATATCCAATACCCAATATGTGCGATCCAGAGAAACGATGCATGCAATTAGTTATTGTTTACCTATCACCCACCCGGATAGACAGGATAATGATGCCATTCCATTCCAGTCCAGGATCAGAGTCGGGGATCAGCTGCAAAATATTTCGATTCGATTTCATCCAGCATGCGAGACAACTTAATCCTGTCCTGTCCTGTCCTGTACAGTCTATACCCATGTATTAATTGCATCAGATCATATTCCTATCCGTTGCTGTAGCTGTATGTACGTTCCCGCCCCCATCGAGATTCCCTTCCCTTTTTTCCTCCGTCCTCATCATCATCAGCCGAAGAAGCGTCGGTGGCGTAGGTTCATGTACGACGACTGAATAAACAAAACGCAAACAAAAAAGAATCATAGACATATTCGCTTGCCAATACCCAATACTGTATGTACCTGTGGAACCTGTCCCGACAGAACTCGTACAAGATCTACAGGTACTGTGCACATGGTCTTGTTTAAACCTGCTTCTCTTCTCTTTTGTTCGTTCATTGCAGCATCCTGAATCCTGCGTGCCTTGCCTTGCCTTGCCTTGCCTTGCCTTGCCTTGCTGACTGACTGACTGACTGACTGACTGACTGACTTCGAATGGAACACCGATCGTTTGGTCAACAAGTCTCATCAAGTCTCATCAGTCTCATCTCCGACTTCCTTTCAGCGGTGTAGACACCACGAGTTCTGTAAATTTTCCGGTCACGGAGTCTTCTCCTCTCTTCATTCCATGGCATTGGAATGCAGGATTCCTGAGCCTCCATCCATAAGCTGAAGGGGCGAGCCCACCTGACTAGAGATATTGGGCCGGCTTAGGCCGAGCAATGGTGGTGGATTGGCCAGCAACCAACGTTCAAAATTCTCACCAGGATTTTTGCACAAATGACTCCCATTTCAATGGATCTCCATGCGTCTCAGGAGCAAGCACAAGTGAGGGAGAGCATGAGCATGAGCATTGAGCGAGAGGAATGGATAGTCGTAGGTAATTCCCTGTAGCCAGGTAGGTCGGACCCGCAAATGCTCAGCGACTCAACAAACCGTTTTACTCCAGGTCTTGCTTGCAGTTGCGGTTACATTGTGGCAGTTTATACTCCGACCAATTGCCTCCGTAAGAGACACTCACACCAGTCTCACATGACTGACATCTCATGCGCGCTCCCACACTTCACCTTTCACCCTTCGCCGAATGAGGGCATTCTCAATGCGCTCGCGAAACGTTCGCATGCAATAGGGAGCTTTCCGAGACCTGGACCTCACCTTACCAAGCACGGAGAGAATACGTGTGAGGGTGTCATGAAGAAGAAAAATCTTCGTAGATATTTCCTCAAGACATCGAATCGTTGGTGCAGATTAGTTGCAGGTGCAGGAGGAGGAGGAGAGACTGACTGCGAACTACGTAGGTACAGCGGTTAAGTATTACAATAGCGCTAGCAGGGATTTGAAAATATCCCCCCTTGCAACGAAACCACAACGCACCGCAAAATCACTGAAATAAACATGTGTATAGTGATCCTTATAAAGATTATTCTAGTCTTGGAAAGAAGTTGTTTGGTTGAGTATAGCAAAAGTTGTGAAGGGTTGAAATCTCGTGTGGCGTTCAAAACCCTTGCCTTGGTTGTAAAACTAAACCGCTGTACCTACGTACGACTTCTTCAGCACGCGAGTTTCACCCAATGTGGAACGTGTGGTCACAGCTTCCCGACCGGCGTCGTCTCATCTCGTGGATCAAATCACATCTCGATTGAAATTTCAAATTCTTCACTTCAAAGACAGACACCATAGAGATAGAACATCTTGCCCGACGGCAGAGAGAAGAGGGGGAGGGGAGGGGAAAAAAAAAGTCTGACAGATCGTATTTGAAATGCTGAGACCAATGTCTGCAATTCATCGTTCACATTTCACATTTACATTAACATTACGGACGTATGGCATGGTATGGTATGGTATGGATGGAAAAGTATTGTTTGCGCCATGCCATGTGTGCAAGCGACTCGCTCAGTTGATCCATCGCATTTCTGAGTGGATGAATGAATAATGAATAATGAATGCAAATGATTAACTTACCTTACCTTACTCGGTACGATATGGTATGGTACGGTATGGTACACTACCCTTCAACTCCTCGGTACACCAACGATCGAATCTGGAGCACTTAGACGAGATCTGAAATGAGGCTTCCTCATTTCTCATCAGTGATCAATGATCGTCGATACGGGTGGCTGGCCGACAGGCAAGGCAAGCAAGCACGGAGACAAGGACCAGGACAAGGACTAGGTTCCTTTTGAGCTTTGAGCACGTCAAGGAAGGCTTGATTGAAGAAAGTAATTACTGAAGTAATCATACGGAGGTAAGTATGTAAGTAAGCAAGCTCAAGAGAAGAAAGACGAGGGACGGAGATCTCGGTGGATAGGTAGGCGAGGGAACGGAGTAGAGTGGAGAGGAGATTGTTGAGGTGAGGGTTTTCAGGACCCTGGTTCGGCATTTCATTTCGTGATATGATGATCGGTTTCGATATCGATTATCGATATCACATCACATCACATCACATTGATTCGGCACCCAAAAGAAAATGATTTTCATGAGGAAGGTCCGTTACCGCAATGCAATGCGTGCGAGCTGGGATGAGAGATACGAAATGGGGTATGTATTATCAATCATATCATATCACATCATATTGTATCGTATCGTATCGTATCACAAGCCAGAGGAGCCAGAGGAGCTGTTACAACTAGACGAGCCAGCCATCCAGATGAGCCAAACGAGCAAGACGAGCACAATGAGGAAATCCATCCCTTACGATACCTTACCTTACCTTACGATACGAGGAGATGTGTGAACATGTATGACAATGACAATCTGAGCAATCTCACCTCACTCAAGCCATCCGTCCATTCATTCATCCATTCGTATCTTTGATATCTTTGATATCTTTGATATCTTGATATCAATTGATCAATCATAGCTACGGTACAGTACCTTAGGTAACTTCCATTCACTTCGGCTAAATCGAAAAGCCATATGATGATTGTGATGTGATTTTCATTTTCATGGTTCATGGCTTATTGGTAGTTTTACTTACGTCTGTCTATCTGTCTGTCTGTCTGTCTGTCTGTCTGTCTGTCTGTCTGTCTGTCTGTATGTATGTATGGGAATCTAGGATCTTGCTTGCTCGCTTGCTCGCTTGAGATCCGGGGAGATAACTATCGTTTGAACCGATGAACCGATAGATACTGTAGAGAGATCAGATGAGTCAGGTAAGTACATATGTACTGTACATACAGGACATACGTTAAGCTAAGTTCAAAAAAGAAGTGGGAAAGTATAGGGCACTGTAGTTAGTCAAAGTGGAGTAGATTCCATGCGGGTAGCCGAGAGAGAGTCTAGCTAGCTGCATCTCGAAGCCCAAAGTAAAGGTCCACTTGAGTACGGAGGTAAAGTAAGGTTTGTTGCTTTCGAAGCCCGATCGGATGGTGATCCAAAAGCTCAAGAGTCAAAGCTTAAAAACTCTCAAGCAAGCAAGTAAGCAAGCACATGATCAGACGACAACAATGGAGACCGAACTGAAATGTCATTGCACGTGGGTGGGGGCTGGACAGTCAGTCACAATGTGAAGAAAGTCAAAAGCACATAATTAGCCATAAATTAGCCCTCGAATCTGATCTGAAGTGTGTGTGTGTGTTGCAAAGTGTGAACCGTGTGTGAGTGAACCAACAAACAAAATGGACCAAAATAGCACTGCATTGGGCGGTTATTCAGGATAAGTTGGTCACATTTCTTTGGCGCTGGCCTTACAAACTCGACTGGTTGTCTGTGTGAAAAAAGACCAAATTAGCATACATTACCGTGCCGTCCGTCTCCCAAATGAAGCACAATTATGTTGCTTTTAATAACCCACCCACAACCTACCATCACCCGAAGGCGGTGAGTCGGACGGTCGGTCGGTCAATCGGTCAGTTAAGGTCGAGATCTGTCCGTTCGTTCGTTTGTTCGTTATCTCTCTTTCGATTATGCGAGAGCAGGGTACAAGGGCACTGGCAAGGGTCACTTCTTCAGTTCAATTAGCGTTCATGCACCTTCCCACCCTGCACACCCCGCAATCAAAGGGAAGAAAAAAGCTCGAGCAGGATGGCGACTTCAATTGGCCATAGCTCTTCTTCTCGCCTACCCTTGTCCCCAACCCTTGTGGCAGGCGTGCATGAGCTCCCCCATGTCGCATCCCAGTCACAGCTCTCGCACTGGCTCCCGCGTCCCGTCTTCCCTGTCTTGTGCACACGCTAAGGCACGGTCCTGATTTTCCATCACGGCTTCTCATCCAGTCAACGACATGTGGACGAGAAAGAAAATCACGCGAGACCTCTTTTGGGATCTTTCGACCTTCCACACAGTGACTGACCGACCGACCGACCATTATCGCAACCTACTTCATCCTAGTCCCAGCCTCGTCTTTGCTTGCCATGTCCAGGATGAGGATGTGAAAAGGAAGAAGAAGAAAAGAAAAGAAAAAAGACACGAAAGAGAAAGAGAGAAGGAAAAATAAAAAAGGGCGGAAGAAATTCGTGTCTTCCTCAATCTTGACCTTGACCGCCCTTTGGCGCAACACGATTGATTGATTGATTTGAGAGTGAAAAGTCTTGTTTTTGACCTAGAACGGTAAAAGAGAAGGGCACTTCGTTCTTAGTTAGACAAAACAACAAAAATGATGAAAATCCGGGTTTGGGTTTAATTTGATTTGATTCACCGCCAAACTTCTATTTGCTTGCTTGCTGGCTTTCTTGCCACCGACTGGTTGTGAGTCCTGGTCATGAGTATGATGAGGCTGATTGATGAGACGAAGAATGAGGAAAAGATGAGTGTTTTGGAATGACCTCGATTCGACTTTCGACTCGACCGACTGACCTCGCTTACTTCATACCTATCCTATCCTGTTACTTTTCCTGAGCTTTATCGAGGTAAGATTACTTCTTATGGAGGAGTAAAGTAAACACTGGTCGGTCTTTCCTCATCTAGACCCTCCCCCCTCCCGGATGGGAGTCGGTCATATCGAACTTGCCCTCACGCAAAACTCCACTTTCAGCCGATCAAGTCATGTAAAGCGAGAGGGAGATCGACGAATTGATGGCCAGGGCAGGGAAGGGACCTGACCGGACCTGACCTGAACCTGGACTGAATTTTTGATCAAATAGATGGGGCCCTTTCTTAATCCACCACCTCACTATGCGAATCCTCAATCCCGCGGAAAGTAACACTTTTACTCTTGCTGATATGTACAGAGGCATGCATCATGTGGGAGGAGGCAGAGAGTATCTTGGGGAAAGGATGGGATTATTTCGGGTCCTGTACATACATACTACTGTACTCCAGTACAGCTACAGTTACAGTTACATGACATGAAATGCACACCCATCTCGAAAAAAGTAGGCATGCAGGAAGTAGGTACATTACCTACACCTTACACAACCATCGAACGACAACCATCACCGTCACCGTTCAACGGTCGGGTGGAAAGGTCCGTGGGATGGGATGGGATGGGATGGGATGGGGGTGGGATAATTGTGGGATGTGGAATTGTGGATAGATATGTGGATACCTCAAGTATGCGAGGGAAGGGAAGGAGGGAAGAGGGAAGCCATCAACGGACGCGGATATGTATGCAGGTAACTCCAGGTAGTCAAAAGACGCAAATATCATTTTTTTTTCTTCTGGATAGAACAGGCTACAGTATACACACGGTTATCGAGTAATCGAGTAATCGGAGTATCGAGGTGCATCGTACCCTGCAGACGACTGACTGCAGAAATGCAGAGGTGCATGGACCATGACAAGGAATAAATGGTAGGGGGAAGCGAACCTGGACGGGGGTCCTGATGGTCTTCGTGACGGTCTGACCAAGAGGAGAAGAGAGGAAGAGGTTGAAAGGTTGAGGACCTTTGGACCATCAACCATCCATCAACCATCGGCAGCCGATTGATTCCAAGTTTGCGGGACTATTCAAGAGTCGAGACAAATGTGAACCATATAGTAAGTCTATACTATATTACTATACTATATACCTGATGTACTTGATATACTTGATATTCATACATCTCCATGTCCTCCGGTTCTTTTGTTTATGCTCTCTCTCATCCATTTTGGGCAGTTCTTTTCTCCAGTTTGTCATATGCCATATATGCCATGCTTCGCCAATAAAAACGTCCAACACGATGTCGGAGGCCGGGCGGTTGGGCCATGAGGCGCTTGAAAATCTGCAAGCTTCCTCGAGCCCGACTTCCCCCCTTCCCTTCCCGGGGGTGGGCAGAAAGACGAGAGAACCGAGAGAAACGGGTTAGACTGATTTTGATTATATTTTCGGAAGGGACAGACCTTGGGGACAAACTTGGACAAAGGTCACTTCTAGTCACCATCCAGTCACCGTCCAGTCCAGTCCCAATCCCCCAGTCAGTTCCGGTATTGATGCCATTGCTGTCATTGGGTATGATTGGTGGGTGATCAAGATTGGATCCAACCAGATTGCGTCTTTCTGCCCATTCTGCTCCATTCTGCCCATTTTTCCCATTTGGCCAATGTCTTTTCTCGTCAACCAGTAAGAGGGCAAGGTGACCATCCTTCTCCTCCTGACCGATGACCTCTGGGCTCGCTTATTGGTGACTGGAGCTGGTTTCTCCTCCATATGGTATTATTATTTTCATACCTTCCTTCCCCCCCCCCCCCCCCCCCTACCGTACAGCTTGCTTGAGCTTGAGCTTGAGCTGGCCCTGGTCAAGCCCGCATATTCGTCCGCTCCCCTCTCTGCAAGCCCCTGTCTTGGTTCACACACCCATTCACCCATACACTCACACTTCCCACCACACACACTCCCACACTTCCTTTCTTAGCCTTTTTTCTCCTTCCACACTAGTACTGGACGGTACTGCAGCGAGCAAGTGAACACATACCAACCTCACTAGCCGCACGTGTGTGCATAGTGGGTCCCCGATATGTGTGTGCGATGTTCGCCATAGGTGGAGGTCTGACTTACCTTGGAGCCAGAATAGCATCATCTCATTTGTGTGTCCAGAAATAGATCTGGGACTTCTGGAGAAATCGATTTGATGGGCTGGAATGGGAAGGCTGCATCAACAATCGACCCTCTCACCTATTCATATATAGAACAGAGAAACCAACACATACACACACACCTATATACATACTTCAGTTCGATACTTCATCAAGAGTTAAAGATCATCAAGTGTGTTTCTTCTTCTCCAACATCCGCTCCTCCTCCTCCTCCTCCAACATCTTCCAACCTCGCCTCTCACCTTCCTGTCCTCTTTGCATTTGTTCATTATACAAAGTTAAGCCGGACTTGCTTTGACCCATTCATTCCCAAGCATACGAATCTGGATTCGCATTCGCACTCAAATTTAATAATTTAATCATACCCTCACCCCTGGTCCTCGCCAATTATACCCATCGAGCAACCTTCAACCTCCTCGACTACCACCTCCTCCACCTCGACTCGGCATACCCCAGTCACCCACCACCACCCTCTTCCTCTCACTCCCTCTCTCTCTCACTCACTCACTCTCCGTTCAGCAAGGCAAGGCAAGGCAAGGCACAAGGCACGCCTCTGAACCCACTTCGAGTCACGGGCCACCCCACTATTTACATGCGAGGTACCCTCTTACTACAAATACAAATGTCTTCTCAACCCTCCAACAACTCTCACTTGATGGCCAGATCAAACGTCACAATGGCGGTCGCTCAACCAAAACAAAAGCCTGCTACCAAGCCTGCTGCTGCTCCCAAAGGAAAGATGCAAATGCATAGGCGATCAAGAACTGGTATGTGCCAGCATCTCATCTCTCATCTCATCGCCTTGACTTTTTGGGTGTTCTCTCACTCCGGGAACCCAACTCACTTACTAACTCTTCACTTCAAGGTTGCTACACATGTAGACTACGAAGGAAAAAGTGCGATGAAGGTGCCCCTTCATGCAGTGCTTGCAAACATCTCGGACTTCGATGCGAATACAAGAGACCAATGTGGTGGAGCAACAATGACCAACGCCGGTGCCAAAAGGATAACATCAAGATGATCATCAAGAGGAAGAAGTTGACGGAAAAGACAACCTCCTCGACCACACACCAAGTCATGACACCGGGATCCGAAACTCCACCGGGACTCTCACACTCATTGCCAACCTCCGCAACATTCTCAGATCCTCTGGATCGCACTCGATCGGCTTCAATCGATTCTCAATTGTCGCTGTTCGATTTCAATGCGCCTCATCACATTGCCGACTACACGGCTTACAATGCGCAAATGCACTCATCTCACTCACAATATGCTGCCATGTACCCAGAATACTCTCCATATGAGATCGATGTCAAGACTGAGAGGCAGATGTTCGTCAATGACATTCCTACCCGACGCGAATCCACCATTTCCACCTTCAGCACATATCACCCACCACCACCACCGGAGGCCATGCTCCCTTCGTTTCCAATCGACAATGAGTGGGATGTGTCATACACTGATCGCAGGGAATCAATGGCTGAGGAGGCACTCAACACCAACATGTTCGACTTCCAGCATGGTCCAGCTTCCAGCATCCGCCAAGTGGCTATCGAGCTTGACGAGGGTGACCAGAGACTCCTGGATCACTTTGTGTCTGATGTCCTCCCAACTGTCTTCCCTATCCTCGAGACAAACCAGCATGGATCCGCACGAAGTGATTACGTCCTCCCAGCGCTACAAAGCAACAAGTGCTACCTGCATTGCTGTCTCAGCATAGCCGCTCAGCACTGCAAAGCCACGCTCAACATCCAAGGCGAACAAATCGACAACGACATCATGCGCCACCGATACGCGACCATCTCCGAGCTCTGTGAAGCCCTCAACCGCGACACCAACCACTCTGAGATCCTCGACGCTACGCTCGGCATGATCTTCTTCCAGTGCTCGGTAGGCCGACTCGATGACTCCCTCCCAGACATTCCATGGCACCAGCACTTCCAAGCTGCCATCTCTCTGGTCCAGAAGCTGGAGCTCAACCGCTTGGTCTCGGAATCACATGATGCCATCTCCTTCAACATGACCCTCACATCTTGGATTGACATTCTCGGATCGACCATTCAGGGCCGCGCTCCAACATTCGCTCACACCTACCGCGAGAAGCACCTGTCGCAGACAAACTCCTCCCTTGGCCTCCGTGAGCTCATGGGCTGCGACGACCGCGTCATGTTCCTGATCTCTGAGATTGCCTGCCTCGAGGCCCTCAAGAAGGATGGCATGGATGACATCCAGCTGTGCCAACACGTCCACTCCCTCGGCGACCAAATCGGCCTCACAGAGATCAACGACCTGGGACCAAAGATCCCATTCAATGCCAACGGTGTCCTCTCACCTAAGCAGCTCAGCAAGAACATCACCTCCGCCTTCCGCATCGCTGCACGCATCTACCTTTGCAGTCTCGTGCCAGGCTTCACACCCAGCCAAGCCTCGTGCGTCGGGCTCGTTGCCAAGCTCACTCAAACCCTCGAGTTCATTCCTTCGGGCCAGAGCGGTTTCGATCGCTCCCTCGTCTGGGTTTACCTGATTGGCGGTTCAGTCAGCACCGCTTCCTCGCCATTCCGATCATTCTTCGAGGAGCGTCTGGCCAACATGGGTGACATGGCTGAGATCGGCAGCTTTGGCCGTGTCAAGTGTTTGCTTAGAGAGGTCTGGAGCCATGTCGATGGTCGCCTGAGCCCCGGTGGTGGTGAAGCACATTACGTCTCCTGGAGAGACGTGATGCAGATGAAGGGCTGGGATTTCTTGTTGATCTAGAAATCTTACCCAGCTGAGGCAGGAAAGTGAGCGGTCTTGATGACTTGTTCTTTGCTTTCTTGTCTTTGAATACCCTTCGTCTGTTAGTGTTTGAGATGAACCTCGTTATCGAGGACATCGTTCACTTCTACCCGGGACGCTTTTGGCGCCTGAGATTTGGTCTCTGGAGACGTTTGATGAATCCCGTCTCTGGGAACACGGGCTGGTTTTTGGGGAGTTTTGGATATACCACACATTTTAGGGGAGCGCAGGATGCATTCGGAATGGAACTGGATTTGCATTTGGAAAGGGTGGACGACCGGACATGAACGAAACAGACATGAATTACACCTTTACATCACACGATAATAATACACAACCTCATACATATATACATAGCACGGCGTTTCTAGGATTTGGATTTTGGGGGGCATCGGGATGGGGAAACAGGATGGGGATGGCATGGGACATTCTCTAGTGGTTTGCGAACCCTAGATGGGATTTGGATATGGATAGGGAAGGGCATTGGACACTGGACATTGACCAAGGGACTGGTCCTTATATACGTATATATACCTACATTTCTGTTCTCGTCTCGAGAGGAGAGAGACGAGCTGGGAGTTTTTTTTTTTTTTTTTTTGGAGTCGAGCATTGCGCTCCTCCGTTGGTTAGTTAGCTATGGAAGTGGGAAGAGCAGAGGATGATTTAAAGAAATGGGGAGGCTTTGGTGTTTGAAGCTTAGTAGTAGTCTAGAAAGAAAAAAATGGAGATAAAGAAACACCAACACATAAGTTCTTTTTGAGTCTTTTGTCCTTGTCTTGTTTGCTTTGCATCTTTTCTATATTTTACTTGGGGGGGGGGGGTTTTTTTTTTTAAATCTAAATCTATCTACTTGGGTATACAGATATCGATGAGTGAAGTGAATGCGCTTTGGAGATCTCGTACCTACCTCCCCACCTAACAACGGAGGTATATCCTCACTTCGCCTCACCTTGTGCGCATCGCGCGCATCATGAGCATCAATTTCCATTATGCTTAATTAAACTGGGCGACCAATTTTTATTCCAGAGGACGTCCAAGCACACCATGCGAAAGAAAAGAACATGCCGTCAATCAAGCGAGCGATCCGCGATAACCATGACCATACTGTACATAACAATGTCAATAAAGATATCAACAATAACAAGAACGACAACGACATCATCACGTCACCTCCACCGCCATACGGTAAATGCCAGTTAAAATACGCACGCTTCCTTTCATCCTATCCCATAACATCGTACTCTCGCACCACTCAGATACCCTTGTTGACTTTGGTCGTCTCGCTTCTTCCTTTCTTTCTTACTTACTTTACCCTTTCCGTATCTCCCACTCTTTCCTCCCACTCATCCACGCTCTCCCTCCCACTCTTTCACGCAGGAACAGCCGAGAGAGAATCAGCTTCGCATTTACCCTCATTTCGTCTTATTTCGCTCCATTAAATCACGATGCGATGCGATGCGATTCAATATTTCGCTTATGGTCGACAACAGGCTACAGAGTCATCGGATGATTTGCGCATCTCCTCCTCCTCCCCCACCACAAATACATGCCCAACCAACCGTGCTATCGAGAACCTTGACCGTGTCCCATGCTCATGCTTGCAGATAAGTGAGTTGAGTGTAGGGAGCAAGGCAAGGTACGAACGAGACGAGACGAGGGAGCTAAGCTAAAGCTACCCTTGTGCTCTTGTGCCCTTGTTATCGTTGGGCAATCAAGCAAGCAAGCAAGCAAGCAAGCATACAAGCATACAAGCATGCAAGCACTTCCGGAGCTGCTCTATTTTCCCATTGCCTCGTGGGATTAATTGATTAATTGATTAATTGATCCTAAGCCTGCGTGCGATATTCAGCAAGCAAGTGCAAGCAGGTGCAAGCTTCCCCTCATCTCATTTCCACCACGCATCTCGAAATGGCTCATTGATTTTCTCGGTTCTCAGGGATTTGAAGGGAGGGAAAGATGCATGTGGTGACATACCATCCCACACCATGCCGTACTACTTTACTGTACTGTACGGATGGTGGTGGGAGGTGGGAGGGAAGGTGCAGTGCTGAGCGTGGCGTGGCGTGGAGTGGAGTGGGATGGACAGGGAGGTGAGGAGGGAGGGATGGCGGAAAGCTAACTCCGTGCCCTCCTCATCCTGGTCGACAGTCTTCCTCATTCTCAGTCTCGCAAGCTTCTCCATGTCCTTCCCTTCGTTCAGCACGACATGCCAGTAATTAACGCACGTACCTGCCTCCCGCTTTGTCAATCAACCGAAGAGGAATGGCAGATGGCTGACTACGATGACAGGGTAGCCATGATGAGCGATCAATTGATAATTTTTCCCTTGTGTATCATGGATGGTCGTTGGTACGTGCTCGTGCGACTTCGCCGAGGACGCCTCTTGGCTCTCTGTCGTGAGCTCGTCTGTCTGCGTGTGTCAATGGTTAAGCCGAAGGCGGTGAGAAGTACAGATGTTGTGATATTGGATGAGGCGATTTTTGATTATCTTGCCCAATTGATTGTCTAAATCGAGTTCAAGACAGTTGATTGATCGACTGCTCAGATGAGCTATTGGGAAATATTTGCAGGCCATGTGAGGTACCTCCATTGGATTTTGGAGGTGCAATTGAAATATTGACTAGATGAGTAGATTGTGATGGTCAATGGTTGGGATACGAGCTCCCGCTTCGAATCGATCCATCTGCCATAGCCATGCTAGCAGCTGCAAAGGCAACACGCAGGTGGATCTCCGAATTGTGAGACACGACTTTGAATGCAAACGAACAGGAAACGAGAAATTTCAATGCAATATCTTGCAGGAATTCGTATGCCAATCGTGGTGAGGAATTGATTTGAGTGGTCAAGACATAATGGAAGGTACCCAATGTCCATCAGCCCAATGTACACAATGATATGGTGTCACCTGAGATTGTTCAAAACAGGCTTCCTTCAATATTTTCTTTTCCTTCCAAATACCGAGACAGATGAAGGAGGCAAATGGACGCGAATGAGACTCTCGAAGAAAGCCTGAGACATATTCCCCGCATTTCAGAACTTGGAATTCGAAGAGTCTGGAATTGTGGCTGAGATGAGATCCTTCGTAACTTTGGGTGATAGATTCGTCCATCACTAGTGAGAGTGAAACATATAAATCTTCCGAGTGAACGTTCTGTGACCTATGGAAGCATGACTTCCAACTTTCTCGTGGAAGACCCGATCTGTGCTTCCGTAGCAGCCTCTCGGTTGGTGTCTGGCCCGCATATCTTGTGATACCAGCTGAGAATATTGAAGAGAGAATGCCCACTCGATTTGAGACGATTTAGGTAGAGAATCTAACTGAGACGTGTACGACGGCGAATCGAAGTCGTGAAAGGGTGGCTTGCAGAAGTCACATGGGGCACGACTTGTGCCTCAACCCAACATATTGGACATGAGCTGAAATGAAGGCGAATTCTGGAAAAACCTGCAATGGCAAACGACTTGCATGAATCCTCCAACAATTTTGGCCCCTTTGCAGGATATTCGCAGGATTGTCAATGCATTGCGAGAATGAGACCCGAGATCACCTGCTCACTGCTCACCTGACTTCCGTTCTCGCTCACCGACTCTTTCAGCAGAACGGAACTGTTGCAAGTCTTGCGCCCTACAGCCCTGTGCGAGTTCCTCTATCCGTTCCGTTCCATGCCTTGCCTTGCCTCACAGCGGCTGCCGGCGGCCCGCGCAAATCGTGCTGTCGTGCAGAAAATCGTATCATGGCACCAGTTCCAGCGAAAACGGCGTGAAGACACGAGAAGCACTGTGAGAGAAATTAAAGAAAAAGGATGAGAAGACGAGATGAAAGGGAGAAAGCAGGCGACTGTGTCCGTTAGCTTCCATGATGTTCCGATGCGAAATGCAACAGATTGTTGAGAGATGCACGAAGATGTCTTTCCATGAGCTAGATTGCAGTTGAAAAGTCTTGTCATTCGCAGTGATGAGGTGGGGATCACGACAAAAAACCGTGCAGTACGGTCACGTGATGATATCGTTCTCGGCAATCCGATTTTGATGACACGACAGTCAGTTCATGTCTGACTGATATGAGCAGACGTTTTCTATAAACCAACAGTCGTACAGGATTCAAACCTATTTGTTTCTATATTCTGGTGTTTCTCTCTCATTTTAGATCAACCCCATCCAATCGCGCGTAGCATTTCAAGCGAATGCCCTCAACCAATCAATCCTCAAGACATGTGTAGTCAGCGTGTTTCAAGAATTACCACCTCAATCTTGAAGCGCGACAAGAAAGTTCTTTAAGCGCTTCCCACCCAGTCGTTGCCACGGAGTCATTGTAGGAAGACACTGCACTGCCTCACCTTGTTAGTTCGCCGCAAAGCGCTTTCTCTAAACCTGTCGATTTTCTGGCCCCTCGAGCCGCCGTCGTCCCAGAAGCTGTACCTATTCTAGCTTTCCAAAAGCTATTCGAAGATACATGGCCGATGCGCGACGACCTGCTGCTGCCAATCTGCCGGGGAGGAAGCACTCCCGACGATGGCTACCCGCTATGATGAGGACCAGATGACGATATTGGCCTCGAGAAAGGTAGGCGGACAAAGAAAATGTCGTAGATGTGAAATCAGGCAATCCTTCTTAGTAGTTTTATTATACTCGTTCCCTCGACATGTTTCTTTGTCTGTAATATCCTGCTATTTTTGTTTCTTTGCCTTCATATCAAAGACTTGGAGAATTCCATAAGGTCATAGGAACATTTCTGCACTATTTCGCTTTACAAGAAAGTTCTTATTACTACTTGTCCATATATCAAGACTACAAACACTTTAAAATTGAGCACACAATACACATTAACTCGTGGAACGATGAGACGAAATCAATTAGCAAGGCACTTGGTGCTCATAGCCTTTGCCACTTCAATCAGCGCACATTCTATAAACGAACTTCTTAATCGAGCCTCGACGTGTCCTGATACATCATTTAACCAATGCAGTGGTACTGGTCTACCCTCGAATTTCTGTTGTCCAAGCTCGACAACATGCGTGCCTCTCGCTGGAAACACGACGCTCCTATGTTGTCCGTCGGGCAACTGTGATCAGATCAAGCCTTTGTCCTGCGATCTGAACGAGCAGAACATCATATTACATCCAGACAACTCGTTAAAAACCACAGCCCTCAGCTCGACCATGCCAACCTGTGGGACCTTGTGTTGTCCCTTTGGCTACAGTTGTACCTCTGATACCCTGTGCCGGAAAAACGCAGACCAAAGCGTTGCACCAAGCGCATCTACATCAACATCTTCAGGCAGTCCCTCTGCAACAAAATCATCTTCGCCATCTTCAACTGCGAACCCATCGGCTACAGCTACGCCTTCATTCTCACCCATAAATAGCAACACTACTTTAATTCAAACATGCAACAAATTCCCCATTGGAGCAGTACTAGTGGGTTTCTTTCCGGGACTGGTTCTGGGAATCTTGCTTTCAATAGCAAGCATATGCATATTCGGTGCGCAAAGGCGGAGGGCATCTCGTAGACGAAGTGGCTCCTCCTTCGGAAACATCTCCGAACCCCAGCCAAGCGAACATATCCGAACAGACTTCCTACGCAAGCAACCCCAAACACCGTCCAGCACAGCAGGAAGCACACCGGCGAGGCAAGGGACCGTACATCGCGTTCGGTCTTTATTCCGGAAATCACAGCTCAATGTCCCGAATGCGATGGTACAGGAGAGTCCGAGACCGCCAATGCCATTGGTGATCAACAAGAATCCACACCCGGTCACACCACCACTTCAGAGGGAGAGGAGTTATGAGAATGTCAATATCTTCGCGGATAGGGATACGGCGAGTTCGTTGAGGGAGAATCAGAGGCAGAATGGGCTGAAGCCACCTAGACTTCCGCTGGATGTGAGGGCGAGTCACCAGACTACCATGGATGATGTGATGGGGCTTGCTGGTCTACCGAAAGGTCAACGTAAGTTTTACTGATCTCACTCTTCTGGTTCATTGTACTAATTGAATTGCAGCGTATGTATACAAAAGAACTTCGCCGGCTTTCACACCAAGTCCGAAAACGAGGCCGAATTGAGGGAATGAGGTAGAGCAATGTCTGTTTTATAGATTGGATTTGATATACCTAGGTCAGGAGTCTGTCTTTTTGCATGGTGTTGGGGATTTGGGCTGGCGTTATCTTTTTCTTTGTATTTGAGATGCAATTTGATACCCTTGAGATATTTTCCAATTGCTCATCATGTGTCAAACTTGCTCGGACTGACGCAGAAGATTCGTTGTAAGACCGGAAGTTTTCCGACCTCCAAACAGACTTCATTACATACCGCCACCTCAACACTTTATTACCACAGCCTCTAATTTATGCCATAATAAAGAGCTGTTACCTTGTAGTCGAGATGTCTTACCTTTGATTGCCACTTGCTTAGACTGAAGTGCTAGGTCAAGGCAACCGAGTACTTATCCAGTGAGTAAGTTTCATACCTGAGCATACATGTAACGAATACCAAATGTTATCTAATACCCTCTAACTATGCAGGTGTCTCCGGTAATAGTTCACTCACGCCTGAAACTACTCTCGAAACTGTTGAGTGTCCTCCGAAGTTTAAGGCTGTAGGCTGGTACTACCACTCGGTGAGCGCACCGCCCCGAGCCTTATGCTGCAAATAAACAGGTAAAATCACGATTGACTGTTCCAGTACATTTCCTTCATCATTCACATCCACAGCCTCATTGCTGCCTACCATGTTATGTGTCTGAGGCCTGTCGCTCCCCTTACCGTAGCCGGCGAGTCAATTTCTCATCCTAATATATGTATTTCATGATTATTGATTAAAGCGAGCTGTTATAGTACTGATGTCATACCCAAAGATCCAAAGAATTGTTCTGGTCAGGCAAGTTTAGCCGTTCTCTATCAGGTATCCTGACCATCTATTTTCACTCAATATTCACCCATACACTTCAGCATTCAGTACCTCCTCTTGTGCCAATAATATAGTCAAGTAAGCGTGAAAATTACCCTACGCCAAGGTACATATAGCCGAAAAAGGTGAACTGATTTACCTCAAGTTGTTTGAAACTTTTTGTGACGAAGCTTTCACTCTTCAACATCCCAACAAAGAATTAAGAACCAGCCTCGATCACAACACAAACCCAGACGGTCTTTCGAGAACAAACTACGTTCTTGTTATAATGCTCGCTGAAATTTTCAACTCTAATATTGACAGTCACTTGATTTAGTCTCCCCAACTACCTACCTTAGGCGCTACACATTCGCGACTTCCCGAACCCCCCAAAAATCAACACCTCCGATTTTCGAAATTCGAAACACGTGCCATCAAGTCGTTGTTGCAGACCATTCCATAGACACTTTTACCATTGATCGTGTCTCTCTGCCCTATCTGTCCCCCATCAGGCTGTTAATTCGATTAAGAATTTGAAGTGTGGCAGGCAGCCTTGTTTTCTACACACAATCACGTGTACTGCTTTCAAGAACGCATCCGAGACCCCTATTGCGGCTCTAAGAGCAACTGATCTTAAAGCGAGTGGAGAGACGCTAGAATCACGATATATTAGAGTCCAGAGGTTTTCTATATTCCCTACATCAGAACGACTCGGCTTAGCACAAACGGAGCGACGAACGCAGTTTGCGAATCTATTCTGCACTCCACTACCTCAGCTCTACCGCTCTCGAATTCAAGTCTAATTTCAGACGAAAACCGCGTCTAAGGACGTATTTTATGGTTCTCGGTTGGTCAAAATTCTAAAGAAAGGTTGAAAAAGAATTCAACATGGCACAACCACCTCCACAATGGACATGGGCTTCCAGAGCCGCAACACCTGACACGCCTCGAGAATCTCGAAACCTCCCTGGCTTCCCACTGACCGACTTTGATAAGTTCTCGGAACTACCTTCGGAGCTTCAAGATCTGATATGGGATCGTGCGGGAACGGAGTCTGCGATTATTACACTCAATATCACGAGATACGACTGCAAGATTGAAGGTCAACTGCCTGATACTCCGTCCATTATGCTTGCCACGGCTGGCTCAAGGGCTATCGCAATGACCCGATATACACTTATGAAGAATGCGGTTTTCAAACGAGAGGAGAGACCAATTCCACCAGCAGCCATCAGAAACCATTGGGCGAATACGCATGGAGGACTCAACCTGAACATTATCCCAATTCCACTACCATTTCCTCCTCCTGTTGTACAAAACTCTACAAATATTCATACTCAAATTAATGGAAATACACCGGCGGCCTTCAGCACTCACAATAACCCTGCTCTAAATTCTGGTCCACAGGCTTCTACGACTATCCCCGTGCAAACTGCTGGACCCGCAAGTACTGCAGCCACTGGTACTGTGAATGCTCAAAATACTGCCACTTTTAATGCCGTGATTGCAGCTCTCAGTGGGACAGCAGCAGCTCCTGCTCCTCCTCTTTTTACCATTGGTACCAATCGAGCACCTATGAATCCTCAATACACAGATAACCTTGATGACTCATCAGAGGCTGTTCCTGTGATTGCACGTCCAGCAAGAAAGAGATTCTACGTTAACCTGAACAGCGATACCTTCAGGCTCCGTATTGCTGGTGACTTGCCATTGTCTTATGAGTACCCGGTTGCTCTCCTGGCAGAATATCCATATGTTGCAGCTTCCAAACCACATTCTACTCTAGAGGACGCTCTCTCAAGACTCAACGATGTATACGAGGAACCTGTACCACTTCCCGGTGATGGACCTTTGCCCTTACTTTTCAGGGACATCGGTTGCATAGCTCTAGACCTCAAGCTGCCACCAAATATGATACATTCCACACAACCCAAACGCATTACCGAACACATCCTTAAGGCCTTCGAGCAGTTCAAATGCGTCATTCTAGAACGTATCGAGAAGTTTCCCAACCTACATCAAGTCAATCTGGTGGTTCCGACAATTCTCGAGGGAGGCATGAATAGCATCGAGAAGCAAAGAGACCGAGTTCAGTTCAAGGACATGGAGCTTCGCCCATGGAGAAACTGCAAGTACAAGCAGAGCAACGGACTCTCCTTCGGCAAGACAGAGCTAAGCCTGCTGGAAAACGAGATCTACTACTGGATCCAGGGTAAGAGGTGCGATGAGCACCGCGAATCGCAGCGCACGGGAGAGAGGTCACGTCCATTCCCAGAGGTCAAGCTCATGGTCTCAGTACCAAAGGCTATGGCAAAGGAGAATGACGATTGGATGCTGATGCTGGGAGACCGCTACGAGGATTGCTCTGATTCCAAGCCCGAATCGGATTATGATGACTTCATGTAAGATAACTGCACGAAGGATAAAACGTGGTTGAGAGCACATGCCATGGGCGATGCGTTTTGGTTTGAGGGGGCGGCGCATCTAGGCGAGACAAGATCTCTAGTTCAAAATGGGCAAAACCCGAGGTTTTTAGGTGGAGCGTGGTATACTCGAATTTGTAGGACTGTTAAGGAGTTAGGCGTTTTTATTTCTTAGATCAATTTTTGCTAGAAGGTTTCTTAGCTTGAGTGTAATGTAAAATCTTAATACGACTGATGTCCTTTCAGGTTGTCAATAAAACCAGGCTCCTTCTTAGAATACGAGGGCTGACTACTGAAGACATAGCAGAAGAGCTAGGCCGAAAGATTCTATCTGATCATACTGTATATCGTATCATGAGAATGAAGTGGACTTTAGAAATCGAAATTCTCTTCCATTACTATGCTCGTTCATGCCGACACAAACAAATGTTTAGTCTACAAGTATGCAAGTACATACTATCAATACCTCCTCCTTACAACCCATGCCACAAGCAGATCAAATCACTGCTTCTTCTTTGACGAGGCTCTCGTTGGCTTGGCGTTAGCCTTGGCAGCGTTCTTCTCCTCCTCCTCCTTCTCAAACTGCGCAACCTCAGCCTGCTCCTTGCGCTCGGCATACCACTGGCCAGCCTGCAAAACCAGGACTCCGACCAGCACTAATGCCAAAATAGTATTGCTTGCAGCCAGTACCCTCAGGCTGTCCTCCCGCCCAATGGCGATTTCGGTGTTGCCCTCAATCTCACCGTATGTGCCGGCTGTGACAATGCGCAGGCCCTTGACGATGTTGGTGATGTAAACTACGACGCCGATGAGATAAAGGACGAGCGAGGCGCCATCGAAGAGGAGGTTTGCCTCGGAGGGCTTGAAAAGCTTGGTGAAGAAGCCGACGAACCCGACTGCGATGACAATGTGCAAGATGCGCGGGATGATGGCTGGCGAGGCGTGAACGAACCTCAAATGGAACTCCAGTTGGTCGTAGTACGCGGCAGGCGTCTCCTCTTTGGTCCAAAGGAGTGGGTAGTCGTAGGGGAAGGAGGAGAAGAGCATGCCAAGGAAGAAGAAGACCGCTGTTTGTGTTATTAGACTTGATGCGTGCTTGTGTGGGATGCTTATATTTTGGGGGAGGGGAAGCTTACGCCCAATGATCATGAATGTTGCGAATGAGCCCGATCCTCCCTTTCCTGGGGGCTTGTCGTACGTCTTGAATAGAGAAACTTTAGAGGGATCCATGGTTGCTGTGGTGTCAAGTATGCGATTGAGGATATATTCCTGTCGTCTGGCCTCGTCTCCAAAGCTCCTTATCTGCCCTTGATGACGCGATAATGGCCTAAGCTGAGACTTTAAAGATCTGCGAATAAACCTAACGACGTCAAGAACTCGAACAACTAAGTGAGCACAACGACACCGATTATGAGGAGATTAGCTGGTGAATTTATCGTCGCGCGTGAGGATGGAAGGACAGAGAAGCACAAAATTGCAGTTCAATATGGAGTGGAGTGAAGCAGTGCGATTCCAAAAGCCTATTTCGGCGCTAGTGCTGGATACAGGGTCTCTCGGGGCCATTAATCCCCTTTTGGCAGGTGGAGCAGTTGAGGCTAACGGGCAGGCCGATTATCATATTCAAAAGAGGCCGACCGGATGTGAACAAATCAATGACGATGCTCGGATGACGGAAAGTACTTTGTTTAATAAGCAGTTGATGATGAGAGAATCAAAGAATTGGAGAGAGAGAGAAAGAACTCTAGGCACTTTATAGCTCCATTGGCTTTTTGAACTACTTTTCTATTTTAATCGATGCGTGTAAACCTTTTTCATATCCTCTATATCAACGACGACAAGATAGCAATAAGAGATTCTCAATCTATTACAGTACGAGATAGCTCTCATAATATAGCGATGACTATCACTATCATACTTGCGACTTCTTTTTTCTTTGTCTATCTCATAGTCAACGCCATCCGAAAAGAAGCAGCTAAACAAGAGGTAAAAGCGACACACAGTATATCCAAGAAGAATGCAGTCTTTACGGCAAGCGCTTCGGCCAGGATCAGAGGGACAGTAGACGAGGTCTTCAACTTTGTGATCCAGTACAAAGATTGTGGAGAGTCTGTGGCATTCTCAGGATACAAGTGGCAGGATGTCGACGATGAGAATGTCCCTCTGTCCGGAAGTGCCGGAACATACAAGGTGAGTGATATTCCTCACATATCTGAGTTTCGCTGACAGATATTTACAGATGGACATTGATCCATATGGTCCAAGGATGGTAGCGGTCAAGCTCGATTTTCTCGATCGAGAGAAAAAAATTGTCTCCGAGGTGTCAACTACCTACCTCCCTTGGCTCCTGAGAGTGGCGAGAGTTCAGGAGGTTGTACCAGTGCCTAATAACCCTAATTGGTGTGAGTATAGGACGTACATAACTGGACAAGGTCTGGCTGCGTACTATGTACTCTTTGCTGCAAACGAGGAACTGGTTGATAGTTTAGAGCAGTGTGCTGTGAATCTCCAAGCGTACTTTCTTGAAAAAAGTTGTTAATCAGGTAAATTCTAAGATGTATGTGAATTTCACACACTACTTAACGCCCTGGGGAATTTGATTTGGTCTCGCCATTATCCAAGATACGACAGTATTGATTGGTCATTGAGTCAACTTTACTGCCATTGTGGTGCAACTTTCAGCAGATTGTCACAAGGCTGCGTTCACCTTTGCAACTACACTAGGACTCTGTTATTGCTGCTCCTCATCATAACTGTCCAGACACGAAGATTCAGATCAACTAAACTTCACATCATCATGTCAAACTCCGCAGACGAGTCCTGTGCGAGGCGTCAAAAGACAGACAACAAATTGACAGGAGATATAGAAGCCGATGTGTTTATCGCGTAAGTGTCTTTGCCTGCTTTTACGTACTCAAAACTGTCTAACTTAGGGATAGATCGACGTTAGACCTATATGATGGACCAAAGGTTGTCATTACTGTGCAGGCAAAAACCTACTCGCTTCCAAAACGACTTGTCTGCTACTCTTCAGATTTTTTCAAGTTGGCATTCGATGGTCAATTTCTGGAACATCACGAACAAAAGATGGATCTCAGCGATACCACCACTATTGATGCCTTCGATCTCACAGTAAAATGGATGTTCACGGGCAGCTTAGTTCTGCCAACCAAATACATACTGGCAGAACAAAAGATCGGCGTACTCATCGAGTTCTTCAGATTGGCCGACTTCTTACAACTTTTAGGCCCATTCACTGCACCACTCGAAAATTTGAAGACACTAATCCTGAGCGGCCGAGCCAATCACTTTTCTATTGAAGTCCTAGCTGGTCAGCACATTCGAGAAGCCATGAAACTCCCGGCCGGTCACAAGCTTCGCACTATGATCGTTGACGCTTGCGCCTCGAGATATCTGGAAAGTATGCGCATTGTCAAAGGCCTCGGTGGTGAGCTATCCCGCCGCTCATTTTTGTTCCAGGCAGAAATGGATGAGAATGACGACTTTGCCGCTGATCTTTTCAGATCGTTCAACAATGCAGTCCGAAAGATCAGGGGAAAAGAGGTCAAGGATCCATTTACGGGGCTTTGGGTCAAGGGCATCTAGGCTAGATTATCTCACATCTTTGTGAAAGCTGGCATGAATCGTCATTTGGCAATGTCAAAGCTAGAGGCGATGGTTGGGAACTGGATGGACAACGTCATGTCCATGAGTGACTGCAACGGGTGTGTTTCTGAAGGCATTTCGAGATTTGAGCGCTGGGCTTATAGCTATGATCAATAAACTTAGGCTCAACTGGCCATTTGCCAAAATTTTGCTGTCATGTGCAGGTGAATTCATGACATGCTTCGTTTCTTCCCTTCTTCCATCATTCCTTCCTAAATCGAAAACTCGCTTAAGTGAATGCCTTTTCTTGACCACACTTCAGTCCATTTCGACTTCACTTCAATTCATCACCACCACCATGAAACCATCAAGAACAAGCAACCAGGATCTGCCGTTATTCCCGCAGACTCTGTAATCTGGTAAGGAACCTTCATAAACAAGCTGAAAGTGGAATCACGACGTTCTTGCAATTGAGCTAACATTTGCAAGTAGGTACTTAGGCTAGCCCAAATCCGCTCCACCGGGCCAATTCATTCCGACAAGACGCAAGATGAAGACCGATCGAGTTGGTGACACGGGGCATTCTGTTAAGAGGCAAAAGAGGGATGAGAGCCATTCGGTCGCAGGGGTCCCATCGGACAAGTTCGACAAGTCCGTTACAAGATCTTCCTACTCAATAGCCTTTGCACTAACATCTGAGACAGCTTCCCCAACCTTTACGATGGGCCAAAAGTGACAATTGTAGTTCAAGACAAGAAGTACTACTTGCCAAAACTTCTCGCTTGTTCTTAATTTTTTTGCAGCCGCATTCAATGGCGGGTTTAAGGAAGGCGTCCAGCAAGAGCTCAAATTGAAGACGGATAAGGCCTCCTTCGAGCACGTCAGGAGATGGATTTATGCTGGAAACCTTGCTATTGAACCAACTGGCAATGATAAGACCTTGAACATGATGGTTACTGAGCTTGTTGGATTCGTCTTGCTAGCGGATTATCTGCAATTCCCAGGGCCATTCACCCAACCTGCAGAAATTCTAAAGGCAGTTTTGATTACCTTTAGAAATTCTATGAATCCAAGAGGTTTCAAAGTTGGAGGCTGGTAACCCCAATCGGGTGGTTGTCTTCAAGGCTTGTGCTGGAATATACTTGGCAGGAACAATGGGTGCAGTGAGCAAGTGGAAGCAGAGGGAAGAATTTCTTGCCATTGAAGGTTTTGCCGTCTCACTTTTCGAGCAGGTTGATAAGGTATATTCGATGATAGAGCCCCATAACTTTGTGAGAGATCCATTGACAGGCAAGTCTGTTATCTAGTATGGTGATGCTTCGAAGCAATCGAGGATTTTTGGACTAAGATAGTTGGCTGTATTTGCTTTGAAACTTTCGGTTACAGAAGACTTTGACATACATGGCACGGCTTCAAATCAAATATATAGCATTTCTTTAGAAAATCTCAGTGAGCGTTGTTCTTACAATCATTATCGTATTGAAGGTGGTAAATTGTGAAGTAGTTTCACTCCCAGGTTGCACCTGCCGTGAGTTGGATTTCCAACCCTCCATCCGGACATGGGCAGTTTTCAACCCGGCCGTGCCTCTAGGTAGACCCATCGTAGACTAGGCATATAAATACAAACAAGATTAGACATAAGCAAGATGGCCAGCGAGATACCTCTTGAGCCTGCTCCAAAGCGACAAAAGATTACACATACCAAGGCATGGGAGGATATCGGAGCTGACGAGTTCGTCAGGTGAGTTCGATACATTGTACCTCCTGGTAGCTTAGACCCCTCCCAGCTAAAACACACCAGTTTGAGGGATCTCTACACTGGCCCCCAAGTCAAAATTGCAGTGCAAGACAAGATCTACGACCTGCCGAAAGGGCTGATCTGTCACTGGTCCCCCGTCTTCAACGCCGCATTTAACAGCACCTTCAAAGAGGGCCAGGAACAAGCCATGACCCTCGTGGAGGCGTCCGCAGATGCATTTGAGATCATCATCCGCTGGATGTATCTTGGAACGGTAGTCCTGCCTTCAACAATTCAGGATGATGGCGCAAAGATCACTTCCCTCGTTGCGTGTATCAGACTTGCGCATTTCCTGGATCTGCCTAACTTTCTTGCTTGGCCGCTGGACCAGATCAAGGTTATTCTGACAAGATCTCGAGATAATTTACTCTCAGAGCATTTGTACGATGCCTTTGAGCTACCAACAGATCACTTCCTGCCAGCGATGCTTACCAAAGCTTGTATTCGACCATACATGGAGAGTTTGAAGGAGGAGAATCGTCGCAAGCCTTTCAAATATCACAAGGTGCTCATGGAGGTGGGAGACTTCGCGTCATACTTTCATGAGCTGTTTGATAAGGCGATGCGTGAAGGTGTTAGTGAGAAGGTGTATGACCAGTATTATAATACGATGAAGAAGGTCACTTTCATGGATCCATTCACTGAGACCAAGTTTAGGTGTGAAGAGAGATTAGTGTGATGCAAGGTTTGTTCAGTTGGCCAAAATATAGCTTTAGCATATATGACGGGGTGGAAACTATATCTGTGGCAATGCATATAGCTTAATTGATAATTTGCCAAATGTTTTGCAATCTCAAGTGCAACAGTCTGTTATTCGGTCGCATGTATACCTTGTGGTTTCACCTCAAGTTCACCTTGACACATTAGCAGATATCATTCTTCGAACTCTAGCAGTAAAGGGAATCTTTCTGACCTCTGACTAGAATAGCCCACAATAGTCACGAAGCTACGTTGTGTTATATGGTAAAGAGGGTACTTAGTCCCAATGGGTGATGGTATTTCAAGTTATATAATTCAAAACTGGGAATTATCAACAGATCTCGCTTACCATCTAACAATGGATGATTAGTTTACCACGTTCGTTGAAATGGTGCAAAAGAAGTGACGTGCGTTACGATAATCGAGAACAGTCTGCCATATAAAAGAGGGATGTAAGGATTTGTAGTAACTATGTAGACTGGAATTAATGTCTTAGCTCTACAGGTGCTTGATTGTACACCACGACACACTTCTTGCTTACAGCATATCTTTCATATAAGCAAGACACAGTATGAGGCTTGGGTAAGAATCTGAGGATCTCGTATCATAGGAGTACACGTTATTCATTAAAATTACTCGAAATTCAATTCAATTCCCTGCACCATAGAACGAAACTTCAAATGGCATATTGACGATGCTGTTGTCTAAATGACCTCACTTTGAGATTTTGTTTTCTCGCCCTATATCCATAATAGTGGTAAATTTCTTGCATCGTTCTTCGTTACAATTACTCCATCATTCTAATCCAGATCTATAACTTGGTCGTTGACTTTTCGGGTGTGCAAACTTGACAACATTCAACTCAACTTACTCGATCAACTCAACTCAACCAACTAAGCTGATCAACTCACGATGGCCGAATCACCCTCTAATACTTCTGAACAACCAGCTGCCAAGCGCCGCAGAATAAAAGAGCCAAACACATGCTTACAAGAGCTACCAGCCGACCGATTTGCAAGGTGAGTTCGACTTCGCACAATACTATAAATTCCAGACGAATTGCAGCTCCATGCCTTTCAGTCCCTCAAAATTTACGACTGACACCCTTTGCAGCAGAATTTATCTCTTCGGCGGTGACCAAGTTACTGTGCGTGTTGGAGGGAAAGAATTTAAGATCGCCAAAGCTCTCCTCTGCTACCACTCCACCTATTTCGACGCCGCATTTAATGGGGGCTTTAAGGAGACTGTGGAGCAGGAGCTCACCATGTCACCAGAACACACAGCTGAGACCTTTGAGCTTGTGATTCAGTGGATTTATTCAGGCAAGATCATCATTCCTGACCGACTGCAACAGGCGAAGACCGATCTGCTCGCCATCCATGAGGACATCGCAGCGAAGAAGAAAGCAAAAGTCTCAACTAAGGATTTAAAGACCCAAAAGTCCAAGATCGAAGAAGAGATCAAGCAGATTAAGCAAGCACAAGTTGGGAAGTACATTGCGTTTCTGAGAATGGCGGATGAGATCGATCTTTTGGGACCGACCCACAAGATTATCCAGGAGATCTCTACCATATTCCTCAGTAATCGCAACAACCTCTCTGCTGAGCACATTCGCTCAGCAGCTGACCTTCCACGCAAACACCCTCTTCGATCCTTGGTTGCAAAGGCTTGCGTCGGTGACTTCATCTACAGCACATTAAACGATCGGTTCCACAACCAGTCCAAAACCTTCAAGTTTGCAACGGAGCTGAAAGAGCTTGAGGGATTCTCACATGACCTTATGCAGATATACCTAGAAGCGTTAAATGCTAGAAATACAGACAAGGAAGGAGATATCTACGTGGTTGATCCGTTTGACAAAAATGTTAAAATTTGGATCCTTGAAGGCTAAGAATGTTTGACTACAAGCCAGACCGAGCAGCCCTGTTCCTTCCATTCTCAACGACCGACATCACATGTGTAGATAGAAACCCCACAGGATTGCCTTACTTAATTGCTTTGGCAAAGCATACTGAATCACAGGAAGGAAAATACTCAAACCCTTGAACATTTGAGTGGGAGGATCTGAAGATAGTACTCATTCTTCCTTTGACACATGCACGAGACGCAGTTAATGAATTTCACCAAAGGCAACACGAAAATCAAGAGCAATTAAGTCAACCTTGCTTTCTTCCTGTGAGACAGAGTGACAGAGTGACAGAACACGGATTGCAGGATCTCCTTCACAACGCTCACAAAATCTCGCTTAACACCACATCCCAAATCATGGTGGGTAGGTATACTCGGCGCTCCTCCACAACACAAACACAAAGCACTTCTATGATTTACCATCAATGATTTGCGATTGCGCATGTAGCCAAAGATCTCCATAGAATCACTCGGCGCAACAATTTTGCAGTACTAGACTCTCCACTGCCATGAAAGCTAACAAATAGATAGACATCACGTCAAAGTACGCTCTCTGAAAAGGTAATTGACAAACTTACGCGCGAAGACGACATGTATATGCTATCATTACATTTCTACTCAAGCTTCTCTAGGAAAAAGCCACTTGAACGTGTGTCTAATTCATGATTGGGAATTTAAAATGGTTGGTTTTATTGGCACTTCACCAAGTATCGAGACACTTACGACTAGATTGTCAAAGCGACGGTTGCTTTGAGGAGATAAAATAAGAGAAGTGAGTAGCTAAAGTAGACGAGCTCAGCTCCTTGACCAGTGGATAGATAGTGTTTAAGATAGAAAGTAGATCCGAGCACAACTTTCCCAGAGAGAGAAAGAACTTCAACAAAACACAAGATTCCTGTGGTGACATGCAGTGATGGGTCATTAACATGCGAGAAAAGCGATGCATTTGATGATAGTAGCTATAAATGCAAAAGTTGTCTCAAGGCTCGAACGACCTTATCATACAAAAACTCCCATGAAGTTTCGACTACTACGCAGCTTACTCGATCATGGCATCATCATCGTCCTTGGCAGCCACAGGAGCTGACTCGGTGGCAGTTCCGTTGCCCTTACCACCCCAGTAATCCTCCATTTCAGCATCAAGCTCCTCCTGAGTCTTTTTTGGTCTTCCGTCCTTAGCGACTCGCTCTCCACCACGTCCACCTCTGTCTCCACCGTTTCTCTCGCCTCTCTCACGTCTCGCGCCTGGTCGCCGGCCATCTCTCCCACGTGGTGCTCTTGGGCGAGGGCTGCGGGAACGGCTGGCTCGACCCGGGACGTATCTGTCTACATTTCCTGGAGGAGGGCCGCTGACATCAGAATGGCGAATAGGAGAATCCGAACGAGATCGGGTCATTGGAGTGATTCTCTCAAACAACGAACGACCTTGTGGGGCCACGTTTCGGCGCCCACCAGAAGGACCTGTAGGTACAGAGACTAGACGGATTGGTTGACCTAGGGCACATTAGAGATATACATCCTGAACGTATCACCGAGCGTACCCTTTGCATTTGCACCGTCAAACTCGCGGATTGCTTTCTTAGCATCGTATACCGACTCATAAGTGACGTATGCAACACCCTCAGAACGTCCAGCGCGATCATAGGTAAGAGCAAGCTTCAGCACAGGGCCAATGCGGTTGAACAGATCCTAAGTATTGTTTTAGATTTGTCCATCCAAGTTAAGTTATTGCCTTACATCTAAATCTTCCTCTGTTAGGTCATAATGCAGATTTTCGACACGAAGCTTTGCGCTGGCAGGCTCGTTGCTGAAGGGGGTCAGCATTTGTCAAATGGTTCTGTGAATTTGGAACATACTAGACAGGCTCGGGAGAGTATCTTCGTTCGCTACGGACTGGGCGTCTTCCAGCTGGGAGCTTATGAGCCAATAGTCTAGATATTTAAGAAGGATTTCGGACAATTGTCGTCAAACTTATCGTGAACCCACTCACTAGCAGGAAATTAGTATTAGAGCTACACAGACATTTACAACACCAACTAGGTAGCTAACTTACGAGTCAATATTCCTGTTATCGTCTCGAATCGGCTGAGGAAACGAGGAATCCTGGGTTAGCTGTAGTGTTCAAAGAAGGTACTTCTCTTTGCCGATTTCCAAGGATTGAGCCTGGTATGTAATTCGACGACGAGAGTTGAACAAAGATCGACAGATGCATAATCATTTGCAGAGGGAGTGAGGAGGAGATGTATGCACCTGGCAATTGGCAGACATTAGCTATTGTGTCGGATGGTCAATGACGTGTGTTTACCAACCTTTCTTACACCATCACGAGGATATTCGGTGCGTTCAGTCCTTCCGTGGCCACCACCGTTGTTACCACCTACACGCCGTCCGCGAGACCGATTGCCACTCGAGGGACCTCTCTGTATAGCTCGTTAGAACATCTGGTAGGACCAAGATAAATCCGCGAGCGCGAGGCTGAATCTGGCCGGGAGCTTACGTGGCGTTCTGCAACAATTTCGTCAAGTGCGCGATCCATGTTTGATACAGTGAGATAATGTGTACTGGATGTACCGCAAAAATAATCTGTTGGCGAAAATGTGACAATGATTTAGTGTACTTTGTCGTTGTGATTGGAAAAAGGCTGAGGCTGGCAAGGAGCCAAGCAGGGCCCGAGCATTCAATCACAATCATGTGATATTATACTAGTAAGGTAATGGAGAGGCGGATATTCGTAGCAAAAGCTGATGTCTTTAATGATAATAGCTCAAAGTTGTGCATCTTTTCATAAATTCCATTAGGTCAAGGATGGAATATAGTCCTATAGTACACTAATCTTCTTTCGCAGATATGTTTGTTTCCTCGTCTCTATAAGCCACCCTTCCTAGCAATAGTTAGGAGATCGTCTTCTCAACTTCCCTATATTACAAGCTTTCGTTTCCTAATTATCATACACTTGCTACCAGACCTAATATTGTTGGAAGAGCCTCCGGTCTAATCAAATAACCCTATTTTACAAGGCAATGGCCTAGTTTCCTGATAACATTTCTCAATCGATACTTTTCTGCCTTTGGATCCTCGGGTGGCGACCTGTGTCATGAAGTCTAATAGAGCTGGCATGTGGATGATAGAATATGTATGAGTAGGGCAGGTCGAGTTTAGTGACCCAAGTGTCGTGTGCTGTATCCCCTCGGCGAAGGAATATACCAGTCTCGGACACACACCCAAAATGATCATACTCAATGGCCAACTTTGGATTTCCTTCAGATTTATTCTCTAGCCCTACCATAACTTTATCTTTGGTGCTTGGGGTTGTGCCGATGACGGTGCTCCTGTATTCCATATTGTTCCGAGAATATTGAGGGACATCTTGTAACTTCTTTGTCTTTGCGGAGAAGAATTGGATGTAGTCGCCTTCTTTGGCTATGGTTCCCAGCGCCGATGCTTGCTGCTCTTCAACGGTACTCTCCCAGAAATTGAAGCGAGCCTCATCGATGTGATCATATGATGTTTGGGGGTCTAAAGAGAGCAATCCTTGCTTTGCTCCCCAACCACCACCGCCACTCACTTTGTGTTTGTTAGTTGATCCAGTATACTATACTTACAAGAATCAAAACTTACAGACGCGGCAAAACATAGCACCTTGGCTCAACCAATAACCCATGTATGAGTAATCTGGCGTGCCACTATATGCTTTGCGGTGCTCTACCATCTTGCTGTCTGTTGCCAGCTTGTAGAAATCGTCGGTGGATGCAGTAACTGCATGAGATGGTACAATCATAGCCCATATGTCTAGCTTTATGCCAGGTCGACCCTTAAGTTGACCAGCTACAGCCCTTTTGATGGATTCAAAGTCAGCATATTTCTTGCTTCTCAATGACTAAGAAAAATTGCACATTCCAGTTTCTTGAATGCATATTCAACTCTTGAAAAGGACGACTTCTGATGGAGATGTAACTTACTTCTCTAACTCCTCAGATGCGGGACCAACTTTGCCATCATCAAATTCGATTCTTCGAGCAATGTTTCCTAGCCCACTCGTGATGCGACGAGCAGGTGTGAGAGCGACAGCAGGGGTATATAACCCAAAGCTTTTTTCAAGCCCGTCTTCACAAATCTGAACAGTTACATGCTTCCTTTCGACTGAGCTCCTGGTCGGTACAAATGAATTGGTAGTGTTCAGTTGCCATTTTGAAGCGAGAAGAGTGGAAGGCCTGCCATTGTTGAAGAGAGTTGTTGCCAAGGGGACAGTCGTGTTAAGTGAATGTGATTCTGAGCTTGTGGAAAACGTAATACTGGACTGTAGTGAATCATCTGTTGGGGTGACAGTTTCCTCGTCGGTCCAGTTAGGTAGAACGAGATATTTCTGGCCATAGAGGAAGGAGATTCCTTGGAGCGCAGGCTGCCCTCTAAATCTTGGGATGCGTCCAGGCCCTAAATGAAAGTCAGCCACTGGTCAAGCTTGATTAGGCCGAAAACAATGCCACCGAAAGAAGATCATTACACTTGAGAATACTTACTAGGCGATAATCCATCGACACAGGCGCAGACAACATCGAAGTCACGAACGTTCAAGCCCCCAACATCTTTCTTTGCGATGGAGGATAGCACCAGCGGAATAAACCCCGAATTTTCCTCAAGCCATCCGGCAAACGCTGGAGTTGCTAAGATCACGAGAGCATTTGCTTGCGAACCCACACCATCGGGTTCGTTTGTAGCAACAAAAGTCCTCAACGCCTCAGATACATCTTGATATTTCTAGGTTGGTTAGTCCGTGCACGGCTAAGCTTCAAGCAATTCCAACTCACCACATGATTTGGAGACTTTGAGCTGATGGTAATCTGCTTAGGAAACTTGAAACCTGGCGCCTCGAAAATTGAATTCTTGATGGGCGTGAAACTCCCAACATTGGAGGTAATCTGTAGATACCTCGCGGAGCTGTGAAATTGGCATGTCGCCTTGGCAAAACGAAGACTTGACCGCGCTCTGAAAGGCTTCTGCAAAAGGAGAAGGGCTCGAGTCATTGCACGGAAGCTAAGGCTATCTCATTCTTCGAGAATAAAGAGCTAAGGTGATGCTTGACCTTGACCTTGGATTGTAGGACGTTGTTGCTGGTTCACAGGAACTGCGGGTCAAAGCTTCGAGGCAGAATGCATTTGTCTTTGCCGAGAGCCTTAAATTCGAGGAGCGAAAATTGGTTTGAACATCAAATACGTTTGCTAAGTGGAAACTTCGGGATTAAATGTAATATTCATATCCAAAATCTTGATGTTCCTCTTCTTCAATCTTATTTCTTTAAGAGGGTAGAGTTTCCTTAAGAGATGCCAAGAATTTGTGCACATTGGTAGGCATAACCTAAATTAGCTATTGAAGATGGATGCGGCGAGATGTGGACTCTGGAAACTGAAGATTATAGCCTATAGCTAAGTTTTTAAAGGCATTATACTGCGGAAATTAGACAGAAAAGAAGAGGAATTTTTATGCTTTTAGGGTCTAACCAGTACGGACGATGGAGAAAATGCTATTGGATTTTCTTTTTCATATTACCTTTTCTATCAACAAATGGACCTCGCCTTTGACTTCTTTCATCATTGCATTAGCTGGCAATATTAAGTCATGGCACTTCAGAATTACTTTATCTCTCTTGATATCTTTATTTCATCGGTTGAGGCCATGTTCTTGTCCATGCCGCGAAACATCATTCCTGCCAATATTGCTTTCAGTATCTTCTCTCCTCTTGCCTACTCAACACAAGGACAAAGAAGCACACAACAGATGAAACACCACAATCGTCACCAGCGTGGGTACTAGCGATCAAGTTTCTTCTTCTGAATCAATCATAATCGCAGGGTAGACCAACATCTAAATCCCGTCCTACCTTGAGTACAGCTTGACAGCGTTTCTGTTATGAGTTGAAATATCTAGGTTCGATTACTCGGTCTTCATAAACTCCAAGCAATGTCCGCAGTTTCGAGGTTTGTGACACGGCAGTCTTCATTAGAAGCAAAATGTTCCTCGGGTACTGATGTCCAGTTAGCATGTCTGATGGACATGTGGCACGGGAAGCGATTGATTATGACCGGTCAAGAGAGCTCTCAAGACTGATACAACCTCAGTCAGTTATGTATACCATGCGGCTCACCACAACCAGGAAGAGTGTTGTAGATTTTAATTAACTGGAAGACTAAGCGAAGGTTGATAGATCTGAATGTCAATAAGAGGAATTCGAGTTGAGGAGTTGATGTAGAAGTTGGAGCTTGGAACTTTATGAGCGAACCTAGATGACATGATTAGTTATCGCAGAAGAGTAATTGTTATACATCTTTTCCGGCGGCTGGTATCATATTGCGTAACATCATCCACAGAAGATCGTGTCATGTGATAACCTGTAGATTTGGCTCTACCTTACCTAGCTGTGCTCATGAAGTGTTTTTTCACATCCTGGGTTTCTTTTTTAACTTGAATCTCGGTAGAAGCCGTGGGATGAGAAAGATTCGATAGCACTATTCCAATCCTCTTGGATGTTTTTGATGAGTCTTGCAATCTCATAGGGTTTCTCGCTGTGATTTAGGCGTGTTTGCATGCATCAGCAAGGAGTTGAGCCAATTTCTCCCCGACTTTCCGAGACGAAGACCCGAAATCCCACTCAGGCAAAATTTTTGTTCATCTTTGCTCTATAAAACCATCCGACGATGGAGTTTTGTGTACGTTTCCAGCAGTCCTTCATCGGATGCGAGGGTTATTTTCAGGTGATGTCCTGGGAAGCTGGTAAGCTAAAATATTCCTCTTCAGGTCACGGCCCGTACGCATTAGCTTTGCGGGACGTTCTGGTTCATTGCCTTCTTGGTGATGAGGCTGAGCGATATCTGTATACGGAGCCAATCAAAGGTCCAAATGAGGCACCTAGCAACAGATCTCACACATCTCTTGGCTATTTCCAGCTAGATTGCGATGGGTTCTGGCCTTCAGCTGGTTCAACGTCCACTTGAGGCCGGCGCTGCCGAGTCAACACCACTAAAATGACGGATACGGGTTTGACGCTAGCCGTGTCCTCATTCAATGGTGACATTTAACGATCCAAACCGTTGCTACGGAATATTCGTTCTGCTTGTAGTTATTTGGACAGACGCTGTGTAGCCTTGGTATTCTGCAGCGTCATAAAAGAGGAGTGTGTCGATAGGTAAGGCAATGATACACGATGGAGATCCACTGTTGAAGATGTCAATCTGAAGACGGCTCATGATCTTCAAATCAATCTTCAGGGTCTGACTCGACTCCTTGCAAGGAATGTTATTTTGAGTGCTAAGTGCGGAGGTAATTACGAAGGGTGGATCTGAATTTCAGATTCGCCAACCCTTTCTGTTTTCTTTGCCTGGTTGGTTGCTCGCAGTCGTGTTGGCAGATGTGGGACACGTTTGACAGCATTTCCGAAAGAAGGGTCTTAAAAGATGTTTGCGAAGCCTGCGATAATTCTTCATCTTCCGTGCGTTTAATACCTCCGTAGTGACGACGTGGTCAGAATGGTCCTTCCCATTCCCACATAATCTGTTCTGTGCCGTATTGGCCCTGAATATATGTCTCGGAAGAAGAGGATCACGTTGAGCTTTGGGCGCTGGTTGCCCCGTAGGAATGGAAGTTCAGCGCCTTATTTTTTGTGTCAAGTGATCGGAAGTGTAGGTTGCTTTTTAGATCGAGCACAGGTTAGAAGCAAGCAAGCAAGTCAAGGCAAGCAATTGATCAGATGCAAGTTTTGTCGGAAACCTGCCGACTTGCCCACCTTTGGCAAGAGGACGGTGAACATGCTGTAGCGTGGAAACAAGCCCATGCAGGCGAGAAGCAAGAATCACATTGGTGTTTGTCTGTGCCTTACAGTATCTGCATCTGCATTTACCTTTTGGTATGTATCTCCCCCCTCCATACGAGGTACATCTGCATCTGCACCAAATCTTGCGATGTGATGTGGTACTGTACTGTAGTGCAAGATGCCCTGAGCAACGGCTGTGTCACCGTCACTTCCAAACCCCCTTCCACTGATGCGATGCCAGCGATCTCACTGCCGGCATCGCAAAGGGGTGTGTACCTGAGTGTGTGTGCTCCCCTCGATGTTTCTCCTGTGTGAATGCTGTGCCTGACAGGAATGGGCATATGGAAAGCAAGGGTCCGAAGAAAAGATGCCTATGGCGGAAGAGCAGATTGGGTTGACGAGAGACTGTTGTTAGAGGCAGTAAGAGCAATAGGTATGTCAAGGAGAGAAGACGAGCAATGTCACCTCAGGTAGAGAAATGCTATGATCTGTATCCGGTTGCTATGGAGGACAGTATGACTGTATTTTCATGGGAATTGGTAATTCCCGTGGAGGTAGGCACGGTATGCTTCGAGAAAGTTCTGATATTAATCTGATCTGATCTGATCTTGATGGAATAAAGAGACTGCTGTCCGAGTGTACCTTCTGGAGATTGGCGAAGAAAAAAAAGAAAGAGATTTGTTGTTTGATAGCATTTAATTCCAAGGTACTGTACTCCATAGGTAGCAATAGGTAGCAATGGGTAGCAATAGCCGTGATAGTATGCAGTAATATCAATATTGAGATTGAGTATTAATTACAATCTCGGGCGACAAATTTCGAAAATGCATAATGCCTGTTGCTGTTGTTCTGCTTCTGCTGAGCCTGCTGAGCCTGCTGTCCTCCTTCTGGCTCACACTGCTGTCCTCCTGCTGCTGACTGTCCTTGTGCCTGGACAAGTAGTGGGTCCTTGGCTTGACCATCCCTGCTAGCACTCCACTCTCCAACAATTCCGGCCATTCAGGATTAACTGCAGTGGCTGCAAACAGCGCACTAGTGCCTAAATAGTGAATACTCTCCTTGGCTAACATTAAGGTAGTCTCATCAATTAGCCTCGCTAGCCCCAAATACGAATTGCCTACCGTACCAAACAAACTCCAGATCCCTCCTCTCAAAACCCTTCCAAACAATCAATACCCTCCTCCAAAACCTCGCCGTCGTCCTTGTTGCCCTTTAGAAACAAGTCGATCTCGACATCTCTTGAAGAGATTTGCTTTGGTCTATCGGACTGTCCGCTCATTTACACCAACAAACCACGCTCCTTTAATCCCAACCAACATTCGATTTTCAGGAGCCTTTTCTCGTCGACGTTAAAGATCGTTCCTCGAAATCCCTTCCTGAGACACCTTTTGGAAACTTTAATATCGTACGTCAGCGATCTCAACATATCCTGCCTCCCCCATCTGCTGGAGTCTTCTGCTCTGCGCACTGAATCCTCCTGGAGTTTGACTAACACGACATCTCGATCTGCAGATTGAAAACCGTTTAACCTACCTACCTATCTACCTACCTACCCTCAATATCGATTGCAGATTCCGAAACAAAAATACAACCTCAGTTACTGCGAACCTGTGCCGACGACGAATCTTCTGTCAACTTGATGAGGAGCTATTGAACAATTTATTCGTCTTGTGGCCGACCGACCGACGGCATCGAAGCCATGACTTCCGTCTCTTCATCGACCGTTGTCGACCATTTACCTCAAGCAAGTCCTGGTTTGTCCGAGGGACCTTCTCCAAGGCTCAATTCCCCTGGTCCTCTGCCTCTACCCGACTTCAAGTTTCCAGCAAGGCGTTCATCACCGACATTCCCATCGTCGGCTCCAGCATCGTTCTCGCGCGCAACGGGTAGGCGTCCACTAAGTACCTTTGAACTCAAAGGTGCTTCAAATGATGGACCTGGTGAAACTCTACCACAATTTACATTTGGATCACAGTCTCCTGCATCTCCAAGAACCATCCCCAGGCCACTCACGGCGCAGCCGCACCGCAGGAATTTATCGGAATATTTGGGCGAGAGTAGTCCGGCATCAACAAGCCCTACCAAGAGCGAGCACAATCTACCTCCTCCATCTTCTGGTCGTCGTCATGCACACAGGCGCTCCGCTGCAATCAGTCAAAATGATTTATCGCTGATCTTAAAGCCAGGTCCTAGCTCTCCCCGTGGATCAAGTGCACCGACATCCCCTGCTGCTGGAAGTCATGGATACCAGAATTCTCAATTCGCCGCATCCATTGATTCTGCTGTTCGCCCACCTATTGATACCGAACTATTCACCAACCCAGAAGATAGCCCGCCGATTAAATCAATGAAGAACACCAGAGTGGGATTTTCAGATGATGTGCAGATCATTCCACGGCCTTTGTCTATGGTATCTTCGGACTCTGCATCAACGGTTAGACCAGGACACTCGGTGTCAAATTCCATGTCCTCAATCATGTCCGGAACGTCTTCGCCACCGTCAAAAGAGAACCGGGGACTTGCACCGTACAACAGAATGAGCGATCCACGCCCTCGTACTGCAGAACCTATCTTGGACCGCGAGCGATCGATATCACCAGAAACACCTGCGCCTAGACGACGAGGCTCACTGCCTTTGCTGTCGGAAACTGCGGCTGCGAATGTGTCTGCACCTCCCACTCCTCGTTCCGCAAAGAAATGGTCTTTCTTCGGTCATGAGCCACATTCTGGAGAATCATCGCCAAAGTCACGTCCCACAAGTGCTTCGTCAGTCAAAGACGGCAGAAATCCTGCTGCAACCAACATTGAAGTTACGCAGAGTCCATTGCCAAATATTCCAGTCCAATCCACCGAGCATCTCAGCTCCAGGAGATCATCGATATCACGGAAGCCGAGTAAGAAGCAAAAGAAAGTGCGGTCATGGGCTGGATCGATTCTTGGTCGTAAATCTCGTCAACGTAGCCAGAAACATAAGTTGAGCAGACGATCGCCAACCCCACCATTGAGATCATTTGCTCCTATGGATGAAGCTGAAAGCTTCAATTTCAATCAGGTTGAGGAACTAACACCTTCTCGACCAGAGCTTAATACTGACTTTACGACATGGAAGCCACGAAAAATGAACTACCCAGAAGAATCTATGAGTCCCATCATCGATTTAGATGCTGCATTAGGACCATTTAACACACCGTCTAGCTTTGGAGATGATTGGGACTCATCTCAACGATCGGGCACGAGAAAGAGAGCAATGCATAGTGCTGCAGGCTTAGCCGGTTTTACAGGACCTGGAATGCACTATCACAGACGTGCTGAAAGTGCGCCTGAGTTCGAGAACCCAAGATTTGGCTTGCATCGCCTGGGAAGCAACTCAACCATGGCTATGGAGGATGTTTTCGAAGAAGACGAGGACGAGGAATGGGAAGATACGAAAGCCTCGTCTGACAGGGACTCAAGCATCAAAACTGGTGAGAATGAAGACGATCTCGATACTAGCCTCGGTATCGATATCAAGGTTGTAGACTCTGAAGGAATGGATGCCACCAAGCAGATGGATTTTGATGAGGCTTCTTTCCAAAGAAGCGTGAAACGGAAAGGATCATCATCCAGCGATGGCGAGCGTCGTAACATGGGCTCCACCAAATCAGTGCATTCTGCGGTTTCATTAATCGATGAACCCATCGAAGAGGAAGAATGTAGTCCTGTTGAAATCGTTGACGATTCAATACCTTCAAGGCCCGACTCCAGGACTCAGTCTTCAGACTCCACCGCTACTCCTCCTTTTAGACCTAATGCTACGAAGGACCTCTCCCCGGTAGAAATCCAGTCATTCTCTCTTCAACCGCCCTATCCTAACCAGATCAGCCCACGGTCCACGACTCAGTCCTCCCTTCCATCTCCTCGATCTCCGTTTTCGTACGACACACAGCGGATTTCTTCTGCTCCCTCGTCCGTTGCTGATGAGAATAACTTCCAGTCGCTCTTGCTTGGAGAACCAGGACCTGAGATTAGAATGTCTGTTGACGATGTTCCATCTCTGACAAGCAGCAACTCTACTATGACTAGAGATAGCATGGTCTTTCCCGGCGCCGGAAATCCTCAGTTTCGTGATGGGCAACGCTCTGCTTCACTATCATCTGCTGCTGTTACCCGCAAGCGATCGAGTATGGCCAGCTTGTCTCGTCTCATAAGCAGCTCGCATGGAGAAAAGAGCAAACTGTCAATTGAGTCTAGAGCACCAAGTACCAGCGAGAGCGACAAGAAGGAAAAGACGAGCAAAAGTAAACGCATCAGCCGTATGATGCAGTTCTGGAAGCCAAAGGAAGCTCAATCCTAGACCAGACGTTTCCTACCCACGACTACCACCATCAAGCCCATCCCTTTTGGTAGATCGACAACGAGCTCAATATTCTATTGAAGCACAAGATAACGAGCAATGGATTTCATGTGCATATTTATTTTCTGGAGCGCCCAAAGTTTGTGGTGGCTTCCTGTTTTTTTCGGTTTCGAATCTTTGCTATGGCGCATTGAGCGGATTTTGCATCATGGCATTTACATCGCGACAAAAGATCTCAAACAAGAGCTTTGGCATGATTCATACCTTGACCCATGGTTTTGCACCTCTTTCCCGGTTTGGAAAGATTGCCCTTTTTCTTCTTCTAGAATGCACACGGGATACGGCGGATCTAGAAAGTTTAGCTGCATTTTAATGATAGGATGGATTGATGGAATTTGTGTAAAGGGCGAGGTTTGAACAAGAGGTCATTTGAGGTTCTGCAATAATAATTTGCTTTACTACATTGCAAGTTGGTCTACGCTCCGACTTCCCCGTCGACACCCAACGGGGTCGGATTGGGCGAGACAAATACAACCACTCTACTTCATGCCTGGATGGGATGAGACGATAGGGTAAATGGGGGAAGGGAGTATTGTATGTATGTATCTTGCGGGCGTCGGATGGGTCCTTTCCTCTATTTCGTGGTATCTTCGAAGAGATGACGAGTGAGGGGAGAGGGGAGGGGATGGGGGAGATTTGGTACCATGACGATGGATAGGATTGCATGTTGAGGGGTCGCATACATGTGCAGACACATAATGAATATTGCTTATAACGAACAATCTTATACATATCCAGATGATCTCCTGTGAACTGTGTAATGAACAATACCATTGATTATACTGAGTCCAGTGAATAGACAGATGCATGCTTCGCTAATTTTGCTCGACTGCGGTCTAATGCACAATTTGTATCTTATATAAATATCCGAAGTCCATTCGACGCCCCCATCTCTTCTGGACAACATCAAACCCCAAGGTAAACCCTCCCGCAATGCTTTGCCCATAAATTTGGCAAATCGCCGAGTTGCCTCTCCGTTGCATATCATTCCACATAGCATATTCTACTCCAGACAGGCATAGTTGTCCCACACCCATTTCAAACCAATCCAGAAAGCAACTCATACATTTCCCCTTCCTCATTTCCCAGTTCCCTCTCCCCAATCATCACCTCCCAAACCCCCTCTCCTCCTCCTCCACCGGCAGCCCTCCCTCCCACCTACTCTCCGCACACCAAAAGCCCACCAAGCCCCTCGCGCCCACCGTATCGCCACCCCTCAACAGCGCCGCGACCTCCAATCCCAAGGGACTATCCAGGCCCGGCTCGCCTAGTAGGCGCACCACACACTCCAGGGCGCCCACGACGCCCAGCACGGGCGTCCAGTTCTCCTTCAGCACGTCGAGGCAGATCTCGCCCGTGGCCCAGTTCACGTTCGGGTGGCAGATCGGCGTGACGAACTTGATGCTCGGCGGCGAGTTCGGGTAGTTGGCCGGCAGCGTGAGCGTGAGGAGCCACCGTCCCGTGTGGTAGAAGGAGCTGCTTGGGAGGGGAGCACCCGTCAGGATCGCGGAGAGCACGAACAGGTTCGAGGACGAGGTGGGTGCGAGGGAGGGGATTGTCGCTGGTGGGGAGGCGCTGTACGCTTGGAGCTCCGTGAGGATTCGTTTCGTGGGCGTGCGGGAGGAGGAGGACGAGGAGTTCCGTTTCGACATCGTGGAATGTGGTGTGGCTGGGACGGGATGTATTCGCTGTCTATGACTTTATGGAAGCTGCTCGCGGAATTCGTGGCAGGGCGCGTCAATGGCGAGGATGAATTGGCGAATTGTAGATGCGGCGTGGTTCTCAAGTGTCTACAGCTTTGTTGTGAAGTATAGCAAAGAGACAGGAGGTTGAAGCTGAGAGGAATGTTTCTAGCTCAAAAGCGCCGAGGCTGAAGATTGGTCGGCTGCCACCAATCAGATGTCCCCAATAGAGCTACGCCAATATTCAAGTCACAGAATTACAGTCTTCAATACTTTACTTGTTGGGCATATGGACATAATCATGATAAGAAACGTTCCGCTTGTGTAAAACACTGCAATGAATTATTGAAAATCTTGGAAACGCCAACCAATGCCTTTCTATAATCCTGCCACGCAAGGTGGCCCAGTAGAGATTCGCTCTATCGTATACACAAGCTCAATTGGTATAGAGTCTCCGACTCATGCGATGCTATTCTCACATAACGCCATACATTGTACAAATAAACGGCCGCCCATGCAGCTTTTGGTCCATATGTTTCCTTCCATCCATAGCAAGTCTTGGCTTGCTGGGTATTTCATGAACTTATAGGTGATCTTCACCAGACCTCTCACTCGTTATAGTGGTAAACCTGCGACAATTGTTAGCATGTAGATAATCAATGAAAAGATATAAGAACATACCTTATAGTTTGGCAACCCTGTCGCACTCCATCCGAGCCTCTTCGCCATTTTTGCAAAGCCTTCAGTCTCGATGAGATGATAGAATGGGAATGGTGGGAACATAGCACCATCGCGATGCACTTCAGCCTTCACCAGTAGAGCTGTGCCTCCAACTCCATCCAGCGGTATCTCCTGTTTAGGATCTCCTCCATCCGTCGCCATGTATGCCATCAATGTTCTGTATGTAGCCATCTGTGCGTATCCCTCCAGGAGAATATCATCTGGTCCCATTTCCTCGCCCAGCTTCCTTGCAGTCTCACTGTCCTGCCAACTGTTGAAATCGTATGGTCTCTCTGATGGTGCATTGGTCTTGGGATCCACGAAACGCTGGAAACAGTTTGGAACAATAATTGCCTTGTCGTGGGATGCAAGATCTTGAATCAAGTCCGGTGGGGTCTCGATGATATCCGAATCGAGCCAGAGTACCCATGAGGTGGAAGGGCCAAGAGTGGTGAAGAGTAGAGAATTTCTGGCTCTCGACATAGCCGCTCGCCGTGCCTTTTGATTTTCCATCTTGTGCCTCTCTTGCTCGTTCTGCGACAGCAGAGGTGGATCAAAATCCTGTCTTTCGATAATGATGCTTGCGAATCGATCCTTGACCGGTCCAGATTTCTGTGTCTTCGTGATCTGCTCTTGTAAAGCTGTGGTCGCCAGATTACCATCCTTATTCTTCGGAATGATGAACGCAAGAGTGACCAATTCGTGAGGATACGTCAGGCTCAAAAGATTATCCCAATACTCCTGATAGAATCTGGCCAAAGGTGTCAAGATCAGAATCGTCTCCCGATTCGCAACTGGATTGCTCGAGCTCGTCACATTGTTCATATGGTAGTGTATAACTGGAGGAGGTATCCGTTTGCCATTGGACTTCTCGCTCTGTTTTCGAAAAGCAGAGGTTGGTGGAGAGAGTGGATTTGATGCTGCGTTGGCCTTTCGTAGCTTCGCAGCTGCTGAATCGCTGCTCGACGGCGTAAATAAAAAGTACACAATAAAGAGGCACAGCGCGATTCCCACCACCACTGTGATCGGATTCGAACGCCGTATTGACCGTGATGGCCCCATGTTGGGTGTCCTCAATCGATGGGATCCTGAAAGGGTTTATGATCGCATGTGGATGATTGCAGGCTGCGCGTTGATCCTCCAGGAAGCCGTTGGCAGATTGCGAGGCAGGCCTGTTCTTTACGCTGAGATCGTTTGGATGAATGCGCTGCTAGAATTAATACGGTGCTGCACCGCGACGACAGTTGGCAAAGGTGGTTGTGGTCTTAAACTTTTTACAAAGGGGGAATGGACGGTACGAAGCTCGGACCTAAATGGAAACACACCAGTAATACGAGCCGTTGTGTAGCCGAACTACCTATCCAGGACCTTATTGCCTCTGATCAAGCAACAAGGTGAAAAGGTTGGCTAAGTAGAGTGAAGTCCTTGGTTATATCGTAGACATTCACCACAAAAAGGATCACACCAGTCAGGCTTTTAACTGTGGCTGAAGCTATTTCAGGAACTGCCGCAGCATGCAAGACTTCATTTCATCAGGCGCCTTTTTATTTCTTACAGAGATAGGTATGTATCAGTAATAAAAGGCTGTTAATAGCCGGTTGTCGGTGCAATTCCATCTGAGAATAGATCTATATGCTTATTAAGAGCGTATGTTCTGTAGAGCTGACTTTGATCCGAAAGTATGTGATGCTTCGAACAGCATGTGCATTAAGCGAGATCAATTGAATCAAATAGGTCATTCAACTGAATAGATGTAGAACAATCATGTAGCTTATTAACCAGAGCATAGAAACAGCAGGAATTTCTATGTTTCATAAAACGGCAGCTGTAATATGGCTTTGGCACTCAATGAATGAGGAGTTCTTGAGTCCCAAAGGATTGCAACGACAGAAGGCTCTTCAAGTTTTCAACTGCATCAAGATGGAGTTAAATCAAATCTCTAGGGACCTCTTCGAAACAAAAATTCATTCACATTTCGTTGGCTCATACAATAAGACTAGAAGTGCTCAGGCAGGTATTTTCCTGTTTTGCTTAATGGTGAAGACACTCTGTACTGTTCCACATCCAGGAAACCAGTAATGATCAAATGGTGTGTCCTTTGATTCGCTCCCTGATGGCTATTCGGGGACATTTCTTCTTACTTCAGCTGCTTCCACAAGTGATCAGAGTGTGCTGTTTTGAAGTGTAGTGATTGTATCTTGAAATGTAGTGGTTGTAACTTCCTACGGAATAATCTTGCTTATTCAGCAGTCGTAAATACTGCCCAAAAGCCATCAGATGTGGTTCTTATCAATAAATGTCTTTTAATATATCTTGTTGAGAAGCCTGCGTTATAATTCTGATCCGTTCTCGACTAATCCATAAGTACCTGTATATGGAAACCAACAATTAGGTTAGATGTTTCGTATTTTGGACATCGGCAAGAAACAGAAATCGTGCTTGGGAACCAACCGTACTTACTGTTACATAGTAATAGCATGCTTTTTCAGGGCCCTTTTACTTATTAACAAAAGTTTTCCGCCTTTCACTTTCTGTTACACAATACTTGAAGTACCTAATTTCGTCTAAAATATCAACTAATCACACGGTAGTCATTCAAAGCGCAAATTTGTCCTACCCTAAATTGACGTTTATGGTTGCTCATAAATTACCAGCTATGCATATTTTCCACCACCACCGGCGGCACAGCATACATCCATTGGAGATTCTCCGGTAGCAGCAAATAACGGTTTCGACGCAGTCATGCTGAGTGAGAAAGCCAGCCAATAGCAAGGATTCCAGTCTTCCAAAAGGCAAGACTCGGCTAATCAGGATATTTGTTATGATCTCCCTTGCATTGTTGTGCAGCAGTGTGATCTCGGCTCTAGTTATATCGCCCCCTTTCATCGGAAAAGGGGGGTAGTTGTAAGAACAAAAGACTCGGAAAATTATGCACTTTCATGGCTTCAAGTGCTGTAAACACTGCCCTAGATATGCTGCAGTAATCGCATTGACAGTCTAATAATACTTGGCCCAGCGGTTGTCAAACGGAGACACCGAGGGATATTGCTTGTAAAGCTCTGAGGGCCTAAGGGGCGCCAGTAGGAGAATCGAAACACAGGATAGAAGTGACACTGAAGCGATTTCGAGTGTCCATAACCGGTGCAGTGTTCCACGAAGGAGATTCAGCAGTGTAGCATCCAAAATCCAGTTTCTGGCCAGATAGGAGACAAACAAAGTCATGGAAATGGTTCATGAAACAAGAGCATATGCCGGCTCAAGGGAGATTCAGACATCGGGACGTATGACAGAGTCACATTGACGAACATGACCAATTGGGACACCCTTCTTCTCTGCTTCAGCAATGTTTCGATGCGCCAACAACGTATGCACATGCACAGGACCTGCTGGAACTGAACGCCCTGAGTTTGCAGTACGGAGTACGGAGGTACAGCCTGGTGGTGGTGGAGCCGGGAAAAGAGGAGAGGAGAGGTGCACAGAGGTTAGCTGGTGACAGGAGAAGATCGATGGGATCCATTTTGGCGTTCGAGTGGGCTGCAGAAGTTGCTGGGTTGGTGTTTAGAGCGTTCACGATCCAGACCATTAGAACCAATCACTAATGCAGACTTCAAGGGGTGTTCAAGGACTCTTCAAGCTTGAAGGGGCGATTTCAATGGCATAAGAATATTGATTGGTTACCCCAGAGTTATAATCCAATAATTTTGTATCCACTGTACTGCCCCGGCTCTCAGCCAGCTCTCAGCCTGAAGGTGAAATCGACAGATTCGTGAAAGGTCCGCAAGCCGCTATTCCTCGTCGAGAAACCTAGAGCAACCGCTTGCAAATGGAACATCACAACATCACTTCTACTTCTACTTCCACTCCTATCTCGACCTCCTCCACTCCACTTCTCCCCTTTCTGATTTCCCCAACGGCTATATTGTTCTCTGCGAGAGCTTATGGCTTCTGGTTTGAGCATACACTCCTGGTTCTCTTCTTCACAACCTTCATAACAATCAACAGAGCCGGTTTCGCTGAATGTGCCTGGTCCCCACGCGTAGACGCCGGGAACAACCCAGGAAATCTCTAAGTTCGACCAGCGGGTGCATTGAACCTTCGCTCATTACGACGTGGTTGGGCTCTCGGTGATTGTTCTGTAATTCCGGCAAACGAGGCTGGTTGAATTCGTTCTTCAACGTAGCAGACTCCTTCGACAACATAGCTCGCCGCCCGCACCGGACTTTCTTCGAACGATCATTTCACAAAGTCTTCAGTCTGCGAAGCAGTCAAAGATTTGTCAGGAAGTTACAGTACAGTCGAAGACACGCATCTACTTCGAAACTCTGGTTATCAGATCCATTCTGTACTCTCAACATCCCCAACTTCGTTACATACTCCAAGAACGTGCTAGAGGGACAAGGGAGAGCAAGCATGGAAGTTGTACCAGAGACAGAGATCATGGAGGAATTCAAGACCTCTCCAATGTCCTCACTTAGACTTCAGGAGCTCTCAATTCATGAGGATATGGTTCTGGACATGGACAGAAAACCTCCCACGATTCGACGTTCTACAGATCCAAACCCGCAATCGCCACGGTCACCCATCGCACCCTCCCCCTCGACATCCTTCCGATCACGAAATACCTCTCCTTTTTCTCGTGGCCATCTGCGCTCGAAGACAACCAGTGTTCTTGCTCCAGCAATGTCGCGGGCACAATCCCTGCCAGGCTTTAATGCTGCGGGCCACTTACTGATCTCTCCACATCAACGCCCTTCAAGCCCCATAGGATCACCAAGCCGCCACCGGACACCCAAAAAGCCAGTAGATGATGTATTTCCAGGTTACCCAGCTCGCGGCTTGAACGACATTAGTGAAAGTGGTTCAGTCTCTCCTTTAGAATACACACCAACAAGCATGGACCGGAGCAGTTCTCCGATACTGGGTCTGCCAAATAGTGCAAATTTCCGTACACGGCGTCCCGCTTCTCCTCTTAGATATCTTCAGCAGAACGTGTCTGCTGGTAGCACAGCTCCTACGACTCCTTCCTCTATCACTTCATCACCATCGTACTCATCCTCGCGATTTAACGATGCGTTCCTCGGTACAGGTTCATACTCTGGTTCGCTCAGCTACCCCGGATCATTTACCTCCTCCTCAGTACCTTCAACACCAACCTCTGCTCGATCCCGATCTCCAAGTATCTCAAGTCTCGAAACTATCCCAGATTCTCCGGATGCAGAAGAAGCTGCTTTGGAAGCTGAACGGATTGCACAATTGAAGGCGGCTGCCGATGCAGCAGATGGAGGTGAGGATGCTAAGGCAAAGATCTCTCTTGATACATCGGGGGCTCGTGGAAGAACACTGAATGCAGGCTTTGGGCGAGATAAGAGGAAACGATGGAGCGTATGTGGCGCTGAGAGACGAGGTGATTTGAATCTAGACACGATCTGGGAGGATGGAGCATAAGAAGAGAAGCATCAAAATGACGAGAAAAATAACATGGTGGAAACAATTGAGAAATGTGTAAGGAGTGGATGGTACCATCATGATGAGAAAATGATGAACCATGCATTCTATACCTGCAAGGCCCAAGGTTCAAGTAGAATTTGCAGGTTCTGGAGGCCAACGCTGGAGAAGTATGGAATTCTTCGTGGCTGCTTTTGATTTACTTTCCTTACTCGAAGTCTTTGAGTACGATACCCCTCTGCATTTTAAATTGTCAATCATTTATTGGCTGGCTGGTGAGCATTCGGGGTCATGGGGCGGGAGTTACAGGTGTTTGTCCTTTGCATTGCAATTCCTGGACATAGGAAGGGAGCAGGGGAATTGCATAGGTTGGATTTCAATCCAGATAGTACTATGAAAGAACTCAATTCGCGATATTGGTGTCAATTGTGCGTGATTTTGCCCCTTAGGTTGTCCCTTTTCAGGTTTCAGTCGCCCTCATCAGTACAATAACTCCTGGCAAGATTGGTTAACATATATAAGATGGGGAGTTATACTCTGCAGAAGATCATTCACAGCAATCACCTGCAAATTGTTCCTCAGCTTGCTTTCATCTGTTCATCATCTCCATATTTGACTTTTCATCAATTTGCTTACAGAGCTTGAAAATTTCGATTTTTACGACACTTTGCTTTCAACACAACAAAATGCAGCTCATGATAATATTGAGTGCAGCAGCGCTCTTTTTCCATTGCATCGAAGCAATCCCATACGCAGAGCAGAGAGAAAACCTACAAGACAGAGCCCCAATTCCGGTATGCCCTGTCCCTCCATTTCGTTCCTCCGCCTGCAACGACTAACCACAACCACCTAGGAACTATGGGAACGCACACACGGCCGCCACCGCAACTACCATCGCTCCCGTCGCTCTTACACTTCTTCTCACACGGCCACAGCATCTACCATTGAGACGACAAGGCTAGCGTACCAAACTCGAACAAGACGGCCGTATGAATACGACAACAGCACTTGCTCCTCTGTGGCGGTAGTGACGAGCTTTGTTACTGTCACGGCGAGTGTGACGAGTTTCTCGTATGTGTATGCTGCATCTAGTAGCTTTGATGTGTATCGTATCTCGAGTGCCCTGGGCAGTAGGCCGAGTGCTGTTCCTCCGTTTGCGAATTCGACGAGTCTGGTAGTGAGCTCGACGACGAATATTAACGATACGACGATGAGCAGCTCGGCTATGCATCCATACACTACTGCCTTTGATGATATTGTTTCAACAGCTTTGGCTTTCTCAAGTGTTTTGTCGCCTATCGGCACGTCGCCCCTCTCTTCTTCCTCGCTGGCGGACTTCGTGAGCACCAGCCCAGCTGCTCTCGTTTCACTAACATCATATTCTTCCCCGAGGACGACGACTATTACGATCTCATCTCTACCAGAAATATCCTCTTTCTCTGTGACAAATCTATCTACCACCAGCACTATTGGAACGCAGGTTTATACCAACGACCCCGTCAACTTCTCTGTCACGAAAACTAGCTCTCTCTTCTTGAGTTCAAGCTCATCGGCAGCTATAGACACTACGCCAACAACAACTCTAGTCTCAAGCACCGTTCCCAGCACCTTACTGGAATCAAGCTCCTCCATTGGATTTTCTCCTATCCTTAGCTTCTTAACAGTCACCACATACTACCTCTCCTCATCAACCTCCATACCCAGCACCTCGATCTGGATAGCAACAGCCACAACTCACATCACTGAGAGCACCTCCCTCCTCGCAACAACGACCATCACAGCCGGCCAAGCAACCGGCACGCCCAACCCCGCAGCCGTGCATTGCGGTGTCCACGGCTTAGCGAACGGGAATAACTTCCTGGCTGTGTTCATAGAGGAGGCCGACAATGTGCCCATTACGCTATTCGGATGTTATCAACAGTGCCTGGTATGTTTTCCTTTCCTTCCCCATGTCTCCCTGCCTTTTCCGCCTTGTTTTACCGGTGACGTTGTTGCGATATGGAGTTATGGTTTGGGCTCTGGCTAACGAGGATAAAACAGGGCGCGTATAGGATCGGGGCTTGTAAAGCGTACGAATTCTACCTTGAGGAGGGACTCGGATCACCGAGGTGCAATCTGTTTGCCGGAACGGTCGCGGAGAGTTTGATGAGTATTAATCGATATATTCCTAATGTGTGGTATGATGTTGCTTGTGGATCGCCTGTTTAGGTGGAGGGTTTTTGAGTGGGGCATTGATTTAGGAGTGCGAAGTATAGGGGAACGGTATAATGTATTTCTTAATGGTTAGATCTTGGGAAAGAGAGGTTGAATTCTGGATGAAGTGGTAGGAAAAGAACAGGATGGTATTTAAACATAGAATTAGTAGACACAAATATAATGCTATAGAAGAGACAGTCCTACATGTGTTCAATCTCATCGCACATCTTCTTAGCCCGCCTGAAGTCAATGTGTGATCATGGTGATAACTTGAATTATTGTACAAGTCCACTCTCCGCCATGCCACCATTAATCTAAGTATATTAAAGTACAATAGTGATACAGGAACTTGCACCAATACTATGTACATAAACAATTAAACGAGATCAACGAGAGAGCCTCCAAGCATCATTCATCGTTTCGTAACCTCATGTCAACCAATCCCATACACCATTATCAATACTAAGGTATTATCCGGACAATTATTAAGTCTCCTCATTTCCTTCACGATTCGTTCCTGTCATTACAGTCCCTTGACTTCGGCGAGTAACTCCTCTAACTTAATGCCCCTTGAATCACCCACGACGCACTTCCTCAGTCTCCCCTCCTTCTGCACACTAACAGCACTTCCAGTCGCCGCCACACGAGAAGGCAGAACTCCCAAACGACCAAACATGAGCGGAATATCCTGGCTCAAAACTTCTTCTATGCAGACTGTAAAGAACCCCACTTCCTTCTTCGCTAACTTTGGGATGGTGAAATTCAACGAGGCTGATAGTGCGAATCTCGGTGGTGTCGATGGTTTGACCGGGACTGGTAACCGAGAATGAAGGGACGCATGATTGATGAATGAAGAGTATGTAGGCGAGAGACTCGGTTCGGATTGAGAGGCACGTGAGTATATATACACCAAAGCCAATTTGCACGACTTGATCGCTTGATGCAGTTCGCTCGATGTCGTTAGCCTCTTCGGCGTCTCTCCGCCCTCAGCTTTCCTCCTTTCCTTCTCGTGAGTTTCCTCCGCATCATCTTCAAATCCAGCGGTAACTGGCGTCGGAGGCATGGAGTGATACACACTGCTCGTAGGCGATGAAAGTGGTGATTGAATCAAGCTTTGAAATGAGGGTGCTGTTGGTGAGGGTGAGGAAGGTGTGTATGTTGAGCGTGAGAGCGACGACGAGTAGGGTGAGGCAGAGCGTGATCGAGATCCGAGACCAAGTGGTGAGTTCTTTTGTGAGGGCGAGAAAGATTGGGACGATAGTGGCTTGTAGGTTTTAGGTTGTGGGGGAAGGGAGAGAAGACGGAGTTGGATTGGGAAAGTGGGTGATGTGGGCGAGAGGGCGAGTTGCTGCTCTGGAGAAAATGGCATCGTGAATGAGGGGAAGCTGGAGCTGGAGCTGGAGCTGGAGCTGTTGAGAGTGGTGAAGTGAATAGATCAGATCTTCTCACATCCCGCGAGAAATGAATGCTGGGCAATTGAAAGATATCACCGGAGCTAGAGAAGGGGCAAAGATGAATGAATGTGAGATGTGATGAAAACGGGAGCTGAGCAGAAAATGTGAGTTGTTATGGTGATCTCCCTAAGATCTCGTGAGACAGCAACACAGATTCTGTCGCACACGTGCACGTGAGACCATGGGACTGTGTCTTTGACGATCGAGCGCAGTTGAGAGACATTTTGGGGGTGAGTGTTTGCTTTTTTGGAGCTTGGATGGTCGTGCTCATAGCTGGTCTAAGCAAGGAGAGATCGTCCCGAGCGGAGCTTAAGTGTGCTTGGACGTATTCGGGCTGTTAGTATGTTTGATGTGAGATGCCGTCTGATGAAATTAGTGGTACTTCATTGCAAAGACATGAAGTGAAGTGTTGTGATATATCATTGGGCGAGGAATTTCTATGGGCCGTGCATAAATGCCATATCATCAGCATTGAAATCTATTAGTCTTCACATCAATGACAACAATATTCCTGTCAGTCTCTTAACGCTCCATAGTAAGATGTTGTCAACTTTAGGATCGACAAAGATATGCAGAATTGGCTGCTTTCACTCACTGCTTCCCAATACGCGCAACTTCGCAGGAATGAAAAATACCATGTTTTGAAATACCACCTTATAGAGAAGCTTGGCCTCAATGCATCCTTAATTGAATGTTCCTTCCTAGGCATTTTTAACGAAAGAGGTCCTTCCTTATCGACTATCTAAGCAAGTGTTATGGACGAAAACATGTTGCCGAAGAGCTCTCGACGCTTAAGCGAGATTCCTTCCTCAAAAGGTCAACATGCACCATCACTTAAGCTTTACTTCGTAGTAACTGCTTGAAGTGCAGCTTCCATCTTCTGATGCTAACTTGGAGTTCCTGCCTCCACTGCTAGCGTAGCAGAGAGTATGTCTATTCAGAGAATTGCTCTCTCCCTTTTCTTCTCTCCTCATCAACATCAACATCAACACTTACTCTTGTAACCCAAATATCAGCACGTCAATCAACATCATTATTGATCCATCGAATCAAAAAATTTAGACTACAAGTAAGAGTCTATTCTTCATACTCATCAGCGGCTCATCCTGACCTTCATAGTCAACATAGTCAATACAATCAAGCGACTCCCAACGTCCTCATTCGCCCAAGTGAGTAGCTTGACAATTCACATGACGAATTTGGCTAAGAGTAACTCGTTCTTGAAAGGTCGCAGGCAAGATGCGTTTTCAAGTTCTCACCACGCTGCCCATTCTCCTCTCCATGCTTTCGACTGCATACGCAAGAATCGATGGTATTCGGGTTCCAAGATACATGGTCCCAGGCCAATCCATCGAATTGACTTTGATGAAGTATGATGACCCTGTGTTCTATGAGGAAGGTGTCGTCTTCAGCCTGCTGCCTGGAAATCAAAGATGGGATCGATACGCACCAACTATTGGTTCTCGCCGCCTCGAATATAGAAAGGAAGATCCCGATACGATCAACATGACCCTGATGGTGCCAGCTTTTACGCCCAAAGGTCTCAATACGTTCTCTGCAAGCGTCATGCATGTGCATCAACAATTTCATTACCGCATGGGCATCAACTATAACGTGTCTGTAATTGTGGGAGATGTGGCGAATAGCACGGATATCGTCGAGCAAAAGTCCTGGGTTCGAGTTTACAAGTAGGATGATACCAGGCATAGATGATTTGAGAACAGTATCAGCTGGGAAGCAGTAATTTGTGACAGAACGAACGTGATTGACACGGTATGCGGACGTGCCTGTGCTTGTAGAGAAAGGCAGGTATTAGACCTTATGGGACAAAGAACTCACATACAGTTATTGTCTTTTATGCATGGATTCAGTTGCGAGAATGAACAACTCGTCAGCCTCTAAAAGAATTGTCAACTATGTTTTAAAACAATGAAAGGGGCAGTGATCACGATTTTGACCATGCCAGACTGCACCGTTGGGTGGAGTTACTCTACAGAAGTAGTCGATAGCAAGAATAAAGTAAGACACCAGAGATAAGTTCTGAAAGTGACAGAACACGCATGGCACTTGGCGCAGGGGATTTACAAATTGTAAATCTGGACATGAGATATGGCACTGTGGACGAAATTGAAATTCGCTCTGAGCTTGGGTGGATTCAGCGAAGCGAAACCGAGGGTGTGTCTATCGGAGCGAACAAACGCCCTTGCGATAAGAAACAGCAACGCCGTTGGAGGCCGACGACAATTCCAAAGGTGGGGAGATCACAACTCCATGAGACGGCCAAGATGGCGTGGCTCAATGTGTATTCAGTATATGCACAGTTCAAGTACACCAAAAGTATCTGTACATCATCCAGTTTCAGACTGAGCCGAAAGGATGACGACGTTTGATTTGGTTGTCCTGAATGGGCTTGTGGTCACGGATTTGGAGACCAGAGAATGTGACATTGCTGTTAAGGATGGGAAGATCGCGGAGGTTGTCCCGAGGGGTGAATTGGCCGGAGTGGAGGCGAAGAAAACGATTGATGCGAGAGGTGGTATGGTGATGGTGAGTTGCCCTGTCTGGTTGTAAGAAATTGAACTGATTTAAAATAGCCGGGTGGTGTTGATGCCCATGTGTGAGTTTGTCAAACTGTGCTGCATAATGTTATTGTCATCTAACTTGAAGAAAAGACACCTTGACGAGCCAGCTCTTTTTGGGAAGGGAAGAAGTGCAGACAACTACGAGACAGGTGAGTTGATTAAGCCCGTTCTTTGTAGGATCCTGACGACTTCGAAGGAACGAGGTCGGCTATTGCAGGTGGAACAACGACCTTGATCACCTTTGCTCCTCAGAAGAAGTCAGAGCCATCTCTCCTTGCCGCTTTGGAGGCTACTCATGCCCGAGCCAAGGACAACTGCTACACTGACTATTCGTTCCATTTGATTTGTTCAAATGCCGGACCAAAAGCCATTTCCGAATTTGCTGCTCTTCGAGAAGCTGGCATCTCATCGCTTAAGATTTACATGACCTATGAGGCATTGCAGCTCCAAGACAGTGAGATTCTGGATGTTCTCTTTGAAGCGAGGAAGCAGAAGATTGTGACAATGATTCATGCGGAGAATGGATCAATCATTGACTGGACGATCAAAAAGCTCGAGGAAAAGAAATTGTTTGCACCAAAGTACCATGTAACAAGTCATCCGCCTGTTGCCGAGATTGAAGCGACATACCGAGCGATCAGTCTGAGCAGCTTCATTGACGTTCCCATTCTCATAGTACATGTTTCTTCTCCAGCTGCGGCAAAGCATATCTCCGAGGCGCAGAAGAAAGGCCTACCAGTCTATGCAGAGACATGTCCGCAATATCTCTTCCTCACGAGAAAGGATCTCGACAAGCCTGGATTCGAAGGTGCGAAATGTGTTTGTTCACCGCCACCTAGAGAGGGAGCTCAAGATCATGAGGGAATCTGGCAAGGTCTCGAGGATGGAACATTCACAGTCCTCAGCTCTGATCATTGTCCGTTCTTGTACGACGACACTGAGATTGGCAAGAAAGCAGCGATTACTCCTGAGTATCCAAACGGGCATTTCAAATGGATCGCTAACGGCTGTCCGGGTGTCGAGACTCGTCTATCGTTGGCTTTGTCTGCGAACCGATTGAAACTACAGAAATTCGTTGAGGTGACGAGTACAAATGCCGCGAAGCTGTATGGACTCTATCCACAAAAGGGAGCCCTGATACCTGGGGTGTCGGATGCAGATCTGACAATCTGGTATCCTGAGGGTGAAGTCGAGCCTTTTGCATTGAAGAATGAGATGCTACATCATAGTGTTGATCATACGCCGTATGAGGGACAGACATTGAAGCAGTGGCCGAGGTATACTGTGCTGAGAGGCGAGGTTGTGTGGGCGAGAGATGAGGGTGGGTTGCTTGGAAAGAAGGGATATGGACAGTTTTTGAAGAGAGATGTCAGTGCTTTGGCTGGTCCGAGAAGTAAGGAGGAGTGGAATGTTGAGGATTATTGAAGCATGAAGAGTTGTTTCGAAAGACATAGACTTAAGACATTGCTTTTAAATCAATACTTTGTTCACTCGCGCTATGGCTATGTCTTTGCTTCCAACCGAAAGAGCGTTAAACCCTTACTGAACTATGAACACTTTCACTTGAAGAGCTCACACATACCTCCATCAAAATTCCTGCAAAAATGCAATATGTTGACCTGACGACGAAAAGAGTTCTCGCTTCCCCTTTTCGCTCGTCTCCATAACGAAAAGCTAGGTGTGTGGATATCCGGCCAATGCTGATGTGGGGCAGGCAGGATAAGCATCCGCCGCAACATCAAGCAACAAGATCGATGTCAAGCATAACACCAATCAAGCTTCACTGTGTCATGAATCTAGACGTTGTCAGAAGTGGGAGGCTCTGCTTCTGCTCAATGTCGTTGAGTAAGGTGGGGAGAAGGTAGGTTAACTTTGCTAGTAGGTTTGGGAAGACGATTTCACTGCTTTGGTCTCCCTCTGTTCACTCTATTCATTGTACCATATTATTCTCTATTTCTGTATCTCGTCATTGAAGAAGGATGGGAAGTATAGAGAAGAAAATCCGCCATGTCGATGTCCTCGTCGTGGGTGGAGGACCAGTTGGTACGTCCTCGTAACATAATTTTATTGCTATTGTGAACATCACTTTTCTCAAATACATAACTAATATTTCACAGGTCTAGTAACAGCTTTCCAACTCGCACGATTCGGTCACGCTGCTTCAATTGCTATCATCGAAAAGCACCCCAAGTCCTCACAGGACCAGTACGGCCGTGCCATAACTCTCTATCCTCGCTCCTCCGAAATCCTCGATCAACTCGATCTCGCAGATGAACTTGCCCAAGAATGCTTTGCATGCAGAAAAACGGTGTCTTATGATAAAGATGGCAAAGAAGTCCAGGGACGGGGGTGGTACTTTATGGAGAACATGAAGGATACCCAATGGGATTTTGCGCTAGTTTTGAGGCAAAAGTATCAAGAGGAGATCTTCAGGCGGAGACTGAGAGAGCTAGGTGTGGCATTGGAGGCACCCGTTGAGTTGATGGGCGTTGTGGTAGATGAGACTGTGGAGGAAGGCGGATACAGGGTCACGGCCTCTACGAAGCATGGAATCACTGGCGTGGAGGAGACGATCGTGTGTCGATACTTGGTTGGGGCAGATGGAGGACGCTCATTTGTGCGCAGAGCGCTAGGTGTGCCGTTCGATGGCAACACAACAGAGGACAAGTGGGTGCGAATCGACGGCATGATAGAGACAAACATGCCTAAATCCCGTGTCTACGGTGCCATTGAATCACCTACGCATGGCAATGTTCTGTGGGCAGCTCTGGATCACGGTGCAACGAGAATTGGATTTGCATTCACAGCCGAGAGACAGAAGGGCTATGCGGAGTTCAATGAGGAGGCAGCAGTAGCAGAGGCTATAGCATCCGTTAGGCCGTTTAGTCTGAAATTCAAACAGGTGGATTGGTATACCGTCTACTCTGTCGGACAACGAGTAGCGAGGAGCTTTTTCACCAAAGGCGCCGTGTTTCTGGCTGGTGATGCGTGCCATACACACTCATCTGGCGCAGCGCAAGGTATGAACACAGGTCTCCACGACGCCTGTAACTTAGCCTGGAAACTATCCTTAGTGCTCAAGAAACTTGCACCAGCTTCTTTGCTACACACATACGAAAGCGAGCGTCTTCCAAACATCACAAAGCTCATCAATTACGACAAAGACATCTCACGCCTCATGACGATGCAGCTGCCTATTGGGTGGAAAGGTGACCCCGCCGCAGATCCAAACGAGATTCTCGGCGTGGTGATGGAAGAAGCGTCAACATTCACATCAGGACTCAGCATAGCGTTCGACTTCAATGGAGTAAACATTCAAGGCTCATTCAAGGCAGTCTCCGACCCAGCACCCGTCATCCCCGGCCAGCGTGGCCCAGACGTCGAGCTGCAGAAGCCGGGGACAGGCGAACTGACCAGATTGCACAAGCAGACTCCTAACATTGCTCGCTTCCACGTCGTTGTCTTCTCAGGCGACCCAGAGCACACTTCCGCGGCGCTTAAGGCGTTTGCGGATGCACATGAGAAGTCGGCGTTGTTTGCTAGTGCTAAGACACCGATTTCGTGGCTCACGGTGCCAGCGGCATGTGGGCCGAGTGCGTTTGAATTGTTGGGTGTTATGCCGCTAGGGAAGGTGTTTTATGATGAGCAGGGAAAGGCACATGCGCGGTATGGTGTGGATGTGAAGAGGGGGGGCGTGGTGGTTCTGAGACCTGATGGGTGGGTTGGTACGATGGTTGGGTTGGATGGGGATGGAGTGCGTGAGTTGGAGGGGTATTTTGGGGGGTTGCTAGCTGTTGGTTGAGTTATGTTGCATATTTTTGTTGAAACAAAACTACATCTGGACAAAAATACTAAAGACTACTCGCGCGAGCTAGGCTAGAATGGTGAGTATGCGATTTTAGACCAGCGAACCACGTGGTGTTTGAGAATAGACATTACATACATATGTATATATATGCTATCAGGTGTAACCATGGTGTTAGATCTGTGTGCCTGATCTACATTGTTCCGTGAGGGTGGTGACGGAAATAAAACGAGGTTGTTGGTTCTGTTCACAGCCACACCCTCTTGGTCCTGCATGCGAGAAACGAATCCTTGAGGTAGCGATCGAAGGATGCGTACCTGGTCTGCATTGTAACGTGACAAGTTGGGATTTTCGAGTTCCTGAATCAATCGAGTGTCATGCGATATTGTGTTGTCTTCGAAGATGATATACTTGTTGCTCGATTTCTGGTATCACTAACCCTGCTGAACAGTTTTTTTTCTCTCAATTCCTTTAGTTAATGCTTCTGTGGATGAGTATGTATTATTAAATCGATAATTCTATGTATATGCTTACGTTTTTACAATAGCTGTGAATCCCTTCGCGGCATGCAGAATGCTGAAAGCGTTCGCTTCATCTCTCTCACATATCTACAAACGCCTCCCAATGCAGCCAAACTCCACTAGAGCCCAAGATGGCACCGAAAAAATATACCGCAAACCAAAGCTGCCGATAACCAACGAGATATTGAGGACAGACATCTTATCCAAATATACCCTTCCCTTCGCGCCTTGAACAGGTATCCAAGTGAATTAACCACCTTAAGAAAGCAACCAAGCCAATGCACCAACAAGCCCAACCACTCCACCATGCCGAACCTCCGTCTTCATGCCAGCTCCGCTCTTGCTCGTCGACGCAGCAACAGCTCCCTCGACAGTCACCGTACCAATAACCACGACTCCGGTCCCACTAGGCGCGAGACTCAAAACCTCGCCACCAACAGTGACTCTGCCGCCTGCTGTGAGTGTCTGTCCTGCGATCAACATGCTGGTCACCTGCGCCTGCTGGGAAGGCAATGTGCTCGTCACCAGTGTCCTTGTAGACGTAGGTCCCGGTAGTGAATACACGGTTCCTGAGATAGTAACCACGCCTCCCCGCGTGAGGGTCTGGGTCCCGATCACGATGCCTGAAGATTCATTCTCGGTGTAGGTTGATACGCCAATCACGACCACTGGTCGCGTGTTCCTGCTTGTTGGTACGGGCGAGGTGGTGATGGTTGCTGGCTTCGGGGTGCTAAGCGAGGGTGTTTTCGTGACGGGGTTGATTACTATGGCGCCTGAGGAACCGATAGAGATCGCTTGGCCGGAGATGGTGATGATTGAGCCGGGAAGGACAGTTTGCGTGCCGACGACGATGGCGGAATTGGAGTTTGTGGTTATGGTTTGTGAGCCGAAGAGGACGATGTTGGTGGCGAGAGAGCTGCTTGCTGGTGCGGAAGTGAGTGCTGTTCCGATAGAGGAGGTGACTGCTGATCCTGTAGCGGCACTAACGATGTTGGTAGAGGGCGAGGTTGTTGGTGTCTCTGAATTGACAGCTGTGGCGATAGAGGAACCCGAGAGAGTTATTATAGAATTGGTGACTGTGGAAACGGCGGAAGTAGCGGAGTTGACGTTGGTGTTGGTAGGATCGGATTGTGATTGTGTGGATTGAGTTTGGATGATTGAGGATACAGGCTGTGTTACTGAAGATCCTATAGGTGTGCTTATGATCGATGTTGATGCTGGTAATTCCGAGGATGCAACCAATACTATGGTTGAGGAAGGTCCAGGTGCTTGTGACACTGAAGTTTCAGATGTCGGAAGAACGATAACAATAACGATGGTAGATGATAGCTCCGATGATTTCGGTGTGGTAGTTGGTATAAGCTGCGTGGCCGATGCCTGTGTCACTGCAACGGCATTGGATGTCACTTCAATGGGACTCGAGGAGGTTGGTGATTGAGAGGTAGGTATTTGGCTTGTACCCGGTGTGTTACTGGATTGTGGCACATTTGAAGATGCAGGAAGTAGTTCTGAAGTTGATGTTTGTGCTGTGGTTGGAATGGGGTTTGCTACAGAAATTGGTAGACTCGATGAGGCTGGTGCCGGTTGTTGAGAAGCAGGTATCGGTGAGGTACTTGGTGTCGTAACAGACTGGGGCACACTTGACGTTGAAAGTAGTGTTGAAGTTGAAGTTTGGAAAGTCTGCGGCTGTGAATTGTCTATAGATATTGGTACACTGACGGAAGTAGAAGCTGGGGCATTTGACGAGACAGGTTTGGATGTGGTAATTGATGATGATGATGTCGGTTCTGACTTAGTAATTCCTATCATCGATGCTATGAGAACTCCATTGCCATCAACACTTGATGTACCCTTAGCTGACGTTTGCGGTGTGCTTGCTTGAGATGTACTTTGTAGAGCAATAACCTCGGTCTTACTTGTCAGTGAGGTTGAGGCATTCGAACTGGGCAATCCACTAGATGATGATGATCCAACGACATTTCTAGATGAGCTAGTCGTTGATGGTATAACACCAGTAGTGATTGGCTTCGAAGTGGACTCTAATGTGATGGTAGTTGATTGTTTGGTTGAGTCGGCTGAGGCAGTCTGGGTGCTGGATGCTGATGTTGTCAGAACCTGTGATGAAGATGATCCCCCATCTCTACTATTCTCCGCTGAACTTAAAACCTTGGTTGATGACGTGGTACTTTGGCTTGCTGCTGAAGATGCTTGACTTGTTGTAAGCACCTTAGTTGTTGAAGTTGTGCTTGTACTTGCGCTCGTCTCAGACTTTGAACTCGACACTTCACTCTTGCTTCCAGTTGTTGCTACTGACGAACTCGACCGAAGTGATGTGCTCTCTGCGGGCCTAGTTTCCTCTCCTCGTGACCCAAGTGCAGTCGCTGCGATGCTTGTCCCAAAAGTTGTACTACTAACACTCGTACTAAGCGTGAACTTGACACTCCCACTTGATTGAACACCAGTTGATAGTGTACTGCTTGAGATTGAGGTTGATGACTTGGATGTGACCTCTTGGCTAGCAAGCGACGTTGTCTGTAGCGCACTTGATGAACTTTTTACAGTGGATATAGATAGCGATGTACTGATACTTGATATAGATGTCGCCTGAGAAACGATTGTCGTGGAAGTGGATAGTATTGCTGCCGATGAACTGGAGTCTCTGCGCTCTGATACATGACCTGCCCTTAGTGTGAGTAATCGCTCAACTCTGAACTCCTCAGCTGACAAACCTCTGATCTCAAAAATTCCGGTTGCAGCAACACCATGCATAAACAGCAGAGCTTCCACTATCACAATCCTAGAGGGAAACATAACGAATGTGTAGACACGAGAGGTACACTTTCAAACAATTCAACACGACATTATCTGATCAACCAAACGAAGGAGACGACCAGAAGAGAGGAAAGGCTTGGAAACAGAAATGAAGATGACATGAAATGTATAGAAATTTTGGATGGTCAAGCCAACACGGAGGTAGCCCGAGTTGGGAAGACCAACAAGGGGCGGAGCCGTAGTGAGGTTGTGCCTCTCATCTGCACCGGGATGAACTGTATCCTCATTTTCGTCCCTGGTGCTGATCAGGGTAGAAGTTACGAGGGAAATGGCAGTTTTGGCCCCCATCTCTACGTTCATCTCGTCCAAAGTAGCACATGGTGACACTATCGAAAGAGAGTCTGGATCCCGTTGGGTTTCAGGGCCGTGGTGGTGTGGGCAGTGTTGTGTGTTGGCCTTGAAAAGGTACGGGCAGAGCTATCTTGCAGGTATTGAAGGTATCATCCAACTATATTTTTGCCAAAAATACGTTGGAATGGGGCGAAGGATTCTGCACAGTACAACCGCACATCGAACAAACTTAACCGAGCTAGGCAAAGTACAAGCTTCATATCAAGATGCTGTAAGACATGGGGAATATCTGACGGAGGAGCCAACCAGAATCTTGCTGACGCCGAAACCCTGTAGCCTTGCAGGGCGCAGTCCAGTTAGAAAATAGCGTGCACAGATATTTTTGGGCACTGGCTTTTAACCCTCCTAAAAAATGGCGCCGCCTCTCCGATCCAACCGACACGAATCACCAACTGTTGACAAGAACCACAACCATCAGATTCTCAAACTCACTTCAACTTCAAGTTTTCCCCTTCATCTAGCCGCTCCTGATTCTTCAAGGGGGGAGACGTTGAGCCTCATGTTTCAAATCGGAGTTCCTCGCTAAATCATTGTTCTTAGTATCTTACAAGCACTACTTTCATACCATAAGCACTATGTAGCGAGAAGCGAGGACATCTGGCTTACAATATGTAGACTTGTCTACTTATGCTGACTACGATTCTCTTTCCCATTTCAGAAATAGCCCACCAATCATTGTACTCCTGACCTCAAGTGAATAATATCAACCAATTGTCGATGGCCGTAAGAACACCTAACAATTCCAATCTCTCACACTAGAACACCAACTTTTGACATATCTTTCAGCCTTTTCCAACAGACATCAGGTATGGCCAAATTCGATACATCTTGGTTTCTCAAGATTACCACCCAGTAAGCTAGTTGTTTCATTTGCTTGTCATGCTCTTCAGTTTCTGAACTTGCCATGTATTTCATGCCATCATTTCTCTCTCCATTTCCTTCGCAATGATATTTCACTTGACGGCCATACTGGCCCTCATGCTACTGTTGGCGTTGACATTTACTCAAGGTGCTCGGGCGGCACCTACTTCTTCTCAGGCACCAGTGGTAATTCCTTCGCCTCTTGTTGTATCACCGAGTCAATCCTGTGAGTGCGTATCATCTGTGTCGCATTAGTCTTTCAACTGAAATCCAGTAGGGGATGGCAACGATGGACCTTGGTCATCTTTCTTCCTGAGAGTTGGAGGTCCTGCTCAAAGTCTTCGTGTCTTGATATCCACTGCAAGTAATTAGCCTCTGGTTGTATTGCCTGAAGGATGCTTCGAAACAGATCCAATTAATTGTGGCAGTAACCGTGGGGGAATATCCACGCCCAATGCCTCCTCGTCTTTCATATCCCGGGGCATCTTTTCGCTTGCTATTGAGACGAACTTGGGAGTCTCAATGAATGCTTTTTATGGTAATGATACCATTTCTTTAGGACCTCCCGGTCAAGGTACACCCTCCTTGGCCGCGCAAAATATTGGTGGGATAGCCACGAAGAATCTGTTCACGGGCTCATTCGGACTTAATCCGGCTGCGACCAATTTCTCCTCGGTCAATACTCCAGTCGCAAGTTACATGGTCAACTTGAAAAAACAGAACGTAATACCCAGCTTATCATATGGATACACTGCTGGAAATCAATATCGACAGAACGGTGTTCTAGGGTCGCTTACCCTTGGAGGCTACGATGCAAGCTTGGTGGAACCAAATAGCCTGACAATAGGATTCGATCCCAATTCCGAGACCGATTTGACTGTCAATGTCAAGGCAATCAAAGTGGCATCCAGTAGCGTTAGCACAACTCTTAACATAACTGCCTTTCCTGCATTTATCGACTCGACATTGCCATATCTTTATTTGCCAAACGAGGTATGCACTGCATTCGAGGTAGCTTTTGGAATTGTCTACGATAACACTTCTGGACTATACCTCGTCAATGACACTCTTCATGCTCACCTAATAGAGCAGGCCGCCAACACCACATTCACTTTGACAAATACAACGGGGAGCACAACAATTGATATTGTGTTTCCCTACCAAGCTTTCGACCTCACAGCCGAATGGCCATTAGTCGAGACAACATCGAGATACTTCCCTTTGAAGCGGGCTGCAAACCAATCGCAAATCGTCCTCGGCCGAGCATTTCTCCAGGAAGCATATCTTATCGCCGACTATGAGCAGTCGAGCTTTTCTATTCATCAACGAAAATACAACGACGTACCACAAGATATACGTACAATTTTGCCGCTCGGGGTTGTCACAACTACACCTACATCGAATGCACCAAAGTCAAGCAGTGTACATATCGCAGCCATCGTAAGTGGAAGCGTGGGGGCTGTGATCCTGGTTACATTGATCATCGGCTTTGCCATCATCATTCGACAACGCTCTAAGCAGCTGGCCATCTTAAAGAATACGGAATTTAAGCTCATATCTCACGCCTCCGCTTCATCCAGGACAATCTCACATGCTACAGCTCCCAATTTCATCGAAGGTTACAAGCCAGAACTCGATGCCACTGAAACCCGGCAAAGGACACCCGAGCTTGGTTCTGAATCCTGCGAGAACACTTTAGATAACGTGGTTTCAAATCCTTCCTTGACGATCAATACTACCGTCCCGCTAGTTCGCAGTCTTCATGAGATGGAAGCGAATGAGCGTGTTTTGGCTGATGTTACTGGGAGCCCTGTTGAGCAGATGCTGCAGGAGGCGATTGATGATATTTTGAGAGAACAGATTAGAGCTTGGCCGGATGATGTGCTGAGTCTTGGTGACCAGATTGTGGATGATGTTGTTAGTCCTATGAGTCTACGAGATGGGGATGGGGATGATGTGGTAGATGTGGTAGATGTAGATTGGCACCCGGGCATGAGGTGAAGGCCAGTCACAGACTGACTTCATCATCTCGGCTATTCTATGAGCTATGAAGGGGGTGAAGACGCAATAGGATTATTGTGTCGAAGATATCTGCTGATCGATATCCGGAAATACTGCATATCAATCAGTCAGGTGGAAAGGAAAGACACACATGACTCAGTTTCATCCACAAGGGTAAGCGTGCCATCCAGACGCAATTCTGGGGTATGAACTAAGTTTGCCAGCCTCATCAAAAATACGTCTATTCGTCTTCGTAATGCAATAAGAGAACTTCTGATCCGTATGTCTATGAGGCAAGAGATTTCGGGGATTGGCTTTGGAGCAGAAACATGTCAAATTCGCCACCTTGAGATTGCATTAATCCACCCAGGCGAAAAGAAAGAAGCAGGCACAGTTTCAAGAATTCCATGTGAAGACCTAATCGAATATAGAAATTTGTACTGGGAGAGCCAACAACCGCAAAAATATCATACAACTAGTCAATATAGATAGACAATAGACTTTGTTAGCACATGATACTTCACTCATATTGACCTATCCCCTCACGCTCAGATTTGAGCAGAGGTTGGGATATTAAACACCAAATTACAAGCATGACGGTTGATAGAAGAAGATTGCGTTAAATCATAAGCTGATTTTGAACTGGTCTACAGTGTTACAAAAGTTTTGAAAGTGTTTTTGGTTATCCCACTACTCTTCCTCTGTTGATTTTCGTTTCTTATTTCGACCAATTCCGAGATACAACAGCATAAGTACTTGAGAGGGACCGAAATATTGACGCGTTTTGAGAAACAACTTCTGGATCTTACCTCTGTACCTCTGAGAGAAATACCCCGATGAAAAGGAAATTTAAGTCAACCATATATTCTCCGGTTCGCTTCCTTTCATGGCTCCAGAACCCGGCTCGGAAAATAAATTGTCTCGGCTCCACATCCGATCGACTACATCACCCCTCCATCGACACCATAAATTGCACCAACTCATGCCATTTTAAAAATAAAACAACCAAACCCAAAAATGCCTTCCTCCACTGAAACTGCACCGGCTGCAGCTATACCAGTGAGTTCTTGCTCACCTACAATTTGCAGCCCCATCTAGCAGTCAGAGCTCTCAATCCCACCTCAAGCTATTCAAAATGCTCTAAAGCTCTGAACCCAGTTCCTGGAAGCTTGAACTACTAAAGAGCATGAAGAAAGCACCAACTAACATACTCATAGGATCTGCGAAACCGTCTCCCCAAGCTCGAGCCTAGACGTCGTCAACAGCCCACCACAAACCCATTACCCGTCCCCGAAACTCCCAACCTACCCTCGCCTCCAGACCTCTCCACAATCACCTTCCAAAAGCCATCTCGCCGGATCCTCTCACCTAAAGACCACGACCTCTTTCTCGCCTCGCCCACCTACCAGCTACTCCTAGCTTTTGTCTTCGGCCTCACAGAAGCAGTAATCGACACACCTGTCTCAGCCGTCCTTGATGCCGATTTGAGCCCCGCAGTCAAGCAGATCCTCGCCACATTAGAGAAGGTGGAAGATGTGGTGCAGCGCAGTCCGCCTGAAGAGCAGGGCGACTCGCGGTTTGGAAATAAGGGCTTTCGAGATTTTCTGGATCTGGCAGCGAAAGAGCAGGCTGGTTGGCATAAAGAACTGGGCGTCCCTTCCAATGAAGCTATATTGGAGATATCAACATACTTCCTGCAGTCCTTTGGCAACAGGACACGGATAGACTATGGTTCTGGACATGAGCTCAACTTCATGCTCTGGCTGCTCTGTCTCTATCAAATCCGCATCATCACAACATCTGATTTCAAAGCATTGGTACTAAGGGTGTTCTCACGGTATCTAACACTCATGCGCCTAATACAAAAGACGTACTACCTCGAGCCTGCCGGTTCACACGGTGTATGGGGACTGGACGACTACCAATTTCTCCCATTCCTCTTCGGGTCCTCGCAATTACTGCATCATCCATTTATCAGACCATTATCTATCCACCAATCTATCATCCTCGAAGAATACGGAAACGACTACCTCTACCTCGGGCAAGTGAACTTCGTCAACAGCGTCAAGAACGTCGAGGGGCTGCGGTGGCACAGCCCCATGCTCGACGATATCTCGGCTGCCAAATCGTGGAGCAAAGTCGAAGGAGGCATGCGTCGTATGTTCGTCGCTGAGGTCTTGAAGAAGTTGCCTGTGATGCAACATTTCATGTTTGGATCCTTGGTCCCGGCTGTGGAGACTATGAGCCGTGAGGAAGAGTATGGTGTCCCTAGTGAAGAGGAGGACACGGAGGGCGGTGAGACGGTCGTTATGGTGGATGGGATGAGGCATGTGCATCAGGGAAATAGTTGGGGCGATTGCTGTGGCATTAAGGTCCCGAGTAGTGTTGCTGCGGCGCAGGAGATGCAGAAACGAATGGGTGGTGGAAACGGCGGATTGAGGAGGATACCGTTTGATTAGGATAGTGTTGTATATCAAAGTAAAATATGAACATTATACATGGAATTGTCTTTCTAACACGAAAATCCTCATATCACTTCCTGATGACTCCAGTTGCAAGCTAGCCTGTGCAATGAGAAACCCAAAGCGTTGCTCTGAATTAAACTCATAAAGATGTAGTCTTGCGATATATCACACTTCCAAACTCTACCATGTCCCTCCCCTAACAAACTCTCGCTCCTATCACTGACCTCATGTTTCTTTTACTGTCATCCTTAGAACATAAATACCGTCAATTGCTGTCATTATGCGCAATTTTGATCCATTCCGGGATTTCTCCATTCTCGACCCATGCACACAGCACACACAAACCCGAACCAGCAAACTTCACCAACACCTACGCCAAATACATCGCCCAAGAAAGAATAGTATAATAGTGTCAGTTCTGGAGAATACAGCCTCATAACGCGACTGATCCACGCATCGCTGCATCGATTGTATTCTGATATAAGAAGTCGAGTTGAAGTTGAAGCAAGATACCGTCCCGTGGTATTTATACTTCGGGCTGTGAGTGTGAAAGTGGAAGTGGAAGTGGGTATGCTCCATCGAGAGCAGAAGCGAGGAAGAGAAAGAGAACCGGAATGATTTGTGGCGAGGTGATTTCAGTTTTGTTTCGTACTTGTTTTCGCGTGAACGAATTCGGGTGTGAAGGTGGTCGTGTTATTTACATATATTTTGGGTAAGGTAAAGTAAGGTGTGTCCATTCAGCGTCACCACCACGTATGGTGCAATTACGCAAACGCCATACAGATTTAAAGCACACGGTCAATAGGTATATATCCACGCTGCTCTCAATATCTCCCACACGCTCTCCAGATGGGCCTCCTTGCACATCTTACCTTAGAATAGACCTAATTCTGTTTACTATTGTACTGCAATCGTGACTACGGATCACGTTTAGGTATTGAGTAAACAAAGCACATATTAAGCAACAGAGTAGAGACGGCGATACTATCCGTGGCATACTGATAGATCTCGTTGTGGCTATGTGGTATCATCAATAGGAGGGATGATGGTATTTATTCTCCTCTATAAATTTTTAGCGATTTGGATTCGCGTATGAATTGAGCTCTCTGAAGGTGTGTTTTCACAGTCATGAGTTTTCTCGTCTCGTAGATTGGAAAGTAAGGACGTTCTGCTCTATGTCTTACTCTGTCTCGAGGCAGACACGGTAGAGTATGATATATCTGAGTTATAAAAAGCACGCCGTTGCTGCGCATGAAGAGAGGGTTGGGGAGATATAGTTGGATTGTTAGGAAATAGGAAGAAAGGAGACACGCGTATCCAGAGTTGCCGTCGATGGATTATATATGCTTATTGCTATTAACACCTAATGACTGCACCATCCACCATCAAAAACATATTCATATGACTTCGCTAAACTTCCACTGGTGCCATAAAACTAATTCCAACGCAGTCAATCCCATCAAAAAACATCGTCATTGACCAAGTTGTAAAAGGCAAGCTTAGCTCAACGGTATACCACACACATACACAAGACTCGGTGCTGTTAGGATGCAAGCCCTTCAGCCCAAAGCGGTTCGATATATGGACTCTGCACTTGCTGATATATTCGTTAGAAGATAACTGGGTTTACTACCTCGGTTGGAAAAGTTGATGGGGTTTCGCGCACTTCCAGTTTAGAGATAGCTCAAAATGAAAATGAAAATGAAAAGGAACATCAAATCAAAAATAAAAGTGTAAGATTTACGTATCTAGCTTCACTTCTGCTATGAATGCGAGCAAGTTGTACATAAAGCTCCCATCGTCCGGTGTTTGGATTGGAGAGCATATATTTCAATATTGGTATGCTTAGTATATTGAATTCTCGACTCTTCGCCCTTCGCTCTTTACTCTTTATGGGAACGTAATTACCGTAAATTTATATCTAATTTTTAGAGTCTATGCTAGTGCTGTTCACAGAGGCTAAGGATTAGGGGATAAGGTAGTATTCCCTCTATCGGAAAAAATAGAGACGAAAGTAGTAAGAGTTGCTGTTGATGTGCCCCGTTTAACCAGTTGTTGTCAACTTACTCCAAATTCCACCAACTGTTCTCGCCTTGGCAACTAAGTAATATCTCGATGATATGGTGGGATATAGCCCTCTCGCTTCCACGCTAACCAAGTAATGCAGGCTACCTTCTCATCTATATAGTATATGGTTTGAGAAAAATACCATCATTCCTACCATGATCGGAGAAACATATCGATCGTCGTCATCATCATCAGTTGTCTTGCTTGATGCGTTCCAAGATGTTCTGCAATGGGTTCTTAAACCTTTGTATGCTGAGTTTTTTTTGTTTCGCTAAGCGAGCCACGAGTCAAATTGGGTTTGGTGAGTGAGAGAAAAAATTGAAGGAGTAGAAATTCAATTCATGGGGTATCGGAGCGGTGGAGATTATTAGACCGGGGAGGTGGATACGAATAAGGCACTTCTTGTGACTGTTACTGTATGCCTAATTTTCGGAAAACTCTTGATTATGGAAGTACTCTACTGCATTGCTTGCGATCTCGATTTTGGATGTTGAGGAGGCACACAAAGCTATAACCCTGCGATATGTCCATATGTGGTTGAAGTATTGATTATCGAATTTTAAGGTACGGGTATGATGGCGTCAAGGTAGGTACATCAGCGTTGAAAAAGAATAAAAAAAGCCTCCCGCCTATAATAGAGTATATCGAGAAAATTAGGCTGGCCTGGCCCAGCTCTGTACCGTCTATCGGTAGACGTAAGCAGCGAGGATGTCCGCTGGGTTAATCAATCATGAAGTATAAACTATCCAGGTCAAGAGTCAGTTGAAGTTGTGAGATACGCATTAGCGAGATTGATTCAAGACTTCAGGAATGCTTGCCTGTTCTTCGGCTTCCATGAAGATAAATCCGTTAGAGCTACTCATTTCGAATGTCTCTCTTGATCCCTTAAGGCAGCCCGATATTGCTTCTCCAACGCTCAATTCTGTAAAGGGACTGTATCTACAATGCCCGTTTCTTGTCTGGATTCCTGGAAGCGAAACTTGACCACTCGGCCCCATCCAAGTCCATGATCAACGACCAATGTCTGATATCCCCCCATGGTGAGCACACAATCGAAGCTCTCTGCACGGCAAATCTCCGTTCGATTGTGCGGCAATCTCACAATTGAGACCGTTCCATTCACCAAGAAAAAAAAGAAGCAACTTCATCAATCGAACCAAACACACGTCCGCAGCAACATCTAGATCATCACGTGCAAGCCGATTGTGCTCAGTTTTCACCACTCAACGAACCGGATGCAATCGGTGTTCTCTGTGTTCGACCGTTTGAGGCGGCCCAGGCGGGAGTCTGCAGCGCGCAGGAGGATATCCGGCAGGTGTTTTTGTTTTTGCTGGTGCTGGTTGTGAACTAAGGTACCTTAGGTACGTATCTTTCTCACTCAATACGAAGCCAATCAGCAATTAGTGTACTGTAATCATGCACGTCGAGTTTTTCAGCTTTGGTGCCAGACGGGTTGATATCCTATCCTTCATGTTTACTTGTGATTCTGTCTCTCGAGTTCACGAGTTCACGAGTTAGTGAATGAAAGGGTAAGAGGAGACACTTGAGGTTGTTGGAGGAGTTCACTGGTGCGTGCAATGCTGCCGCTCGGACAAGCCTGGGATGGTGTGCAGGTGGGTGCAGGCAGGTACAGGGCAGGATACGGACAGACTTGTCTCTGATCCCCTCTTTTTTGCCCTGTTTGGCTGCATGAAGCTGGAATTCTGGCACACCGCATCTTGGTTGTGGCATGGAGTGTTTATTGACATAACATTGATTGTTTTGTTTGTTTGGATTGAGATCGTGTCTTGGTTGAGAAGTAAGGAGAGGGAGTGAGAGTGAAATGCTGAGTACCAAACTTCGTGAAAGTTTGGATGCAGACGGATGGATGTACTGTACGTGTGGATGTGGGTGTGTGAATGTGGGGTAGGGGTATGGATTATTGCAGGTGATGGTGTAGGTGTGCGATGAGATGGGATGGGATGGGATGGAATGATGGGATGGGATGGGATGGGATGGGATGGGATGAGATGAGATGGATGGGTTTGTCGCGATGGATAATGCTAAGGTACAGTACAGTACAGTACTGCTTGCTGGCTGCACACACTCTACCACAGCGATGTTCACTGGTCAGATCACATGCTACCTTCTCATACGGTCATCCCACACCATCCTCTGTGAGCCAGAAATTCCCCGAGTGGGTCTTTCTCCCATCGAATTTGAAGAACTGGATAGCAGATAGCAGATAGCAGATCGCAGATAGCGAACAGCGAAATCAAATATAATTCCAATTCTATACAACAATAATCAAATTTAATTTTTTTTTCGCTTCGAATTTGATGCGAGTGTATAGTCTCTAGTCTAAACGAGAGATTCCCCTTTTCCAAATTATTTTATCTTGTTCTGCGACGAAGTAATTGAAAAGATACAAGATTTGGTCACAAGTGGGGCAGGTCTGACGCGAAACCCACGCGCTCGACGCGACATTGTTTTGGATGGTTGGAGAGAGATAAACAGAAATGATAAGTCTTCCCTCTCTCTCTCTCTCTTCCTCAGCGCTCCGTCCCGATATCTCTGCAACTGCAAACACGGACCAATGATTCGTCTCAACATCCAAATGTCTTCATCTGGACTTTAATATCTTGATTATACTTTCCCCAAGGTCTCAGAATTCCCAATTCCCTGTTCATGCTGCAACTGCAAAGCATTGCTCCTTGAAGTCCCACTTCTCTGCTTTTCACCTTCACCTTCACCTTCACCTTCACGTTCATTCACGCACCCATCAATCATATCATCTCAACTTCTCAACTGGGAATGGTTCGCTTTTGGCTAAGTAGGTTAAGCTCAAGCGAGCTGACATTGAATTCGAGCTGGGCAAGAGATCAGCTCTAAGCTGAAGCTAAAGGCTTCACGGCACCACACAAGGCCCATCCACCACGAACACTAACACAATAAGCCGTATGGTGCGATGTCTTGCATGCCCGAGAACCGTTCTACCTTATATACCCACATAGGACATCTAGACACTCGATACTTGTGCCTCCATTCCTCTATTCGGGTACATAATCAGGATTCTAAGACAAATACTGTACGCATCTCTAGCACTGATTGAGACTAAACATCTTGCTCAGGAAAAAGATCCATCGAGATGGAGAAATACCCCACTCCACTCACCAAAGTTACCAAAGTCACCAAAGTCACCATGGAACCATGGAAACCAGCTATATTCCGAAAGTAGTTCTTTGGCCACGCCACGCCATGCCACGCCACTCTTCTCTCTCTCTCTCTCTCTCTCTCTCTCTCTCTCTCTCTCTCTCTCTCTCTCTCTCTCTCTCTCTCTCTCTCTCTCTCTCTCTCTCTCTTGATTTTGCATTGCAGGATAACTTCAACGACACCGCATCTTTGCATGCCTTCAAACTCTACGAACTCCACTCTTCCTGCAATCAAGACCCAGTCTATCACATCTGCGTGGTGCGTGCAGTGTGCTGTGCTTCCACCAGACACGAAACGGGGTTCGCGTGTAAAGGACGAAAACTGTTTTGATTCGTTGATTTTCCATTTTGGGCGGATCTCTCTCGTTGGTTCGAGATCTGCCACAGGGCAGCACCCATGTTTTCAAGTTGACCCAGGGCCTAGGCTAGCAGGCTAGCAGGCTTACAGGCTTAAAATGCCCAATCTTCCTAGCGTTCTCTGGTGTGTCCCAGTTTAAGCCCACTTTCTCACCTTCAACTCCCACGCACGCCTCCACCTACGCCGACACCCACGCCCACACACATGCCTTTACCCCCAGCACTGTTCACTTGCTCTTCCATCTCTTGATCACATCTCTTCTCTTCTCGTACAACCATCACGAAACGAACTACATTGCCGTCACTTTCTCCTCCTCTACTCTCTCCCTCCTCCTCCTCCTCCTCCTCTTCCGCCACCACCGTCACGTTCATTCCTCATTCTTCATCTCAACCTCTTCCATTCCTTTTCTCGTCCCTTTGTCAACAGCCCGCACCTATTCTCGAGAAACGCGCATTCGGTGTTGTTGAAGCACAATCCGGAAGATCGTTCTTGCTTGCGGCACCAACTCGATAGACACTGGCGTCAAAACGAACCACCTGGAGCAGAATTGGCGTACAAAGCGAACTACTATTCGATCTTCAGCGAAACGAAACACACCACCTCGCCATCAGATCTTCTTCACTCCATCATAAGTGAGACTTGACTGTCCTCGCAGTAAGAGTGTCTTCGCAATAAACGACGCGACCATCGACTCAACAAACCAACACTCTTCGTTGTCGCAACATTAGAGATCGACTTCTAGATCGAATTGACACCCAGCAAAAGAGTCAATGCAGAAACCTTGTGAGCTCTAAGATTTTTTGAGGTCAATTCTTTGGAAACTCAATTGCTGTTCATCCGATCTTTGCAACTCGAGCCGACGCGATTAGGTTCACTTTTCGGAAATCGCATTGTCGCTGAAGTAGTAGTGCTCAACATCTCAACATCGCAACATTTGAAAGTGGTACTACACCAACCACAAGCTTTTCTTCTTCAATTTGTTCCTCTGCGACTATTTGTGGCCTATTCTGTTTTCTAATCAACAAAAATTTACCAAGAGCAAGCTTGTGCATTGCCTCATTGTCGTCTCTCACCGACTCGACAGATCGAACTCCTTGCGTCTTCAGCAGAACGCCTTCCACATTCTTGACGCGTGTAACAAAGCAAAACAAAACAATAAACATGTCTCGCCAATGTACAGATGGGGCGACTACCCTTCCACGGGACTTTCGATTTCATCACTCGGAACCTAAAACTCCTGAACCATCGAATACTGAATTACGACAGCCCTCGCCCCCTCGCCAGCGATTGAAGATTAAAAAGCGTCATGCTTCAAGTCTACTAGCACCAACCGAACAGTTTCTAGCATCCGTTGCAGCCGCAGATATGCCAATACCAACAATCGAAATACCTTCGTTTGAGGATTCGATGATGCAGGATAATTACACACCTATGAGTGCTGAAGGATACCTTGCTCCAGAGCAATTCGACGGTAGAGCTATATCTCCACCAAGAACACCAATGCCTGAAATCACTGCAGACGAGTGTGCCCGACCGGATTGGTCAATGAGAAGCCCATCACCAGTCGAAGAGCGCTTTAGATCGACATCCGTACTCTCAAATCGTTCCGATATGTCAGACGATTCATTCTTCAGTGGAGATCAATTCTCGAGAAGATCAGAAAATGGATCTTGTACTAGTCCTGAGTCTGAGGCAGATGATCCTTTTCAGTTTCCTGACGTCAAGGGCAAAGGAAAGGTTGTACTAGATGATCCATTCAGTACGAAATTGAACGGAAAGCTTTGGAGCAAGACAAGAAACGATGCTCCTTGGACCAAGGCTCAAAATGATCACTTGTGGGCTACTTATATTATGTATCTACAGGATCCAACGGTCACTCCTTTCCGATTTGGTGCCAGCCTTATTCCCCCCGAGGGAGTTTGTTACCGAGTTGCTAGAGAGAGTAAGCGAAGTTGGAAGGGCCCAAAGAACGCTTCCCGAATCGCACATCTACAAAATAATAGTAGTGTGACACCTACCCCAGGACTCAAAGTGTACGGTCCATGGCCACACAGCGGTTGCGCCACTCGGAATCATTTGAGAGACATGTGTAAATCCAAGAATGTATCTGCTACACATCGACACCTCCAGTCTCGCTCTCCGACGCCGTTCTCAAAACCAAATCCACGTACGCGTCGTCGTACTCCAGAGCCCTTCAGTGTGAAGGACATGAGCTTGGTTCTCACAACTAGCACTGCTCTGAGCATGCAGCCAGATGGCCCTCTGGCCCAACTTACCGCTGGAGATGCTGAGATCGAGGAGACCATGGAATCAGAAGTTACCAAGACAGAATTCCCAGCACTCGAATCATTCCAGCCATTAAGTTTTGGTCTAGATCGTGTGAGATCGGAAAATGATGTCCGCTTGGGCTCACCGTTTGTTGCACGTACTTACGGTCCAAGCTCTTCCAAACCTTTACGTCATTATTCTCGTTCTTCTAACTCAATTTCACATGATGGTGGACATCAGCTTGGCTCACCTTTCGACCACTCCCGTTCTTTGAATGGTACTCAAAAGCGTCGTGCCCAACACGAGCTGGATGAGGAACTGAGTCCAAACGGTGCAATTGTTCGACCAAGCATTTTGAACGAGCAATTGTTCGGCACGCCTCTCAAGAATCGACGCGTCCGAAGTCGTGGATTTAGTCTTGGGGATGAAGCATTTAGACGTGCACCAGGAATATTCCAAGCACCACCTGTGTTTCAATTCCCAAGATCTGAAGCATTAGCACCTCCACCTGTACCAACTGCTACAGTGTCGGCACCAATGCTCTTACCACCACCAAGATTCGATCCACCCAGACTTGGATCTCCCTTTTCAGAATCAAAGACTTTTCCACGCCGCGTCTTCCCCGAAGGTACGGCCACGATTCGAAGATCTCAGTTCGCAACAATGCACCAGAGCCGACGCTCAATCGAGTCCTTCGATTTTGGTCCAGGCCCAAGTCTTCAAAGCCGTCTTCAGAATCTCGAGAACAAGCTCAACAAGATTCAAGAGAACAGGACCAATGAATCTCCGGATCATGAGACGCCTCGTCAATCATCTGAGTAAATCACAAAATGCATATACAGCCCTGCTGTCCAAAAGGATAAACGCATCTGAAGGAGTTCACACCATCAACACGATTGTTTCGATTATTTTCCTTTCACTTCTCGCATAGCATTTGCATCCGCAGGCGCTCTTGCTCTATTTTGCATGGTTTTCTGAGATACATTATATTACACTACTCTTCGAATTTATGTCGAATGTCAGGCTACACAGAACTGGCACCATAGTCGACATTTGTTGGGATAGCTCAACTTCACTTCTTTCTGTACCTGGATTCTGCTTGTTTGCCACATACCCAATTCGATCTATCGCAAGATGAAGGAGGGCCCTGGTTTACACGCAATCTGGACTTACATGATTACACATTGTCTCCTAAGATGATTGTGGCTGTCCCACTCTTTCCTTGTTCGAATCTGCTTTGCGCGTCTTGCCCTTTACATTTTGTTTCCCGTGGTGTTTTATTTTTTGCCTCTCCACTGAAGGATCGATCAATTGCAGCTTTTTTTGCGACGAACGCGCAGGCAGGCGGAAATGGCATACCCCCCAACTTTCTTCTCGTGATGGCGCGAAAGGGCGAACCGCATGGGATTAGCAAATGTGCTTGGTTGGAGTTGGGACTGGGAAGGCGCAAATTGATGACTTGTAACGAATTTGGGATGATTACGATAGCTTCCCCCTCTTCCCTTGTTGGCCTTTAAAGGCGCTGGGAATACCCCCGTTTTTTACGATGATGAATATTATGACTGGATGGATGGATGGATAGTTGTGGGGAATCAGGTACATATGCGGATGTAAGGCATTGTGCATAATATTGACTGTGTGTGTGAGAAAGAGAGAGGGGCTGTGTGAGGATTGGTGAGGGAGAGTGTGTAGATATGTGGATGTAGAACGAAACTTTAAGAGATTTCGATTGAATTTTTTTCATTCTTATGACAGACTTGTGAACGTGTTTTTTCCCCCTCTCGGTTAACTACTGGGAAATAAGTTTAAATGCACCGCCTTTCTTCATACTGTGGTTCTTCAATGCCATGCCTATTCAGCCAGGCTTAGAGATTTAATGTATCACTGGTTCGGTGATGCTTTAGATCTGACTGATGTAGCGATCTACGCAATGTCTTGTGTCCATATGAGCAGACAAGATCCTTTTGCTTTGATATTCGCTGCTCGCTGTTATCAGTGGCATAGATGGCTACCGTTTGTTGTCAACTCCCCCTAAAACGAAGTGTTACTGTCATCTAAGAAAATCATAGCAAGTCCGTGTTTTTTTTTTCTTCCCTCAACGAACCGAACTAGGTTATTCAGGTAGATGGATGGAAGAGCTTTCCCTCTCTTAAAGATTAGGAGTGTCGACGCGGATTTAGAGACTTGAGATTTATGGAGAAGAGAATGAGAGAGGGAGAGAAAGAGGAGCGGGGTAGGGTAGGATAGGGTAGGCCGAATATCACTTCACATCACGCTCCTTGGCTGATTGCCCGGTTTTCAATCCTTGGGATGAGTGGGATGAGTGGGATGAGAGGGGAGGGGGTGGTTGGTGGGAGGAGATGGGATTTTATAGTTGGTAGGTAGGTAGGTAGGTAGGTGGGTATTCCTACCCAAAAATTGAAAGGTGGTTTCAATGCTGCGTATGAGGAACGATAGAAGAGGGGAAGGAAACTGAGTTCAAGTTTGTGTTTGTACTTTCGTTAGAGCTTGAGCTTGAGCTTGAGCATGAAATTGAGTTCGTGATAACGTTCGTCGCAAAGTCAGCCAAAGATCTGAGAAGTATAAATTATCTTCTGGCGATGACCATGAATGGGTATCCAAAGAGTACACGCCAATCAGCACGCTTCAAAATAGGGACGGAGAGGTGATGTTTATTCTTCGAGGGTTGTGACGTCTATTTGGTTGACACGTTCTTTCTTTGGGGGTTTGAAAGGAGTGGTTGGTGGTTCAAAAGGATTCGAAGGAGGGATTTCATTGTTTTGGTCTTGCGAGAATCATTATCTTGCTGTCTCTTTCGAAGATGTGGTTTCTCGCTCGCTTATTCGCTGTCATTTTAGCTTCAATCTCTCTCGCTGTCAGTACTTCTACCTCCCCCTCTACAGCCATGGTTATATGCATTGGTATTTCTATTACTACGTATAAACCGCAAGTCCAGTCAACGCGGTGCGTAGAAAATGTCAAAGAGGCCAGGAAAACCCTCGATTTATCCCCATCGGCACACAAAAAACACCTACTCTTCCTCCCTCCACTTTTCGCGATTGATTCGCGATGTCTGATCGTCGTGATTGGGGAGTGGAGGTGCGTCTTTATAGTACGTCTTTGGATCTTGTGTGTTTGTGTGTTTGTTTATTAAGCTAGGCTAAGCTGAGTTCGTCTCGCATTGTGGGTAGTGGAGAGTGAGTGAGCGAGTGTGGAAGCGCTGTGAGTGAGGTGAAAGTAAGGTAGATTGAGTAGATATATTGAACCAATTAGGAATACTCGAGGGGGTGGGCAGTATAAGAATGTATGATGTTTGCTTGTTGATGAGAATTCCAATATATCGTCTTCGCGGATTCATGGCATTGGAAAGACATACTACGGAGGTAATGGAGGTGTTTCTCCTTTGCTGCTTGTTTTTGATTAGACTAGAGATCTGCGGTCCTAGTGACTGTCTTTGCTGAAGCTCCTCGTAAGTCGAGAAAAGATATTGAGAGAAGATAAAAGAGCTCCTGTCAAGTGACAGTGACCATAAGACTGCTATCGCCTCAACTCGCTTATCAGCCCAAAACCTAGGGAGTGCAGATAATAATATATCCGTCTCTATCCACCTCAGAAGTGTCACATATATACCCTATGCTCATTATACATAGGCACTAGGTTTTTTAGAAAGCCATAGTAATAACTTGTAGCTACACTCACATGCGGACTGGAGTTGATTGGTGGCTTTGGTTATTGGTGCAGACGAAGCTTTGAGGTGTGATTTTATACTTGGGCCTGTGTTGATAACTTGGTGAACAGAGTAGAGTATGAAGGTGAACTTGATGCTGAATTCAATGTAAATTAGTTGTTTGTTGGTTCAAAGCGTATGAGAAGATTTTAGGACCTCTGGAGAGCTCAATTTCGAGAAAGTGAAGTGTTAGCGTCAGCCTGAAAGTACCGAATGTCGGTTGAGCCGAATTCTCTTGTTTTGGGGGAGGGGTATAATTACACTCCAGGCCAAAGTTTTCGTGAGATCTACAAATTGAAAGCTGTTGCTGAATTATTGATTGGGTTTTGAGTGAGTGCTTTCGTAGTTCTAGGCCACAAATCAGGTCAAGGTCTGGAGGCAAGGCATGACTTGTCTGCTCAAGTATGTACAGCATAAAGATGAAAGATGCTGTACAATAATTTGAGGTGAGTTAAAGTGAGAGTTTCTTGATAGATGGTGGGTTTGCTCTCACTGCCAAAACTGTTGCTGTCGATCTAGAGTAGAATATATAAAGCTTCGTTGGTTGTAACAGGAAGACTTGTCCCCTTGATAGATATTACTGTAAGAAATCTGCATCATATGTTGGTTGAAAGAGGCTCCGTTCCCAGCTCATTAGTGGAGGAGTTAGAAACTGTGCTGTACATTTATCATGACATCAACAGATCCGTTCTTCTCTTAGCTGTAGTGTATTCTCATACAAGAGTCAAAAACAGTCAGTTATTGTGTCAAGATCACAACGTGACCCAAAACTTCTGAGATAAATGCAACCTTCACCATCTATAGAAAAGCTGAAGCGCATCTGTTACCCTACAGGTTCAAGGACATTCTATCAAACATTAACTATGATATTCATAAATATCCCATAACCTAGAGTGAAAATCCCGAAGAGAGTCCCGCTTTCCAGGAACGAAGGTGAAAGCAGACCCCGCATACGTATGCATCGTAGGAGATAAGCTCGCTCAGTAAGCAGGTGGAGCAAGCCCCCTATTTTACCGAGCACCTGATTCTCCACCATGTGATGAATCTTACAGTACCATGTCTCAATCCTCGGTTGCAAATTTTCGAGTTCGGCTCCGAAGTTAGTTTCAGCAATTCAAGAGTAGAAAGGTGATTTCCAGAATTTCGAAGCTGTGACGTGATATAAATGCTAATAGCGTGGTACGATCCTAAACGCCGACAGCTGATAAATACCCCGCCGTCCGACCCCACTTGCTGCCATCGCACAAATACCATCTCAACTTCATATCTCCTCCAAGCATACAGCGAAAAGATAGAATTCTGCCTAAGACAACCAATTGGTCAATTGAGCATTCAAAATGGCACCACCAGTCACAGAAGTCGCATACCTAACCCTTAAGCCCGGTGTTGACCTACATGGCACGGGTGCCGAGGCAAAGATATGGTCGGAGACGATGTCAACACTTCAAGCCCAGCCTGGCATGCAAAAGATCCATTACGGACGCACGATCGAGGAACCAAATATCCTCATTTTGTTCGTTGGTAAGCATATTTCCTACCCCTACACCTACAGCCAAACCCTACCCGGTACTAACAACTCACAGACTGGGACACCCTTCAAGCCCACAAAGACTTCATGGCAAAGCCCATTTACCAGCCTTTCACTGCCAACCTAACGCCCATATGCGACGGTCTTCATCTCCACCACATGCTGTCCTCACCTTTCCCACCTTCAGTCCTGGGCACGGCGCCGGTGATCGAGTTTGCCACCTTCCTTGGCGTTGAGGCCGGATTCACGAGTAACGTCGAGCAATTCCTCGCTGGAGCTGGGACTCCGGAGCCAGAAGGTTTCTATGGCGTCGCTTATGGAGAGAGTGTTGAGGACGACGTGAAGAAGCATGCTGAGCAGGATGGCGAGGGCGAGGGAGGTAAGGCGATGGTTCTTCTGATTGGGTGGGAGAGTAAGGAGAAGCATATGGAATTTCGGGAGTCGGAGAAGTTCAAGGAGAATATTCACTTCTTGAGGACGGGCGCTAAAGGGGCTGAGATGGTAAGTCTTTCTAGTGTGAATAAAGGAAGGGGAAATGCTAATTGTGCGCAGTTTCATGTTGAGAAGATTACAACCCTTTGAGGTATAATTTGAATATTGGTAAGAGCCATGTTTATCGATACTGTAACGGACTAAGAGAATCCGTTTTCTATTATATCTATAATGCTCGTTAAACAATAACAATATACTGAAATTTCAGCTCTTGTAACCTATGTTCACGCCAAGCTTGTTTAGCCTTATCTTACCTTATAGCTTTTTATGTTCTTCGCAAATTTCATGTACAAGAAACCAAAGTCTTCTTCCTGTCAGCTTAACACGGAGGAACCCATTCAAGCCAACTGCTTACCATATTCTCGACCCTGTTGAAATACCTTTGAGAGAGAATATTTTTCTCGAGATTTCCTCGTTGGTCGCTGCTAATTAATTGCTTTTGGTGAATGCATCAGTTTTCGTAGAAAACTAGTAGGTAATGAATCTAAGCGAGATCGGCACACAGCTATTGACTTATTATTTTGATAGATTTTCTTCATTTCAAGATCTCAACCCGGAACTTCCGCTCTCTATATAATTGCTTTTATAAAGCTCTTTGTGTGAACGTTGGCTTACACAGCTACATGCAGCAATTATGGTCATCATCTGTACGACACCTAGGGAGCTGAAAACAGTATGCACCCGCCGGTCACTTTCATCTGTGTCACCTGGCTTGTAACAGATTGATCATGTTTCCGAGATTCCCTTAGCTGATGCAGCTGCCCAGTGATGTGTACGACACTGCGAACACAGAAGTTTGGGCATTTAAACTGTTAGTGAGATCCAGAGAAAATAACTCTTTCATCATCCCTTCTAATGCTCAGCAATCATCCCATTGTCCCCATCCCAATCTTCAAGAACATGGCGTTCCGAATTATCTCAGCACTCGCTATCACCACGTTGATTTCCTCAATCTCATACCAAGTCAACGCTGCGGTGATCACCACTCCTATCATACCCATTGCCATCACCGTCACCATCAGCGGCACTGGCACCGGCACTGGTACCCGTTTCACCTGTCCTTCTAAAGGCGTTTGTTTCCTTCCTGATCCCGATCTTGACCACTGTGAGGTCTTCCATCGCTGTGTAGACTGTGTCGACTTCAGATTCAAGTCTGGGGAAGGATTTGTGTATAATCCAGACCTCACTGCTTGCGTTAATTCTTGGCAATACCAGTGTGTCCCGTATAAATATCCCGAAGAGTGTTGATATTGGATGAAGAAGATGGATATCAGGTAAGACTCGCCACTAAGTCAAACCTATCTAGTTCGTCAAAAATATACCTAGAGCAGGACGATGATTGCTAACTGCACTTATTCCACAATTCTCGCTCTGCAATCATTACTATGAATTTCCATCCCAGATTTGTTTGTCGTTTTTGCTGTAGAATTGTTCCAGTGCATCTATCCAGTAGATTACAATTGGTGTGGAAGCATCGCTCAGCATCTTATGGATTAATCAGGGGAAGCGGTCGCAAGTAGCTAGCTGAAATGGAATAACGATGGCTACTCTATTGTCTATAGTAACATTTCGTGATTGTGAGTTTTTCATATGTGATCATTGTTGCCTGTCGTATTCCCGTAGGAGATACTTAATTTGCTAAAGTGAAGATGCCTTTCAGCCAGATTAAGCTGTGACGACATTATGCGAGCAGGGTGAGCTCAAGATACCTTTTCTTTCGTACATGCGTTTCACGTTCTTCAGAAATACTCTGAGGGCAGATCTATGTGTGATTCCTTTATGATAGATTTGCATATGTGTGCCTTAAAACCGTGACATTTTATCCTTTACACTATAGAGGTTAAATATAGTCTCAAATATGTTTTACGGGGATAAATTGATCCTTCTCTAAGAATTGGGCAATAGTAAACAGGTCCATTATTTTAGTTCGCTGGATCAATTCAACTTGAAGTTTGTGCATGTCTCACGAGAGCGACACTTTGGGCAAGACCAGTGTATAAAGCTCGCCGTTACAATTCAGACAATCACGGATGCGGAAAACAACGAGGAGCCGTAGCCATGTAAAGTATTACGATTTCATTGATCCGCCCACCGAGGACAAACAAATCTACGAACTACCTAGGTATCATAGCAGCCGTTAAACCCAACCAAATCCGCCCGCAGCACCAAAGACCAATAGACGTCTATTTCCACGTACAACACGACACATTATTTAACAAAAGAAAAATCCGTCCTGAAAAGGAACACTTGCGAAGAAATTAGTAGATCGGCCGTCCCTCCTGCCATTTAGACTGCACCACCTCCGGACCAGCATCCGTGCCTGAAACAGGACTGGATCCATTATCGTAAACCCCCCAGCTAACTCGACCGCTCTTCCTCCGTCTCTCGCCGCCACTCTCAATGTTGCCAACTGCTCCAATCCACTCCCAGACACGAGAGACCTCGCCATTCCGGCCTTCACGCTGAGATGAGCGTACATTAGCGTTCATTTCGACGACATGACGGACTTTACTCCATAACGCCTCCCGTTTCTTGATGCTATGTTCATCTCGAAGGACATCGTCTCTCATTTGACCAATGGAAATCCATGGTTCAGGGTACGTGTCGGGATCTTGCGCGCTCAAGGTTGCTTGCATTGTGAGTCTTTCCAGTGTAAGCGAGACCAAATGAGGGACAGCAGCTTTGACGGTAGCCCGAGCAGCAAACATTGAGCGAATGTATAAGTAAATCCCCAAGATCCCAATCACAGAAGCAATTTGGATACGATATCTTGCCACTGTGAGTCGGAGGTGTCTTCTGACGGAGCAGCTGAAGGGGAGGCGAGCGAAAGAGTTTGAGGAGAGGATACGATGGTCTCTGGAGGAATATGAAGCCTGGTTAGTTTGGATTTTGTCAGATATGTGCTGTAGAGTGGAGGAATGGGCAAAGCAGGCTCGTCAAGAAGATTGTGGTAGATAGAAAATGAAGCAACTAACCCATCACCAGCACTCTCAATCTCGTCCCGCTTCTCGAGCTCTCCCAGGGCTCCAACCCAAAGCTCCTCAAATTCGCCCTCACTCATGCCCTTCCTTCGCTTCTTGCTGACTTCCTTCTTCAACTCCTCTGCATCAATACCGACGGTGGGCTCGGGGAAACCGGCTTCATCAACCAGATCACCACACTCGAATTTGGCTCTCCGTTCCCGAAGCTCTTCAACAGCTTTATCTGCAACCGCCTTGACCTTCCTGAATTTCTCTCCATCTGGCTCGCACGTGGGAGGTATAGGTACCAAGCCACCCAACGACAGGGGGTGTGGTTTTTTCACATAGTCAATGATGCACTCGCTTTGCAGGTCGACCGAACAGAAAGCATTAAGAGGACATGGCTCACATTGTGGTTCAACCAGTATCCGAGCCCAATCAGGAACATCGACATCAGCAGGAATGACCGGAGTTGCATCGCGACCAACGCCACAATAGCCAACAGCAATCTTTTCTTGTCGATACCATGCCGCATAACCTCCCATAACCGTTAGAAAAGCGAGTGCGAGAGGTCCTTTGAGAAGACCACGCGATGGTTGTCTTTGCCTTCGTCGTGGGGGAAGGACATCCAGCCCTTGGGAAGCACGTTCTCTGACCAACTCCATTTGTTCTTCTGCTGTAAATTCTTCGCTAGCCTCGACACCATTGTCATCCAAATCAATAGGCGGTCGCAGGGCACTGACAGGAATCTCAAAGGTTGCCGAGGTGGGTGGATGAATACCGTCATCAGCCTGCCGAGGATCTGTTCGCTTTCTGGAACTAGATGAAGTTGTTCTACGCCTTGCGGCATCTTTGCTGGCACTCATACTAGACCCTAAGCTTTTCCTCTTCCTCTCGCTGCCTAAACCAGGAGGTGGTGAGCTGCCACTCTGAAAAGGATTGTCATAAGTGAAAGCGCTTTCTCTCCTGGAGATGCCAGCTCCATCGTCTAATACAACCGGTTGCATTCTAGGTAGTGGTGCAGCGATTGGAGCAGGTGCTGGCGTTGGCGCCTCACTTCTGCGAGACTTTCGCACTGAAGGCCTGATGATATCCATATCTGTTCCAGTCTCGGTATCGGAAGCTCGTGGATGTTTGTTGGCCACTCTAGGTGTTCTCTTTGTTGGACTGCGAGGAGCGGGCAAGTCCGTCTCGCTTTCATCGTTTCTAGCCCTTGACGACGGCTTCCTACTCGATCTCGCACGAGGTGTAGGAGGCGGCGGCATTACTTCCTCTTCCTCCTCGTCGTCGACATCAGCTAGGCTCTCTTGCGATGATTCAGCATCCACGATCCCTCGACTTGTCCTCTTTGCGCGAGCTCTTGCTGATAAGATCTTGCGCGACTGTGGCAGGACATTGTCGGTGAATATCTGGATGAGCTGAGGCTTCTTTGCACCAGATGGGTAGTCGATATTATGAGAAACCAGTATTGATCGCAGACGTGGAACAGTCAAGCTCGAGGGCTCGAAGCCTGTTTGCAGATAGTCTAGGCTGTCGGTATCGGACATGATTGCTTCGCCGTTCTGTTACCGACTATTGCAGTGGAAAGGAAGTAGATGTTCACAGTCGATGTGTACAGTAAGACCAGAATGCGCAAGCCAGAGTAGTAAACTGTCGCGACGGCCTCGACTGGAAATCCGCAAACGTCGTGCAAGGGCGATTAAGGAATGACGTATCAAAGCAAAAGCTCACAACAGAGTCCCTTTGGAATCGCAGGCACGAGAATCACCGCACAGAACTTGCACAAAAGCAAATTCTGGAATTGAGGGGTCGGTGAATGTCGTACGTAGTCTGGGCGGCAGAGGTCAAAGTATTAATCTTTATTTGGTGGGCGACTTTGCAGATAAATTGTTGTTGCGATGGGCAACGCTGAAGATGTGGATCGTCAGTAAATAGGCAAAATCATATGACAGCCACTGTGGCGTCAACGCCACACTCCCGAGGGGCAAATTTTGGGATTTTAGACACATGTAGAAATCTTGTTTCTTGTGCTTTTACGACGGTTCGAGAGGTGAAGATGTCACTAGGTAATCTCGTTCAGAGAAATGTTATTGGATGCTTCGGATCCTACTGATGGTACTCAAGGTACCTACCTACCTTAGGCTGGACTCGCTTAGAGTGACGACACATCAAAAGGCAGCAATTCGAAACAACAGAGTCGTTGCCTACCTATAGATTATCTATGAATATACAGAGCAATTGAACCTCTAATTTAACTGTACCGTATTCACTCTGCTTGATACCAACATATAATTCTACCTAGGGACAGCCGACGTCGGCAGACGCCACCTAAGAACTCAAGTACTAACAGCACGTGCCATTTACCACTGTTTCGATGCACATATCACCGTAAGGTTAATCAAATACCATGTGTTTACTGATGGTCCCAAAAGGTAATATTTACATCTTTACAGGCCACCCGCTAACTAAAAATCGAAGACTCGACAGGAACTTTATGCCCCGTCAAGTTGAGAGCTTGAGAAACACGAAAACACCCTTTGATCTTTTTAACTTATACCACCAAACGCCAATTGCAAGGAAATGATTAGACTCCCCTACAGAAAACAAAAATCTACCTTCAAGATCATCAGGGGGAATCTTCTCCCAGGAGATCCAAACTTCTCTCCAGGGTCTCGATATCCATCTCGATTTCCGCCCGCATCTTGTAAAGATTCTCTAATTTCTCTCTCAACCTCTCGCCACCCCCAGTAACCATCTTCGAGGATGACTCGCTCTCATAGGATTCTTTTTGTCCATTCATATTGTCACTTATATGGGTTTGTTGTCTGAAAATCGATGGCGGTGCCAAATTTGGTGACTGAGACGAATGACATCGCTTCTGATGCTCAAAGAGGTTATACTTCCTTGGGAATCCTCGAGCGTGACGTTTGCATGAAGTAATAGGGCAGCGGTAGGTCTGTGATCCGTGAACCTCGCGGTTGTGTCGATCCAGCCCGGCTTTGTCGCCAAAGCGGGTGTGTTTGCAATTTGGGACTTGGCAGATGTAAGGCTTGCTGTGTCTAGCCTCGTGCTTCCTGAAGTGTGTCAGTGTTGACATCAGGTTATTCGTAGGAGGAGAGTATACGGACCGCAAAGCGGATTCGGAGGGGAATTTGCGGTCTGGTGAGCACTCGGGGACTAAACACCGCAGCTCGGGTCTATAACCAGTCGTATTTCCCGAGTCGATAGGGGCAGCAATCACATGGGTTTCAGTGGCCATGTTGGAGGCAGGATATATGCTGGAGGAAGACTGCTCTCTGTAAAGTATCGGTCAGCTGCTTAGTACCCGAAAACGTGACGTAAAGATTTGATTCAGAAAGTCGGGAATTTGGCGAATGTGAGCTGCATATGGCATACCCTATAGAATAACCCTGGCTATTATTTATATAGCTAAATGGATTATCGGTATTGACATGTACATAGTTTTCATCTGTGGATATGTGAGCTAATAAGCTGATAGATGGGGCGCTTGGAAGCACTAGCGACCTTGCTCATTCCAGTTGTTGTTCGAAGAATACTGGTTCAAGTGTGAATCTTTGGAGAAGTTAGCATTGTGAGATGAGGGCCTCTTTGTTCCGTAGTCCCTCTAGCTGCTCCACAGCCATGAGAAGATGTGGTGAGATGGAGGTCGCACGGAGGAGAGAGGGAGACGAAGGAGAAGGTCGTCGGAGAGGTTTGGGGGGTTGGGGTAGATTATAAGATGTCTTTGGATGGTTTCACATACTAAATATGACATCTTGTTGATCGACATCTTTTTCAGAAAAGAAGATACCTCCTGAAACTATAATGTACGTTAACATCGAGGACTCGCCAGCAGTTTCTAAACCTGGGGCTATCTTACGCGTTGAATCAAAGATTATTTGATGAGTGTCGGCGGTGAAAGAATTCAAGTCTTGGAGGCTGTTGGGACTTGGCAGACTTGGAAAGTCAATGTAAGGGAAGTGGGCGTTCAGACTGAGATCAATTAACCGGGGATAAAATTGCTGAACATTTCTCAAGTTAGTATAGTTCTCCATTGTGCCTGTAGTGACAAGTGGAAACTTACATCACGCAGCGGGCCTCATTACTCCTTAAGTCGGATTCTTAACAGAACCTCCTTGTTGAGCAGGTCTGAAATCCGGCAAGGGAAGGGAAGGGCGATATATATATCTTGTAGATGAGAAAGAACTTTACCTTAGCATCTGTCAAATCTTGCTTGTCTTGGCATGTGCAGAAGCAAGACCGCCCAAGGCAGATTCCCAAAGATAGAACCTAAGCTGCAGGGCAACATATTAGAATTTACCAATTGAATGGAGTGAGAATGTTGTGCCGCGTTGACAGTTAGAGGAGTTGCAGCTCAAAAGCAAAATATCCAGCTCCTTTCCCTCGTATCCAACGCCCGAGGCAAAAACGCCCCGATTCTGAGGCAAGTGGCCTGCTCACACCTTTGTTTTGCTGTCGTAGATTGGTGCCAGCTCACCTCGCGAGGCTAAACTGCCCAACTGCCCAACTGCCCGAGGCGCACTGGTCCCAATTCTGGGGCCGAGACACGTGCCGACCCGAGACGTTCATACATCATTGTTCGAGCACTATGTTCAATCATCTCTAGTCGCCGTTCAGTTGCTTGTAGCAGGAAAACGAAAGTTTACGATCTGTACGGAGGTAGCCACAAGTTTTGAATGGCATATGTCACATTTTAATTTCAAGACGATGTTTTGTATATTGCCAGATGGCATTTTTTTTATTTGATTTTGCTTAATCTCTAAGATCATTATTATACCATGTAAGAAACTACCAAAAGAAACCGTTCCCACCTCCTATACTCCCGTCCAAAATACCAAATTAGAGGTTATTGATACATCGCCTAGGAAATATCAATCCTCTTAACCTCAGTCCAGGTCTCCTCCTTCTCAACCTTCGGCACGGTCACAACCAAGACACCGTCCTCCATTTTCGCGGATATCGCATCACCATCAACCTCCTCCTTCTCTTCATCTCCAGGTGGAAGTTTGACATTGCGATCAAATACACCGACTCTTCTCTCGCTCTGGCTCAGTGTTTTGAGGAACTCCTCGTCGCCATGTCTGTAAACAACACCAGCGACGTTCAAGATGCCCTTCTCAGCATCCCAGTTGACTCCAACATCCTCCTTCTTGGCACCTGGAAGAGCAATATGCAAGATATATGCAGATTCAGTACTGAAGACATCGACAGGAGGAACAAATGTGTTCTCCGCATCGACATCCTCTGGAACTAAGGTTTCTCCTGATCGTGTAGCATCACCAGTAAGTCCTGCCTGTTGAGCGTATTGGCGGAGCATCTGTGCCCATGGCTGCTGACCCATAGGGTGCGAATTGAGAGCATTGAAGAGACCACTCAAATCAAAAGCGCCCATTTGACCTGGCCCTCCCATACCTCCCATGCCGCCGAATGGATGGCCTCTACGTCCATGGTGTCCCCATCCACCCCTCCCACCTCTTGCGTGCGGGCCATGCCCATGTCCTCTGCGGCCAAATCCACGAGGTCCTCTATGTCCCTCTCCGTCCGATGGGCCGTCTCTAGCTTCCCCATCTGTTTTCTCGGCCCCTTCTCCTCTCTCCGCATCTGGAGAAGCATCTCGAGAACCAGCAGCTTCACCATCCTTCTCCTCGCGATCACGGCGACAGTGTCTTCCTCTCTTGCCTCCGCGGCATGGACCCGGCCCATGACCTTCTGGTCCTCCCCATCCTCTTGGTACACCCCATCCTCCTGGGCCACCGAATCCACCGAATCCACCAAAACCTCCTCTATGATGTTCTGGGCTGCCAAATCCAAAACCAAATGCTCCTGGTGGTGGAGGAGGGTGATGGTGCCCTGGGCCGTGGTGTGAAGGTGGGTGATGGGGAGGAGGTCCAAAGAAATTGGGTGGTTGAGCGTGGTCTACACCTGCTCCTTGTTGATCAAAAGATCGAATGAAATCCCAAAAGGGTACTTGTTGATGATTGTATGCCATGATTGTGGTTTGTGTGTGATAGATTGTATTTTTGTGAACGTGTTCGTCTTGAATAAAGATGAAGTGTGTAGTGAAGAAAGAAAAGCAGGCATGGGGTGGAAGAAAACAGGAGATATATAGCAAATCGAGTAGGCAAGCAGCAACGCGTTCAGACAACGAAGGCAACTTAGGCAATGGCTTGTGAATAGCCAAGAGATATCAGACAACAATGCGACTACGCATCATCCACCTACCCCTCCTTAAAATCCGAAGTGATAAGAAGGCATCAGAAAGCTTGAAAGCATGCTCAGTGGTTAGGAGTAGAAGCCTCGAAGAGCCGCGCGTACAAGATGCCCAAGTTGACAGTCACCTCAACGCCACAAATGCTAAAGATGTGGCTGCATCCTGGCAAGTGGTCGTCGCAAGACTCGGACACTCCCCGCATTTGTGACTCGAGTGTGCAATCTTTTCGGGACCGATGGTTGAAGAGTCTCTAATTCGTGTTGTAAGAGCGAAGTTGTTGCCACCATCAAGAACTAAAATGTCCGAAGCGAGCCGTTCCGAGTGTATCGGAGCCGGTTTATATCCGATCCCGGGTCCGACTATCTCGCCACTCTGGATTTTCCGAACTCGACAAGACGTCGATCCAAGAATCCAAGACTCTTGACATTGAGGCTTGAGAAACTAGAAGCTGGGCAAAGACTGCGATGTGCAATAGACAAGAGCGGTCACTTGACCTAGACTTAGGATTGGATTGTATGAGTGTCTTCCGTTCTTGGCATTTGAGATGCAAAGCTGACTCTCAAGCCATAATGTCTATATCTACACTAGATACTCTGAAGACGATTGCAGAATTATCTGGTCTACTGCACATGATAAACAGAGGACCTCTTATTTGATTGAAGTGCTTTAAGTCTTTTCAAGAGTTCTACCTAAGTAGTAAGGACTCAGCAGCGAAGGATAGTTGAAGACAAGTGCTTCGAACCTGAACTTATTCTACTTTACATAGGTATGCTTAGAAGTTGCTTCGCGTCACGCCACTACTTAGTCGACAGATAGTTGTGTTGATTCTTTGATTTGTTCTTTCAATATCAACAATCGATCTTCCTTGTCTAGACATGTGTTCTGTTCGTTTAGTATTGAGTTCCTTGACACAGCTAGCTCTGCCATGAATATTTTTGATTCCATTTCATATTGCTAGACTCCCGATCTCCCAAAGACAGATTTTTCTGCGCAGAACCATCCACTCGTCCGCAACTTCCGTCAAAGTCGCTATTGCCTCGAAGTATGGGAAGTAATAAATCAATAGCCGAGGGAGAAAGGGCCGCCTACTATTACCTGTTTACTTGTTTTCACTTTATCTTCCAAATTTATCATCTTCGTTGAAATATTTGATTTCAAAACATAATATGGCAGAACCCTCCAACGTCGATCAAGAATCGATCGGGGTAAAGAAGAGAAAAGAAAGGCAGTACCACTCGAGTACCCAGATGAATCAAGATGATCAAGGAACAGAGCAAAGACCAAAAACTCAAACTTCTTTGACAGAAAATGAACAGAAACTCCCAAAACATGGGTTTATAAGAACAGCAAGAGCCATTAACGAGAAGAAAACAGCTCTGGAAGCCGTATTGGGTGTTGGTCGCAGAGCTATGGATAAGACAATGGATGCAGTGGAGCAGAAAATAGAAGCATTGGGTGTAAACTCTCTCCAGCAATGAGGTTACACAAGAAGTGTTACTAATGCATGTAACAGCTAATGGATGTACTTCTGAGTGCAGGGAGCCCTGCTATTTGTGGTCTCTGCAAACAAGCCATCAATCACAACACGATCAAATGTTTCGCACAGGCCTGCAAATATCGATATTACCACATCAAATGCCTGGACATGGATTCCAAACCGTTAACAATATGGGTCTGCGACTCTTGCTTGGAAGTGCGCAAGGGTAATAAAACTAATGACGACGAGGACGATGATGATGATTTATCACGAATGCCATTCGCGCCCCTCACTTCGCGCTCGTCCCAATCTCCGTATGTTGAAGTCCCTGAGGTTCCTGAATTTTCATCCGGTGCATTATTCCCAAAATCGAACCCGTCCAATCCGCTGTCGTCAGACATGAAGAAGGTGTTTCAGAAGGCAGTCAACCAAGCCGAGTCTTCTGAGGATCTTGATCCTGAAGATGCAGCTGAGTGGGAGGATGTTGGTGGGAAGGAAAATGTAGCTGATTTGAAGAAGTGGGAGGCCGTTGATAATGCTCGAATGGTTGGGCCTATTCAGGGGCGTAGAGCAGATGAGGAGCCGTGGGTAAAAGTTCCCACGGACATTCCGATCGCGAAAGAGGATGAGGAGACAAAGTAGTGATAAAATGAACGTAGTTTCGGCCGAGATAAGTACCTCAGCTAATATGATTATGGGAGTTTCAAAGGACAACTGGGTTTGTTTGGACAGGATGATAAGGTCGAGGAAGCATTAACAGCTGGAAAAACAGCTTGGATAGCAATTGGGGAAGTGATGGATCAAAAAGGTGTGTTTATTAATTATGTTGTTGGTCATCCCCTGGAAAAAGTCGGTCTATTGTTCGTTGAGTTGGCTTTCGACACTGTTGTAATTTTTTATTATGAATACAATTCTGCCTCAAATCATTCTCTACCCTTTGGACATTTGTAACGCGCCTATACTTGAGCTCTGCCTATGATCAGGCTTCTATCCTTCCTCTTCCTTTCCACCCATCCACCCACCTACGTAGACCACACATACCCAGTGAATACACATGTCCCCAACCACGCACAAGGACATCGATGTCTTTGCCTATCTCGTCATCCAGCTCCAGCCTGGGCACGTGTTTGGTCGCGAGGTTTATAAACCATCCCAACGCGTTCGCTTTCGCCTACGGGCAACATTTCTTTCTCGTATCATATCAGCTTCTTTTCGATACAGCAAGTACGCAACATAAAGTGTTGGCAAAAACATTGGTACAAATTCCGCGGCATAAAATGCTGGCAAAAAGCGAGATAGCAAATGGAATTCGGAGTGAGTCAAAAGTGCTCACTCTGCTGTTTTGCAGTTTTTGACCTTCAAACTTTTGGGGGGTTATATCGGAAAGTGGTTCGCTTTGGTGGACAGCCCGAACTCTGCAATTAAGGCTACACAGGGGAATTAGGGTGATCATTCCCGGGACTTGTGTGTTTCACGGGGACAAGGGTTCTGTATCAATTTTAGTTGTTTCCTAAGTAGATAGAAGCTTCGTGCTTAGCTCCAATAACCATTTCAAGCCATTTACTTAGTAACGGCTCAACTATTATCAACCTTGATTCTTGTGACCAGTGCCTCTGCCGTATCTAACAAAGTTACTACCGAGCCAACACCAGAATCAATATGAGTATATCACGTACTGTTATAACAAGCTTCTCTGATAGATCTAAGCAAGATGATTTGAGAACCTAGAATATATAAATCTACTATGGGTAAATGAATCGTTGTTACGTAAATCCCCGTCGTCCAACTAAATAGAAATATGTATTACTGTATCTTTGTTACTGTTCTAGTGTCCAGCATAGACCATCACCAAGCAACCCGTTCTCGTTCTGCAATTTTTCACTGAAAAGTGATCGTCTCAGTCGTTTCTGGTAGACCTCCAAAGCCCCATCGCAACCTTGCCAAACCATGCTCTCTCGTTTGCACAGTAGGGCCAAGATACTGCTCCCTACCTCGCAAATTGATCAGGGGCCGCCCGCTCGCGGAATTTCTCACCACACTCTCATTATTGAAAGCAAGCATCAAACTGGCATTGAGAGAAGTTGGCTTTGCTGCAGGAAGAATAAGCCACAATCTCAATATGCCTTGTCTTCCTTTCTTCGCAAGCTTCACCATAATCATCTCTGAAAGCCAGCTCGAAGATGCGAGTATCAGCAAGACTAGCAGAAGGACAAGATCCTTTATTGGGATTGATATAACTCCTGCTCGAGCTTCTCTCACTGCGTTGCAGAGATCTACAAGATCTTGATTCGACTGTTCAATTGCGAGGACTGAGCTGTTTAAAGTTTCGCCACGGGCATAGTATCCACTCGCCATGCGCGTTGCTTTGCTTGCGATGTCGAGGATCCCAACATGACCCCAACGATGCATCTCTGCGCCGAAGGCAACGGGTGGTGCATTGGTAGCTTGATATTCACCAAATGTGTCTCCTGAGACAGACTGCAAAAGGGTATTTAAGCGCAGGAAGCGAGCTGGTTTGTTGACAAATTCGTTATTTGCGAAGAAAAGGAGAGGATTGAGGAGAGCTGGAAGGCCATTTTCCTTTAGTATTGAGGTGAAGTTTCCGATCTGGCGTGAGGATGTGAGGCGAGTTCTGTTGCTAGGCGTTGAGAGAAAAGTGTTCTCCCAACAGAGGATGTGTGCCAATTGATTTGGAGCATATTTGAAGTCATTGGATCTGACTGGAGGCAGGTATAGCTCGTCACCTGGTCGCTGATTCACAACTTGTACTGAAGGTAAAACTGTGAGAACGGTGAAAGAAGCGACGTCTAATGCACGAATTGACGGTGGGAGAACATCTCGAGCCCAGTTGAAGTCCAAATCTCCGTAATCATCCACAAACCACGAGTCGGTGATCACATTCTTCCTCTTATCGAATCTCTCGATGTCACCCTGACCGAACACATACTGTTGTCTCCAAGCAGTCAGATTGGTGGCATCTGGTAAAGTATAAAAGGCATAATACCAAGCGCGGTCGGTAGCCAATTTCGTTTTGCTATACTCGAACGCCAGTGCTGTTGAGTTCATTTTGATACAAGCCGCTTCCATTGAAATATTATAGTCCCCTCCCGTCCAAAGTCCGAGTTGAGCTGATGTCAAATTAGCTGTGACGATGTGTGTTCTATTGAAATTGGAGTCACACAGCGCATTATCCTTCAACAGACAGTAATCTAGCTGTGAGTAGCGTGCTCCCGAGATCGGATCAACAATACTTGTGTTGGCTGAGTTGTACTTGTCGGCCGTGGAGTTTGACCAGTAATACGAAAAACTTCCTAGCCATGGCAGCAGCTCAATCGCTCGTCCATGATGATCCACTGCAGCGGAAACAGCATTAAATGCACCAAGCGAAAAGTTCAGAGGCATCACACATATACCCCCAATAGTGCTGCCAAATCCAGTCTCGACGTGATGGGACAGCACAAATGCTGTCGCTGGTCCAGTCAAAAGGCCGAAGACACACAGTACCATCAAGCCGAGGTATATGAGTGTTGTGTTGATATGTTTATATTTCCAGCTTTGCCAGGAGAGACTTGCTGTCATCCAGATGTCGGTGGTCCACAGCCCACAATTGGCAAGGACGACTGGCAGATGAAAAGCAGCATCCGGACGACGCTCATACTGTCCTTCGGTGCTGCCATATTCTGATTCTGACGACTTGTTGTGCCACGCACACCAAAACACTGCCAATGCTTTTGTAATTCGTCCAAAAAGTATCGGGATAACGATTGTAGCTATCAACGTGATCAGAGCTACTGCTACTGGTGCGAGTTTTGATTCGATAATGAGAACATGGCCGGCTCCTACAGAGTTATGGATCATGAAAGAGCGTGAATGGTATTTTGTGCTTGCATTTTGGATGAGAAGTGTTTGAGTGGCTGTTTCTGCAATATACTTTGCGTACCAATTGTGTCCTTGAGAAAGACCCATAATGAAGTGTATCGTAGAAGGAAGAAAAAGAAGACTCAAGTGAAAAGGGTTCTTCTCTTTAAGCACACTTGGAAATTGACTTCTCTTATCTTTCATCGAGTTAATTACGCCATGGCTGAAAAATTCTAAGAATTTTGAAGTTACTGTGATATGTGATGCCTCGTGAGGCTATCTTGTGGTTACTCAATTAGTCAGAAAGAAGAAAGTTTGTGAAAAGTGCCTCAAGCTTAAGGTAGCCTATATCTCGTTTTACTACAGGTTAAACTGATAGAAAAAGCAGAATTCGAAGTGCAAGACAGAGCGAACAGTGCATCACGTCAGAGAGGATAATGGGCAGACTTGCTAAAGAAAACGAAATTGGTTAGATAAACAAATCAGTGACCTTGTAATTAGTCGAAGCTGTCAACAAAGTTTGGAATCTGGAGAAGCTCAACAGCTGCTCGGGACGGGGCGGAAAGATCCTTTACGCCCAAGACAAGGTGTCAATATTCGCAGTTTCCTGCCGGGACGCCACTAAGCTCTAGTGGAGCCAGCTCACCCCGTTGGCGCAAAAGTGAATTTTTGGGTCTCAGAATCTCAGCTAAGCCTTGCCAAAATTTCGAATATGCAACACCAGAAATTGGATCTTGCCAATTAGCACTTCACAACGAATGTCTCAACTCGCCAAATAATAAAGAATATGCTTCATGTCTTTTATGATTATAAGGCCTTACTGCGGGCGCCAGTTGTTTGAAGGCAAAAAGATCTTAGGAGCATCCGAGACAGTATCAAACTCTAATTCTTCCTCCGACTCCTTGCAGCTTGGTAATAACATTTCTGTTATAGCAGGACAACTTGGTAGCAACATTTTCGGTTGAAGAAATGGTTATGTTAGATAGTTCATATCGTTCGGTAATAAGGTTTGAGAATAGGTAAAGTATTTCAGGTTGGAGGTTAATCTTACACTTGTTAGCTTGGCTCTGATACTTTGTGTGCGATTTTTGTTTTAAGAAACACTTTCGGCAGCCTCCTCAGCCTCAACCTCCTCTTATGAGCATCAAAAACAAATTCATCGGCGACCAGTGCGTCAGCAAGCTCAGGCTAGGCTGAGGCAGAGCAACCACTTCTTGAGTAATTTAAAATCCCCGTATAATAAAATCAGTAAAATTGTCAGCCTAAACTACCTGCGTAGTGATCTAGTACTAATTACAACTCAACATTTTTCTATGAGATAACGTATACTATAGATATATAAGACTTATAAATTATCGTATTTATCAGAGGCAGAGCAAAACCCTTGCAAAATTAAGCGAGGCTGGGCTAAGTAAAACACTGTACTAAGACCTACAAATCAGGGCGTTACCATATCCTGAAAGAAAATGCTTTTTTAAGGCCGATGGGATACATAATCCTAATTATTAGACTGCAACAAGTGATACAAAGTTTGCGAAGTATATGATGATCAAGGCTAGTCCCAAGAGTCCCAATACCGTTCTATATAACCAAAACTTACGAACTGCAACTCTTAGTATATTTCAAATGTTCCAGCCGACCATGCTGTTAGTATGGATACGATGTATTCCTACTCTCGGTTCACCTACAAAGCTGTTAATTCTGATGGGTGGAGCACAAACTATGGTTGTTGGCAGTCGATCCACATTGGGTAAAGACCTAGTAAATATGAGATTAAAGGGTGTGTTAAACACAGTCTGTGTGAAAATCCAAATGTGTGCAGAGAATAGAAGCAGGCGCCCTGCGGGAGCAGAAAAACCAATTACAATAATGAACAAAAAACCAATTTTATTGGTGTTAAAGATACAGAAAATTGAACATAAAATCAATGCTTTGTTTCATTTTGCAACATGGGAGAGTCATTAAAATTGAATTTTTAGCCATTAAAACTAGGTTTTAAATCCAATAAAAACAGCTATTCTCGGTAAATAAAACCGGATTTTCTGCGCGACATTTTAATATACAAGCTTTCAATAAATACCCTAGATTAATCTCACCTAGTTTCGAATCCTTCCTTTTAGCAATTGCAATAGGCTGTTCTATATTTCTAGATCTTCGAACGACGGCTGGAAGAAATGTATTCGGCTGAGTTAAAAAAAAAATATTGCGCTATTACACAAACCTATATGCCCCATCTTTTTGATGTCGTGTCTTCTAGATCGAGCTTTCCGCACGGGGTACTTCATGCATGATGTAGGTTAGAATTGACAACGTTTCGTCGTCTGCAATCTCCTTGTAGGACAGAGGAAATGGCCCCAAAAACCGATGTTGCTTCATAAGGATCTTCAACTCATATTCTTCATGGTCGGCTGGAACGTCCGGCTTAAAAATAAACCAGTTGTCACCCCAAATCAATGTTATAAGCTGCACATGGGCGGTGATATGTAAGCAGTGGTATATAAAGGAACAAATAGGCATGAAAACTTTAGAACAAACTCATCATTGCACCGAATGACCAAATGTCCGTTGGAGTACCCCATCCTATTTGGAGCTGCGCCTCAGGACTCCGCCATATAGAAGCCCCAATGATATCACGGTCTTTCGCGAAGACGGAATCAATATGCACTGTATTCCCGCGGTCGGCTAGTTCAACCTCAGCAAAACGAATTTTCCCCTTCCCGTGGTTTACCAGGACGTTATCGGGCTTAATATCTGAGTTCCAATCTTAGTTAGACTTTTCGTTTTCTCATAGGGTCAGATGCGCTGATACGATTCATACCTGTATGTACATAACCATCCTCATGCAAAATCTTCAGAGCTTCTAGAATACTTTTTGCGACATACCTTATCTTGTGGCTAGTAAGTCTTTGAGCTGCCGAAGCATCTAGGAGATCATCGTCGAGATGCTGTAGTACAAGTGCAGGTGAGTGAGATGGATCTTCTATCTCGTCGAGTAGTGAACGAAGAAATGGTGTCTGGAATTGGAAGCGCTTAAGAGTGTAGCGTTCGTTTTCAAGACAGAAATGATGAACACTTTTGATCATGACGGTTTGGTCACTCACGTTGCTGTAACAGTCAGTCTGGAGCTTGAAAGCACAGGGTAGACATGTCTCACACGTTGCTAGCCAAATGCATTCGTAAAGCTGTTTAGTCACAGTATACGTGCTTACTATGCCTCTGAGAAGTTGGCCTAGTCGGAGAAAAGAAGCCATAACAGAAGAGGTAATCTAGACTTCGGAAAGCTGTTGGCGAGTTCTGTATTCCAGTTTTGTTTCGAATGGAATGGAAAGGTAGATAGATTCCTGTTGGGAAACTATGAAGTATATACGCATACAGGAAGGAAATTGATTGAAGCCTGACCCTTTCATTACCTGGGAGAAGCTCTGTGCTAGGGCAAAACACGCTTCGTATGCATGGGGCGGTGTGTCAAAACACTTTTGAAGTCGTGGTATGTCGTGAGCTAGTCTAGAAAGAGCCACGGGCGTAACAATACTAGCCGTTAACTCAGGGGGTGGGAGAACAATAGAGGGAAACTTTTGCTTGTATTATTAGGTTTCGTTGGCTAACTAAAAGAGTCGACCTCGTCAGTGTTTGATATACATCACAAGAGGCTAAAGATCCCGCTAATCCTGTTATGGCCTAGCCGATTTCAGTACCACCTTGCCAACCCTTAAGATGACAAAGGAGTCCCAGAAGGTCATCGTGCTTTGGGTGGAGTATCGATGCGGAAAGGATGCTGATAGCTAAGGAGAAGGAAATGTAATTTAAGACACAAGGTTGTAGTAAAGATGCTTTGAGTACGTGAATTTTAAGTGATTGAACAGGGTGCTCTTTGAAGTATATCCAATATCAGCTTAGCATTGTTGGACAGGAATGTAAGTACTAGAGTAGCTCACTTATTATAGAATTATGGACAACAAGTAGATATAAATAGCAGGACAAGAGGTCTCTTTGAGAAGCCTTTGTTCAAAATCAGCAGAGCTTCTTTCTAAGCGAGATCCTCGACAAAAGAATGGACAATCGATTTTCACTTCAAAGGACCAGAACAATACCCTTTCAGCTCCTCGAAATTAATATAAAAGTGACTTCTAAACATCTGTTGAAATGCATTCACCACTTCAGCACTCGCTCAGTTCCTCTTTACTTGCTTTCTGCATCCACATTCCCAAGTTCACTTCAAAGTTCAAGCCGGCCTTGACACGTTTATGTCTGCACTCTCATTCATCAACACCTCAACCATAACAAAACTTACGCCTAGTCTCTCATCCCTCGCTCTTTACCTCGGCAAAACCGCCCTCACGACCCTAATCCGCCATGGCCTCACCCGCACCACGTCCGCCTTTCCCAAGCCCACAAGTCATAGCTGCCATGCATGCAACACCTGCCACACCCGTCACACTACGCCACGGTTCATTCGTCTCGACAGGCGGCTCCGTAATTCCCACTCGTCTGTACTACACGCCGTCGTCCGCGCCCGCGGCAGATCCCGCACCCGCTCTCGCTCCCACTCACCCCGGCGCTGCACCCGTCGCACCGGCACCGCCCACGCTGCTGGAATCACCAAGTCCCACCGCCAGCCCCAGCGCGAACGAGTTCAGCAGTCCACGGAAAGCCAGAGCAGCGGAGTCGAAGTTCATCGCCGACACGCTGGCGTACTATCAGGCAATGGCAGCGCACTCGAAAGCACTGCAGACACATAAGGAGCAAGTAGCAACCTACTATGCCTATCAAGCCCAACTTGCAGCAGCGGCCAAAAGCTCAACACCAGATCATCCTCTCCCAGATCTAATTCTCACCCACGGCCGCGGCTCGCGTCTCGACCACCCCCCCTCTGTAGCCTTCACCGAAGGCTTCGCACGCACGAAATGCGCCCTCGCGTTCGAGTTCTCTGTCACGCCCGACGACCTCACCGCGCGCGCCACGCACTTCCGCGCTTTGCTGAATATCTATTCCTCGACTCCCGCATTCGGGGGTCGCTCAGCAGGGGCTCGTGCCGCTGCTCGTGCAGCATCGTATACGTCTGTCAAGAACCTCATCTTCTTCACATATCCGATTATTCGAGGGTTAGAGTTCCGTACGGAAGAGCTCTACGCTTTGAGCGCGGATACGAACGTGCTGATCGTTTCGGGGAATGATGACCCGCTTGCCATCGAATTTGTGCTGCGCGCGGTGAGGAAGAGGATGCGTGCTAAGACGTGGTGGATTAAAATGTATCAGGCCGATCACGGAGTTGATTATTTGGGTGCTGCTGCGCAGTTCCCTGATAAGGCGAGGAGGATGTGCAGTGTGGCGGGCCAGATGGCGGCGAGGTGGTTGGATGGCGAGAGAGATGCGGAGAGGACGGAGACGATGATTTCGTGGGATCCGGATACTGCAAGGCCGATTGTTGAGCCATGGGCCAAGATGAGTGAGGATCCACCGGTAGACAAGACGGTCGTGAGTGTTACGCTTGCGAATGAGGGGATGGCGGCTGGTGGGGGGACGTTTAGTTTCACTCTTTAAGGCTGGTTCCTTATATTGTGTCTGGTGAGGTGTTGAAGCTGTGCTTCTTTGTTTTTCCCCCGCTAACGTTAGACTTGCTAGTGCTTCCATATTTTTGAGAGGGAATCAAACGATTAGTAAACATAAATGGCCATTACCCCGAACAAATTGAAATTGAGAACATGTGACTTCGTACAAACACCACTGTCCTGGATCTGACATAATAATCACTAATCACGGAACACCATAAGCGAGAGAAAAGGGGTTACATATACACACTTAATCAATTGCTTTGAGAAGTGCAAGAGATGAAATGTGATGGACACGTCAAAGGCAACAAAATTGAGTATGTAAGTTCGAATAGATACTATCTTCAGCGAGCAATGAGACCCAGTCTTCCTCTAAGTTCTGTACATCTGGCAGGATCTAGATCTTCGAGCCTCCACTAACAAGGTACTTGCCAAAGTACTCAGCCAACTTATTATACCTATCGCAATATTAGCAAAGATCTTTATTTCCACCCACCTTACAATCATAATGATATCACCACCACCACCACTGACATCAAAGGAAAGAGATTACTCACCCACGCTGATACTCCTCCAAATTCCTCGCATCCTTGAAGTTGGCCCTGGCCCCCATCCACCCATGTTGCTGATCAGCATAAAGCTCGACATACCCAGGCTTTCCCTCACCCATCAGAACCTGCTTGTACTCCTCGACGACCTTGGCATCCTCGCCGCTGGAAGCAAGACACACGTGCGGAATATTCATGGCTTTGGCGTCATCAACTGAGAGACCAGCTGGGTGCACTTGTCCGGTGGCTTTGAATGGGGTGTCCGCTCCTGAGGTGAGGGCGACAACCTAGTATCTCACTGTCAATCCCAAGTAGCGCCTGAGAAATGATAAGTAGACAAAACGAACCTTTCCTCCCCAGCAAAGTCCATAAGCGCCCCATGCCTCGACGGAGCTGAATTTTGTCTTGGCGGCTTCCAAGATGGTGAGGAGACTTCCCTTGTGCTCTGGGAAGTTGAAAGCGAAGGGAAAATAGGCCGCCTTCTCTTTCTCTTCTTCCTCGGTCATCTTGCCGAAGTACTGCACACAACACTCGCATTAGCCTCTCTTTTCATTCTCCACTGTGATTCCATTCCCCCAGTCCCCCAGTCCCCCACCCCAGATCAGAAAGAAATGGATGGAATAAACGAAGAGAGGAAAAGCGATGACGAGAAAGAGAAGAGAATGACAAACCTGAGGCTTAGCATATCTCCCCTTCAGAAAATCAGGCACAATCACCAACGCACCCAACGCCTTGGCCAAGCCATCCGCGCCCTGGAGGGTCTGAGGCTTTGGACCAAAGATATCGTACGCAGCGATGATGGCCTTGGTGGCTGTTGTTGGGCCCGTAATGTCTGTTTTTTTATTAAATGCTCGTCAGCTTCAGATTCTCATTCACATTCATCCGTGGGAAAGTGGGGTCAATGAGTGAGGGGTCATCTCCTCTTCAACCACAACAAGATTGGGAGACAGGGCAATGATTCAATGAGAATGATAAAAAGAAGAGTAAGGAGAATAGAAATGCATACAAGACTTGAACCCTCCAACCTCCGTCCACTCCCCTCCCTCGACGTAGCCCTCAACTATCACAGGTGGGATAGTTTTGCAATCAGCACAAGCCATGATTAATGCCGAGTATGTAGGTGTTTCTTTCAAATGGACTTGAGATGGATCCTCTTTGGCAAAGCTCAGCTTCGAATATCACTGTTGATCTTGGCGATTGTAAGCTTTTCGTGAAAAGGATGTATAGATGAAGTGAATGTGGAGGGAACCTTGGCGAGCGACGACTCGAATTGACTTTTATATTTCACCCCTCATTCACATGGTACCGTACCTATGGTGGGGTTACGAAAAAACCCGTGGCGCTGAATCCCTGTCTGTAGGTGGACAGGCTCGGCGATAACTGGATATATTTTGTTACCGCCGCATCGAAGACTGACGATGCGACTCTGTCGTGGATCTGTGGAGCTTTCAAGCAGAACAAGGCAGCTTCAAGGTGGATGGAGTGGAGTGGAGATAAATATCGGAACTCGGGTTTCGGATTTTAAAATTGTTTTCAACTTTTGGCTAATGCGTTCATTGATTATTCACAGCTAAACAGCCTACATACACAAGGACCACTACCCCACTACCTATCAATACCCCACTGTATTGGTGATGATGATTTTGCTGTTGATAATGATGCTCCTCCGGGCTCTAGGTCGCTCTTCTTCATAACCCTTTCATTCCCCCATGATCCCATGAACCAAAATATATGCACACATCCTGCCTCCCACCACCCTCGTTTCTTATAAGGCTCGCCCCCAATCAAACCGTGTCGTGTAAGTTAAAACTATATAAATCATCATGTAAATCATGAGCGACGAAGCAGTCAATCAATCGTCATCGGGCACAAAACAGACCTATCCTCCACCGCAGCCTTGTAAACCAAAACAATCCAGCCGTTCTTCTTGTGAAAAAACATCTTAACGCCTGCCCCAGTTCCTGCCTTTTCCCGAGGAACAAAATCCCGACATGTTATTCACACAGATGATGGATCGTCAGTACAGCCCGCCCTGATTCCTTATCCAAAACGCCTCAGTGTAAAACCAATGACTCCAGAGTTTCTTGTCACATCCAAATATGTTCCAGGACTCAAAAACCCATACAAGATTCCCCCCTCACTTGGTCAGCCGCTTTTGCTGTGTAGCCTGTGGCGGCAATGGACCATATAAAGCCTTGTAGCGTGCTAGTTCTTCCATGCTTGCTGTAAGTGTTCCCAAAACTTCACCCATTGGAGCGCGGAGTTGCTCCAGGCTTGAGATTTGGCATTTGCCTACTGCGAGATGGCGTGTCTCAATTGCAGCGATACAAGTCTGGACGTTGTTAGTAAATTATAGCAATATCTGGAACAGCCGACTCACTTCAATCCTTGAGACTTGGTGGGTTAAGAAATGTACCAAAAACCGGTCAGTGACCTCCCCACCTCTATTCTTCATCTTTTCGAGCATGGCCGTTTCAGGCGGCTGTATGAGGACGGCTTCCCCTACATCAACCTCCAAGCTTGAGCATATCATCTCTAATCTAAGGCTGACACCCCACAATGCCCACACACAATCAGTATCGATGGTGAGTTGAGTTTGCTTGGACAGCGTCGCTGGCTCTTCGATCGAGACCGCGTTACTAACTTCTTTGAGTCGTTGTTGGTAATGGATACGACCATAGAGTGCGTGCGGGTACATCAAATAGATATGCTCTGGGTTTTCCAGTCCCTTCAACTTGTGGTCACCCAAATCCTTGACCTCAAATCCTTGGCTGCTAAGGGATCGCAACTCACGGCGGATAGACTGAGTTAGCATATCATTGTCAAACGCATCCTCCGACCCAGTGGAGCCTGATCGATCGCTTTCGCTATAAGTCTCCAGACAACGCTGAATTTCAGAAACAAAATCTGTCGATACTGTTATTTGACCGCCGTCCGCAATTGCTGAGATTCGAGCGGCTCGGTTGACCATAGGACCAAAGTAATCCATACGTCTTGTCACAGGATCATTCTCACACACCGGCTGTCCCCAATGAATGCCCATACGTACACTCAGACCTTTGAAAATCAAAGTATGGTCGTTATCATAGATCTCTTGGCCAAGTACACTTGATAGAACTTCTGATGGCCACTGTACTTCGAGAAGTGCTTGCTGTACGGCGAAAGTCCAAAGTAGAGCCGCCGTGGCCGTTGAAAAAGACACCATGAAAGCATCACCTTCTGTTTTGACCTCATAACCTCCTATTATGCGCAACTGCCGGCGCATGACAGAGTTGTGAAGTTTGATAGCAGACTGCATGGCAGCAGGAAATGTTTCCCAGAGGAGCGTTGAACTTTTAATATCCGTAAACACAATACTGACATCACCCACAGGTGCTGGGACTTCAGCCTGAAGTCTTCGCAATCCCGAGTCTTCAACAGTCTCTCCCTTCTTCTTGAGCCTTCTGGCTGGCGTGTAGCCTTCGTCCATAATTGCAGAGGCATTCAAGGACAAGCTTTGAACTCTGTGGGGACGAGCTTGAGCCCTCTTTTTGAGATCAGTAACACCAATCATCATAACCATAAGCTTATTTGTAGCCCCAAATGCGATTGCAAGATCCCGCAGCCTTTGCGCTGCGCGCATTAAATCATCTCGTTCTGAACGCGCTACATCAACCACAAGCTCAGGAGAAAGATATTCCCAAAGCTCCCGGGATGCGATTAAAATCATTTCATCTTGTTCTTTGATAGTAATCTGTGTGATGTTGGGAGAGGCCTGAACCGCAGGCATGAGCTGGACATATCCAAAGGCACGTGACACTTCAAGTATATCATTTAGCTTGCCTTGCCTCGATACCCAACCACCTGCATCACGAATGCGTTGACGCTCATTGGGTTCAGCAGGATCATGTTTTTGAGTCAAAATTTTGTGACCACCTTCCGAATGGATGAGCATAGCTTGAGCATCACCGACATTCGCTACGTAAAGTTCTGACTGTTGCAAGAACATGACTGTGGCAACACCTCCAGAGTGCAAATCAGCTTGACTTAGAATTGCTGGTGCAGCAGACCCACGATGGGCAAGTAATGACCTCTCTTCTGTGTACTGATTTGCCGCAGTGGCTAAATCCTTGTTGAGAGACAAGAATGCTCGCCGTAACGCGTCAACAGGTGTCTCTAAATTGGCAGTATTCAGTCTCTTCAATTCCTCAGTGAAGATGTTTCCGAAATTCTCTTGTAGATATTTGGCAATTTTCGATCCTCCACTGGAGAGTGATTGGCCATCAAACATGCCAAGAAGCGTTTCAGTCTCAATGGAATTAAATCTTGGAACGACCATATCTATGATCGACAAATGTTCATTTCTTCCCAGTGTATCTGCCATGCCATATGCAAGATGACCAGCCAAAGATCCAGATGTTCGTACTCTTCGGTCCTCCGTTTGGTCAGGGATAGTTGGAATGGTAAGTGTTACATCCATCAAACCAAGAATTCGCAATTGTTGCAACGCACTGAAATCGGTCAAGTCTCGACCATCGCGACTACCAGCACTTCCTGGTAAAGATGGTTTGATCTCCAGTCGCTTGTTACCAGAAAGATTCAGGTACTTGAGATTGGTATTCCAATTCCAATTCCAATCGTATGGCCAATTCGAGACATTATACTTCAACGAATTACTCCCACAATCTAGTACGGCAAGTCTGTGGGCCTTTCCAAGTTCTGCTGGTAGGGTTTGAAACTTGTTGCCGTTGATATGTAAGATCTGCAGTAAGCTGAACTCCTCGAAATCATCTGACGGCAGGGATGTAAGTTCATTACCAGAGAGGTAAAGTTCAACAAGTTGTGGCCAGCTTTTAAGTGATCTCTGTGGCAAATCATTCAAGTCATTGTAGGATAAATTCAAGATGCGTAGCTCGCTCAACATCGTCAGCTGATCGAACACATCGTCGTCGAGCTGATTATCCGCCAAATACAGATTTCTAAGTGAGCCTGCGAATGTGTTGATGAGCCTCGATGATTGTGTGGAATCTTTCCTAACACTGGACGATGATGGTGTCATGGTGTTGATGGTATCTTGCGAGGTGCTTCTGGAAACTACAGATGTCTTGCGACCACCTTTTCCATACAGTGAGACGACCGAATTCTTTCTATCACCGCTGCCTGGTACTGGAGAGCCACCAACACTGAGAAGACCACTAGAAGCTTGACTCGGACGACGCTGCCCAAACGCCTCCAGTGGCCCTAATTCTTCGAAACTCGAATTAGTGGAGTTCTGAGCGTTGGTCCCAACTGACTGGTTTTGTGCTACCGGTTGTGGTAATTCTCCAGGAGCTTGAGGTGCGCGAGATGCTGGCTTGGGAAAATTTTCGAGCACATTTGAAGAAATATTGAGGGATTCTAATTTGTTTGCCCACCAAATTTCCATTGGCAGCTTCTTCAGGTTGTTTGCTCTAAGATCCAAGAAACGTAGTTCTGTGAGGCAACCAATCTCTACAGGAAGGCTGCTCAAAGCATTTCTAGCTATGCTAAAATGCTCAAGTTTGCGGAGCTTGCCAATGTGTGTAGGTAGTGAGACAAAATGATTGACATCCAGAACAAGCTTGACAAGATTTGGCATTTTGTCAAAGGCGGCATCAGGAATGTGCGCCAACTTCGCATTGGATAGAATAAGTGTTGTGAGTGTAGGAACTTGGTTCAGAATCTCAAACTTCGTGACAGGGTTTGAATTGAGACGAAGAACCCGAATTTTCGTGAATTCAGATTCGCAAACAGATACGGAATTGTGGTCCGCCGAGATCTGCTCAACTTTTGGAAGTGTAGCGATAACATCAATGCTAGTAAGTGAGTTGTATCGAATGTCCACCTCTTTCAGATTCAAAAGTTCGCTGAATGTCGCCGGAAGAGATCCTGCTAGGCGGTTATTGGTGATAACAAATCGTTCAAGGTTCTTAAGTTGCCCAATTTCATCAGGTATGCTAGCAATGCCATTGAAACTCATATCAATATCAACCAGACCTTCCAACTTACAAAGAAATTTGGGGAAAGAATCAAGAAAGTTAGAAGATATGTTAAGAGTCCTCATAGACTTGAACTGTTCAAAGTACGTTGGGAGGCTCCGTAGACGATTGTTGGCAAGCTTCAGACTGATGAGGCCATTCAGTCTGGAAAGCTCCGCATGCTCCAACTGTTCCAATCGGTTGTTCGAAACATCCAGAATGGTAAGCCTACTGGCCCTACTGAGACTTGGTGGCAATTTCCATGCCTCGTTATTGGTGAACTTGATATCACGAAGATTTTGACATGACTGGATGAAGTCCTTCGGCAGGTCCAGGGATAGATTACGTGAAAGGTTAAGTGAAATGATCTCCGAAGCTTTTGAGTACAGGGCGATAGGAATGGTAATCAGGTTGCGACCAGACATGTCAACATGGCTGTATTTCTGGACCCGACTTACTCCTGGATCATTAGTGACTGTTGCATAGCCACTCGCCCTGGCAGGTACGAAAGAGAATCGGCAGAGATAACTATTGTCTTCTCTTCCCACGTCTTCAATCTTATCACGCTCTTGGTATCCAGCTTGCTCCAAAAGACGTTTTTGAATAACAACTGGACGCTCCCCTGCGCCCAGAATGCGTTGCAAGTCGTGCTTTTTCATGACAATTTGATAGTTTTCTAGACTATCTGTCATATATGTTTTCTTACCCAGCTGGTTCATCAGCTCGGTAACAGTGGCATTGAGCGAAATCGAGAGAGTGGCAAATGTTCCATCGACTCGGAATATCCGAATACAATATGGAGTGCTTTTTTCGTCCACTTGAGGTTGAACAGCAGTATCTTCAATGTCATCGGGTGCACCAAGGTCGTCAGGTCTCTTGACTGCCCAACTATCAGGTGCGTCCCATGCTGGTCCTACTGGAAGTGCATTATCAGACTCTACTTTTTCTTTCGCCTCATCCTCCACTTTATTCTCGAACATCCTGTTATCAAGAGGGGTCAATGGCGGTGCTTTCGTAAGGATACCTTCCATGTTCGAAAAATTCATGTCCAGGCTAAACATAGAGCCCGATGCAGCTTCACCCTTCTCACGGTGTTCCGTATGGGAATCCATATCCTCTGCTCCTTTACTTCTCCCTTTCCTGAAAGGCAGCCGATTGAATGTACCTTGCCGCGCTTGGTTGTTAGCGGGCCTTTGGGAAGCTTGAGCATTATCGATACGTGGAAGATTGACTTCTGATCCTGTCAAGCTGCCTTCACGACTCCACTGTCCGAACTCGGGTGAAATTGGCACTTTTCCATTTCCGTCCTTGGATCCAGGGTTTACAAAAGAACGGACAGACCCAGGCATCTCCTTTAATCGCGACGGTGTTGCATCCTTATCCTTAGTCTTTCTAAGTCGCCCAAATAAACCTCGTTTCGTATGTCCTCCAGTTGGGGATGTTGACCCGTCATTTTGTGACATTTTACCAGTAGTGGTAGTGGCACTCCAACCACTATTGTTACTAGGCGTAGGGCTCTTGGAACGTTTTGCGAGGTTGGCGTTTGAAGAGTTCCCCATTACTGTGCCCATTGAAGTTGGCATGCGATCCTTTGCCCTTCCATTAATTCCAGAGTCCTCGCGACTGATAGATGGCCGCAATGATCGCGCGTCTTCGTTGCTTTTGTTATGCCGGTGGTGATGCCCAGGGAGGTGCACACCACCAGATCGTGAGGACGTCGTCTTTGGTAGATTATGATTGTATCGCTCGCGGTCTAGGCTCGAAAGGTCTTTTCGCACCGGAGCCTCTCCGTATTTGGAAATGTCCTGATGGACCGGGTCAGTCAACACAACAAAAATATCGTGCATGTTAGGAATTTCACACGAATAATCTTGCAATCTCTCCAGGCTTCTATTAAAGACTTACTGTAGAATCTTGGTATAAAAATGGAACCACATCACTAGATGGGACTGGTGTCCTTGGTCGTGATGGGACGGGTGAGGCATCTCTCTGTGTCGATTCAGTCGCATTTGAATGCTTTCTTTCCCTATGACTTCGAGCAAAAGAGTGTGATCGCGCGTCTTTCCCGTGAGATGGAAGGCTGGTATCCGAACCATCTTTTCCTGGGAAGTCTTCTCCAAAGAATGTGTGAAGCTTCTTATGGAGTCCGCCAGCTCGACTTATACTTGACTTTGATCCTTGACTACTCGCAGTTGTGACACTGGCGACTGAAGGCCGTCTTTCGTCGCCAAAATACGGATCCGCGGGGGAATCGCTCGAGTTAGTGTTCGCTATCGCAGATCCAGGTCGAAAACCTGGGGATAGTTGAGAGCCTTGCGATAGATTATCACTAGAATCGTTGTAGAAGCTGGTCCCAAATGCGCTCGAAGGCGAGGCGACGGTCCCGTTGGTTGTCATCCAAGGTGCGATTTGGTTTGGAGATCCGAGTGCCGTGGGCGGATTATGACTGAAGGAGGGGATTCCTGATGTTCCTAGTACTGCCAAATCCCTCCGATAATTGCCAAAGTCGGTCGCTCGGTGGTCTCGTGGTGACACATTTGGAGAGGTAGTTGATATAGCTAATCGTGTAGGTGGTGATGTTGCAGTAGGAGAAATCTGAGGGTCTTCGGGACTGCCAATGCACGCATCCGTTAGTCAAAGGAACATGTTTGAAGCTTCGATCAAGGACCTTGAGCCGAGACAATTGAAAGATGATCGAGGAGAGAGGGAACCGACGTATTATTGCTATCGGTCTTTACAGTCATCGCATTGCCTCGCCTGCTGGCTACTCGAAAGACTGATGCCGGCTTGATTGTGTCACCAGATCTCCAACTGCTTTCAGTGCTGGTGCTGTCGCGCGCCGCGGCATCCTTTCTGGTCATCTTGGACCAGTACGATCATCTAGGAACCGGCCATAGGTGAGGGAATATATACAGTGAGTATGGATGTTGACCTCAGTGTTGATATGGTGGAGGAAGTAGTGTTTTTGTTAAAGTTGGGCTGGATGCTGGGTGTGCACTGATGATTACAAGAAAGCGGGTTAATGTTCGGAAGTACTTGACGACAACCACAACCACAAGCCAAGCTCTAAGGTAGCGTGCCGTGTGGTACAGTGCAGTGTGAAGTGTGCAGTGACGCTAACCTCTCGCTTTTCCAAATCAACACCTTCAAACATACATGAATCAAAGGTAAGAAAAGAGCTCAAGCTATCCGTGTCATGGGTAGAGAGATTTTAACAAAAGTCGAGATTTGCAATCAAAGGTATGATTCAGGGTAGAAGTCACGATCGAAAGGCACGGCAGTCTTTCAAAAGCATCAGCGACTGACTACGACAAGAAAAAGACTCCAGAATTGCCTTGCTTCATCCTCAACGGCTTGGGCAAAAAAATTCGAAAATTTCTAGCCACAACTAGCTTAGGTATGCAACAGTTTGCTGAATATAATGGAAATGATGGTCTTTGAAAGAAACATAAATGGCTACCTATTCGCTCAGTAGTGTCGACAATACTTGGATGATATATACCCAAGTATGACAGGAGAGGCCTATTGGGACCATGTATATTTTACAATATTTCACTGCAGCATGCAATAACGCTGTCTAAGCATGTCACTATCGATTACCATTTGATATACACAAATGTCAAGTCATGGCTTTGGTACAAGGATAATGTATTTTACGTTCGGGCCTGTTTCTCTGCGGTTCGTTGCCCGATTCAGAAGGCGGTTGAAGTGGACATTTATATTGACAGGCTTTGCCAATATGAAACCTTTCTTTGCGCTCAAACCTCACACAACTCTGGCTTCAGGCTTCGCACCAATGTGCCGCTTCCATCTGTCATGCTCCCGCCCCATCGATCAAATGTGCATCCCAGTCCAATCCGATGATGCATTTTTCGCGAGTCTCTCCATATGATATGATCGAGACGATCGGTAGAGCTTAGCGAGGTGTCAATATGGTCTCGGTTGCGAATTCTCGGATATCTGAGATGTGTTGATTTCAAACATTGACGCCTTTTGTCTCTGTCTCTTCCTCACTTGTGCTCCATTCTTTATCCGTGAGCATCGCAAGTATCATAGAAGCATTTGTACCCTGCGTCTGGAGTCTTTGGGTTCTAGATTTGGTGAATAGCTCTCAGGTGTTCTCCGAGTTTCGTCAATTGCTCCAATTAAAACATCGAATCATCGAATCCTGTACCCAAGGCTCTTGAGCTGGTCCAATGTGGATTGGCGTGACTGGACAGCTCACAATCACCCCGCAGTACGGTATCGTATCTCCAAGAGCGCTCCTCACTCATGCACGGACAGATGGACAAGATTCGGGGAACCAATTGATGGAACTTCTATCGCGAGGAGAAACGGAAGGAATGTGGAATGGAAGGAAAATGGAAATATGGAAATTCGAAGAGTTCCTCGCTGAGGAATTGATGTCTTGTTAAATCTTCTGGGTTTGAAACAGTGTGAACTCCACTATTGGGTGGTTTTGTGGATAGGTATTTCCCAGCCTCGCCAAAAATCCAGCACAGCCTTGTTTACTTATTATCCAACCTCCTCATTTTCCAATTCTTCCACTCCATTCCTTGACAATTGACAACGCAAAGCGTCCCATATTCGACCTCCAACCTCCAACTTTTTCACCATTGGACAGTTGGCGCCAATGATGATCTTTAAAATTACGATGATTCAGATAATAATCCTTGGAATTGAGGCTGGCGATGCCTTTAATCCTTTATCACTCTCCCCTCCCATGCGAGGTCCAGAGCTGCATGAACCTGCATGTTCTTTTATCCAAACTCTGTATCAAATCGACTACCACTTCAACGTCTAAACTTCGATAGCAAAGAAAACGATATCTCACATCCTGTCGCTATACAGTTCGACATTTAGTACAGATCCTAACTTCTCAAGCTTAAGCAAGAAGTTAGACATCCGATCGTGGCTTCTCCGTTTGGCTCAACCTGGTCTTGGACATCAAGCTCCATATTCTATTTCGAAAAGGATTTGGTCATCTATCCATCGACAGGACACTCCATTATTGCCGACTTCTGCATTACACAATATTAATTCATCCCGCGACGCACATAATGCTGTCAACATATATCCTCACACTAACGGCCCTGGCGTGCAAAACCGCCGCCCAAACATACTCTGCTTGCAATCCTCTCTACACAAGTAAGTCCGATTGCCACTCCTATACCTGGATACCTTCTGATCGCCAACAGCTGGTTGTCCGCTCAATACAGCTTTAGGCAAAGCAATTAGCATCGATTTTACGAAAGGAGCCGTCAATTCCTTCACTGCTGAAGGGAATCCAACATACGATTCCAGTGGCGTGCATTTTACAGTAGCCAAATCTGGAGATGCGCCGACCCTGTCAAGTGTATTCTACATCATGTTCGGAAAGGTTACATTCTCTATGAAATGTGCACCTGGCGCCGGAGTGGTTAGTACACTCGTCCTCGAGTCTGACGATCTGGACGAAATAGACCTAGAATGGCTCGGAGCAGACGATGCCCAAGTACAGACAAATTACTTCGGAAAAGGCGATGTCACTACCTATAACCGTGGTGCATATAACCCAGCTGCCAACAACCAAGGTCAATTCATAACTTATACGGTCGAGTGGACGGAGTCACAGATTGTTTGGTCTGTTGGGGGAAAACCAGTTCGTGTCCTTACACCAGCAACTGCCGATGCGAATCAATATCCACAAACACCTATGCGAGTCAAGTTCGGTGCATGGTCAGCAGGCGACTCGAAAAATGCTGCTGGTACTATCTCCTGGGCTCGTGGTCCAACCGATTACTCGAAAGGACCTTTTACCATGACTGTTCAGAATATACAGATTACTGATTATTCGACTGGGACTCAATACAAATATGGTGACACAAGTGGAAGTTGGCAATCAATTCAAGCCATTGGTGGAAAAGTCAATGGAAACGCCGGTGGGGCGGCAGCTGTTGTTGTAAATGTGCCTGCGGTCACATCAGTTGCATCCTCTATCCCCGCTGGTTTTGGTCAATCCACCTCTACACGAACTGGCTGGCCGTGGGTAGCTACAACTCTTTCATCAACAACTAAAGCTGCCTCAGCGGCCGCTGGGGTGCCTACCGGATGGGTCATTAATTCCGAAGGCAAAATTATGCCAGCAAGCTCTTCCAGTGCGGCACCAGAACCAATCAGGAGGACCAATCCAATTCTTTTCAGCGCATCAATCGCTATTAGCTTTCTCGTGGGACTTTGTTTATGGGCGTGATCGGAAGAAGAGCATTCGATCGCCCTCACGTTCGAAAGAGCTTGATTTGTTACCATTAGCGACGGCGTTTTACATTAGACTACAACACATGTTCAGCGGTGACAGCATTTTGCCGGTTCGGGATGCACCCGGGCTTTTTGCAATCATCGTGGGACAATCTGTGGCTTCAAAGTCACTGTATCATTTGGGTTTTGACGCTTAATTAAGCAACATGGTGTATTGGTTGCTTTCAATTGCATTGGGAAGGGAAAGACGGAAGCGGCATTGCATAGACGTGGGACGATAACGATGGCATGAAAGCACGAAGGCATTAGAAATACCCTATAGAATAAACAGCATTAAGAGTGGTGTATAATTAAAGGAAAGGTTCTGATCAAATGTTACCTACTGAAGCTCGCTTGTGATTTCGCAACTACTAAGATTGATCTGCTAGCCAAGACATCATCTAGCTCGTTCCATAGAATATAGTACAAGCAGATCAGTTAGATACAGTGCCACAACGAAGGTAAAGTTGTATTCTGTATTCTGATGTTAACGCGTCTAGGTGAGGTAGGTAGTCAATTTCATGGCGATGATAAAACCAAAAGAGAGAATGAAAAGCAGAAAAGAAGAAACAAACCACCACATGTTGTAAGATTAGGGTTGGATTTGGTGGTGACTAACTAGCGTGATACCGGTGTGTACATCACACTTCACCTGGGACGGAAATATGTGTCTAGGTAAGAAAAAAATATCGGCCGAGGCAAGATAAATCATCATCCACACAGTTAGTACCCTATTTTCTCCTCTCCTCTCCCCTTTTCTGTGTCCACTAGATTTATGATGGCGATGATTAAAATGCTGAGAGATGTAACTGTAAATTCTAGTAGTAAAGGGGTGGGGATGAAAGGATGGAAATTTGGCGATGGCTGGTAGGGAGAGAGAGTAAATGAGTGGACATTGAGGGGTTTTTGAGCGGTTGTGAGGTTGTTTTAGGGGAGTAAGAGTGACGGAGGGAAGTGAAGTTGTTGGATTGGAATAAAGCGCGTATATCAGAACATGGGATTGAAGATCTAAGGGTAGCCAAAGAAGCGATCGTGTTGAGTAAAGACAGGCGCCCTCGCGATGAGAGAGGATAGGGGGTTGGAGGAGAGGGCATTGAGTGTGAAGTGTGAAGTGTAGGTAAGGTAATTGCGTATTACATGGAAATCCCGTCAACATCAACGCAGGCGAGAATTAAGCGAGGAAAAGGGGGCCGACATGCCGAAATGAAATTCAACGTACCGTGGAAACTACCTCAATCATTCAGTGTTAAGAATAAACACCTCGTGTAAATCATCCTGTGAGAGGTTTCATTGTTGATAATAAGTTTAATGAGGAAATGCTAACAGTGTGCCTTTCCTACACTGTATATTTTCTCATTGACCATATGAGGTTGTGTTCGAGAGAGATGTCTTGGGGTTTAATGATATGTTTGCGTAAGATTGATAGCTTATTGAGCATTCGAAAATAGTAATGAGAATTTCAATTCTATACATTAGCTAGTATTATGCGCACAAATAATGAGACTCAGCGTCGATGTCCCGCAGCGTGGACACTGGCGAACTCTCTTGGATTCTCCTCGAAACCTTCATCAACAATTTCTGGAGTATGATCGACGACTTCATGGTCCACCCCAGCATCTTCCCTCTCCCGTTCCTCCCGCTCCCTAACGGCCTCTCGCTTCGCCTCCCTCCTCTCCCTCTCGTCTCCGCCCGCCAATGTATCGACAGCCAAATACACCTTCTCCCAACACCTTGCGACAAATTTCCAGCATTTCTCCACCACCCTCGCCGCCTTCGTCTGCGCGAACCCATTTGGCGTGGGACGGCCCACCTCCCATTCCTCAAGGGTCTTCACTTTTCCTGTAGGACCGTGCTCCGAGGCTGGGATCCATAAGGTAGCGAGAAGACCGAGCAACATGAAGATGGAAAACACGAGCAGAGAGTACGGCAGCCATCGTGAGATGTTCTCGTAATTGATCCCATTTCCATACGAGATGTATGCGAGGAAGAGCTGGGCGACGACGGAGCCAAGTTTGCCGGCTGCAGCGGAGATGCCGTGTGAGAGGGCGCGGTAGCGAGTTGGGAAGAGCTCTGCTGGCATCTTGGGACTATTAGTAATTAATATTTAGAGATTCGAGATAGAACTTACTATATAAGTTGTCGTATTAGGACCTAAGAATGTTAGCTGTGCTACCCCTCCATGAAAGTGGGGCTCGCTTACCAAAATTAAAGAAAATCTGGCAGAGGATATACAGCACAATGATTGCTTCGTTGCCGCCAGACTCAACCAGATGGTGAAAGCTTCCTCCAATAACAACAAATAAAATAAACAGCCAGAAGAATCCAATGAGCTGAATATTTCGTCTCCCAAGTTTGTCGATTGCCACAAAGGTTATTGCCATCCCTACCAATGCACCTAAGGAGACGACAACGAGACTTTGCCACACATTGTGCACCAGCAACCGATAAATGTGCTCTGGAGGCTTGCTTTTGCCATACCAAATCACACTTATGATGCGAGGGCTATTCATCCCTAGACCATAAAATGGCAAATCAAGAACTGTAGATGGTTAGCTCTAACATACGGGATATTACAAGCTGCTTACAGAACCAGCAAACGGATGTGGCAATAAGTGTCCGCAAGTTGCCATCGTGCCAAAAGTACTTTTTGAAATCTTTCCAGGAGGGTGGCGGAGGAGTTTCATGTTCTCTAATGTCCTCCTCTAGATGTCTGTCCACAGGAGGTTCTTCACCATGCATTTCACCATATCTTGTAGGTGAAGCACTCCTGTGAGAATGAATCTCAACATGTGTGCCCATAACTGCTTCTTTCGGATACGGCACTCCGTTGGAATCAAGTGGCTCATGTGCGCCAATAGAACGTCGCATATCGTGCGGAGAAGGACCACGACTACCATGGATATCTGCTTCTTCACTCATTGCCCCCGACTCAGCATTTGACACTGCACCTGACGAAGCTACTGATCTTCTGCGCATTGGGATACTCTCTGAATTCCTAATATGTGGCTGAAATGATGAAACAGAGGCCACGTCTCCCTCAGCTTGAAGAATAAGATATCGGCTCAGCTCCGAAGCAGCTTTGCGGGTATCTCTTCCAACATCGGCTGTGTAGCGTGGTGATTCGATGATGGTAAGACGGAACCATAATGCGATGACAGCAGGGATTACACCCACGCCGATAATCCATCTCCATACTGAATCCAAGGTCTGTATACATTGCGCATTACAATTCTTGGATGTTGCGTCGAACGGTATGTTGTGTCTCTGCACAGACGCAGCAATAAGCGCAACCATTGTGGCTGCTAGCTGTCCCAGAGGTTGACATGCAAACACCGCCGTCAACATTTTTCCACGCCATCGAGTCGGCGCAAATCTAATTAATTTAGCGAAAATCACTTCTCAGCAAAGGCGATACTCACTCAGAACAGATGACTGCGGACAAAGGATAGCTAAGTTGACACAAAGTCAGTGTGTTGTTGTGGTTAAAGAGGTTGATATACTTGCTCTGCTCCAATTCCAATACCAAGCACAAAGCGCCATACTAGCAGCCATACAATCAGTGACATCGAGCCTTGCTGACCACTAGATGCCATGACAACGCCTAGGGTTGCACCGATAGTCTGTTCACGTGTTAGTATAATAGTATGTCTCTAATGTTGTTCAGGAAAATCCGCTCGACAGATGAGCTAGTCGAATGAGGTTTGAGGGACTCATTTCCTGAAAATAAGGGGCTTTGTAAGTACTACACTTACAATAATCAATTCCAATCCATACATCTTCCTACGGCCCCAGATATCAGCTCCCAGACCGAAGGCAATTTGCCCTATGATCGACCCTCCAAGCGTAACGACACTTAGGGCAGTCTCATAATTATGAGGCACCACACCATCATAGTAAATAATTCCTATCATTGGGAGTACCATGTTGATGGCAAAGATTGAATAGGCATCGGTAAAGAAGCCGACTATTATAACTATTAGCTCACCATAGCCTACAAGAATTTAGGCACGAGATCAAGACAAGGGCACAAACCGCCAGCAACGACAACAACCCAAGACCATTCTGAAAACTGTGCATGCTCAAGCCGTTGCAAGATGTATGCACGTCTATCCGACTCGCTGATATACTCGAAATCATCGTTGGCATACGGGTTTAGGAAGAAGCGAATCCATCTAAAACCCCAGAGCACCATAGCTGCTGCTCAGAAGGTTATGGTATCTCAGTTCTTGATGATTTCAAGGCCTGGCGACAAATACTCTCACAGTTTATGTCTCCGAGTTGCTGGTCTTTTCTAGTAATAAAGGTATGAATACATTCAACAACTTTCTCTTCATGTCAATATATCCCACGACTACAGTTAGGACCTAGGCTGTCTGGTAAGGCTGAGATGAATTATCATGCTCCGCCGGGGTGCAAGAAGCATCTCATTTCCACCTGTTCGCCGAGCATTGGCATGGGGTGGTGGTCGGTTCATACCGCTTAAGCCAGGTCCCTCAGCCACCACATCCCGTTGAACTGGTGTTCATCGCTCCAAGGACGACGGGGAGATGTTTCTGAACCGGGTAAGCTTGAGGGAATTCTTGTGCCCATATGCGAGAACCAAGCGCTCTTTTCAGGAAAAACACTGAATACTCTAGCAAATATTAGGTTACTGCAAGGCCTGGCATCTCATAAACTCGATGTATCTTGCAGGGTTTGCAGGAGGTATTACCATAGGTCTTCAAGAAACAACATCGCTTGGCTGACACGAACTCTTGGGAGTCGGTACCAAGCAGTCAGAAACATGGGCGGAGGACATTGGGTGCAACGGATGCAGCGGTTTTCCTGATCAGGCTGGGGAGGGGATGAAGGGAGGGTGTGAAAGCGAGTCTCTGGGATTCGATTGGATTGAATTCCAGTTGAGAGAGGTTGATATTGACAAGTATACGCTAATGCCAAATTGGATCTAGCTTCTATATTCAGGGGGACCATTGGTTGACCTAGAGTTAAGCGAGATACACGTGTAGCTTAACTTCAACCTCATTCGACCCTCAACGGGTGACGATTGAGTGATCCAGGGCTTCTGGATTCTCCATCCCAAAGAAGTCGCCCCAGAATCCTTCAGCCTCTTTGTTCCAAGATGAATGTACAAGGTCAAATGCAGCGTTTACCAGGTCACTGCAGCCCTTGCTGGCATCAAGTGACCCCTGAGAAGAGCGTCTGACGCAGGTTGCCCTGCCTGTAAGTAATTGTTACCTTACGTATCGAGAATTCACCTCTGAAGGCTGGTGCTGCGATGCGACGGTGCGGAGAGAAAATCTGCTGTCCTCCTCCTCCTCTGGGGCTCGGGTTTCCGAGCTGGGCACTTGAACCAACGGAGGCCATCTGCAGTGTTTCCGTACCATACATTTCTTGCCGACTTACTTGGGATGAAATCCACGCATCGGGTGCATGCTCACACTCACACTTTCACCAATGAGGCCACCACCTAGAGCCGCTACGAAAGTACAGTACAGTACAGTCTTGGTTGGCGTTTCGAACAAGTGAAGAGTCTGGCTGAAAAAGTAAGGCTCGAACTTAGACCGAGAAGCATTCGTATGCCTCTGTATTATTTGTTCAGTTCGACCACATTTGTCTCTCTTCTGAGTTACCTACCGAGAGGTCGTGCTCTAAAACAAAACCACATTTCTCATCCCGCACCTAACATTTACCATTTACCATTTCGTTTCTGGTCATCCCTTGCCTGTCAGCACTTCGATTCGCGAAATCCTACACCTCGCACCCTCAAGTACAGTCCAATACTCCTTATCATACCCTGCGTTTGTCACAGACCATGCCATGTGGTTCTGCAAGCTTTGACCTTGGTTTCACCCCGCTCCCGAGTATTTCTATCGTTCATGGCCCGGCCTCTTTTAAACGTTCATATATCTTGTCATGTCGTTTGGGTGGAGCGCCGGCGATGTCATCGCAGGTCTGAAAGCGTTATGGGATGTTTGGCAAGCTGTCGCTGATGGTCCTCTTAATGCGAAATATGAAGCGACACAATTTTTCGATGAATTTTACCATGTCATCAGCCGCCTGGATGACTGGGAGAGGAAGAAATCAAGTTGCGCTAAAGACGAACGACTTGTGCAGTCACACAGAGAGCTTAGGATCGACTGTACTGAGTTCATCAAGAAACATTTCGCCTTGATACAGCGAGTGAACCCGAATACAAAAGCTATTCGAGCTGGTCGCTCTACGTGGGTACAGAAGGTTGCCTTCACTCGAAATCAGGTTGTCGAGTTTTATCGACAAGTGGAATGGCCAACCCAGCGAGCAGCAGTCACAAAGCTGAGAGGAAAGCTTCGATTCTTCCTTACCCTCGCTGCTTACGACATCACAGTAGATATTCATCAAAAAGTGACTGATTTTGGGTACGCACTATGGAGATCCTTGGGCAAACTTAGTAACAATCACTAACTATGTCTTAGTACAACACAGAGTGAGCTTATTGCCACAAACCACAAGCTTGTCGCATCGCATTTGGATTTTGTAGGATCTATTACGGCGAATCTCAAGCGAATCACGAATCCTCTCGATGATGGCCAACAAGCACACGAGATTGACTATCCTTTTCTTCGCCAATTTGAGCGTGCCTTGCATCTACCACCACCAATCGCTGCGCCACCTGCAGTCAGACTCCTTGAAGGGAGCAACAGCCAGAACGATGTTGTTCCTTGGTCAGTAATGCGTCGCAATGACGAAGCCCAGTATGCAACAATCGCTTCAAGTTCTCATGGCGTGGAGAGAGATGTGTTTGGGGAGGAAGACAGAGGCTTAATTAGCCAACGTCTCGAAAATCTTTCCATGAGAGTCAAGAAGCCAGAGACGATGGCAACGATTACGGAAACTGGTGGACAAGAGACATTACAACCTACTACTCAGCAACTCCTGATTCGCCTAAGAGAGATCAGAGTCCAGACTGGAGATGCTGTTGGAATTTTGCACCACGTTCCACAGGCTGACACATCCTTGACAACGACAAATCCACGGATTGCTATACAGGAAGAGCTTCTGGCATGGGAAACAATGAGAGACCGTATCGAGAGGGAGAGACTACATCCTTTAGCCCCAGTACGAGCCCCAGTACGAGCACCACCAGTAGGCAGAGTTTGGACAATGGATTCCGCAGCTGCAAGTGAAGCGATCGTGCCAGCGAGTGCGGCTCCAACACTTCCGATGACAATACAACCACGAAGAACCTCCGGCAACCTTTCACCACCAGCATCGTATGATGGCTGGACAGGCCCAACTAGATCTTCGAGCCGAAATACGGGTTCTTTGTCGTCCTCGCCGAACGAAAGACGATTATCAATCTCCCCTACAGATAGACGATTGTCGTCTAACAGCAGGACTAATTCGACTTCATCGATACCTCGTCGGTCTTCGATTCGTTCCGACCATGACTTCCCCATATACTTGTAAGTTGTCCCACAGTTCAAGTATAGCAAGTACCTAACCGCAATTGCAGACAATATCCACAGCATACCATCCGTGCTGTGATAAGGAGTATATCAAAAAATGATGAAGACGATGTTCTAACGATTTCATCATATAGCATGGATGGCCTTACAAGATATCGCCATTCTGTTGACACTGACAACGAAGATCCCAAGATCGAGACATCTATGGTTCCATTTGTTGATAGCCACCATGTCGCAGGTGGCTATCAAGATCCGATCCCTTTGTTCAGGGTTCAATTCAAAGGAACTCACCACCTGAAAGTTTTCGTCAAGTCCGAAAATAGAGAAGTGGCTATTGAGGTGCATCCATGCCCACCAATTTACAAATTTTTTAAAGAGTCTGGTAAGCTTACTATCCGCGACATCGGTCCCTATTTACATGAATGATGAATTTGGCTAAGATATGCTTATAGACTTCCTGGAGTTCCAAAGTATTCTCCTCAATAAAGAAGTCAAACACCATGTAGACGTATGTACGATCAAATCTCACTCCGGTCAAGTCATCTGCCGCATTGGTACCGTACGGATTCTCCTGGAACCTTTTTCGAGGACACGCCATATCCTTTATTTCCAGCACATGAACTTACCTTCCGACCAGAAAGCCGGATTCGTGGAACTACCAGGTACGAGCAAACCCACTTCTTTGCATCTTGGCAGCCTATTTGTAGCTATTTCTTTTCCATGACTCTCACACATTAGATTCACTCTATCCTTTGTTGTCTTGATGAGTTCTAATGATCCATAACGTACTGACGAAGACATAGTATCACACTTCAAACCACCCACCCAGCCATCCAAGCGCGCTAAAACACTAACCCTCGAACGCCTTGAAGGCAGTAGAGTCTCCTCCCCTAGTATTGCCGGACTAGGGGTGGGCATGGGATTCAACTTCACGAGACAGGGCAGCGTCAACACCATCGCTTCGAATGAAACCTCTGCCGCGCCTGCGTTTGCGCGGATGGGACAAAGGGGTGTGAGGGGGTTGGCTATTGAATTTTATGATGTTGCTAGTAAGCCTTTCTTCTTACCACCTGTTGTTGGTCCAACCTGGTCAATATATACAATTGAATACAATTGAACTGTTGAAGTGGAAGAGAGAATGCTGGAAGGAGAGTGCTGATGAAATACAGGCTGCCATGCATTCTGGGAACAGTTCATGAAAATCGAACCAACACGCACACCATTCGAGCGAGGTGATGGATTGGGACTAAATATTGAATATGGCTTCCCCGTCCAGATGCCAGGAAGTTGAGATTTATGAACCAAGGGTTTCATTCAATGCATATCTACAACACAAATGGAACGAGAAACGGAATAGCCGAGAATCACACAACGAAAGAACACAAAAAATAAAATGGATTCGCTGTTGGATTGGCTCGATCCGTACACCTTTCATCGTCGGAAGCCATTAAAGATCGAAAAGAAGATCTGGAGTATATTCTACTATTCACAGTTCTCCTCATCAAGGAGGACATTCATCTGCTGTGGATGGGCATCGCAACCCCATGCAATCTGAAACTACCCTACCCTGCGCTGTCGCTACTCGACCTGGCCTTACCAACGACAATGGCGACGACAGTGATGAAGATCGGTTTGTAAGATCCCTTTCTCTAATTGGGGACAGCGAGCAGGAGTATTTAAATACGCATGGAAGGAAAGTCTTGGCTTGCAAAAAAGTCCGCTCATAGCCTGACTTGGTTTGGCCTGACGGCTATCGATGATACCTTATTTCATGCCAAAGGGTCGCTTTGGTCGTGAACATCCCAAATTCTGCAATCAGTTAGTAATTCAAGGTCAAGAGAGGATAAAAATGAGGAGTTCGAGGAGTGGGAAACAGACCACAAGGGAGATCGATCGGGGCATATAGGAGTTGGGATGGGAAAACCGGAGGTGGGGGGGGGGCGGAGAAGGTTAAAATGGGCCATGAAAAACCGGAGAGTGCAATCGAAAGACAGACGGACCTACAGAGAGGCGTGCGTCTGAAGGATGCGAAAAGCCTGAGATTGGCAATATATAATTCTTAATATTTCATCGAGACACACTACACATACATACGTATACACACAAACACACATGTATCCTTGGCACTAACTATACTTGTATACTTATTTATATATGAGAGTTGAACACCAGTCCAAGACGTTCGCACACACAATAAATAACTCCAGACTTGCAATCGTGAATCATGATTCGAATCTATCCTTTACTTTTGATTCCTTTCTTTTGTGTTCGTCTCCTAGCACCCATCTCTATCTATCTATCTCTATCATACAAGTAAACAGACACTATAAACACATGAAGCTGGCTAAAATGCTCAGCTCCTCCGCTTTTCAGACACTAGGAATTGTCCATCCACTTAGTCTCCTCTACTTCCCGGTACCAGCAGTATCTGAACACACCAAGCCATCTATCTGCCTTCCGCTAATCGACACACTATGCATCACACCACACCGCATATCACTCACTCATTCATTCCTCTTCCTCCTAGCCTGATGTGCCAAGAACTTAGCCGTCATATCATAATTGACCCACTGCGGCTTATTCGAGTCCTCCAACCCCGTCGCGCCATACTTCCCACTCCTAATACTCATCACAACATCCCTTGCTGACCTGATGCAATCGTGCAATCCAACACCATGATAGCTATTCCCCGCCACGAGCAGCTTGCCCTTGAATTCTCTCATCAACTCCCCATGCGCAGTCTCCATGCGCGACTCGTGTCCGACAGTGTACTGCGGGATGCATTCGTGCTGCAGGCCAGTTTTGATGAACAGAGGCTCCTCCTCAACCTTCAGGTGGCGACGTAGGACGGAGAGCGCCATGCGAGCGCCCTCTGAGTGATCGGGATAGGCGTCAAAACCATCCCACCAGTGACCGCCGAGCATGACGGTTACCTTCGTGCCGGTCGCGCTGTCTTGTCCCACTACGGCATCGGAGTCGAAGACTACGCCGAGAGCACATTCCGGGTTTTGCTCGTAGGGGATAGAGCGCGGGATGAGGTATCCAAAACCTTGTTCAGGGAGGAGATGCGGGTCTGCGAAGAAGAGGTTCACTACCATGACTGTCACGGCATGGGTTTTGGCGAGAGTTGGGAGGGCGTTCGAAGTTATCGTGTTAAGATGGCGGCCAGATATTGTGGATATCACTTTATCGTAAGACTCTTCGGGATCCTGGCTGGTTGATTTGACCTTGAAATTGTCAGTAAGGACAAATAACAGAACAGAATGTGGTTAAACCATACTTTCATAGCATCCCCTTCCTCATCATAGGATATGGATGTCATCTTTTCACTCATCTTAAAGGTAACATTAGATTTAGCTCTCAGAGAGTTTTCGAGAGCCTCAGTCAAAGCACTGATTCCCTGTTTGAACGCAAATACGCTCGCCTGACTTAAAGATTGCTTTAGAGAAGGAACAAGTGGATCGATCTCATCTTGAAGATCGATATCCTTCTGGGTCATAAAAAGCGTGTGGTCTCTGATCGACATGGCTAAGGATCGAGCAATGCTTCCGTTGACCTGCTCTTGATGGTAAAGTTTCCCCATCAAGCTTTTCGCGCTGAGTTGGTGCACATCGCCTGCATAAACGCCATGGAGGACTGCTGAAGCAATATTGTTTGCGACATCGGGTGAGCCTAGTCTCCTTGTTAAGAATGATGCCACGGACTCATCTCCTGGGTGTTCGGAAGGTGGCGGCCGCCACAGTTCTCCCATCACGCCAGTAGCAAAACCCTTGAAGACAGGCTCAGTCATTACTCTCCATGCCTGATCGAAAATGTCTTGTCCTGGACCTGGCATTCTGACGAGGCGATCTGGATAGTACACGAATCGATTTCGAGCAGCAGCCGCTGTCTTGTAGGTAATCAGCATCTCGTCTTGGAGTCCAAGATGTTGGATCTAGTGCAAACGTTAGCTTAGAACCAAATAAAACGGAATCAAACATACCATCTCGAGGGTTACAAGTGCTGCGGTTGAATTAGATCTCAGAGTCCTTGGGCCTTGCTCTATGGTGATGTAACCATTCCCAACAGGAACTTGCTCGCTGTTCAACCAACCTCCCAATCTCTCACTCCCTTCGTACAAAGTAATTTGAGCATTTGGCAATTCTCGCGACAAGTAATGCGCGGTAGAGAGTCCAGTGATGCCTCCTCCGAGTACTGCGATTTGTTGGCCCTTCTTGGCCTCCCCCCCATCCGCATGATTCCTGGTCCTTGCTTCTAACGTTGAGGGCAGATATTCTCGTAAATCTTCCGAACCCAGTCTCGCAGATCTAAGACGGGAGGGAGCAATCGTTGGCTCTGCCGACGCATTATTGGAAAAGTGGCATCTTGACTCTGCTTGTGGATATGACCGAAATCGCGGATGGTGGGGAGCTCTCTCAGAGCTATAAGAAATCGGTTGACGACGAATCCGTGAAGCTCGACAGCTGGGAATGGTAAAGCATTGTCGTAATAGGCTTACAAGAGCGTGTTCAAGAATTTGGGGAGCCATTACCAGGGGCAATTGAAACTCCTCCTCAAGAATTGGCCAAAATTCATGAAAATGATGTCGTCGTACAAAATACGGTAGAACGCTAGTGCATTTTAGCGAGCCCCTCGATGAGCTTCATGCATGCTTCTGACCTGCAGCGAAACACATTTGCTTTACAGATGAGGGCCTGCATTGCTTATGATGGTATGATTTATATTCAATGAAAACATATGGAATCTTGAGGCCGTTTAGAAGCTTGAAAATCAGTTGTAAAAGGGGCAAATCACTCTTCAATGCAATATCATAAGGCCATGTATGTTGGGGGGCTTGCCTCAGAGTTCTTTTGCTCTGAGGTGCCAAAGACACAAGCTTTCATTCTACCTAAGCCATATGCATGTCATCTCCTCCCGAGCAAAATCATAATGAACTAACCCAAACGCCACTCGTTCTGCCAGCCAGCCAAACCCCAGTGAAAGAAAATGGTATACAGTTTTGTAGCTCCTATTCATGACACATCCTCGCATTATGTGATAACCACCGTTGAGCCTTGGCTCAATCCAGGTGCTTCAGATCCTGGTACAATCAACTCCTCCGGTCCACTATTCTCATCCACAAACTTCCTCTCGCTGACATGCTCCTTTGGCGCGCCAGGTGTCCAAACTTTATCCTCAAATTTTCCTCTCTTCTGACCCTCAGCATGCTTGAATGTACAACTTGGGTTCAAGCAGGGGTTGAATCTGCACAAGGTCTTAACGTGAGTGAATTTGCAGTCCACCGTGCTACAGTCGGCTCCATTCCGGCATAGGGGCATCGATGGGTGCTTGAACGGGCAGTGTGGGTTGGTGCAGTTTGGGAAGAACTTGCAGTCCTGCTGAGTTTGAAAGACCGACTTTTGAGCAGGGGATGGGTGCTTTCCTGTGCACTTGCGATTTTTGCATGCAGCACCGAATGAGCACACATCACCGTAATCGATAGTCGTCCCTGGTGGTGCAGCTGTTGACTGATGTGCAAAGGGGCAGTCCTTGTTAGTGCAAGACAGATTGAACTTGCATGTTGTATTTTCAGGATCCATCTCCTTCTTCTCTTGCGACATCTCAACATCCATAGACGAGGATGGTCCCTCAGGCGCAGCTTCATTCGCATTGTGCCCATTGTATCTGTTCGCAGGTGGTCCTCTCTGAAAGTTATTCTGATTTCGCGACGGGTTGCTCTGGACTCGATCAAATAAGGACCTCGAAGATTGCTGCTGTTGATTGAAGCCCATTGCTCCATTGTTGTTCATTGGGCCTCCTCTTCCCATAGCCGCCTGTGAACCAAGCATCTGTGCCATTATCTTCGACTGCTGCTCCAGCATAGCAAACAGCTCTACCTGCTGTTGCTGCGTCATAGACATATTCGCTCCAGCCAGACCCTGCTGCATCTGTTGAGGCGTCATATTATTGTTGAAGCGACCATTGACATTCCGAGGACCACCTCGAATTGTAGAGTTCTGTTGACGAGGGCCAGTTGGTGCAGCACGGGCATGTGTGTTTATCCGTTCGTTACCGTTTTGAGGGCGTACTCTATGCAGAACATCGTGTGATCTGTCCATCGCCTTTGCTAGATGACCGAGCATGCGCTTATCTCTAGGTCGAGAATTGCCATTTCCGTTGCGCATCGACTTTGGGCCAGTGGGTCTACAATTCGTTAGTCTGGTAATTCTTTCATAGAGGTTGCAACCTAGGAAAAGGTGCAAGGCTTGGTTTGCATACACATTGTTTTCGCCAGCATCAGAGATGTCTGCCATTTCTCCCATCACTGCATCTTGAGCTCCAGAAGGTCCCTCCGCTTGGTCCATCCCAGTGTCCTGAAGACTCGCACTGTCGCCACCATTTTGTTGCGCTTTCAGGACATTGATCTGCGCGAACAACCACTGCGCAAAATCTCTTGCCCCTGGATCATCTTCGCCTAGGTTTAGAAGTTCACCCGAGAGCTCTGATGATATTTGATCTTGTGTCTTGCCGTTGACCAGCATGAGGATGATGTACTCTGAGAGCGCAGAATCGTCTGAAATTGTGCTCCATCCCACCTCCACCAACTTCGGCTGTATAGCAGCATTCAGCGCATGAGCTAAAGCTGAGTCTGCAACGACTTCGGCAGCCATCATGAGAATCTGCAGACTCTTGCGATCCTTTGTTCCAAGGTTATTGAGGCTGATTAAGACGGGCTTGATCAGGCTTGCGAGAGATTGATAGACTGCTGGTTCGGTCGCGTGTCAGTTCGAAAGGAAAGAAGAAGGGAGATTGGCGCGTCTGTTGAGAGTAGTATTGGAGGACTGCAAATCTCTTTGTGGGCGAAATGATTGTTCTCGCAAACTCGTGAAAGAGAGTGGGTTACTTTTCCTGTCGCAGAATTGAGGATGCTGGAGGCAAGTCGTGAATGGAATTTGGTCAAGACCATGTTATTAGTCAGCAATACTATCGGTGAAAAACGGCAGAACATATTCTCAAACTCCCGTGACTCTCACCCTTCCTCAGATGTTCGACAAATTCCATTCCACTGATACGCCGACGCAGTGTTCAATCAAGATATCGCTATGGGTAATTTGGTCGGTATGCTACTATACTTCCAGAAGGATTCGTGTACTTAAACTTCATCAATAATCACCCACAATTTACCTTATGCTAACTACCTATGAGATCTTGGTATTGTCACGTGATATATGAGATTAAAAGATGCAGTGTGAGCATGCTTTCGGGTTCCTCTTGTTCAGCCTTCACCTCATCTCTCTAGGTACTTGGTGCTCCAACACTTAGCATTCCGTGAGTAATTCACTTCGAACTCGAATCAATTGTAACATTTCCTTAGGACGACCAAATCGACGTTTCTGGCTTCGGAAGTGTCAATTCTCCTGCTTCGATCACACGATAAGATAGATGTTCAATGCCCTCGCTAGTAAACTTCCTCAACTCTCCTGACTTTATCGTGATTGAGAAGGTCTTATGAATTACACTTCGTACTAAGTAAAAAGCTTACTTGAACTTCAGACATTCATCGCTCAATTCAAACTCGAGGATCCGCATCCTAATGATCTAATTTGGGAGCTGTCTTAAAGTCACCACTCACCGCAGCACATGCTCGGGTCAGATTGGGTGAGACAGTGAGGCTCCCATCCCACGAACCAACACCAATAAGGCATAACAACAATTGTTTGTCAATCTCGCGTACGAAGTCGACTCACAAATTCCGGTTCAATGCGAGCACAGTAATGATCTATTGAGCTTTACATTACATTTTGTCACAAATCTCAAAGTTAGGGTTCACAAACTATCCGTTTCGCCGTAACGTTACAATTCCCCTCATTCTGACCGAAGCACCACTGAAATCCTGCGACTCTTCTGTGGAATTAATCATTTGCTATCAAATCTATCTCAACGGTTGGCGCCGTCTTGTCTACAGCTCGTACCCGCTGGACCAGTGAATAACGTTTTGGTGTCTCGGTTCAAATCACCAGTCAATCGATATCACGATCAAGCACCCAAGCTCAGCCACCAGTCAGCTCCTATTCTTCGAGTCACTCCAGCCTCAACTCGTACCTGATCCCCTGCATGGGTTGTGGTTGACGACAGGAATTTTGGTGCTCCCATTGTTCAACCTTGTGTTCAGAAGCCTTGGACATATAAAGATTTCATCTTCTCCTCTTAGAAAGTCTCATCTTCATCTCACTCATATTTCATTCGCATATTTCCTTACCAAACACCATCACACGCAGCCATGTTTCTATTTTGCAGTTCATTATTTCTTTTGGTAACACAAGTTGTCGCGATATGGCCTATACCTACATCTCTTTCAACGGGGAGCTCGGTCGTTTGGGTTGCTCCAGGTCTGAAAGTGACCCTTAATGGCCAAAGTGTATGGCAATTTCCCCCTTTTCATCCTTTCCTTGAGAGCAATACTGAGAAAGTTCTCGATGAACAACAGTTTCCTAATTATGCTGCCGGTGTTCCTGGGAATGTCAACTTCACCAGCCAAATCGTTATCCAATCCGCGGTTGCCCGGACATTACAGGTGCTCTTCACTCAGAGCTTGCTACCATGGAAGCTATTCCCTCGGAATCAACTTTCAGAGTACGAACCATCATCACAATCTAAGAAGGTTTACATCACTTGCCTCGAAATTACACAGACTGGAATCGATACCGCAAGCACATTCAAACCACTTGCTGGAGAGCTCAACGAATCATACAATCTTACCATTTCCGCCGATGGAACAGCAAAGATCTCAGCTTTCTCGCCTAATGGTGTCATATATGGCCTTGAATCCTTCACACAACTGTTTTATCAACACTCATCTGGTACTAGTGTCGGGTTATACACTAAGCTAGCTCCTGTGAGCATCTGCGATAGCCCAAAGTTTCCTCACAGAGGTAAGTTTTGGTTGTACAAGCTCAAGAAAGCAATTTGACGATATCTTTAGGCTTGAACATGGATCTGAGTCGTGCTTGGTACCCAGTTGCTGACATCTTGAGGACCATTGATGCTCTTTCTATGAACAAATTTAACCGGCTACATCTGCACATGACTGATTCTCAGTCTTGGCCGTTGGATATTCCATCAATTCCTGAACTGTCTCAGAAAGGTGCCTACCTCAAAGGGCTGTCCTACTCACCAGCAGACTTCAGAAATATACAGACGTATGCTGTCATGCGAGGAGTCGAAGTAATTACCGAGTTCGACATGCCAGGCCACACTACATCGATCGGTTTGTCTCATCCAGAATTGATCACGGCGTTCCAGGCGCATCCATGGAACAAATATTGTGCCGAGCCTCCTTGTGGTTCATTGAAGCTCAATTCACCAGCCGTTGACGCCTTTCTCGAGAAACTCCTGGACGATGTTTTGCCACGTGTTAAGCCATATTCAGCATACTTTCATACTGGGTAAGCTACGTCCAGCCATTATTTTGATGGGTTTTCAGTAGTCTCCATGCAGAGTCTTGAACAATGTTGGAAGAATTACACTGACTTATCATATAGTGGTGACGAAGTCAAGCTTGCAGCATACACTCTCGATGAGACCATCAAATCAGATAATCTCTCTATTATCCAGCCATTCCTCCAAAAGTTTGTGGATCGCAACCACGATCAGATAAGAAAAGCGGGACTGACACCAATGGTATGGGAAGAAATGGCCCTCGACTGGGATTTGAAACTCGGAAAAGATGTTTTGGTGCAATCATGGCAAAGTGATGAAGCCGTTGCCCAGATCACTGCCAAGGGCCACAAGGTCCTTGTCGGCAATTACAACTACTGGTATCTTGATTGTGGAAGGGGCCAATGGCTCGACTTCACCGAGAAGCAATTTGCAGAATTCTACCCATTCCAGGACTATTGCAAGCCGGTCAAGAACTGGAGACTCATGTACTCCTATGATCCACTGGCAGGCGTACCCGCAAACGCCACGCATCTGGTAATGGGAGGTGAGGTACACATGTGGGCTGAACAAACCGACCCTGTGAACTTCGACGATATGGTCTGGCCACGAGCATCCGCCGCTGGTGAAGTATTGTGGTCTGGTCGAAAAGATGCCAATGGTAACAATCGAACCCAGACCGATGCAAGCCCCAGACTGGCTGAGATGAGGGAACGCATGCTAACCAGAGGTATTCGTGCCGGACCAGTGCAAATGATTTTCTGCACACAAGGAGACGCGAGTCTATGCACTTTGGAGACTGAGTAGATGGGTGTTGAAGGGTTTGAATCTGGAGTTGGCGTGAAAGTTGGAGTTGGAGTTAGGTGATTGAAAATTGTATTTGCTTGGCTTGGGTGGGTTCCCCGCCATTGTGGAGTTCTGGGGCATAAGCATCGTGATTATGGGGTACAAGACGGACAGGGCATTATTCAGGAGCAATGGGGTCAATTTACTTTAGGAAAGATACCTACACAATGTACTCTTCATCCTCACCGTGCCCCGGCCGGCCGTTCTAACAAATGATATTGACAGCCGGCCGACTTTCCAAGATCGACATGAAAGGATAAAACCTGACCGACCGCCGACTCGGACCGTTGGTGTTTCTTCCATGACAAGCTTGGTCACTTACCCCACAAAGCACATGCAAGCTCGGTAAGTATGGAGAAGGCCTGGGCAGGGCACTGACCAATGACTTGACCTATTCGAGAGTCATTGAACCAAAACGCCAGGGTGTACCCCGCTCATCTCGCATGGATTTATCTGACGGTAATCCCTTTCCGGTTGGTGTGGTTCGCATGAACGTTTCGAGGTTAACGCTGACCCACTCGAAGTGTTCCAAGCGATGAGGGAAGCCACGGAAGCGAGAGAACTTGGATGGCTTTTACACACTTTTTCAAGTGGAAAAGAATCGAGCGCGGGATACGGGACACCCAATGTCGGAACTAGGAAAGTGCGACGTGGTGTAATGATCCACCGACTAGAGGACACTGGATCCGGGGGTCATGCTTGGGCCGGGGAACAGGTTAGCTTGATATAAGGAAGGTGCAGCATGCTTGTATGTCCTTCCATCTTTTCGACTATTTTATATATATACCTACCATACTTACCTTATATATCGACATCAGCTGACAGATCCTAAGCTCACCTCATTTATTCTAGTGTTTGTTGGAGCTGTCGATCTCCGTCATGATTGAAGAGATCCTCGCTAAGGTGGACGTCAAGTCGACGGCGGTCTTTGTGGTGGTAGTATTGACTCTGTTGAAAATCACACAATGGATCAATGTGAATCTGAGCATTCGACGACTGGGTGGGAGGGCGTACAAAGTCAAGACATGGTTACCTCTTGGTATGTATTTGGATGGATGTTCTCGTGGCACTTTCTATACGTCACTAACACCGTCCCAGACTTGGATCTCATCTGGAAAGGCGTCCAAGGAACCATCAAGCACCAGAACCTCGAAGTCTGGGCCAGTTTCTTCAACACTCCCACCGGGACCCGGTACACAGTGGAAGCAGCGCCCGGAGGACGACGTGTGGTCTTTACCGCCGATCCGGAGAACATCAAGGCCATCCTCGCGACACAGTTCACGGATTACGGCAAGGGCGAGCCGTTCCACAATGAGTGGAAGGATTTCCTAGGCGATAGTATCTTCGTCACGGATCTGGATCAGTGGCATGCATCAAGACAGCTCATCAGGCCGCAGTTCATTAAGGATCGAGTGAGCGATCTGGATGTGTTTGAAAAGCATGTTCAGATTCTCATGGAGCAGATTAGGAAGGGTCAGGCGCTTGGTGGTGTGGGGGGTTTGGACGTGAGTGATTTGTTCTTCAAGTATACACTTGATGCTGCTACGCATTTCTTGCTCGGAAGAAGTGTTGGGAGTTTGGAGAAGGATGTCGAATTCGCGGAGGCGTTTGGGGAAGTGCAGCGAGTACAGAATATCATTGCACGAGCAGGGTAAGTCATTTCCCTCACCTCAGGTAACCATGGGATACGCACTAACCAAGTATAACTAAGGCCCCTCAACCCTCTCGTCCCACGAAAGACCTTCTTCGCCGGCATCAAAGTAATCAACTCCTTCGTGAACCCTTACATAGACCAGGCACTCCTCCTCTCTCCCGCCGAACTCGCCACAAAAACCAAATCCGAGGAAGGATACACCTTCCTGCACGCCCTCGCTGCATTCACACGGGACCGCACCGTGCTACGGGATCAACTCGTCGCCGTTCTCCTCGCTGGGCGTGACACCACTGCCTCGACCCTTTCATGGACATTCTACGAACTCTCTCGCCACCCTGAAGTCGTGGCTGCGTTGCGGGCGGAAATCATCGCTACAATCGGCTTGGAGCGTGCCCCTACGTACGAGGATCTAAAGAAGATGAAGTACCTCCAAAACACCATGAACGAAACCCTACGCCTCTACCCTGTCGTCCCGTTCAACGTGCGATTGGCACTAAAAGACACCACGCTCCCACGAGGCGGAGGAGCAGACGGTCTCTCACCAGTCGGTATCCTAAAGGACACACCGATCGGCTACTCCACACTCGTGATGCAGCGACGCGAAGATCTCACTCCGGAACCATTGGCCTTCAAGCCCGAGCGATGGGAGAGCTGGCAGCCGCGGCCATGGAACTACATCCCGTTCAATGGCGGCCCGAGAATCTGCATTGGGCAGCAATTTGCGCTGACCGAGATGGGATATACGATTGTGCGGATGCTGCAGCGGTACGAGAGGGTGGAGAGCTTCATGGGGAGCGTGGATGGGGGAAACCCGTGCTTGAAGGCTGAGATTGTACTGCAGCCGGGCCAAGGCGTCAGGGTTGGGTTGTATGAGAAGGGGGGGTTGTGAGTTTGTTTACGGCTGGGGTGGAGTAAAGGGAAACAGGACATGGGATTCGGGATACGGGATTGGGACATGAGTCTCGTTATGAATGAATGATGAAGATACCCTACTTACTTTAAACTGACTCTCTTTTCTGACACATCCTTCCCAATATCCTTTTTCTCTACCCACGGTAATCTTACCTGTATCTCATTCTTCAACCAACCTCTCACCGTTCATTGCTCACTGCTAACCTCATATGCAAATTTACGTGAACTCTTGAAACACTTATTAACCATACCGAGTGACGATGGTCTATCCACGTCCCTCCCCTCTCTTCCAAGTGCAGACTAATGACCTGTCTACCTACCTACCTACCAGCCTAGACACTTCACGTTTTCTGCTTTCTAGTCTACCTTACTTAGACCACTTTCTTAACCAACACCTCGCAAGCTCGACAACGTCGAGCGTTTTCCTCCTTTTTGCTCTCTGCTCTCTGTATCAGGAGATAAACTCTATTCCCTCGGACGTTGGGGAAGAAGGTATAGTCTCATGGTCTAAATTACACGAGGTGGGCTCCGAGTAGGCATCTTTCGGGTGTGAGATGTGAGATGACGCTTTTGGTTCTTGAATCTCGAAAAATCGACTGCAATTTAAGGTAAATTCTCGCTAGATCGCCAATTGAAGTGTCTATCTACACCCAACCCTCACACTTCCTACACAATACGATCCACAATTTCCCATCCGCCATTTCCCCTCCCGGGCCCCCATCTAGTACGGAATTCCATTCGTCATCAACTGGAACTGATCATACACAGCCGTCGAATAACTATTGTAGCTCCTCTTGACCAACCCTCTCATGAAATCCGCTGCCTCGCGCTCGCTCTTCTCCAGGACAAAACGATCCTTAAAATGCTGCACGCTCTCCGGTTTGAAGCATGGCAAGCCCGAATCCATCATCAGCAGCACGAGCTGCGACAACTTCTCGGTGTAGGGCCTGGATGCCAAGAAGGCCTTGACGCACAGCTCCTCGAACCACTTGAAGGCCTGATGGTCGGTGCTGCCGCCCATGACGGCCATCATCTCGGAGGTGAGCTTGAAGGGGGCGCGCTCGAACTTGACACCGCCAGGCGCGATGTCGAAGCAGAACCCAAAATCGATGTGCAGAATGTGGCCGGCGTCGTCGAGCATGATGTTGCCGTTATGACGATCCTTGAATTGTAGGAGGAACGAGATGATGGAGTAAGCGGCCATGCTTTTTACGAAATTGCTGCGCGCTTCTTGGAAGCGGAGGGAGTCTTCGTTGCCGTATCTCGAGATGAAGTAGTCGTAAAGCCCGTTGACGGACTCGCGGCCTAGCATGTCTCGTGAGATAGAATTGGGTAGGACGTCAATGACACCACATCCGGGAGCGGTGGCAGTAACGCGGTATGGAAACACGTAGACGTCCAGTCCTACATCGTTGAAGATTCCTCGGAACGCAGCGATCATCTGCAAAGCTAGCACATCTTGACGACAGTCGTCACCAACCTTGAAGATGGCGGATTGCCAAATCTCGATTGTGCTGTCTGTTGGCACCATTTCGCTTGCATTCGTCTCTTCGAGCATATCTTCGGTGCTTTCCAAATCCCCAATGCTCTTCTGGATGCGAAATGTGGCCATGTAAGGAGCTTTAGCGTGACTCTGAAGAGGCTTTCCAGACTTTCGATCAATGCCAATCACAACTCCATCAGGGTTACTAGGCAAGTAAACACCTACATCAACCTTGATTTTTCGCAATTCCTCTTCAATTTTTTGCTTCTTCTCTGGCTTAGGTCTCTTGATGAAGGGTTTGAGTTTCCCGGAAATGCTAGTGACCTCGTCAAAGAAGGTGAATTCACGCTCGTAGAATGTCCTGTCGACCTCAGAGAATTCTGCAATCATTCGGTTCATTACCTTGTCAAGAGTTGGCTTTACAGGATCAGGCTGTTTAAATGTTAGCAGGATGTTCTTATTACTTCTTTAGTGGTACTGACAATTGTTGAATCTTCGTCTTTGTAAGCATTTGCCTTGATGTTCCAAATGATCTGATGGGCAAATAGTTGAGAGAATTTGGCAGTCTCCACGATATATCTTTCGACATAGCCTAATGCATCATAACGCAGTGTTTGGACAACTTGAGGAACGTAAAAGAATGTAACATCGACTGAATGACTTTCCAAGGCCCGCATAGCATACTGCAGAATAAACGGATTGTTGCGGTAAGCCGGCAAGAAGTACGTAACTGCAGTAATAGGGTTGACAGAGGCCCAGTACAAGAGGTATCTCAGCTGAAATGAGACATCATTAGGTAGTGCGGCCCCTAGGAGAACCTGTACGCCCTCTGGCTCTGCAATGGCTTTGTCAGGAAAATTGAGCAGTAACCATCTTACTTCTTTGAGTATCCTGGCCGACGGAAATCTGGCTGTGAGCTGTATCGCCAGAGACGGGCTTTCCTGCCAGGCCGTTCTTATGAGACCAGAAACAGTCGCTTCTGATGGACCTCTTCCGGTATTTGAGAGATATGTCTCACGAGGCAATGAGGTTGGATATAGCCAGACCGCCAGCCTTTGCTGCTCGCTGTCAATTAATGCTTGTAGTAAAGACCCTTTAGCTTGGATTGCCTTCATTAGTGGTGTTGTCTTATTCCCAATATTAGAAACTTCACTCAAAGTGGCTGTTACATCAGCAAGAAGACGAGTTTCTGCTTTGAGCTGGAGTCTATTTCCACCAAATGACCAGCAAGGGGCAAAATTAAACCAGCTCAGGCCGGCTGATAATATGCGATCTTTGAGCAAGCATTTGGCGTGTTCATCAAGACCAGTACTATGTTTCAGGACTTTGAGCCCAAACAGAACGATCTGGAATCGAATCTCGCGTGCAAGGGGATGTCCAGTAGAGCCCTTCAGATGAGTAATCGTGACATCTAAAAGTCTCAGAAAGGCCTTTTCAGTGTGAGGACTTCCGAGTCGAGTTGCGTTGAAGTGGCTTGTTAGGAATTGCAACAGGCGTGTATGTGGGGCAAGCATACTATTAGCATGCTGTTGTCGCTTCAGGATCGTGGCTCTGTCACTGGGAGCAAATTCTTCTTTGACGTAGAATGGATCGGGATGCCTTCGTATGTTTAGCTCAGGCGCGAATCATAAACGAGAAAGACTTACAAGAATTTGCTATTGAAGATACCCACTCGACGATGCACCGTGGCTTCCCATTGCTGCGCAATCTCCATGAGAAGACGTGGCTCCATACGTGGGTTTTCATTGATGACACCAAGCCACAATGAGATGCCCAACTTGATGGATTGCTTCGTGAAGATCATGAACGGGATGGCTACTAAATGATGCACGACTGCACATTCATCCTTCTTGGTTCTGCAAAGTAACGCTGCTGCTCGTCTGAGAACATCACGAAGCTCTCCAATGGGGATATGTTTGTGCTTTAAACAACGCTCGTAGAGATGGGAAAGTACAGTGTTGGCATCCTCAAATTCTCTGTCTGATTTCGATATCATTGACCCTTTTCCATCATCGAGGTGCATGAATCGGGCAAACCCAGCATCGTGATCAGGTAGCGCATCGGCGTAGCGATATTCTTGACGAGTGGTATACTGGGCAATAAAATCTGACGCAGTATTAATATTGGCATCTCCGTGTCGATCGATTGCGCCGAGTCTTTGGTCTGAAACAGGAATAACTGCTCCCATCTCGTTTGCGAAGGACCTGCCAAGTGATATATGTCCATAAGCCCCTTCGTCATCATATTCAGAAAGATATGTTTGCAGAAGACCTTTCACATCCAGAGGTGCAATATTGATCACCATTGTCACCCAAGCTTTGGCTTTGAGATAAAGCTTGTTTAGAGTGCGCCTTCGCATCTCAAAATCGTCCGATAGCTCAACTGTGACTTTTCCTCTTGTTGAAACAAAAGTAGACTTCCATTCGTACTCATCGGTTTCGGCTTCCAGACAACTGGCCCACATTAGAGACAACAATTCCAAGAGTGCAAACAATGATGACTTTTGACAGAGAGCTGAAGGAACATTTTGCAGAATCTTGTCAGCGCATTTAATCGCTGCTTCCTGGACCCGTTCGATGCGGTAGCAACAGCCACTGAATATTGAGGCAAGTTGATTTGCAACATATGGAGCTGAAAAGGTCCGATTGGTACCGGTCAGAGTTCGACGCAAGTATGTGTCCATCACCACTGCAGTAACAGCCCCCATGGCGCTGCTCATTTCACCTCGTCGCATACTAGGCTCCAAAAAGTATGTGAGAGCCTTCGTACAGTCTCCCGATTCAGCACGAAGTGTTTCAACGAGATATGCTGCATGTAAGAAAATGACCTTTCGGTAGCTAAGACTTCTGATCTCCGAGGTTGCCGATGGCAGAAGAGCAGTTAACTTTTTCTTTTGAATAGCCTCATGATCTGAGCTCATGCCTCGACGTAATACTGTGTTAAGTTCGATATCGCTTTCGGTCTGTTCTCCTCGCTGCTCTGTAACGAGCGGCCTTGAATGAATTGCAATGATTCGAAGTTCCTTCAGATACCTACGACCCCTTTCGGTATTGGTGGCAAATCCGTGAACAACAATATTGAACCATGCATCCCTAACAAGTGCCAACATGTCTTCGCTAAGACTATTATCGGAAGCAAGATCATTGTTCGACATTAGCAATGCAAGTGGCTGTAAAAGTTGGGCAATTTCCCGTGCAGCAACCTCTACATCGGTTTCCTTAGTACTTTGTACTTGGTGGACATCACCAAAGCTGATAATAGCCTCCAACAGATGCTCCAGGTATATTTCAAAGAGTGGAGACTCCCTGCCTATACTCGATGACAAAAAATCGCGTCCTTTCATAACGGCAATCAGCAGCGACTCATTGTTTTGAATCACGCCCTGATGACTGATTCTTGCATAGAGCTTTAGTAGACCGCGAAATTCGATTGGCCCTCCACTGAGTGCTAGACCAGTCGTCTCCGTGATAATTCTTGCATCAATAGATCTGCTGACTTTGTCGATCTTTTGAAGGAGCATAGAAAGTGCAAGAGCTGTAATCTTGGGGTCGTTACAGTTATTTGCGATACCACAAATGGCTTGTACGACATTCCCATGAACTGCAGAAGTCTCTTCCTCTCCATTATTCGTTAAGGAAATGGAGCTACCTGTAGAGTGTTTACCACCGTAGAAACCATCTGCCCCCGAATCACCATTAGCACCACTTAAAGCTCGTTCTGCACTGACGCTAGAGCTCAAAACATTTCCAAGAGTATACAGTGTTGTAATGACGGCATCCTGCGACAGAATTTGCAAAACATAAGCCAGACAGCTTGAGGCAACTGTGATTGTTTGCCCACGAGTACCACCCTGCACGATAAACCGTGGCAACAATCGACTTACATTTGGAGCAAATTCTGGCGATAGTTTAGAGATGAGAGCCATTGAGCGGAGAACAACGCTAGCAAGTGTCTCGTCTGCCATTTGTACCGGATCGGCAAGCGTATCTTCCAGCCAAGTCATTAGGATATCCGGGTCAGCAGCGTCTTCGTTCAACAGCGCACAATTAAGATAACTAGTCAGAGCTCCAGACTTGACTGAAAACGCAAGACGTTGTTGCCATGCAGATCCCAGGCGAAGGTAATCAGCTCCATCTTCTAAAAGACTCATCTCGTCACTTGCAAGGTCGGCCATCGTCTCAATAGTTTCAAAATCAAATTCGCCATGGTCCGAATCAGGTCTGGTAATACCAGTGCCAGACATAAGAAGATCAAGGATATCACTACCTCTGAGCACATTAATATTGGCGAGAAGGAGAGAGGTACCGGCGACCAAGAGCCACATCAGGCTTCGTTGCAGTAGCATAGCTCCCAGAGGTCGTCCAATAGCGGCATAATGTCGAACCAGGCGCTTCCATTCTTTCACATCATTATGCTGGAAATGCGAAATTCTGATCGTAGAAAACGCTGTCTCAACTGCAACTAAGAAGCCCTCAGATAGGATGCTCTTTATACGACCAAGCACAGCTAGTCTTGCCGAAGAGCTCCAAAAATTTGCATAGGTCGCAGCAGCATCAAGAAATCCGAGGACCGACAGGGAGATCGTAGCAACCTGAATAGCATCCTCCATCTCACTCGTGCTTCCGCTTTCTGAGCCTGCCCCCGGAGGTGAAGAAACTGCCTCAGACGCATGGCTACAGTGCTCAAGATATGTCCAAATCTTGTCGGAAACTGTCTCCCTCAGGGAGTCATGGTTTATACCAATGCACAGTAGAGCTGTGGTAAGATGGTAACTTAATGCCTCGATTGGCGAGGGCTCAATCTCCCTGAAGAATGGAGAAGACACAAAGGTTTGAGAGTGTGCTTCTAGGATATATGGCGATAATTGGTCCAGAAGTCTTTCTGCACTCTGACGTGTTTGTAGCAGAGGTGCAGCTTTACATAAGGCCAGCAGGACTTCAAATTCCCTTATATTCTGTTGCCATCAGTCTCCGTCTGCTAGAAGTCCGTATGCCCTACCATTGGTGTCCGGGCCAGAGATCCATCTCTCCTACTGCCATTCAACTTCGACTTTGCCTTTCCATGATCTGGGCAGCCTTTACATAGCCTATCAAGATCCGAACCTTCAAACGAGGACGTCGATGCTAATGACGTCGCGGACAACGCGGCAATCTTCTGAAGTGCCTGACGGCGAATGTTTCTGGATACCCTATAGAACTGTTAGATCACGTCAAGTGGATTAAGGATTTGTAGCATACGTATCCATAGTTCAATGAAGAAAGCGCTCAGCTTAGGAATCGCAATCTTCTACACTTCTGAATTTCTTGGTTCCGGTCGCTGAGCTACCCCTGTCAAACTACCGCGCTAGTGTATTGAAGGCAGACGAGAACGCGACATCCAGATTGAAGCTTCAGCAAACAGTAGCCTCATCACAACCTTCACAACATAACAACCAAAACTTCTACGACTCTTACCACAAACTTCGAAATACGCTCTCCCATAAACTTTCGAAATCACAAATCAAGATGGCCGCAATGTTCAGTCAGAATCCGCTGATGAACGGACCCAATTACTCCTTCAACCAAGCAGCGTCAACAGCTTCTGGACACAACAAGGAGCACGGCTTCTACCCGTGTGTATACTTTGAATAAACTGCCATTAATCTGCTAAAGTGTTTTATAGATACACTGACAACGGCGGCTCCACTCTTGCGATCTCAGGTTCAGACTTCACAATCGTAGCAGGCGACACTCGATCCACATCTGGCTACAGTATCAACACACGCTACTCCCCGAAAGTCTTCAAGATTGGTGGTACAACCGAGTCTCAAGATGATGCTACGCTGGTTCTCTCTGTCGTCGGTTTCGCCGCAGATGGCCACGCCCTGAAGGAACGCCTTGATGCCATTGTCAAGATGTACCGATACCAACACGGCAAGCCCATGAGCGTGAAGGCATGCGCACAGCGACTGGCAACCATTCTGTATGGAAAGCGTTTCTTCCCATACTACGTTACTGCCATTTTGGGAGGCTTGGATGAGGAGGGTCGCGGAGCAGTCTATTCATACGATCCAGTTGGAAGCTATGAGCGGGAGCAATGCAGAGCAGCTGGTGCGGCGGCAAGCTTGATTATGCCTTTCTTGGATAACCAGGTCAACTTCAAGAACCAGTATATGCCAGGCAGTGGAGTAGGACATGCATTGCAGGAGCGAGAGCGAATTCCATTAAGTCGGGGCTCAGTTGAGGACTTGGTGAAAGATGCGTTCGACAGTGCCGTGGAAAGACATATTGAGGTCGGTGATGGGCTGCAGATGATGATTATTACGAAGGATGGCATTCAAGAGATCTACAAGCCTCTCAAGAAAGATTAGAGAGGGTTATGGATCAATATGGTTGTGCTGATATCAAGGGACGATGGGTTTGGCGCATAGGCGTGTCTATCTGTACCAATAGAAAGAAATTCGAGCTCGAGCATTTGTTGCTCATGACCTGCCTATCTTCACATGCATGCTTTCAACTCGCAATGACAAGGAGGAGCTGAGATACCTTGCCTGGGCAATGAAAAGAGGTAAAGCAGCACCATAAGTAAGGTCCAGGAAATTCCAAGTTTCCCATATCAAAAATAAATATCGATACTTGTGACATTTGACATTTGACATGCAAGCCTCTTGATGCATCCAACCCCATACCGCAGCTGGTCAGGCAGTAGATCATCAACAGCAGAGCAGCCACCTACATCAACCCACCAAGAGCACAAGACACTTCAATCATCAAGAGCAACATAAAAAGCCATACAAGCGCCTTGTAGTTCATGTCGGTCATCGAGTCCGCCTCCGGGATTCGTAACTTTGAAACAAACATCTTGATACAATAGGTCTTGAAAAGAAATACAACATTCGTCATGTAGCGAACATCCATACCGCAAACAGTAACAAGAGAAAATGCATCCAGTATGAGGCACCAGCCACAGTTCTTGTGACTGATTCTTTTCCGCTGATGCACATAAATGGGGAAAACGGGTAGCGGTTGTACTTATTACCTACCTATTCAACCTTAGTTGATGTAGAATACTAATTATACTTTCTTGCCACCCAGTGTAACGACTATGGAGTACGAACCCCCCACATCAAGTACATCCGCCGCTCAGAAAACTAGATTGAACCCCTGGTCATGCAGCCGAGATCCCGCAACGGATCACGTGTGGATATCGCGCCCCACCCGTGAACCTCATGTTACAGTTGGTCACCTCACCTCTACACTTTCTTCGATTTCCTGGTTGAGTTAGAGAAGCCGAAACTTTGATCGATAGCATCATGCCTAAGAATTGGAGGTCCGAGGAGAACGCAGCAGTATTTGGTATTTTTCTGTGGTTCCGACCGTCCCCATATTTCAAACTTCTTCTGATCGTTGTACATTTTTTGGATCTTTTATGGATTCGATCGGTTGGTCAGATCTTACAATACCGTTGAATGCAAACAGAAACGCTGCTGAATATCAGCAAGAGTACATGCAGACAATAATTATCGAGCTGCAATTCCCAATTGCGGAATAGCCTTTGCTAACCCTCTTTTCTTGATTCCTTGCCTGTCTTGCTCCCGATGGTCTTCGGCTTTATGTTCCTTGTCGAACCGTCCGTCCTATAAAGAATATCGTAACAAGGTGGTAACGAAGCAAACTTGCTAGGAGACCCGAATTGTGGCGCCACAGGTGTGGCGTTAGTATGTATCAGTTTCCAAGAGTGGCGAAGTAGATACAACTGTTTATTGGTGATAGGATAAATGCAGGAGTTGCAGCAAGTGGGTAGGATGTATGAGGGTACCGAGGTACATAGCCTTCATTGGCTGAACAATGGTCAATCAACGTTGAAAAGCAAGAAAGAAAGGGGGAAAGCTTGCGAGTCCTATACGTGGCGATTCGGGTGCATAGTTGGGCATGAACTATCAACCACGGTGACATGGACACTTATTGCACCTGCTGTGGTTGATACTCGGCCGATTGGATGTGTGGAGATGAGATTTCCTAGCATTTAAGGAATGGGAGAAGAAGGATGGATTTTGAGAGTTAGGTAGGTATTACCGAGTAGAAGGTTGTGAGCTGCCCTCGTCTCTGGGGTTTCACCCGGTTGGATGTTAGGAATAAGGCTGCCTATACATGTATGCAGCATGTACGGCACTTGGTAATGTGCATGGTAAATGAGAATACAAGGCGAAAGGGTAAGGGTGCAAGACAAGGACATTCTTAGCTCGCAATCCTTGGATAAGCTGTCGTTCTAGTGACTCTGGAACCTCGAGGTGAATACGAGTGTGATTGGAGGGCTTACAAAAGCAATGAACAACACTAGGTGGCTTGGGGTGAGGCTTATGTTGTATGAAAAGGTAGGTAGTCCCAGAGGATAGATGATATTCCTTGGTGGTCACAAGTGTAAATGCTATAAGCCTCATAGATTTGGCAGGCTTGAGAAATTCCTATGGGTGTGTTAGTAAGCGGAAAACTTTGAGCATAGTGTTCAACTAAGAAGTTTAATGCGAGTAAGAATTTCGTCGCATATGTTGTGTGCTCCGTGGTTGTCATTGAGAATTATCTTTCTCGTACCTACCTACAAACCAATGCAGATCACGTGTAGGCTCAGTTGTTCCCATTAGGTAAGGTACCTTAGTCTTCTGTACATGGCGTCTTGAAATTTTGAGTGACATACAACCGTATTTTGAGAAAAATCCGAACTTAATATTCGATGATGCGCATTTGTCTGCGATAACACAGATAGCTAGAATCATTGTCGGCAAAGCTTTTGGCGCAAGTAGCCTTGTTGCCTGTATTAAAATCAGAAAATATGCTTTGAAAGGACGTGCAGAGAAAGATACCCAAAATGTGAAGCAAAACTTTCTCTCACAGAGTGAACAAGTATCTTGATAGCGAGACATGAGTCGTTCGACTGAGTTCGTTAAGCTGGAGTGTCGCTGTGCGAAGCATATTTTGTGCTCACTCTCATCAATTGGACACGAGATTCAGATCGGGGCAATCAAAAAAGAAAGAGCAAGAGTGAGATCGCAGTGGAATTTGTTTCACCTATGAGACGAAAAACCAAATCGCATCATTTGTCATACTGAACTGTTCGCGGGAGCTCAAGGAGGTGTTTTCAATAGCCGCAAATACTAAGCTTTAGCTTGTCAACCTCGCGACTTATTGAAAACTTAATTAGATCTGATGTCTGCAAGAAATAAATATACTCTAGATCCCTGAAGAACACGGAGCACTTCTCCGCTATAAGAATCCACATCATTGGTGCGATCAATGAACATTGTAGCGAAATCCCCATCGATGCACTCTAGATGATGTGCTTCCTCACGCGGCTTTTTCAAAAGCAATGTCTTATCTGACTTGCCGATATTTTCTCTACCTCAAGATACTTTCGTTTCTGCTGTGATTGGGAGCGCATGAATCCTGTGCGCTGTTCAGTGTACGCTCTTGAAGTATATCCTCATGCAGATCAACGGAGATCTTTGCCCGGGAGCTCGGCGCCCCTCACCCAATAGATCTCATATTCCCTCCTAAGCTGCGGGAATGAATCCCACATCAAGATACTGTCCATGCGGTGCAGGCCTTGCCGTAATATTTCTTGAAGCCACGCTAAAGGCGGAGGACTCCGTATGGACTTCATAGGTCGTGGTTAGGTCCACTGTCAGTAATCGCAACGCACGAATGTGGAGTATTGGTAGTTGCCCTTACGAGATGCAGTAAACAGGAGCTCTTTGCCGTAACTCGTGGACTTTGAGAATAGCTACCAGGTAGAAGATAATGAATCGATCAGGCGGGTTGTGAGAGCAAATTGCAGATGCTAGCAAATAGTTCAAAGAGAATATCCGCGCACAACAGGTTATAGAATTGTAAATGGTAATGAATCAAGCAATAATACCGACCTTCTAAACTTCCAATAAGCATAATCCATGGAAATTTATCGCAGTAGTACAAGAAAACGCAATGAACACGAGTTCAGCCTTGGGTAGAAATGACTTGCAGACCCCTTTTCATGCGGGATACTCCGCGCTAGTTGTAATTAAGCGAGGGTACAAGCTTCTATTGCTAACACCCAAGATCAATAAGAAGGAAGTTGTATCATCTGTTAAAAGCAGCAAGCAATGGCATCAGCTTCTGAGTTTGGCTCTGGTCTAGGTCTACATCTGACATGAGACTAAGCATAATGAAGAACGGCCAAGACAAAACAGGTTGATATCCAACGAGCCGATATGAAAACTACCCACACATACGCTATTCGAGGTTTCCGAACTTCCGCGTAGGGAGGAAGAGAAATTTTCTGCGGAGGAGAAATATTGCGGACATGATTGAGTGTGTTGTATTTTTGTCCTCTATGGATGATCTCTTCTGAATAGAGGACAAGATGCTGATCTTCTCGAGCACAGCCACATGGGGCGCTTGGAGCTGGGTCCACAACGTCGTGGCTGTGAATGTCGACAGTTTGACAGGAAACATGGAAGGGTAAAGAACCCCCATTTCTTGCAAACAATCGTGACATCAAAACAGGATGAGAAGCGATAAAATTTACCAGAGAATTTACAACGCCATGTGAAGGATCTTCTCATGGGTTTTACCGAGATATTTTCGTTGAGCAGAGATGCTATTCTGAACATGATATCTAGCACCTGCAGACCTGCGTTTGGTTCTCGTCCACAACCTCAGACAACCTACTTGATCTTCTAAGCTATCTTCAGGAGAGACGGAAATGCACAACAAAAAGGATTGAATCAATTGATCAATCAACTGACCGAGTAATGAGTTGAACGAAATTTCTTCAGATTGATGGTGACAACTTTGAGGCGAGCCAAGAGCATCGACGATACTTTGAGATGAAAGCTTCGTATTTTCTCATGCGTTGCTGGTTGACACTTGTGTATCTGCAGATAACTGCCAATCAACCATGATGACCAAAAAAGCAAAACTCCCAAGAGAAACTTCTCAGTCGCATCAATAATATCCCGTAGATTCGACAACATTAGCATTCCAACCCAACTTTGCACTTGTGGATGTTAGATAACTAAAAACAATCCCGATGAGTGTTCGAAATAACTCATGCCTCATTGCTCACAAATAATTTCCTTGAACCTTTAAATTTGAGATAATTGACGGAAAAACAAGGATATCATCGTTGTTGCGTTGATGTGGCCGATGTGAGTTAAACGTCGAGCTGCTCTCAAGTGCCAACACCTCAATTATGTGATCTGAATGCTGCGCAAGAACCTGATTGAAGATATGATGTCAATGACGATTGGAAACTCATCCATCTGTCTCGTATTATTATCCCGAGGAGAGAATTTCGTGATCATCATAGTGCTTTACCGGGGGAAGAGTGATACAAAATAATGATGCACACAGATGATGGAGATGGTTGGAATTTTAATAATGAGGACGACTAATTTTAGTGTTCATTTCACAGTTTGGAATAAACCTTTCTCCGAGGCCTACGAAAGATTCAGTAAGCCTTCCGAATGAGTGGCACGAGTGTGTAATGACGCTGATCAATTCACATACATCGTAGACTGTCTATTGGCACCACAGATTGAAGGTTTGACAACGGTGTGAACGGGCAATGGAACTAGCATACCCAATACTCATTTGGGATCTGATCTTCAAGAAAAGTGGTCGGGTTAAGTAGAGAGCTAACAAAGTATCTAAATCTAAATCAATCGAGGGACTCAAGACCTAGTTCAGGCTAGGAGGCAGATCTACCATGCCTTGAGGTAAGGTATTGACAGGGTTACAATCACGTGTAATTCTCGGATCTGAGACAGGATCAGGTCAGCAGAACGCCTAGGTTTATTCAAACGTCATGTCATAGTTGTCAACTCAAATGCAAGCCAGTGGACTTACCCTGGGCCATTGAGCAAAGATCCAACAGGAGAGCATCTTAAGCTGATCTTTGCCCAAGATCATGCCACACTTGCTTCAATTCCACGCCACCAAGCTACACACATTACACAACACCTCGCTCAATACCAGAGTTAGCACTTGAGGAAAGCTTGCTTGAGCAGATGTCGTCAACACTAGCTACTTGTATTTGGCAACATCAAGCAGATTAGGAAATTCACGATATGGAGGGTATTCTTGTATTCTTCTAATGAGACCCGAATATCCTTTACCTGGCTTACCTGGCCACATTCGCCACCCACTAGATAGCAGCCCTGATGCTAGTCTACTGGCCTAGCCATTACCAAGAGGGAAAAGCCGACAGCTTCTTGTCTGGTCTGGAATTCCTCGGTCATTGTTCTTCCTTGGCTTTCGCGCTCTCCGAACCATTACACTTGGTTTTATGTTTGTATTTGTTGGTTCAAGGAGGTACCTAGTGATGCAAGAGGCTTAGTCCTTCCTGGCCTTCCATCGAGACTGTCTGTTCTTTTAGTGTGTCGCCACCCAGACCATGCTCTGACATCCAATGATTTGAGGTGGGATAGAAAGATGGAATTCGTAAATCCCATCCAAAGCACGGGTCAGGACATGCAGTGGCGAAACTAAAAGCAGCCTGCTGTTGACATTTCCCATGTTGATGCCCCGCCATGCATATGATCCATCCACGCCGTCCTCCCTATGGCACCAAGCGCCATGTTCACACCCATGCGACACTAACAGATTATGGGGGTATGAAGTGCGGTAAAAATTCAAAGACTTTGACCTCAATGGTTTTGGCAGGGGATCGAATGGCTAGGCCCTTCGGCTCACATCAAATTCTCCATACAATTTAAAGCGCGAGTGGAAATGGGCGTAACACCCAAATGGCTCAAAACGTGCGTTTTGTTTTGTAGAGGATACCTACTCCTCGGTATCCTTCTTCTTATGTTCACCTCTTCCCAGAGGCATGTCTCTTTGCATGACTTGATGGCTTACACGGCAAATGATCCTCACTACTGACTGGAACCATGTTCATTATACTTATAAACTCCGCTATATCCTAGCTCTAAGCTGCTCCCTATCGTTGTCCCTGACGATCTCTCTTTCCGTTCTGGCGTGTTTTGAGAGACAAGCCACACAGGAAATATTATTTTGGACTTCCCCACCATCCATCCATCCTTCTTTGCTTTCTGCTCATTATTTGCCCCTCCAGCAAACACCACATCCTCGTATAATAAATAGTGAGGGTGGTAGCCTGATGTGCCCATGCCTGTACTTACAGGACAGTGTTTAGACGAGACCCAGCTACTGAACATACTCCTCTGTAAGTATCCACCTGCTGCTTGGTACATGTGGTGCTCTTGGAGGAGGCAAAAGTGCGAGCTCTACTGACATTCTTTCCATCAAGCCTATTGATATCTGAATGATCTTTAAGTCTGTAATAAACCACCAGATCCAAGAGCATCATTTTCCACTATTGGCCTTCAGACTCTTGGCAACACAAAGCAATCCAGGATATTTTCAATCACGTCTATAGGTCATTTTCAACCTATAATACCCTGGTCGAGACATACAGCCCTTGTCGTGTTTCCCAACATCGGATATACTCCTGCTTGCAGCAAAAGCTGCATCCTTTCCTCAACCTTTCGCAAATCCAGGACATCAATAATTTCAATAATTTCGTGCTTTTCAGCATACATAAGATCGTGGGTTAGCATTCCCTTTTCAATTGTTATTGGGACTTTTCCCGAAGTGCGAGTGAGACTTCGAAATTTTTTCTATGGTGGACTTGACTTGGAGAAACATGCGTTGAAATGCTGGACTAAGTTCGCCCTGTCTTCCCCACATCATTTTGACGCAAAGAGAGCACGAGCTTGGTGCCCTAGGGAAAATTTGATTCTAACATTAATGTACAGGAGCCCGAAAGAGATAAAGAAAAAATCACCAACAGAAACTTTATGGGAGACTTACCTAACGCACAGCCTTTGGGCGATGCTAACTCCTCATCCGGCTCCAGACCAAACGAGCAGCAGCCCTTCGACTCGACAATTTATTATGATCGCGATGGCAGAAACCCCTCCTACGGAGGCGTAAATCATAGGCCGTCACAGATCGGGTATCAGAGCACAAAATCATACTCTCCTTCGCCGGCATCACAAGGAAGACAGGACGTTTTCAACATGAACTCCGTCGGCCATGCGCTACCTGACATGTCCTACTCTGCTTATGGCGCTGTCCAGTATGCACCTGGAAGTTCAGCTTCACTGCAGCAATACCAGATACAGCAACAGTTTAGTGGTCAGACAACAATGACACAGCAAGCCCAAAACTTACCCTATAACATGCCTTACCAGGCCCAGTACCCGGGTATGTACAGTCAAGGCCTTGGACAAGTGGTGCCCAATACTGGATTTGGGACTGGCGTGGGTGGAAATCAGTACTATCAGGGACAACCCTTTATGGGCCAACCTCAACAATCTACACCACCGTACTTTGTTCAATCTGTCCAATCTAGAGGGCAGCCGCAGCAATACCATACTGGACCGCTTTTGGTACAATCTTCACCTAGAGGCATCTTTCCAACCGATACTGGGCGAGGGCATGATTATTTGGCGAATAGCCCAATTCGTGCTACTCCTGGGAGGTCCGGCAGCATAGGTGAGTTTCGTTGAGCAGGAGTTGAAAATTTTGTGTTGATGATATCTCCAGCATCCAGCAGCGCAGGTCCATCGTCTGTTGTGCGAGGACCGCCTCGTAAACCCCGTCAGAGTGGTAAGTGTTCGAGTATGTTGCAAACTAGGTTCCGTAGAAATTAACACTCCGTCTCAGGACATGCAATTTGGATTGGTAATTTGCCACCTCATACAGACCTTATGAGCCTAGTGCATCATGTCTGCAAGGAAACTGTGGGATTGGAATCTTTGTTTCTGATCTCAAAAAGCAATTGCGCTTTCGCAAATTTCAAGGACGAGGCCGCATGTGCTGCAGCTCAAATTAAGATCCATGATTCCAGATTTCAGACTGTGCGTCTAGTCAGCCGACTTCGAAGGAGTTCAACAAGCTCAGCAAAGCCCATCCCCACTGGACCTGCAACTTTGGATCCTCCCGTGGTTGCAAGTACACCAGTCGTTGATGATGAACCGAGTCAACCAGAATCCGACGGCGACGTACCTGCTCCAAAAGCTGACGAACTACCACCACCAAAAGACAAGTATTTTGTTGTGAAAAGTCTCACAGTGGAGGATTTGGAGCTGAGTGTTCGGAACGGAATATGGGCTACTCAATCTCACAACGAAGACACGCTAAATCAGGCATACCAAGTATGTTCTGTCTTTGTGAAAGATTTTGGCTAGCAATTGCTAACCATAATATGTAGAACACTGAGAACGTCTACCTCATCTTCTCTGCCAACAAATCTGGCGAATATTTTGGATATGCAAAGATGATTTCTCCGATCAACGACGATCCAGCTGCTGCGATTGAGTTCGCCCCCAAGGCGCATACTGTAGAAGACCCAGAACTTCCGAAAGCAATTCCAACATCTGCTACAGAATTTGCTCCAAACGGTCGCATCATTGATGATTCAGCACGCGGGACCATATTTTGGGAAGCAGAACGAGATGAGACGGAAGGTGAAAACGACGAGACGGATGAGAATCGAAGCGATGATGAGTCAGGGTCCGGAAAGAAGGCATGGGGCAAGCCCTTCAAGATTGAGTGGATATCTACAACTCGACTGCCATTCTACAGGACCCGAGGACTGCGTAACCCCTGGAACTCGAACCGAGAAGTGAAGATCGCACGAGATGGAACAGAGCTAGAAACCAACGTTGGACAAAGATTGGTTGGTTTATTTCACCGAGTCCCAAGCCCTGTTGCTCCTACGCAGCCAGGTATGCCAATTGCTGGAGGCTATCCATCCATGCGACCATTTTAATGACAAACAGGCCCGTCTCATTCACGTCACTGAACCGCTGCTATGCAGGTCATTCTCGCAGTTCTCGCTTGATACCAATCATCCTGCTACTCATGATGGTATTCATGCGCCCTTTGATTTTATTTACTAGTCGTGATTTACAGTGCAGCGATAGGTATGAGCGGCATGTGGTAGAAAATAGCATCTGCATAGCATATGGAGCTACACGATTTTTGGGATATCCTTCTCGATTCATAGAACTTCCACGGATCGGAGTATCCCTACTTGATCGAGGTATATAGCCAATATAATTAGGTTGAAAATAGCTTCGCAGATTTTAGTTATTTATTTCTTCGTGTTCCATGTCAAGACGTTTTCAACTGCAGGTCTTGATTTCCTTGCTGTAAAGAAAACTTTCTCAATCAAGCATGTTAACTGGTTGACATGCCTGGCAGTGTTGAATTCCCCTTCAACAAGAGATTTCCTAAAGCACTCTCGTCTCCAATGCCTATTTGAACACTATACACATACGTATTGAGCTGTGGGAAGCTAACTTACACTATTTGCACTCATTCCATACTTCCAAAGCTATCGATCTTTGAGTACAGCCATCGGCAGAATAAAATCGAGAGCTGTCTCGCGATCTTCACTCTGGAGTCTATAAAACTACAATTTCCCTCCATTATCGCGTATGTGAGATAGGAGGAACGGTTCGTCTGCAATTTTTACTTCAAGATTAGATCAGGGGAGGCCTTGTTGTTCTTGCCAGAGTATGAGAAAGTGAAATTATGCATTCAATGAGCCTCTCAATTGGTACCTAGCGCTCGTTGATTGCCACGCGACAGCTAGTAACAGCTAAGAAGCGAACGCCGTTACGCTATGATGCGAGATCAGCTGAGATGTGCATTGGCATGGCTGTCGTTGTGGTATGTGTTTGGGCATTCTAGACTCTTGCTATGATTTTGTAATTTAGTTGATCATTGGTACGGAGCTCGGGGTTAAAAGGAGATTTGATAGAAGCTACAGTAGTGAGATTCTCCATGATACAGCTTCGCGGCAGATGTCGATCCCAGCGGTTGCTAGAGCAGACTAATGCTCAGCATTGATTAGATGGTGGTTGAGATTCGCAGGCTAAAACGGAATTTGTACTGAGTATAAGTTTATTGGATATTGTCCGGAGCGGAATTACATCCGATGTGTGCACAGTACGTACTGGGTTTCTTTAAATGGCTCACACATACCCCTGATGTTGTAGTCTTTGTCGCTAGCGCGATTATCTAGCTAGACTATTCGTGAAAGTAACACTTGCTGAATTCGGATCTGGTCTCGGCTTTAGATCTTTCAAATTTAGAACTTCACAGCCCGAGAAATTACTATAGACTTTATTAGAGTTTGCACTTGCGAGGTATTTGAAATGTTTGAATTTGGTGGCTAGTTAGGTGCGGGAGCTAGGAATCCCAGAGCAAATGTGATCTTTAGTACAGATAGCCGATCGTGGCAATTATATGAAGGAACTTGAAGGCGTTTCGTCTAATCAAAACTAGCCACTACATGTAGAAGCGTCTGAAGGATAGGAAATGCGAATAAGAGGTTGATCAGCAGAGTGGAAAGAGAGGCATGAGGAAAGGATTCGAATGGCACAAATAGGAGGTTACAAGCTTTGTAGGTAGACGAACTTCGTTGATGAGCATGGTTTTTACGAATTCTAGATATGGTTTACTCGGTCGTTCTGACTAGTTTCTCAGTCCATTATCGAGTGAGGAGGTAGATTGCCATGATCACCAATATCTTGTCATAAGCGAATATCAACATGTTCTGATTATCGGTCCCATGATTTTGTTTGACAGAAGCTAGCATACTGGAAACTAAAAACCTCCTTGCACATCTCTCTGTGTTCAAGGTGCCCTGTTACAGGATGAATTACGCCGAATTAGATTCAGGGAGTGTTTGCCACCAAAGGTCGAACGAACCACAGCTGTGGCGTTGTTGCTGCGCCACACTTTGGTTTGCACGAAGTGCAAACCATTGAGAAAGAAGCGATGCGCTCTGCATTAAAGTGATCTTTAAATTTGAAATGTAGTAATTGTAAGTAGTGCCAGGCAGTTACTTTCATAATCCTGATGTATTGCTGATTGAAGTGCTTTCGCATCTAATAGGGGTAGCTAAGCGAGGCGGCTGAGATCATCTTGACTTGCTCTTTTGCGTGCCAACAACAGTAACATGGTTGGGAAAGTTTGATTTCTACCTCGAAAATTGTTTGATCAACAGGATTAATTCCGATCTCAGCTTTGAATCAAGTTTTGGGGAAGAAGACAGGTGTTCCTTTCCTTTGCGTGTTCTGTTTGTGACCCGTTTGTGTTGTAGAAATTTCTAGATCCTGCTTGAAGGATCATGTGATTTCCACCCACCTCATGCGAGCTCTTTTGAGGTTCCAAGTTCTTTCACGATGCAGCAGCGGGCTTGTGTAACTGTCTTTCCACCCCCTCATTCTTTCCCATTTCGGCAATCAGATCATGCCAGAATCTTCCGATTCACAGTTCTGGAGGTTTCTAGTCACAAACGGAGCTTCCTTCTCAAACTATATATACAGAGCTCGTTCTCCTCAACCCAGCCCTTTCTTTCATCATCAGAAAACACATGCAATCAATTCGAACAAAGTTTCCACGCAATCAAATCTCAAAACAACTTCTCAATCAACTCAACACCAAAACTCAACGCACAATGTCTCTCTTCCCACGCGCCATCATTTCGGAGGCTGAGCCAGCTCCATCCTCCTTCCATCCTCTCTTCCGATTCTTTGATGAGTTCGACCAATACTCCCGTGCTCCTGAGCGTTCCGGCCGTCAAACTAGCCACTCTTACTCACCATTCGGTTCTCTCCTCAAGTCTCCCATGACCTTCACTCCTAAGTTCGACGTCAAGGAGGTCAAGGACGGCTACGAGTTGCACGGCGAGTTTCCCGGCATTGACCAGAAGGACATCGAGATCGAGTTCACTGATTCCACCACCCTGACCATTAAGGGCCGTACCGAACGCTCCTACACCTCTGGCACTCCCCCATCAGCATCCGCCGGAGCCATTGAGGGAGCAGCTGAGAACAAGAAGATCACCGAACAAGGACACGACTACAAGGCCAAGGTTGAGGATGAGGAGACTGCTTCCAGCACTGAGATCGCCAACGCCAATGGCAAGAAGGAAGTTGGAAAGCATCACCCAGCCAAGCCCAAGGAGCCTGAGGAGAAGTACTGGGTTTCTGAGCGCTCAGTTGGCGAATTCTCGCGCTCTTTCAGCTTCCCCGTTCGTGTCGACCAAGATGCCGTCAAGGCTTCCATGAAGAATGGTATCTTGTCTGTTTTGGTTCCCAAGGCCAAGAAGCAGGATAGCCGCAAGATCAGCATTGAGTAAATTCGCCAATATTGCTCACTGTTCATCTTATCGCTTGCACTGAGCTGGAGGATTTTCTTCGGGAGGATTTTCTGGCGAGAACTGATTGCGAAAGATGGATGGACTTTGAGGTCTTCCAATCTTTATGGTTCTGTGATTGATGGCTAATGGATGGAGTTTTCGGTCGTTTTCCTGGTCAACATCATGTCGTTTTTGCTTCTTTAGCGGTAATGGAAGTTGTTTTCTGGAGAGGAAACGAGTTTGATGCTTTGGCGCTGGAATGTTTTGGGGAGCGATGCCGATTGTAATGGCGGATCATAATACGCATGGATGGATGGGATGAAAAGTTACTTCTCGGTGCTGCTTTGGGCTCCTGTCAAATAGCTTTCTTAATAAAAACCAAACGTAAGCATATATCTGCTTCCTCTACTCATTCGTAAATGTGAAATGACGACTTTTGAAGTCTGCCTCATCTTGTAGGAGTTTAACTTGTAAGCCCAGGCCTTGAGATACTCATAGTATGATGGACAAGTGTAGTGAAACGGAACGGGGGGGGTTTTTTTCCAAAAAAAAAGGAGAATTTACCAAAGTCTCCCAAGGGGCTGTGCGAGGATGTATTCGAAGTCATAATATATCAAATATTGCTCTCTGATTGATATCAACACTACTTAAGGTACCCTGATTTGCACTCCTTTCAACTAGCGATTGGGGTGGGTTAAATGTAAGCGAGACTATGCAATACAGGTTCATAACTTGATGGAATTCGTTGAAAAAGATAGTTCTAGCTTCAGTATGTGAGTATGTGTCTGTACTAAGACTTGAATCCTATGGATTTGAACTTGTTTGATTTGAACTCAATTTCAAGACAGAAAATCGATTAGTTAGGTAGGAATTTGAACGCAAAGTTGGTAAATCTCGAGGTAAGATATGAATGTTAGTTACCTAAGTTGAGATAGTATCCTCACAAAACTTTACTTTTGGTACTGGAGACTTCCCCTCCCACCTTTGTAAAATCTCTCAGACCTTCCTAGAAACTAAAAGCTGGTCAACGTCTGTACTTGGTCAAAGTGGAAAACAAGAGCTGCTTTTCATCGAAAACATCACGAAAAGCGAGGCAAATAGTGAATAAAGCGGACATAAAGTCTGGCTGAAATTTTGAACACTAAGCTTTAATTTGACTTCTTGGGCTCTTGACTTCAAAATACCTTGATCCTCGGAGCTCATCCTCAGCTGAAAAAGCTCTTGGCTTCGACCTATCTCCAAGTAAACTCCATCCCAATATATTTTGGCCAACCTCCAAACCCACCCAAACGCCGGACCATGCCATGCTGAAAACCGTGATCGTAAATTCTTTAAAAGCGCTCCTTCATTCTCGATGCCACAGTTCGCAGGTTGCCGTACACTTTTCCGGGAGGGCTACCAAGAATCAAGCTCACGACTGCTTCTCGGGCGATGTGAATGTTCTTGAATCCTCCAAGAATATGGATCTTGGAGTCGGCGAGGACAATTCTCGTTCGGGAGGCATTCTCGATGGCAAATTTTGTTTTCCCATCCTTTCCTGCGATACGACCAATAGCACGTCCGAGATGCTACGAGATGTCAGTCTAGAAAATATGATATTGGATAATCTTTCTTACCTCTCCCTGCAAAGTCTTGACATCCTTGATTTCGAAAGTCTGGATATATAGATCATCTAAACGTAATAGAGCGATGGCATCGGCAGTCTGTTGAAAGTTAGTATGCTTTTTTTTTCGAATTTTACAAACAGCATCAAGTCCCCCCCCGCAAAAAAACTCTACTGTGTATGAAGCAACGCCTCGCAGAAATGTCTTCGTATTCCACAAAGCATAGAAAATTGCGACATACATCAAAACCCATGCAGAATGCACGCATAAAGTCCTCTCCTTTCTGTACAGCTCCTGGGTCGGTGGTGTGTTTCGAAGTCCGTAACTCCACCGCTTTGTTCTTTATGTTCATCCTGACTTGTAATTTCAAGTGTTCAACTAATGGTGGGTAGATCTGAGGCCATGCAGCCTTCAGAGGGGTCATGCGATGTGGTGGAATAGGCACTTTTCGTGTCTCGACTCGAGCTGGTCCCTCGACATTCTTTGCGGGTGCAAATCTTGGTCTCCCTTCCTCGTCAATGTGCATTTCAATATCTCCCTCCATTGCCTGTACTGCATTCAATTCTGCAGAAATCGCATCCGGCGCATCGAGTAGAAGTTCGTCATCCTGGCCTAGCAGTATTAGCTGGTAGCGACTAAATACAATCACACAACTCACCCTCAGAGGGAAGAGGCACACTGGCAGCTTCGGCCAGCTCCTCGGGCTTTCGCAAAAGAGCAGTGGGTGCGGGCATTGTTCTGATGAATTTGGTGGTTGTCGTAGTGGGGATGGAGATTTTATTTTCTGGTGTGGGCGATAAGTTATCGAGAACGCTTTGGCCAGGCTTGGCAACATAATTCTGGGCTCCCTAGCGCGTCTTTCGTGTTGGTCCAAGAAAAGTCTCCCAATCGTCATCAAAACTGCTGGAAGCTTTCTCCTCATGTAAATTTGCGTATCTACTCCACGACGAAACAACTATGCATTCGACGACTTCAACAGTCAGCGATCGACCATAATGCATGAGGAAACATGTCTTCGCACATAAAGCAGAACCTGTGGTCCCTGTTCAAGGATTCAGCCAACTTATCTACGCCACTAAGGACGACCGGATGGGCTTCGAAAACTCCCTTTCCTCGATCTAATTTTGAACCGATTTTCAAGCGGGCATTTTCTCAGAGTCGACCCGGACTTCAGCATACAATACCACAGCGGGTAACAGTTAGGAAAAGCTTTGCTTCTGGTGGGTTTCTTTTCATCGACTTGAGCTCTCCTGTGGTAGCTTCACCAATATCAACTTGTGCAACCACCACCGAGAAGACTTTATATACCTCGGGTACATTATCTAGGCAATCTGCCTTCGCCTTTGCTCAACAGAGATGGAGAAGAGAGATACATTCGAGCGCAAGGAGGAAATATAGGGGCAGTGTACGAAGGAATCAAAGCTCCAAAGCGAATGGGCGTAACTCTCCCCAGAATGGCTCAACATCATCGAAACAACCGCCGATAAGCAAAGAAACGGATGCTCCCAAGCGCGAAGCGGATCCGCCATCTAGCCACTACTTGCATCTTCCTCATATGCCTAAGTTGCCTCACAGGCCGACCAAGGACGAGTTGCTAGCTGCTGCTACAGGATTTTGGTCAAGATTGAAAGTACGATTCAAATGGTTTTCAATTCGAAGTGCTCGGCCTTGGAATATTGATGATTGGAGTGCTTTTGTTTCTTGGTTTGTTCTGGGAAACATTGTATGGGTTTTAGTTGGGACAACTACTTTCTTCTCTTTAGTCATTCTATCGATAAACACAGTGGTAGCACAAGGTATACTTTCTTACAAATTGGTAGTAACTAGTAGCTAACTGGAATTCTAGAAACACTTGCCAGGTGGATCGGTGATTATCTAACACACTCAGCCGGCGTCAAGGTCGTTTTCGAATCTGCCGTTGTACCAAGGTGGAAGGATGGAGTAATAACGTTTCACAATGTATTCGTCTCAAGGAGGCCTGGCCAGAAACCGTCGAAAGTCAGCAAAGGATCTTCAATGACTGCTGCAGCAGCGGCGGCAGCCGAGAGACAAGCAGAACTTGGAATACGAGCTGAGGTTGAGGAGGAAGAAGATACAAACTACACCCAATTCGACCTCACAATTGCGACAGTTAACGTCACATTGTCATTTGTTAAGTGGTGGAATGGCAAAGGCTTGTTACGAGATGTGGAAGTGAAAGGGGTGAGGGGAGTTGTTGATAGGACATCAGTGCATTGGGGTACTGAATATGTTGATCCGAGAACATACAAGCACGAGCATCATCTTGGAGATTTCGAGATTGATTCTTTCAAGATGGAGGACCTGTTGATCACAATTCACCAGCCAAACGGATTCCGACCTTTCTCAGTGAGTATCTTCTCTTGCGAGCTTCCTCAGCTTAGGAAGCAATGGCTTTTCTATGACTTTCTGTCGGCAAACAATATGTCTGGCGCTTTCGACGGATCACTATTCACAATCCATCCTCGGCAAATGCATGGAATTGCTAGTGCACGTCATGAGGATGACGAGAACAGGAAACCTGATCCTTGGAAGAAGCATAGCCGACTTCGGATCGATGGGTTGAAAATTGATCATTTGAATCGTGGGGTTGAGGGACCATTTGGATGGATTCATGAAGGGAACGTGGATATTGTAGCAGATATTCTTCTTCCAGCAGAGACGGATGATAGCATTGGCAAGGTGATGTCTGATTTCTACGACCGGATGGAAGCGACAGTTACCTCAAATCGGTACATGCACCTCCTCGAGAGTGCGCGAACAGCAGACCTCAACACTCCCGAGGAAAGAGCCGCATATGCCGAAAGGATAAAGAAGGACGACGACAAACGCTTCCTAGTCATGGATCTCCGGGTACATCTTAACGATGTGAGGGCAGCTGTGCCACTTTTCACACGAGATTTGTCATACATCAACCAAGCACTCATCAGACCTATCGTCGCTTACATCAACTCGCAAAAGACATTTATTCCAATCAACTGCCGCATTGTGAAACGCGCAAGCGAATTTGATGGCAGCTGGACGATCTACGACAGCGGACTGATGGAGGATCTATCTGCCGAAACCTATGAGGCATTCGCCAAAGACGTAGTAGACACCCAAGCACGAATGAGACGGCTGAAGAAAGTAGGATTCTGGTCGCTCTCTCTAGCAGTCCAGGCCTTGTTCATGGGATTGGCAGGAAACGCTGCTTCGTATTAGCGATGGTACTTAGTTTTCATTATGTGAAGATTAGGTGGACGGGGTAGTTGTGGCTACCATTAACGACTCTCCTACTTCAACTCTCGCCGCTCGAACTGTAATGACTTATGTATAAAAGTTTCATCTTTGGGAGGAAGGCACCATGGACATTGGACCGGACACGGGGATTTGTAAAGTAGGCAAACAGGAAAGGTCCGTGGGAATTGGGAAGGTATAGAAGAAAGGGAATCAGCTGGGTGAGGTTTGAATTTTGGCGTACTAGAGTAGATACGCACGGTCTTGCGTAGGGAGTTCCAACGGACAACGATCGGAAGCAAGCGATAGCGAGCTTAGTATACAGTATTGTAAACATGTACATAGAATAGGTGGGGCATTCGAAGAGTGCTGGCACATACAAACAGGGGAATGAAAGATATCAAACTCAAGCCCAAAAATTGCTGATAAAAAGACATGATTGCACGTAGTCAGTAATGTCCGTTGCAAGAATCGCTTCATTCAATTATCATCATGATTTTGTGATTTTGCATGAAGGCAAATCGCTCGTCTGGCCCATTTCTCCAGACCCCATAAACAGACCATTGCACCGATTTTTGCCCTAGAGGAAAGCCCTTCATCCAGCCTATCCGCCCTCCAAGCCAGGAAATGTATGTGTGAATTAATGTACATGAAAGCGAGGGTTATTACAAGGATTTCTGAGGCATGATAGCAAGCAGCTCATCTCATCTTAAAATCTCAATGAGGTTTGGGAATATCCATCCATCATGATTTCGTGAAGTGTCGCTAGCCAAGCCGTGAAATACCCAACCATGTAACGCCTCCGTCACTCCAGACGCCCTCATTGCCCCAAAGAAAACCAAATGATCGTGATCAAGGAGATACAGCTGCGTCGTTCTTCGTATAGTTAGAATCCTCGTTGCCAAATAACTCTTGATCACCCTTGCCACCTAGCCCCATGAACTCCTTTGGGTCACGGTTCTGAGAAGGCGTATCCTCGGACTTCAAGACTTTAGCCTTCTTGCCCTTGGCAGGTTCCTGGTTGATGCGATTGGAGTTTTTGGTGTTAGGGTTCTTGACGTAGACCTTAACGGGAGTTTTGTCGGTATCCTGGTTAATGACACGGGCGATCTTGACGTCGTTGATGCTGCTTAGGAGGGTACGCTCGCGAGCCAACTTACGCTTGGTGAAATCCAAGTTGGCAATGCCCCCAACCAAACCATCGGTGCTGTCGTTGACATTGATGGGCTTTTGAGTGGTCCAAGGGTGCTCGAGGCAGTCGTCAATGGTGTATCGCTTCTCGACATCCACAGTGAGCATTCTATCAATGAGGTCAAGAGCTGGATCGCCAACCGAGTCCCAGTATGGTGAAGGATAGTCAAACCGACCCATCTTAATCTGTTGAGTCAAGGTGTAGGGGTTTTCCCTGGAGTAGAGCTCATCGGAGAAGGGTGGGAAACCGCACAAACAGATATAGAGGACGACTCCAAGGGACCAAACGTCAACGGCACGAGTATATCGACGGTTTCGGGTATCCTCGAGGATTTCAGGGGCAACATAGCTGGGTGTTCCACACAAAGTAGTGGTGAAAGACTCCTCTCCAATGATCTTGGCTAAGCCGAAGTCAGCAACCTTGACATGAAGATCCCTATCCGTCAGGAGGATATTCTCTGGCTTAATGTCACGATGGACAATGCCTCTCTCATGCTGAAGTATTATTAGCTCATGTTAACCATTATCAAGAAAATGCTTACAAGATACTTCACACCCTGAAACAATTGAATGAAAACCTTTCTAGTCTCAGCCTCCGTCAACTTGGACTTCATGACAATCCAGTTGAATAATTCTCCCTCCGCAGCAAGCTCAAGCACAAGATAGACAGCATTTGGTTCATCAAAGGTATCCTTCAAGCACAGCATGTTTGGATGGCTGACACCCATCAAAACTGCGATTTCTTGCTGCAAACCTTCAGTCTTGGATCGTTCCTCAACTCCTGGTTGCTTGGTAAAGATTTTGACTGCATATCGTTGACCGGTAGCCTTTTCGACACACAAGAAGACCTCCGCGAAATGGCCCTTTCCAAGCTTCTCAAGCAAGGTGTATTGCTGCAAGAAAGCACTGGTATCTCTGTTCTTAGGATAGCGGAAGACAAATCTTGCCTTATCAAGAACTGTGATCTCATCCAGGTCTTTTAGCTCTCTTCGCTTGTTTCGTCCGATGATTCCTTCGTTTACGAAAGTGCCATTGCTCGACAGATCTTCAATAACAGCAATGGTATCACCTCCCTTGTTCTCTGTGAAGATGAGACAATGGCGGTTGGAGATAATGGGGTCTTCAATAATAAGATCTATCAATATACAATTAGCAAGTAGTCTCGCGCAAAGACTATACCTTACTTACCACATTCTGGGTGACGACCGATTAAGTAGCCTCCCGAAGAAATACCCTTGAACTTTGTCTTTTCATAGTTATCCTCTTCCTTTGCCAAGTCTGCACCCTTTCCATCTTTCTTCTTCAGCGTACCATTCTTTGAGCCAGAAAGCTCGTTGGAGTCTGGCTTAGGGCATGCATTTCGCTTCCGCAGCACCAAAGACTTGCCATACTTTTGGTCCATTGGAATGAGGTATCCCCATACGCCTTCCTCCATTTCATCCATGACTTCTTCTGACAGTGTTGTCGAGGGGTGCACAAACTGCGAGAATGCTTGCGTGTCTTGTGGTGGGGAAGAAAGTGCGTTTAAAGAATTAGGATCATGGTGTTGTATTTGACTAGGGCGACCTTCTGGAGGCGTAGCGGTTGACTCCTTGTACGCCTCGTTCGAGGAAGTCGATTCTTGGTGGGTCACAGGCGATGGAAGTTGCTGTTTTGTAGAAGTCGCCGCTACTTGCGAATGAGATAAACGTTCAGACCGGCGAGGCTTCTTCGAGGAATCTCTATCTTCGGCAGCGCCCTAAGCAGCCATTGTCAGCCTCCAACATAGACAATTTAAGGCATATATTTCATAAACATACCCTTCCTCGCTTCAATTGACTCTTCTTCTCCCGTGGAGCCATTTTTACAGGCAAAACCTCAACCCAAGACAACCAGACAGAATTATCAATCGATAGCTCCTAATCTTACTAACCAACCAGATATATTCTACTTATAGCCAATTAATGCGATGTTCAAATTCGAAGTAGCGACGGCAGATTCACAGCTAAACGAGCTATCCAAAGATGATATAAAAAAGTTGAAGATTTGAGGATGGACGTTGCACACACACACACAGCCTTGGATTCAATGGAAGTCGATTCGAGGATCAACAGGACTTGGCATTGGCGTTAGAGTCGGGACCAGGGTTTACTTTTTAGGCAATGACATGGTGGGCAGGGGTTTGCACCTGCTTGCTTATTTTACCCCAACCACCCAAGTTCACCCAAGTGAGTAAGTGTTCCGGCCGAGTACGAAGCAGGGGCACGGATGGTTTAGCGAACCGTACTCTATGTACAGGAACTGATGGGGAGAAGAAAGCAGCTGAAGTGGAGGAGAGAGAGATGCATATGGTCTTGAACAGTTTGAATTCAATGAACAGATTTAGGCAATAAAAATCAAAAAAGTCAGAGGAGACGGTTTTAAGTCATGACATGTTGGTAAAATCACATTGGAAAGTATCATGTCTGGTGAGACTTGTCACGGAAATTTTGTAGATGCTAGAAGACAGTCTTTTGTATCAGCTGAGCATCTGTTCCGCAAAGTCTAGGTAATGATCATCATTGCCTTTTTAGGCATATTCATGCTGTGCATGTGTAGGTGGTATGAGGATATAAAATGCAACATGTTTGACAAAATCTTCATATTCCATTGGCTGGTGTTTAGCAAGTTCACCAGTGACGGCTATTGACGTGTACTTAAGCAGACCCCATTTTCACAAGCTTGTAAACGGCCTCAGCTATCATAGATGGCCGTACAGGGCCTTTCTGTTTTGATTGAGATGGCAACTCATAACCGCATGAGATTTCATTCCTGAAGTCCCAAGACGATAACATCCTCATGATTTCTCTGCCTGTGACTCAATATCGTCAACTTTGGCATCATGTGCGATATCATATTTTGATATGCAAGTCATTTGAAACCCATAATGAGATTCCAACAGTACCAATCCTTGTCTATTTGGAAAGAGCTCGTCGATCGTTCAGTTGTCAAACCTAGATTTTCTCTTCAGATTCTGGACTTGAGGAGAATTTGATCTATTTTTGTCCAATCCAGCCATGACTCTCTCAGCAGTGCTTTTCTGGATTGGTCTTCCAACTCCAGGGGTTCCAGTCCGACTTGGAGGTTCGGAGGTTGTTGCAGGCACGAAATCAACACTCTCTCGCTGACCACTTGTCTTCTCATCCTCTCTTTTCTTGAGAATTTTCTGTTGGGACTTTGCAAGCTCTTCCTTGAATGCATATTCCGGAAACCCCAAAGGATCCCACAGCTCTTTCGAAAGGGTTGTGGAATACTGGCCAACCTCATCAATACCAGAGAAATCTAACAATTTTTCCATAAGACTTGGGTTCTTAACAGCAGAGGACTTTGAAAGCTTCTCATTGAAATGAACTCCTTGTTTCTTGAGTTTCAAAAAGTGCTTGAACTTGGCGTTGGTGCTTTCCATCGGAGATCCTGGAGGTGAAGCAGGAATATCGTAGTTGGGAAGAGTAGGCAGCGTCAATTGTCTCAACAGACTCCGATTTGCAGTATAAGGTGATTGAGGTGCAATCATCGAATCTTCCACAGTTTCGTCGTGCGATGCATTTACTGAGGGGCCCAAAGCAGGACCTACCATAGGTGCCTCACTCTCTACAGCAGAATCTCGTGGTGGTGAAATCTTCTCATTGATTTGAACATCTGCGCCAATAATTAATGTTTCTACATCAATTAAATTAGAGCGGAAATAACGTACCTTGCTTGACTTCATTTGACGATTGAGCTCTTGAAATGTCCGGAACCTAGAATATGTATAATTAGTGAATATTTCCCACGGAAGGAGAGCACAGAATCACCTTCAACTCCGCAGAACTTTCTTCAATGTCGTCTTCTTCATCGCTGCTTCCATAGCTGACCAGTCCTGCCATCTTTTGTTGTTGCAGACATTAGTCAAATATTTCGTGGTTGTGAAGCTCGGCCTCAGGCGCGGGTCGGTTTGAGCTCCAAAGATTCGCGTTCACGCTGCCTTGGGCCCTTGACAGCTCCAGCAAGCAACCACCAAAACATCTCAACCACTTTCACCGTCGCACGATTTACGCATACTCTCAATACATAATCCTACCACATCCCGCAACCATGAATCATCTTCCACAAGCTTGGGGCCGTGTAAGTAATTGTCAAATTCAAAAGAGCGACCAAAGCTAACATCCTTCAAGCCCAGAGATGATGTTTATGGCGCCTACGATGCCTCGTACCTAAATCAAAGCAATGGCCCCAATCAGCATACGCAGTCCCCCATAGTCACAGGTACTTCAGTTATCGCTGTAAAGTATAAGGATGGCGTTGTGATTGCGGCAGATAACTTAGGTGTGTATACTCAGTTGAGAGCCAGTACTACAGGTATCTGACATTAGTTCCATAGCTTCATATGGATCTCTTGCACGGTTTACAGATGTGAAGCGTCTTCGGAAGTTCGCAGAGACCTCAGTTGTTGGATTTGGTGGCGACGTGTCGGACATGCAATATCTAGACCGACTTCTCAACTCACTCGACACTGAGGAAGCATACGGCTCGTCTGGACACACTCTCAACGCCAAAAACCTACACACATATCTCGCCAAGGTCTTCTACAAGCGCCGATCAGACTTCAACCCATTATGGAATCATATTCTAGTTGCAGGAATGGATGGAGAGGGCAAGCCATTCCTGGCAAGCGCAGATCTGTTGGGTACAACCTTCAGCTCCCCTAGTTTAGCGACTGGATTTGGTGCAAATCTTGCTCAACCTCTACTGAGAAAAGTCGTGCCAGACGAGGAGGCCGCTTCGAAGCTCTCGTTGGAAGATGCTGTAGCAGCCGTGAAGGAGAGCATGAAAGTTCTATTCTACAGGGATGCCAGAAGTTTAGACAAGTATTCCATCGCAGTGATCACTAAGGATGGCATTGACCTGAAGGAAGATGAGCAGTTAGAGAACCAGAGTTGGGCTTTGTAAGTTGAACCATCCTCCGTCTTACAGTGCTCGCAGCTAACAATGAAATGCTCAGCGCTGATAAAATCCGTGGCTATGGAACTCAAGTTAATTGAAATTCTGGATTTTCTTGTAAGAATAGAAAAGGTATCGCATGATGCATGGTTGTAGCGAAGCTTTCATCTGCAGTCCTCGGACGAAGCTTTTCACAACGAATTAGGGGCGTCTTTGCGGAGTTACATGAGCGGTCATAGCTGAGACATGAATAGAAAATCTCAATCAAATTCATGTGAAACATTACAGTCCTCCGGAGTTCCATCGCTATGATAAAGAGCTACCTCTACTGTATTCATACCTACCTTACTTTGCGCGTCCCACGCTAATACTAATATCATGTGCATCGCAATGGCGTCTGACGGGCTTTAAACTTTTTGACCTATGCTTGAGACATAAAATCCTACCAAATCATTCGGCCTTTGCGCTTTATTAGCTGTTTCGTCCCAAATACTTGTCGTCTGTTCATTGTAGTTGGAACTTGTAAGCGAGCTGGCAGATGTTGGTCCCTGGACTCTAGGAGACCCTTGTGCCCGAACCTCTTGTGTCAGAAAATCGCCTTCCTCTCAGGCTTCTCTCTATCTTAACTCCTAGATTTGTTCGCTGAGGCTATCTTGAATCTGCTATGAGTTTGAAGACACTCTATGATTAATTCACGCACTCCAACTTTCCAGCAAACATAAAACAATACCAGTTCGAGCGCAAACTCTCTGAAGGTCCAACAACGCGACGCGTGTGCCCCTCTTGGATGTCCGGGCTTCGAGAACATTGTAAAAACCGCAGACGGAGGAGCCAAAGGGTGTGACTGGTATGCAGGCGGCAAGGCTAAAGGCTGAATCTCAAGGTCGGAAAGCTAAGGTAAGACTGCGATTGTACTCGTACTCCTACGATGACGGTGGAAGATAAGGTTGGAAAATGATTGACACCCTATCCAACAGCTTGCCAATTCATACCATGAGTTACTGGAGTACGTACACCACGTATTCACATCTGCGACCAACTTGCTGATATAGGTTCTATTGCAGAGAGTTCTCGTCGAAAGAACTTCGATCCGTGGGCAACTATAGCCTTGGGCGTTTAATTGGAAAGGGTTCATTTGGCAAAGTCTACCTTGCTACTCATAAACTCACCAATGGCTCAAAGGTAGGCGGCCATACTAACATACTCTTTTGAGTATTGCGACTGACTAAGAGTTCAGGTTGTGCTTAAGTCTGCCAATAAAGACGACTCGAACCTTGCCCGGGAGATCCATCACCATCGACAATTTATACATCCCCACATCGCACGACTATACGAGGTCATAGTGACAGAGAATCTGGTGTGGCTAGTCTTGGAATACTGTGCTGGTAAGCGACCAGATGGGGCGGCCTAGGACAAGGAAAACGCTAACCAATTAATAGGCGATGAATTATACAACTACCTTTTGAATCATGGCGCTCTTCCTGTGGCTAAGGTCCAAAAGATTTTTACTCAACTGGTTGGAGCAGTCGCATATGTCCACAACTCATCTTGCGTTCACAGGGATCTGAAGCTTGAGAATATTCTGCTCGACAAGAACGAAAATGTTAAGCTTTGCGACTTTGGGTTTACCAGGGAATATGAGGGAAAGGCGAGCTATCTGCAAACCTTCTGTGGGACTATTTGCTACAGCGCTCCTGAAATGTTAAAAGGTGAAAAATATGCCGGGGAAAAGGTTGACATATGGAGCTTGGGTGTTATCCTGTATGCTCTTCTGTGTGGAGAACTACCATTTGATGAAGACGATGATAATGCTACACGGACAAAGATTTTGACGACTGAACCTAAATGGCCTGACCATCTAACAACAGACGCACGCGCACTGTTAGGTATACTACTGTCTAAGCGGCCAATCATTCGACCTTCATTATCAGACATTCTTGCACATCCATTCCTTGCCGAACATGCACCTCATCAACAAGCTGTATTGAAACTTCAACAACCTCCACCGTTCGCGACGCCTCTCGAGAAGGAGACCCTTGAGCGTATGCGGAGCGCTGGTGTGGATATCGACCAGGTGATTGAGAACGTTTTAGCTAGGCGATGTGATCCGTTGGCTGGCTGGTGGACTCTTCTCATTGAAAAGGAAGAAAGAAAGCAAATCCGGAGAGAGCGCAAGCGAAAAGAGAGAGAAGCAGAAAATCGAGCGTCAAGGAGGCTCAGTGCAGCGAGCAGTCGGCTCGAGCGAATAGCTCCGATTCTAACTGGTGTTGATGAGGAAGGTAAAGAGATTAAACTAAGCGAGCCTCCCAGAAGTAGAGGACGCAAGGAAAGACGAAGCGCCCATTATCCGGATCTAGTTCTCACTGATCTCCCGGGACTGCCAGAGAACGCTCAATTGGAATCACCAGATGTGGGAAAACCACCGCCACCAATCGAGAAAGATTCGATTCGTTCAGCAAGCTCTTCAAGACATCGCCGGCCAATACCGCCGCCAAAAGAAGGCATGTTACGAGGTGCGAGATCTCGTGGCAGCACCTTGCAACTGGTCACATCAAACCTTGATCTCTTAAATCCCCAAGCAAATGGTATTTCTCCTGGTCCTCAACGGCGGAAGCATCAGCATGCGTTTATCAATCAGCTTGCCCATTGGAAACAATGGCTACTAGATTCTGCTAAGAGAGCAAGGTCACCAGGTAAAAGAATGACGAGATCTACTTCTGATCTTTTGCAAAAGACTTCCAATGGCTCTAAATCCCCTAAAGATCCAAGCCCTCGCCCAACGACGTCCAAGAATCCTCCGTCTGGTAGACCACTCTTACTACCAGGACCGACAGTTCAACCTCCAATACAGCGTCTTTACACAACGCCGAGTAATAAACGACATTCGATTTCGCCTTCACCGTTAACTCCTCGTTCTACTTTCCGGCGATCTAGTGGACTTCGGGGTCGAAAATCGACTTCCTCGTCTGTCTCCTCTATACGAAGCATTCATCATCACCATCACACCCATTCAAAAGCCTCATCGACATCTTCGAATGGATCCGGCATCACAAGCAAAATTTCTCTTCCAACTCGCAGTCCGCATCATTCAGTCAAAGTACTACCAGCAACGCCTACTACCGGATCTTTCCCATCGAACATCCGCGTTGTACGCCAACCTCCTGTATCTCAATTTAATGAGGGGCCGTGGGGCAATGGACTTGGGTTTGGGACTGGCAGCAATGGCGGCTTGGTGTTTGCGAAACGGAAAAAGAATGTATTCAAAGGGCCAATGCTGAATACGTCTTCTCCGGTATCTGGGGGTGGCAACCACTCTCGTGCAGGGAGTCACAGTCGTAGCGCAAGCCAAGCTGGGAGGCGCAGTGGAGAAATCATTGAGGAGGAAGACGAAGAGGAGTTTGAAGAGGTGGAAGCTTTTAGTCCTATTGGTGGTTCAGGAGATGTCGAGGAGACGATTTATCCACCTGGTGAAACGCCTGGTCTGCAGAAATGATTATTCGAGATGAACATGTAAGAAAAGAGGAGTTTCACCAATTTGATGTGTACAGTACATACGCATGTGGTTGTGTGAATATGGATGGAAATCCAGTCAATCGTATTTAGCGAGTCCTTTTTTTGGTCTATTCTAGCTTAGTAACTTTATTCTTCTTGTTGCCAGCTTTGCATGGTTTGCACTTTTGCCTGGGTTTCTTTTGGCCTCGCTCTTCCTATGGGTTTAGTGAGTGTCGGTATGTGCTTTGGTTGGAGTGCAAAGACTTGCATACATACATAGGGGATATCAAGGATTCTTGGGTGTTGTTGTTACATCATTGTTTTTTTTTTCGAGGCTGTGATAATGAAGCTATAGTATATAGAAAGAGAATCAGACCGTGGAGATTACAAATTTGTGTATGGGTAGCACTGCCTGGAGCAGTTCAAAAATTGGAGACTTGACCTCAGACTGAATGACTATTTTTCATACTACAAGCAACAGCTTTCATCAGAGCGTTCACAAGCATGCTCACCCAACGCTTGCCCATTGTCACTTCGGTACCCCAGGCCACTTATGGTGCCAAACATACATCGATCCACAAACTTCATGATGATGTGAAGTGGGTCGTGGTGAGCACGGTGATTATATAGCTAAGTGTCAAGAGACCCTCCAATCGTCTCCTGTCTATTATACCACGAGACATTGAGCGGTTTTAGCTCACTTGGGAGAGCGCCAGACTGAAGTCCACTTCAGCTAATCCTGGAAATCTGGAGGCACTGTGTTCGATCCACAGAAACGGCACATCTGCGAATCGAGGATGACCTTGATTAGAACACTTATTTTTTTCTCGTTGGTGTTTATTTTGAGGTAAAGATAAGTAGTGTAAGAAACTTTTGCTGCTCTAGAGAAGCTAGAGTGAGAGAGAAAGTGTGTGCCTGTACGTGAGGTGGGTACCGAACATTCTGTTAATATGTGTGCTGTGCATGAAAGTGGATGTGGAGTCCTGCCGCTAACCGAAGCGTATCATGTACAGGGGGGTAGGAACAGGATTATTGAGAGGTTGGTTGAGGATTGTTGTGTCGAATACACCCAAGAAAGTGGTTGGTAGGAGAATACGAGAGTTGTTAGTCTCATAATAATCCAAAATGAACTGCAGTCAAGGAAGAGAAAAGCACTTCAAACCACAAGCGAAATTCACCCAAATTGTAAAATTCGTGACGTGCGAAATAGTCTGATCATTGTATCAACACAATTAGCTACAGCCTCTCCGCATCCAAAGAACTTTATACCATCTGTCCTTTCTTTTGTAGGAGTCTATAAGGTGACTCTGTCCAGATGTTGTCTCTATAGAGTTGATATAAATGTTCTACTATCTCCCCTATAAGCGAGAAGTCCTGTCCAAATCTATAATTTAATTCACATCAACTATAACTTTTCCAACTTGATATCATATGTCCTTTGTCTTATAGGATTTTAGAAAGTGGTACTATTTAGATATTCTTGTAATGGAATTGATGTGCATGTCCTAATATCCCTATAAATGAGATGTCCTTTCAAAATCCACAATTTGGTTCGTATTAACTATCACGTTTACAGCTTAATATCATTTGTTTTTGGTCTTATAATGTTCCAAAAATGGCTCTGTCAAGATATTATGGCAATAGGCTTGATGTAAACGTCCTACTACCCTTGTAAGCGAGCAGTCTGCCAATGTCTATAATATTGTCCATATCAACCACTTAATTTCATTTGTCTTTTGTCTTATAATACTCTAGAAAGTGGTTCTGTTCAGATATTATCGTCATAGACTTGGTGTAAATGCCCTAATATCCCTACAAGTAAGTAATCATTTCCAAATCTATAATCTCATATCATTTGTCTTTTGTCCTCTAGGATTTTGCAAAGTAACTCTATCCAGATATTGTCGCAGGAGACTTGATGTAAGGTCCTACCATCTCTATAGGCGAGCAGTCTACCAACATCCATGTACGGCCCTCATCGACCATAATGTTTGCATGTATATACATTCAATTCGCAGGTTCTCGATCAACCAAACATCTCAAGCCAAATCAAGCCCACCTAGCTCCTTGGTATCGAACACAGCGCGCACGCAGCTAACGAATCACAGTTCTCGCAACCTCGATTCAGCAACTGCGCCAACCCCCCTGTGTCGACCTCGGAGCCTGAGCTGGTAAAAAAATCTGGATTGACTCATTTCCTGTTGTCTAGACATGCACGGTGTGCATCTCTTCTTCTGAGTGAGCTGTAGCGCAAGCTGCGGCGCTTGGTAGACACCGGATTTAAAGCCTTGTAAGTATACCTCCTTTCCTTGTCTAGACGGTGGGCTTGACTTGGCTTGGCTTCTTTTTTTGGGCTGAATTTTTGGGGTTTGGACAGTAATAGTAAAATACTATACGAAAATTCTGGTCACACTTTTGACTTGTCTATATACAAAGAATCCAGGAAGTATTGGATGCCTGTAGTCTAAAGACCGAGTTATATAATAATTAACTTGTATATATGTGTCTTAATTTTAAGCAATATAAGATCAAGAGATGATTTAACAACTGATGTAACACTTCTTTTGAAACAAATCCTCTCCTAGAGCCATATCAAACTGATGTCTTTATCCATAACCTATAAATGCAACCTTGTGTTGATTTTTTGTTGGCCAATTAAACAACAAAAGAACCCTCTAGACACAGACTTTCAAACAGCTATAACCTTCCTAATCCGCAGCTAAAACAATCTAAAAGGCTTATATCACAACAACCGAGAGAATAATAACTAAAAGCAAAGTGCAGGAAAGTAAACAATATTGATAAGTTTGGAATTTTAAAGATAATATATGTCCAAGTTGGAAACAGTAAAAAGCTACACAACTACGGGTAATTCTACTGGGGATTTTAGCAAGCCTGCATTGAATGAATTTCAATAGATAGGACTGAATGAGTTGTTGCTGCAATTTATTACTATTCGATCTTGATATGATGTTGAAGCAACCTAGCATAATCCCGTGGCACTTTTGATTGAAAGGTATTATCCTTGGTATTGGCTAATACAAATATTTTTGAGATCATTCTGTACTCTAAAGAGGACTTAGGAAATGGATTGGGCAAAATCCTATTTACAACAGTTGTTGAGCTGAAATATTCGTGTGTAGAGTTGATGGTTACACTCCTTGAACACGCTGAAGCTAGTCAGCTTTACTACTTGTCTTATGATCTAAGCCCTGAGCAAGTGATGGTCATTGTCTCTCGTGTCTTGATTCCGAATTATAGAAGATATTCTGTCAAGTTAAGCTATCACGTGAGCACGTTATTGTTCCTGTCATCTCAACCACTTGATGAGCAAGGACTGAATTCGTACTATTGTGGCTAGAGACATTATTCTAAAGATTGATGATTTAAAAACTCTTTTGTCTTTTCTACCACATATCGATCCAGCTACATTTGCAGTGTCTTAAACAGGCTAGACGCACGATTTCCCTGCTGATCTCGCAAACTGACGCCATAGTTGCACTACAACACTGTGGAGTCCCGTTGGTATTATTTAAAGTGTGTTAAGAAACTACACATTGTGGTCTACTAAACTCCTGGTCTCAGCTAAATACCCAACATGCCGATCAATTCCATAGCACAAACCGGGTTTGCAAATGCATCACTTTATGATACACACCGGCCTTCATATCCACATGAAGCTATTGACAAGCTGCTCTCTCATCTCGGTGTCTCAGGAGTAGCAAAGGCACAGATCATAGATGTTGGATGCGGCACGGGGAAGTTCACTGAGCTGCTGGCAAAGCGGGATGAGGATTTTGAGATTCTGGGTATTGAGCCACATGCGGGCATGAGAGCAGAGCTAGTTAAGAAAGACTTGGGAAGGGAAGTGGTTGTTCTTGATGGTGATGCGGCACATCTGCCTGTCGAAGAGGGTTGGGCAGATGCTGTCGTTGCTGCGCAGGTTAGTGAATGTGTCAACATGAGAGAAAATCGGGCAAAGCTAATCGACTGAGTGGGTAGGCTTTCCATTGATGAGACTCGGTCACAAATTGACAGAAGTAGACTGATTGATATGCAGGTTTGCAAATGAGGAGTCTCTAAAAGAGATACATCGTGCCTTGACACTTGGAGGTACTTTTGGTATGATATGGAACATTGACGATTGTAAGTTTGCTCACTATGTGGCGAAGCCTCTGACCAATGCTTCAGATAATGGACCAAGGGATTGGATACCAAAGACGAAATTGGATGAAGCACTAAAGCAGATTATTATTGACACGGAAGATCATCATTCTCGCTTCAGACACATGAAATGGAAAGAGGCGTTTGACAATCAGCAGGATACAACGCCTTTGCAAACCTTGGTAGACACATTTACTAAGAACTTTCCTAGCTTTTCCTTGCCTCTTGGTGAGGAGACCGTTGAATGGTCGGTATGGCTAAGTGAAGAAGATGTCTGGTTGAGGATGACAACTTTGTCACAAATCGCCAATCTAAGCCCAGAGAAGAGAGAGGAAATTCACACTAGGGTAGTAGAAGCATTGAAAGGGGACGAAGTAGAGCGAAACGAGAGAGGCAAAGTGGCATTGCACGGCTGTACGTATTTGGCTTGGACGTCTCGGGTCTGAGAAACTATGGAATATCTTTAGACCCTGGAGATCTGCTCGAGTGACTTTCGTTCTTCTCGACCTTCCCAGCATACTCTGTGGGGAATTATTTTTTGTAGCATTTCCGTGTCCATTGAGAAAATGCACATTGAGTTACACATATGACTCCGAAACTCCACTGAATGCCTATGTCGTATCTTTCTTGTGACAATCATCAATCTGCTGAGATGTACATGACTACTCGGTGTTAGCAACTGCATGTAATTATCCTCCCAAGGACTTCACAAACCATTGTTGCCTCGTACGAATGCATCGCCATATGATCTCTTTTTGACACCATCTACATGTTCTTCGCATTTTTCTAGAGCTAGATTCATGTATCCATCGATACTTTGTAATTCGCCTGTGATGTATCAGCAACACAGTCCACAGACGCGGCTACCTCCACACACCTTTGTAAACAACGCCGCTATTCAGCTTCACTGTAACATTGCTGCCGATGATTTCGCTGAGGAAGCTTGAGGGATCCTTGCCCTCACCTTGGCTCGTTGTGCCGTTCTCCATGTCGAATGCCTGAAGGTTGATTGTTGGTGGGGTAATGAGGAGTGGAAGTAGTCGCTGGGGGAAGCCTGAGAATCACAAGAAGGCACGAGGAACTGGTAAATAATCACAGGCTGTCGCTTGAGCTATTACACGGCTTGTCACTTTCTGCGGGGTCTGCTCAGCCTTCGATACTTCATGAAGTTGCTGCTGTCGCATCTAATCCTCACTAGCGCGGTCGTGAACTCGTGCACCAAAATTCACGACTTTCCGCTTTCAGTCGCGTCGTCCACCTCACCTCAAATCACAGCCTCACCTCAAGCACGTTTAATAATAACTACGCAAACACTTTACGATGGAAGATATCTACGCTGAGGAAGTCGAAGTCGCTCCGCCGCCAAAGAAGAAATCGATCTTTAGTGTCAAAGCTCGCGCACCTGTCTCTGAGGGTGCAAAAGCGATCGACTTCTTCAGTCGAGGACGAGATACATTCGAGCGGCAGCAAGAGGAGGAGAAACGCAGGCAGCAGAAAAAATTGGCCAAGCTACAGCGCAAAAGATCTTCTAACAGTGCAGAACTCAAAGAGAATTCGCCAATTGAGGATAAAAGGAGAAAGGTCTCTGCACAGAAATACACTGCGACTGGATATTCATCAGATGAGGGGTCACAGCAACATGATGCAGAATCGCCCACGCATCGAAGGTAAGTAAACATTTCTCGTCAGCACCCATATTGCCTGACGAATATTCTAGGCGAGGATCATCGCATAGCTCTCCAGGTAGTCGCAAATCGAGTTACATAGAGCCACCATCAAAGAATTCCTCAAGTTTGACGGAAAGATACAGTCGGGATATGAACGCACACAAGTCTGCACCACCTAAGGATGTCAAGGCATACATTTGTCTGTCCGATAGCGATGACGAGGATGAGAGCGAACAGAAGGTTGTCAAAAGTACTAAAACAATACCTGTCAGAATGCCGGCGAAAAAACCAATATCACTTTCAGACGACGATGATTTCTATGTTACCCCACTAAAGCCAAAGCCTATTCCAATAGATGATGAGCTTTCTGAAGAAGAACTAGATCCTGCGTTTGCAGAGTTTGTACAAGCAGCTCGTCAACGTGAAAAGCTAAAATTAGAGCAAGCAGCAGCCAGGGCGTCTATGAGGGAAACGGAATCTAAGCCGGACGATTTTGATGACTTCTTGAGCCAGAAGAAGGTTGAGATCGACCCTATCGTGGATATTCTCATTACCTCAAAGATAGAAGGCACAAGCCCTTTGATGGTCAAGAGAAAACTGACACAGAAGCTGAGAGAAGTCAGGTACGCTTGGTGTGACAAGCAAACCTATCATGGACATACTCGAGAAGACTATCGGGATCAAATCTTTCTTACATGGAAAACACACCGCCTCTCCGACGGTAACATGTGCCAAAGTCTCGTTACGGTAAATGAAGATGGGGAGATATCATATGACGCTGATGGTGTGGATAATGAAGGAAGGATTCACTTGCTGGCGTGGACCGAGCTAGCATACAAATCGTACCAAAGTAAGGTAGCAGAACAAGAGAAGAAACAGCAGGCTGAAAGGGATGGCAAGCCTGAGGAAAAGCCAGCAGAAGCTAAGTTACGACTGATCCTAAGGGCTCAAGGGAAACCCGATCTCAAAGTCAAGGTAACAGCAACGACTGTCATTGAAAAGCTTATCGGCGTTTTTAGAGGGGCGAACGCAGTAGCCGATGACCAAATTGTGTCATTGTTCTTTGACGGAGAAAAGCTGGATCCTGCATCAACCGTCGGAGAGAATGATATCGAGGACCTGGACTCTGTCGAGGTACATATCAATTAGATGTTGGAGATACAGATGCAGTTGGAGTTCGGTCACAAAGATATACCCTGGGATGGTTCATTGTCGGTATCTAAATCCGTGTTAGAATTTGTCAATGGTGTTTTTACGAGGTATGAGTTTGAGAAACCATTCGAGTCATTCGATGCAGAAATTCTACCAAGAAAAGGCTCCGTTTTTCAACCAACTTTCATACATGACGAAAGGGGAAGATGTGGGTTCAATTGGGGTTAGTCCCAATTTCAATATTGTATGCAGGGGCAGGGCCTGGTTGCAGAAAGACGGGCTGACGCCTGATCGACAATAGGAGGCTCAATCACTGACTCAGTTGAACAGCGCCGTGGCTTTTAATTGATTTTTCTCTCCTTGTCTGACAGACGCCATCTAACGGTACTGCTAGTAAAAGTCTCGCTTTTCAAGCCTCAATGATACAAGTGTATCGAGAGTTTTATTTATTCTACGATTCTACATACTTGGGAATTCCTTTACGCTTAAAAGCTTGTTTGATGTCTTCCACAAATATATCAGACGAACACCATGCACGCGCCAGGAGGGTTTATTCCAGATCCACCTCTTAGTCCCCTTCCCAGATTGCTGGCTCGCTTGAGGTTTCTGAATATAGAAAAAAAAATTGGATCTTCCACCAGGATATCAGTCAAAGATATCCACTTGGTAGGGAATTTCAGCTCCCCGCAAACTGTAAAAGCTCCAGTTTTACCAATGGTCTAGACTAGTAAACGACGAACCACGCGGTGAGCCCGAAATCACTCGTCCGAGCATTTTGCCCTTCTCCGTAAATAGATATGGAGACGCGGTTTGGTACACAATACATAGAGATGCTGTCCCGCAAGAACTTCTCGCTTTCAAAGTTTTGATTGCCCGTCACACTCGTTAACTGTTTTCTGGTGCGCCACACACTCTTTTAAGTCGATTTTTGTTAATTCTGTACTTAATTATGGCTTCGATGTTTTCAAAATGCACACTTGTGCTTCTCCTCTTGCAATCTGCTTCTGCTACCTTGTGTCCTTCCGCAACGTTGTTGTGTGGAGTAACTGTGGGTGTTTTTTCTTCTTCCTATTGCGCTCCCTGAGACTTGATCAAATGTGTAAAAAAGCTAGACTTTTGATCCTCTCCAATCCAGTCAAACAGAACAATATACTGACATCGCAACAGTCTTTGGCGTCTAACACAAATGCATTTATCTCATCTTCCACAGCCGCCCAAGCCTCTTCTAGTCAAGGTTGTGCAGACGCTTGTCTCTCTAATGCCAACTGTGGAGGCTTCTTCTTCTCTGAGGACGATGTCAGTTGTCTGTTATTTCCAGGCCCAGCGTCCAGTACCAGTGTAGCAAGCCAACTTTCCAATTACCAAGTATATGACGCTGGCTGTTTCACCTCGGGATCAACGCCATGCTCGGTGTCCTCTACTTCATCTTCAAGCAGCACTGTAGCCACGACCTCATTGGTCTCAAGCTCTCCTTCCTCCACCGTTGCAGCATGCGGATCTGTACCAGCAGGATTGCGATGTGGCGTAGCTTCCTACACAAAGAGCTCTTACACGAATTTGGGTACAAAATACTCAGGTGTCCAAGTAGCTTCCCTCGCTGGCTGCAAAGACTACTGCCTGTCCGTAGCATCATGTGGTAGTGTCTTCTTTAAAGTCAATGAAGTATGCCTGCTATTCCCAGGTCTGGCCGCGGATTCGAGCAATGCCAACCCCGTGTCACAATTTACAGTTTATGATCTTGGGTGCTTCGCGTCAACTTCCACATGTACAGTACCGGCTTCAACCTCGTCAACTTCCTTGGTAATCTCCACAAGTGACATTATCACGACTACGTCTGTTCCATCATCCACCGAGTCTTCTTCATCAACGGAGTCTACATCAAGCTCTAGCACCCTGGACACCTCATCATCTTCATCATCCGCAGCATTGTCAAGCAGCACGAGCTCGATAATTCGTTCCTCGATGCTAGTTAACGTCACAAGGACTCGATGCTACAACGTTTCCAGGACAGCTTCGCCATCCTCAGGAACCACCTCCTTCATCTTGAGCACAAGTCTTCTGTATCCAAACACTACGATCTCGACACTTTCATCCACTGAGTCAAGCATCATCAGTGTCAGTACGAGCGCTCCATACGTCAATTCTTCAAGCTCGTACATTTTCCCATCCTCAAGTTTGGTAAGATTAACCAAAACACGATGCCGTAACTTGACAAAGACAGCAAAGCCAACAACCACTTTGAGCACAACCTCGTTCACGGAAACCACTAGCTCAGCAGCAGTAGAACTCACAACCTCGACCATATTTACCACTGTCCTGTCAACAATCACAGCTTGTCCATCCTCAGTAACAAACTGCCCAGTCGGCTCAGTTGTAACGAAGACAATCGCTATTTCTACTACGATCTGCCCCGTCACACCTGTCCCAACATCTACCGTGGAATCTAGCATCGAGCTCACTACCTCAACTATATACGCTACTTCAGTGTATACAGTCACCAAGTGCCCTGCCTCCGTCACCAATTGCCCAGTTGGACAAGTCGTCACAAAGACAATTGCCATTTCGACGACCATCTGCCCAGTTTCTGCAAGCGAGGCGACGACAACCCCCTTGCCAGCAGGTTATACTACATCCACTATCTACGCCACCAGAGTCGAGACGGTGACGAAATGCCCAGCAACAGTCACAAACTGCCCAGTTGGACAGGTCGTCACAAAGACAATTGCCATTTCAACCACCATCTGTCCTATCGCTCAGGCTGAGGCTAGTGGATCACAGGGAGTTCCAGCCGTTGGAATAACTGCCTCCACCAAGCCAGTAGTTGCAGTTTCTAGTCTAGTTGTTCCTGTTGCTAGCGTAGCCTCAAGTGTAGTTGTGATTGCAAGCTCAGCAACAACTCCAGTCTACGTGGCAACTTCTCTATCATCGGTGCACGTAGCAGGCCCATCAAGCACTGCACCAGCATCAGCATCAGCCACCTCTCCTCTCGCTCTCTCGACAGCTGCGCCAGCAGTCTCGGGAAGCACAGAAGGAAGCGGAAGTGTGAGCTCATCACCAGCAGCGCCAGTTGCAAGCTCAGCAGGAACCAGTAGCGCCAAGGGCAGCGCAACCACATCGAGTGGATTGACGCAATTTACTGCCAATTCTGCTTCGAGGGAAGGCGTGAAGTGGAGTGGGATGGGAGCACTGTTAGTGGCGGCTGGTATGGCGGTGTTGTGATGACGAGATTATGAGATGATCCGTAGTAGATAATGTTTATAAATACCAAAATATTCTTTTAATACTCAATTGATACGTCTTTCGCTTCTGAAATCTGTGTCTGTATACGTTCGTAAGTGCCAAGCAAGTTAATTTTATCGTGCACAGGGAAAGTGATTCAGATTGAAGGGAAGTGCAGATCACAGTTGCCAATGATGCACTTATAAATTTTAAGCAATAAGAAGACCAAGTTGGAAGAATTTGAAGACTGAAATTCATAAGTACAACAGATTCGAACCTACTCCGTGCTATTGCACAATCAGGACCTCGAAATCCATGACGACATCTAACTTATACGATATTCAACGCGCTTTCTCTCCTGTGATCCTTAGATGAGCGACACTCCACCCTAACAAAATCACAAAATCACTTAGATCCCCCAAGACCACCTTCCGTCTCCAAATCAACAGGCAATTCATGTAGCTCCGTCTGTCCATTCCCATTCATCCCACTCGACCTAGATATCTTATCATCAGCCAAGCGATCGCATCACACAACAATCATAGTATTCATTGCTTACCTCAACGGATTAAGAACCGACATGACCGGCGACACCGGACTAGGCAATATAACTGAGCTCCCACCTCTCGTTAGTTCATGGTTAGTTTGCACGCTTTGCTGCCCGTTGTGAAAACTCATGGGCGATATGAACGTCTTGCCATGCTTATCTATACCCGGTGAGTGAGAGCGATAGCTCTCTCCGTCGTCTGTGTGTGTTTGGTTGGAGAAACGGTTGTTGATATTAGGGTTGTGGAGGTCCTGCTCTAAGTATGGCTTGGGTGAGGCCATGGCCATGTTGCTTCGATTCGAAATATACGGGGGCGGAACAGTTGCCTGCTCGTGTAGGTGTTGTTGCCGGTGGAGAATCTCGCTAAAAGTGCGTTGGCGCCCACAGAGGTATATGATTGCGCATGTGAGAAGTAGGGCTGCGAAGCCGCCAATGGCGATGCCTACTATAGCGCCAATTCCAAGGCTGTTGCGGTTGGAAGCGATTGTAATTGGACTTGAAGAGGACGTCGCAGGGTGTTGGATTGTGGATGCGGTTGTGTGTGTGAATGTTGAGTATAGCGTCGCTGTGCTGCTTGGAATTGATATGCTTTTAGCGGTCTCTGCTGGAATCGGCTCTCCTGGGCTAAGCATCAAGGTAGCGTTACGGGCAGCTGCTCTTTGAATGGCAAGTGTATGTGTAGAGTTCTTGAATAAATCAGCGATAATAAGAGTTACGAAGGGAGATAGATATTTACGGCATTGATGACTCCTACCATGCCTCCAAAGCAAGAGCCGGGAGCGCTGCAGTAGAAGAACATAGGTTCAGTATCGTTGACCCTAACTCAGTATAGTGGGGGCTACATGAGCTATTAGCAGGACATGCATCCATATCATAACTAAACAAACTTACTTGAGAAGGAATGGCTACCATGGGATAGAAGCCACTCCAGAAACCGTCATGGCCCTCATGATATTCTATAGGAATGCACGGATCCTCAAAAAGAGCCCTGGCAACTGAGTGGTTGAGAGGATAGAATTTAAATTCTGGACCGAATTAGACTTAGTATATAATAAACAGCACGAGGTAATACTCGCCGATGATGTCCCCAATGCTAGCTGTAATATCATCAGGTTTGAACACATGCCCACTCTATAAGAAGACTCCAGTCAACACTGTTCACAGCACTATGTTGAAGGGGAGCATACTGATCCCACGGTCACGCTAATAGTTGATGCTGCAGCTGCATTGGTTGATCCATGACTGTGCCCAATAACCAATTGCAATTCCAGGATAAGAACGCATCCCAGAATGAGTAGAAACATCTTGAAGTACCGGAAGATTTTAAAGCAAAGATGAATGGATATACAATAAGGAGGGGCCGGATGTTTTGTTAATATCTATTAGAATGGAGGGGAAGTTTCACAGACACTGACGATGTAGCGTGAGCAAACATACGAAAGACAGGGCCTCCATTGACATAGCCTCGAAAATCAATGATTGAGAGTGCTGGGTACACAACATGTCTGTCAGTAGATTTGTGCTCGAGGTTGCTAGCCACCACTGGAAGGTGAGATAGAGGAGGACCATAAGGAACAAGAACTTCTACACTAAAAGCTAGTTCTTGAGAACTGTTGGACTTGTGAGTTGTGCGAGCTGAACGGCGGCGACGTGCAGAGCCTCATAGCACAGGAAGGAGTTTAGGCAAGCAGTTCCGTCCGATACTAGTATGACAAAGACAAGAAGGTCAAGTAATAATGTAGCTGATAGGCATATGGTAGGAGGCCCAGCCTTGCGACTACGCAGGATATATCCGTTTTCTTGCATGGTTCTGAAGCGTTACATAGGTACGAGAATTGTTTGTTATCAAATTGACGCGCCAGTCGCCCTGTGCAACCAAGAAAATGAATTGAAGTCATGTAGAGAAAGAACACCGCACTGTGGATGATATTGCACAAATTTCCAAAATGGTTTGATTTACAGCCTGTTATTATTGCAACGCTGTCCTGGACTTCGTACATCATCTTCTGCATGCATTCTCCTAGTGAACCTGGTCTTCATGGTTGAAGCTTATATCGACGTCATTAGATATCTCTGCTTGGCTTGGACGAGGCAATCGCCTTTCTTGCCACACCTGTCAGATGGTGATAGTTACCACCCAGGGCTTATGTGCTACCAAGTTGCTGACCTCTAGAGACGTCGGAATCGAGCATTATCGCACTTAGCAACATTTTGTGCTTTAAATGCGTCGTAAATGTCAGTCTCGTAAGACAAATATGTCTCTACTCTCATGATCCGACTCAGACTACTTTCTCGAACGTCTTTTGGATTGGTTTAGCAGCCTTAAAATTCAAATTAGTTGTATTCCATATCACAGCGAACGTAGAAAAACTCACATCGATGAATTTCTCCAGATCCTTGTCCAGATTGGCAAGATCGTCCTTCCTCTTCTTGTTATCGGCAATGAGACCCTGCTTCTTCTTCAGAAGACCTTGCCTCTGCTCCTCCAAGGCCAATCTTTCGGCATGCTCATGATCGATACGTGCAATAGTCAACGTGATCTCGTCCGCATCTGCTAACTCTGGTCGATCTGCGAGGAATTGCTCGATGGGTATTAAGGGTAGCTTATCGTATTTGTGTCTATTAGCAAGAGGGTCAGCTATGAGTAGATAATGAAGCATCCGTTTATGCGCCTTACTCGTATGAATCGCATGCCGTAATCTCGCCTTGCAAATGTCGCTGTTCGTAGTACAAATTCTGTAGTTGTAAATGTAGCTTGTCATTTTCCTGGCGAGCCTCTGCCGTCGTAGCTTTTGTTTCTCTTGCGTCGACGTGCGCATCACGGTGTAGCCCTCGCAGCTGTGCAAGGTATGTGATGAGGAGTTTCTGCTGCTTTGATATCTGGATCTGGAAGTCCTGGGATGGCGCAACTCCCGGTGTATGGCTGGAGACCAGGTCGAGCAGAGCAATTGCCTGCTCACGGGTTTGAACAGATGTCTCTAGCGCCATGCGCAGAGCTGGGTCCGTTACAATATTTTCGGCAGTCATGGTGTAAGTAAGTTCGGGGTGGGAATAACTTCGTATGGTGATTGAGACGGTAGTAGGTAAATAAATAGGCGTTGGTGTTGACCAATCTGATCCTAAAACAGTACCTGAATTAAGCTTTATGCACTATTCCATTTCGGGCCAGAGGGCCAAGGCTAAAATCCATACCCCGCCAAATATTTTCTGATAATTTGACCCCTCCATCACCAATTCTATCTCTTACCTCAGTCTGGCGTCACTTCTAAGAGAAATCTTTTACGAACTTGCTACGATTTATTTGTATGAATTGTGGTCGTAACACAACTATCTATCTTCGAATCTGCCAAATCTCAAGCCATAACAGCTCCACTTTCCCTCACAATGCCTGATCCACCACGTACCAGAGCGACAGTCCTGATCTCGGGAGAAGGCTCAAATCTCCAAGCTCTCATAGATGCGACGACTTCAACAATGCCATATCTGCAAATCATCCGTGTCATCTCAAACAAAGAACAGGCAAATGGCCTCAATCGAGCAAAAGCAGCCTCAATACCAACAGCGTACCACAATCTGGTTAAGGGAAAATACCTGGCACCTGGCGAGAAGAACCAGGAAGTGAGGCAAGCCGCACGAGAGAAATACGACGCCGATCTTGCAAAACTTGTCTTAGAAGACAAGCCGGACATCGTGATTTGCGCAGGGTGGATGCATATTCTTGCACCAGCATTCCTAGATCCGCTGGCTGTGAGCAATGTGCCCATTATCAATTTACATCCTGCTTTGCCTGGAATGTGTGAGTTGCCTGTGCAATAAGAGTTGAATTGGCGCAATAAGAGTTGAATTGGCGAAGGACATACTGATTGTGGTCCTAGACGACGGTATCAATGCGATTGAGAGAGCCTATGATGATTACCACAAGGGTAAACTTCTCCACGATACCACGGGCATTATGAGTAAGTTTGCTTCTCATTTTTGGCAGATAAGCTATGGCGCAGACACTTGCTTTAGAATATTGTGACTAATTTTGGCGTTTTTTACAGTACACTATGTGATAAGCGAGGTTGACCAGGGAGAGCCTATTGTGATCAGGAAGATAGAGTGCAGAACTCCTGAAACGTTAGACGAACTAAAGACGAGAGTACATGCAGCAGAGCATCAACTCATCCTCGAAGGGACCGCTATGGCGATACACAACCTATGGGCAAAACGGTCTGAACCTTAGCGTGAACATATTCTGAAGAATTTACACAATGAAATGAATGTACCATACGACCCATATGGAAAAAGCTATAAGATTCTTTCATGTTGCACACCAAGAAGTCAGATATCTACCTGTCTACATAATAAATCTGTTTTCTTGGTGTGAATGAGCTGGTGGTAAATCTTCCTTAGCGAGCTCTTTCATGGAAATCACAGGCCGATCTTAAAATCTCGTTGTGGTAGCATTCATACCATTACTTGTTAACGATGCGACAGGATGGTCAGCGCCCCAAGTTCATTTTCGAACTAACGTCCGACGTCTCCTTTAACCTTTCACCTGCAATCCATGTCATGAAAAGCTCGACGTCCTTCGAAATCGCGCCTGGAACAGCCATATTCTGAACCCACTGCGGTAGCACCCCTTTGGCATCCGAAGCAGTAGCCATGATCCACTCCACATCTCCATTACTAGGAAGCATTCTCACTCTCTCGACAGCCGCGTAAGAAGCCGTCACCAGACTCTTGTCCTTCGCATCCTCTGCATATGGCGATTTGTCGAAATCAGTAAGCGGTATAGAAATCACGATGAACTCGTCTGTCTCAGCCAACGAAGCAGAAACCTGAACCACAGGAAACGTCCTATTCTTGAGTGGTTTTGGCTCAATCCTATGTGTCATCTCCTCGACATTCACAAGGACATCTCTCCACATCCCACCATGAACTTCCACTTCAAGTCCACTCGTATCCCAACTCATCGCCTTCCGCGCTTTCATACAAGCGGGAGTAAAGGCCTTCTCAGACTCAGCATGATGCTCCTTGAAGTTATGCACGAATTCGCGCCAGCTCGCCGTACCCTTCTCATCCTTATTCCTATGACAGCTCCGCCTACAAGCCCAAGTCTCATCTTTCCTATCAGCGCTCACTCCTTTCAGTCGAGTCAACTCCTTTGCCGAGACAACCCATTCGTAATTATGCACCGGCGCTTCTGAGATGGTGTATTTCCTCGCCGAGCTTTTACTTTTCCATGTAGGTGCGCCACCAGATTTGGGCGCAACGCCATCGATGAACGGGATTGCTTCTAAGAGTACATTTGTGACGAATGTTTTGAGATCTGGCGCGTCAGATAAAGATGGCGACCCGTTTACCGGTACTGAGGGTGAGTCTGTTGGAACTCCTACTCCTCCGGATGGCAGTTGTGAGATTGAAATGCCCTCCAGTCGCACCCATGGACCCAGAAAGTCGGTCATATCGATCGGTAATTCTCTTGGCCAACAAATGGATGGAGTCGTTTATTTAGTGATCAATTAGACGGACTTGCAAACCAAGTAGTAAAAGTACAAGATGGGCTGAGACTTCAAATATACATGGAACAGATGGGATAACTCAGCATGCAAATATTAGGAAAAGAAAGCCTTCCCCCTTCAATTCTCGTTCCTAGATCAGTAAGCCTGTGACGTTACCCAAACACACCACCTAGCTGGCGAGGCCAAAGCTCCCCCTGTCTGGTGCCGTGCACGGCCCCCAAGCTACCCCTCCACCAGGAACAGGAGAAAGCGAGAAAGCTTCATCCAACTGCATTCCATTCCAATTGCGTTGTATCCCACTCACTCCCTCCCTTCAGCAAACACCATCTCAGCAATCCAAACACAGCACAGCAAAATGGCCTCATCCAGCGCAAAAGAATCTCTCAAAGGCCCCGGCCAAGCACCAACGCTCGATGGCAGCGCCTTGCGCATTGGTATCGTACATGCGAGGTGGAATACCAGTATGTTACCCCACCATGCATGCTCCCTTTGTTCTTGAGAGAGGGCAGTGTGCCAACCACACATTATGTGGACCAGAGTCGCAGATACGCGGATAGGAGTTAAGCTAACACTATCTGTGCTGCAATAGCAATCATCGAGCCGCTCCTCGCAGGCACCAAGAAAGTCCTCCTCGCTTCCGGTGTCAAGGAGAACAATATCGTAGTGCAGTCCGTTCCGGGATCGTGGGAATTACCTATTGCTTGCTCGAAGTAAGTCCTATCTATCTCTACATCCCTTTGAATCCCATTGTGCAGTTCCAAACACACACATTCTGCCCCAGACACGATGATAGCAACAGGAAAGACGAGAAATTCGCTAACCCTCCCCCTCGCCCACCAGATTATTCTCCGCCTCCCAAATCCAATCCACAACAACCTCGTCCCTCTCAGCCGGCGATCTCCTCGGCGCCTCAACAACGGACCTAACCAACCTCTCCGTCTCCAACACGTCCTCCAGCTCCACCACATCCTCGACCGCGCCCTTCGATGCCATCATCGCGATCGGCGTGCTCATCAAGGGCGAGACCATGCACTTTGAGTACATCGCCGAGGCGGTGTCAACGGGCCTGATGCGCGTGCAGCTCGACACGGGGATCCCGCTCATCTTTGGCCTGCTGACCGTGTTGACGGAGGAGCAGGCCCTGGCTCGCGCGGGCGTCAGCTCGGGGAGCCATAATCACGGCGAGGATTGGGGGTTGGCGGCTGTGGAGCTGGGGGTCAAGAGGAGGGAGTGGGCGGCTGGGAAGATCTCGTAGAGGGAGATGGTGGTCTTAGTGGTGGTGAGGACGTTGATAGGAGACGATGGGGTGAGCTGGGTTCACGCTGGGTGGCTTGTTATGCACTTATGATATGATGAGATGGATACAAAAGCTCTCTCTCCGCAAAGTGGTTGAGCCAGTTCGTGGAAGAAAACATGGATATGAGCACAATAATAGGAAAAAGGACAGCAATTGTCACACACAAAATATGATAGGCGGTCGAATATCTGAATTATATTACTACATATTCCATCATTGCAATCCTCCCCTAATGCAGATAGATCATGCTATCCGTCCATCGAGACGCGCTGGACCTCCAGTATCGAAGTCCCAAGGCAAAAAAACAAAACACGAAAAAACACATTCTTTGAACGCCCATTGCAATGCTTATGTACCCAGCTCAACGCTCACACACACAAACTCGCACGCACTTAACACAGCAAACAGCCAAACTTCGTGCATCTCAAAATGGTATCCATCTGCTTGCCTTGCTTCGCTACTTGCTCGCCAACAATGCTCATCTTCAAATGCCAACTATCCAACAAGACGTAACTCAACTCATCATTGCGCGTAATTCAAGATGTCCCGAAGCCCACCTGAGTTTGGGTCCTTGTCCTTTTTATTAATCTTCCACACCGACTTCTTTTTCTCTCTCTTCTTAGCCATCTCGGCCCATCCGTCTTCATCATCGTCGTCCGATACATTTCCTGTTTTGGTTACTGCCTTTATCGTAGCATTCCCGTTTTGTTTCTCCCAATTGTTCAATGCACCGGACATGGTTGTTGGTCGGCTCTGAGGTGGAGCTTGAGATACCGGCCTGTACCGGCCTGGCAAACCAACGTTGCTTCGCTCCGAGGGCGCAATTGATGGTGCATATCCGTGACCTTGGACGTGGATCGAGGGTGTGTATAGACCACCAGGTTGGTGCATCCATGGAGCAGCATTTGGCTCGAGCATAGTCATCGCACGTTGGTGAGAGCTACTGCCGGGGCGAAGTCCTTGATCTCCATAAACGCTACCAGATCTTGGAGCTTGGCTCATGGAAGCATGTCCTACGTGGCCAGGTTGTTGCGGACCTTGGCCTGTTGTCATCATCTGCATAAATTGCATCTGCATTTGCATGAATTGAGACATCTGCTGTGACATCTGGATCTGTGCCGCATCACCTGGAGTTACCATCATCGGTGGCATGCCCATCGGTCCCATTGGCATCTGTGGTGGACCCATACCATTATACATACTGCCAGCAGATGGCTGCATGCCCATACCATTGTATCCATTCGAGGGTGTTTGACCGTATGTTCCGTCTGGGTTTGGACTGCCTCTTCTCATAGCTCTAGACCTTTCCTCAGAAGCTATAACACCGACCAATCCTCCTGGAGGAAGATTTCGTGATGTGCCTCCATTGACAGACTCTGCGGTTCCAGAATTGAAAGCCATAGATTCTCTATGTGCAGGTGTGACTAGTCCGGCACCATAATACGGATCCTGAGGAAGATTCCTTGCAAACACTGGCAGATGTCCTGGTGGAAGGACACCACCAGTAGCCGAACCAGCTGCACGGAGGTTTGGGTTTGAACCCATGCTCCGCATCACTGGCTGCTTACCTTTGTTGGGGAAACCATGGGCTTGCAGGATAGCCAAAGGAACCTCCTCATCCTCTTCGAGATCCTCGGCAGATCCGCTTCCACCAAGAGTCAGGTTGGGACTACTTTGAGAAGCAAAAACATTTGGCCTTGACCCCGGTGTCTCTCCTGTGACTTTCATCATCTGTTGCCTATACACAGCCATGTGTGCCTCCTGCTTGCGGCGTAACTTAGCAGCTGCCTTGGATTTTTCGGCCTCATCCTCATCATCATCGTATATCTCCTCATCGTCGTCTTCTTGGTCGTCCTTGGATTGGCCACCAACACTCCGCAGACGTTCCTGATCCTGCTTGTACTTCTCAAATTGGGCTGGCGTCATGACCTTGTTCACTGGTGCTTTTGGCGTGCTGCCGTAGGAGTATGTATTCGAGGAAAATGGCTTTTGTTGATATCTTTGTGCGACATTGGCAGAGCTCCTGAATGACGTATCAAACATATTGTCTTCGTGAATTATTGGTGAAGCCTTTTGGGCCTTGGGTGTCGTCTCAGTCGATGCGTATCTCCATGTCGAAGTGGGCGCCTCCTTGATCTTGTCCGAGGGTAGAGCCCAGCTATCGCGAACCCGACTATTTTGGCTTGAAGATTCTAGTTGCCGACTAGCATTGATTGATTCTCGTAGCAGTCTAGCATCTTCGTCTATTGCATCGCCATACTCAAGTGTTGATTGTCTTCTCGACGAGAGCGCGCTGCTCCGTCTCAATCCGTTATCTGGTCTTGATGTTGGCCTGGCATATGATTGAGAGGCGTCTGTAGTACGTGTCGCGGTATGCTTTGGCACAGCAGGTGGAGGTGTATCACGCCCGGCAAAAGGGGGTGGGCTGACGCTTGACATAAGGCCTTCTCGAGAATGTTGGCTGCTCCAAGAATACGGTGAGGGCTCGACTTCCTTATTTCTATCAAAGCTGAGTGGCGAAGGTGCCATCAATCGGTTGCTGGATTGATATGGTCGATTGTTGAGACCAGCTGAGATCAATTCCTGGTCAATGTTAGCTTCAACTAAAAATTTATGCAAATAATATGCCGCTGAAGCTTACAGGGCTGTTTGACATAGATCTACTAGCTGCAGCATCCATAACAACGCTTCCGCGTTTGTCATATTTCTTAAACATCTCACCGAAGTCTCCGCCCAAGCTCAACCCAAAATCATCGTTGCTATCCAGTTTTGGTGGTACAGCTGTACTGTTGCTGGATGTTGTCACTGCTCTCGATCGTCCGGAGTGCTCGTCGACCAACGGAGAGCTCGGTTCTCTAGGTTCCTTGGGCGACATTGAGGGATGCTTGTGCCGTCCCCAGGACAACGTCCGCCCAGCGTTCTTAAGAGAGAATGCTGAGGTTGACTTGGGAACTGCGGGTACATTAATCTCGAACGATTTTTCCTTGCCCGATTTCCAGTCCTCCCTGTGTGGTATGTCTGTCGAAGATGGAGCTGTTGAAGCAGCACTCAGTCGCGAAGAATTATCAGTCGTGGATGCAGTGTTTGTATTTGAGGCACCACTGCCACTTTTCAAGGTCAGCATAAAGCACTTTCATTTGGATGCAAAAAACACAATGTTTACATACCGATTCTTCATCACGTTCTCAAACATGTTGTCATTGTCTAGCAGTGCTGTCTTCGACCTGCCATGAGCAGGTATAGGTGAAGTTGCCGACTTAGCAAATTTCGGGGCCCCATCGAAGGACTTGCTGGCTGCATCTGGTCTTTCGAAAACCTTGAAGTTTCCACTCTCCACTACCGGGTCCTCCGAGCCATCTTCAAATGGGGTTGCGGTGGATTTCCGCCGACCAAAACCCTTCGGAAATTTGACAGGCATATAGTATAAATATCGTCTAGAAAGGACAAATCCGCCCTTTTAGATCATTCAAACCAGATGTTATTAAAAGAACGAAGGTGTCGGCTCAAATGGCACAAATCTGCAAAGTCGTAGAACGTGGGAAAAATTAATATAAACAGGTAGTATGTCGTATTCGTGATGTGGCACAAGTTGAAAATGGGTCGTCAAAAGCGAGGGTTGGTTGGTAAGAAATGAATGTCAACAGTCTTCTGTGGCGACCCCGAGGACATTAATTAGCAATTATTCTCTTTTTCAAACATTCAAGATATAAATGTCTGCGGCCATCCGTGAATTAGATCTGGCGGGGTCGTCCAAATGCTATAAAGAGGGTGGCTTGCATAGAATTTACGATCATCCTCTGGTCCAGGCACTTCCTCAGTTCAGTTGACGCAAGGGATCGGCGTACAGTTGATATTTTGTTGAAGATCCAAAGCTGAAGCGCATCGCAATTCTGGCCCCAAATATCTGACGTCTTATCCCATAGCACAACTTCTTCGTCCTGAATATTCGGAAAACCAGTTCGATGATGACGGTCATGGCAAGAAAGGGTTGGTGGTTCTGTTGATGTTGCGATCCAAATATAGATTGACCAATTGTCCAGTCCCCGTGGCCATGTGTGTACATCCATTTCTCCAGGAACCGCAGACATCGAAGTAGGAAAATAGAAGCAGGACTCACCACTTAGAGAATCATGAAGAAGTCATAAATTCTGACGGGATGGATGGGCGACGGCGAGGGCGAGGGCGATGATGACAATAGCAGGTAATGAGAGTCTGAATATTGAAATTGTTGACAATGAAGTTTGGATTGGAATGAGACGAGGACGAAGCCGGACGGGCAACGGAGCTCGTGTTTTTTTTCGTTCGTTACGGGCCTGGCTGGTAGGCAGGCTAGGTAGACCAGGTAGGTCAGGTAGGACTAGTCGGTAGGGTAGGTGACCTGAGGTTAGATGGTGGGCTGGTGTTTGGTGCTTGGTGCTTGGTGGGAAGAAATGGTAGGGGGGGGGATGTTTCCAGGTTGTTACAAGGTCAGGGTCAGGGTTGGTGTGAAGTGTGAAGTGTGAAGTGTGAAGTTGTGAAGTGCCAGCCAAGTGGAAGTTCAAGTGGAAGTTCAAGTGCAGTCAAGTACAGTCAAGTACAGTTCACGGATGGACACAGAAACAGGCTGGATCAGAGTTTCGAAGGGTTGGGACTTTTGGGAACTTGGGGGACTCTGGGAGGCGTTACCGTAAAAAGTATTGTTTCCGCTTGCAAACTACAGGTAAGACTTACCTTTGTAAAGTAAGACTTGTACTAAACTAAGACTTATCGAGCTATACTCTCAGACTTATCGAGCTATACTCTCAGAATAATTCGGATCGTCCTCATTCCATTCCAACTACCCTACCCTAACTCAGTCATCATCCCTAGTAAGTAAAAATTGCATACCTATCTATAGTCGACTTGCAAACCAAGTGCTGAATGCCATACCTAAGGAATATTCATCTTCTTCTTCTTCTTCTTCTTCTTCTTTTTCTCATTGGATCTGGCGATTGGCGATCAGGCCCATGGAAATCAATATCTATCTGCCGGGTATTCCCATGAATACCAAGCAGCTCGGATGGTATTTCTGTTCTGAGGCTGCTTATACTTGCTACTGTTCAACCGGGAAGATCATTGTCCCAATGCTAGACCGGACCAGAAGGAAGCATACAGTACAGTACCCTCCTATGCCAATCCTCAGCTTCATTCAGCAATCAGTTCTTTTTGCCTTCAGATACGAAGTATACCTATGCAGGCTTCGAAAGCAAAAGCGAAGATGACATAAGTGACAAAGTGACACCGAAACAGACACATCCACTCAAGGCTCTACCTAGCTTTCACCCTTTATTCACAGTACTTTCGGGGTCCACTGTACTGTACTGTGCGGATATTCATTTCTTATCAACTGTCTGCTCAAGCATGAAACCAACGCATCTGGATTCCTTCTATCCAAAACTTTGCTGAGATGTGGTCAACGCCAAAGTCTCAGGTTGGAGATTACCTCTATCTAAACTCGGGGACATTTCGAGGGCAATTTTTGTGCCAGGAATTCCTGAATGGAAAAAAAAAAGAGACAATCCCTTCCACAACGTCTTTGTCTTCCCATCGCATTGGACTGGATATAAATGATTGCCAGGCTGTTCTCTGTGGACCGTCTATATATGGCAATTCGATAATCGATGGATATCCTAGATCCTAGATTTCAGGATCCACCACCATCGGAATCACTCCTCAGTGGCCACCAGTCACGGCCTTTCTCTCAGGGGTTCACATGGAGAAGTTCGTTGCGACAACCACGAGAGCTCGAGCGTGCATGCTTCCAACTGTTGTTCCAAATGATCTGGCATGACGTGCGATTATTCGCCCAGAAGAAAACCCACTCCGTACGAGCTTTTTTTCTTCAGAAGCCTGTTAAGCCTGTGTTCATGTTCACCATCCAACATTCATGCAAATCAATGCATTCGATGAGCTGCCCCTGAGAGAAAACTTTGCTGAACATTGGCAGCTACTTTCAGATGGAGGAGCATACTCAGTGGTTGATACTGTACTCAGGCAAGGGGTAGTGTACATCGGCTCATGCATCTTCCATCAAATTGCTTGTCCAAATAATGTCCGCCTCGATGCGCTCGCACCAGAACAAACATCCGACTTCACAGAATGGTAGGTAAGGCAAGCCAAGTCGTCTTGACACGTGCAGACTCTCCAGCAATCAACAACCGAACCCCTGAGGCGGTCTTCAACAGGGTTCTAACACCCTGGCCTGGCCTGGCAACCGAAGGCGATCCGCTTGTCTTTTCACCTTGCAGCAGCATGAAAATGAAATCCACCAACACGAATTTGGATCCGCTCCCAGTCTTCCGTTTTCTGCACTTCCAAGGTCTTAAAGTCACAGTTGAGCCGGAAATTTGGGTCTCCAAAATCATCACGCTTGCTGGCAGTCCGTCTCAAATATCCAAACAAATAAACAAACAACCAAACCTGCCCGAACAGAAAATTCTGATCAATGTCCCATTCAATGCTCAACGACCACAAGAACTTACGACATCACGGCGCAGCTCCCATCGCCCCCAACCTAAAAACAAGCTTACTAACATCGCCAACTCTCCATCAAATCACGGCCCCGCTTCCCCTGTAATAGAGATGCAAGGCCGCCACTCCCGAACCGAACAAAAAACCTTCTGGTCGTTCATTTCGCTTATTCAGGATGTACTGTGCGAGCCAGTACGAGATGCTAGATGCTAGATGCATTTCAACTCACAAAGTAAAGAAACAAGAACAATCATCATTAATATCAGTACCCAAAGTATTCACATCCAGCATGCAAGAGGTCGTATAAGAGCAAAGACATCCTTGAGATTCCCTAATGTACGATGTTATGGTCTCACTTTACGAGCTACAACCACACACACCAACTCGAATCAACATCAACAACAGCATGATGCTCGCCAAGAACCGACTTGCCAACATCTTTCATCTTTGCGAAATACCGTATGCACGCCTTGCGATAGATAGATACCGACACGGCACCCCGTCAAGCTGAAAATGCGGTACAGTACAGTACGGGACGTAAACACCAACTCTCTTTCCCAGCCCTGCCCTGCCTCCAAGCCAGCCAAAATGAGAATGCGGGGGAAGGGAAAGAAAGGTTGTAATTTTATAAACCACCTTGATCGATCCGATATCCGCCATGTGGCGTCCTTGCCCTGCAACCATCTCATTCAGCACCATTTTCTTTTTTTTGCCTTTTCTGCACGGCGTTTTCGAACAGAAGCAATTCACGTGCTGGCAAAGTCGTCAGCATGCGCCAAGAAGAAGGTACAGATTGGCATAGTGATGTCGAATGCTGACTTATTCCACTGAAGAAATTTAGCTTTGCTGCACGATTAAGCTTTCACACAACGATGAGTTGTGAGTTGCGAACATAAGGTAATGGTGGTGCTACCACGTGTACGAATATCAACATTGCAGGAGCTAACTGCACTGTTGATTGTTGACATGCTTATCTAGCATCGCATGCAACGACAACAACAACAAACAATCAATCACTCATCAGCCAAAAAGAAAAGAAACCACACAATAAAAAACCGAACCAAAAATAAAATATCTCCGGCCTTTCTTTCTTTCTTTCTTCCCTTCCTTCGACCACGACAGCCACCACCATGACCACCACCAACTTATGCAAAGTGCACACACTCACCAATTCTGTCCATCTCATCGACGAGATGATGAGATGATGAGATGAGACACAAAACCACCACCGCCGCATCTGTCTCTGCTTGCGAGTCGTGCAGGCATCTCGAATCTCACTCTCCCTCCATGAACCATCCCTTTTTATCTTCCCTCTTCAGTTCTCGCGCCATATGATGAGGACCATGGTCCAACCCAACCAACCTAAGCCATGTGTATGTGTACGTGTATGTGTATCTGCACGGTAGGTACGGAGCAGTGCACCACGCAAACGCAAATTCAATAATCTGCATTCAAGATCTGGTATAGAGCGGGTGGTATATCCATCATAAAAGTAACAGAAGCAATTCCTACTCCTCTCCTCCCTGGGTATTCATTCAACCCCTCACTGGCTTTCTCCCGACCGACCCATCGTTCATCCGTGCCTCGAATCGCCAAGCTTTTACACAAAGTCCATGTCCATTGTCCAGTCATGGTGGTGCGTTGTCAAAACTCGATTCCTTCCACCACGACATCATACATAGTCCTCAGCCGTACTCCTACATATAATCCCCACTCCTACTCCTCATTTCCCATTTCCCATACACGTCCTACACACCCTATCCACTTTGCTGCTGCATATGTGTCGGGATATTGTGTCTCGCGTAATCCTGGTGCACGAACGCACGATCAACATTCGGCACTGATTCCAAGACATACTGCAACGACTCGCCGAGGTCATGGCTGTCTTTCAAACTAATGTGCTCGTCGAGCACGATGTCCACTTCCACGTTTAGCTTGTCACCTGCGTGATAGGCCTTCAAACCTTGGATGTGTTTGATGGTTTTGGCGAAGCGCATGGTGAGGTACTGTGTTCTCGTGCGTTAGCGAGCGCGTCAAATAATGTGCGATGTGTTGGTGAAAGTCTTGGACTGTCATGTCTGAGCGTGAAAACTTTTCCGCGGGCGTTATTGTGCAGAAGAATAGTGAGATTGTCTTTGATTGTACTTACTAATAGCACGTTTCGCTCATCTGCTGTCGCAGCTGCACCGGTGAGATTTCTGATGTGGCCGGCTGATGTACCTGCCCAGTTAAAAATCACATATCCAGACAACAAGAGACCTCCAAGAGCGTCCATCCACCATAAGTCTGCATAGAATCCAACTGTGAGACATTAGCAGGATGCAAAGATTTTCATGGAAGATGTTTACTAACCAAGAGGAAATATAATACTGAATGTATTGAAAATGATATCCGTCATAGCATCCTGAGCTAAAGCTTGCACGCTCGAGTTCTTGATCAGACGACAATAGAGCCAGCAAAGACCCTTGATGAAAATCGTACCACACATGATGATGATGGCTGGTAGTGTGAGTTCAATGATAGAGTGGTCGCCCGAGTTTAAGCGTCCAATACACTCGATTGCAACCTGACAAAAGGCAGTGACCATGATCACAGAGAATATAAGAACACCGATCGGCTCGAGACGTCTACGACCAATCGGGTATTGATATTGGTCTTGCTGCTCGATTAGCCGAGTCGTTGTCCAAATGATACCAGTGCTGAGGAAGTCCAGAGCGGCATCTACCAACGAGGCGAGGACGGAAAGCGAGCTTGTCAAGATGATGACGCCGATTTTCCCTATAAGCAGAATCGCATTGGCAACCAAGTTGATGTATACCGCTATTCTGACGACTCTGTCGCCACTCTCGACGGAGTCATCCTCGTAGCCGGGGATTTCAGGCTTGGGCCCATCCTCCTCTTCCTCGTCGTTGTCCTGAAGTAGAGGCGTCCTCTCGGTTGTCACCTTGTAGATGCCCCTTGGAGTTCTATCAACCTTCTTTACTGGTGGGGTCACGGTGCCAGGTGTGCGAGGCTCCTCGGTAATTGTGTTTGGAATATCGATCGCATCTCGCAGTGCACTTGGACTAGTTTCACTGGGACTGTGCATGTTATCATACTCGTTGATCAAGTCGTGCGTGACAGTCGAGTCCAAAAGTCGGTCGATGTATAGGTATTGTTGAACTAGGCCATTATTTCGCTCGTAGTACGCTCGACTTTCATGTGATCAGCCAACGTATCACAGCAGGATCTTGTATGCGAAGCACTCACATGGCGGGTTTCATCACCTTCAATTGCTCCTCAGTCTTCCAGTACCTTTCTACAAAACCAGTCAGTCGCCGCAAGTAAAAAGACACTAATTGAGAAGGCCATGCATTCGCACAACCAGTTTGAATTTACGCACCCCATTTGTATCGTGGATTACTGTTTCCAATAAGTCGCTGACTCCGCATTTCAGGTCCTTTGAGAATCGAGTCGCGCCGGCGCTCCTCCGACAAGCTATGCCTATAATCCTCTGCATCCTCGAGTTGTCCGAAGTTCATGTGCGTCCGATCAGTAGGGGAGTCTGTATCCTCGAGATCTGCGGTATTTCTACCTCGCAGAGAAGATGGCCTGCGACCCGCCATCGCACTCAGTGAGGTCGAAGAACGGCTTGTGATCAGGGAAGCCAGTGTCCCAGAGCCATGCGTGTGCATTGGGCTCGCCGATACATCATTGACTACGAGAAAGCCAGTCGGTCGTGGAATTCTGCCATTGAATAATGGAGATTTGAACTTTGGTGGCGAGCCTGAAGACATGGCTAGCTGTTTTGTAGGTCCGGTGGTGAAGAGTATACAGTGGGAGTGAGAGTTGTATCAGCGATGCGAGCAGTCATCGATAGCTTGAAACATGTTGATTGAGTTATTCCACCAAGATGCAAGTGGATTGATTTTAAGGTGAGGTGATGGAAGCAATCGAGGCATTTTCTCTTCCTTAGCTTCTTAGCTTGATAAGAGCCGAGCTTAGAGAAAGGCAAACCAAGATTGGACGAATGTGGTCAAGTATGAGTAGAGTGGGGAGATATCCATGGTAGGAAAGGTAGGAATCTTCCCACTTTTGGAAATATAGATAACCCCACCTTTTGGATTAAGATTATCCCTGTCAAGTATTTAAGGGTGAGGTAATTCATGGAGATCAATCGCTTGCCGAGAGATATCTATTTAGCCTTTTTTATAATTATCTCTCATAGCACATTGACCTGGTATTCGGTATTCTGTCAGTGACTCAGAGCTACGAATATAATTGCAATGTGGGCGTAGAGAAGAAAATCAAGTCTATTGACCGTAGACCAAAACCTCCCGCAAGCATGTGACAAGAGAAGGGAAGAATTGTCTTAGGGAATAAAAAACTCATTTTAAAACTGTCTAAGGTAACCAAAATACCGTGCTCGCTGCACCCAGTCTGCTGCGATATTTTTACAGTCTTCGAATCTATACACACTCCAAACGCCATGCAAATGCCCAGATATATGCCCAAACACCACGCTATGCTGTAAACAATCAAGCAATTCCCACTCTCCATTTCTGATACCAGCTCCGAAATCTCCCAAATAAGCTCAAGCGAACCACGGTGTTGCACCACGGCGGTGACCAGCATGCTCCCATGAAGCAGTCACAGTTGGCTTGGCAATGCTGATGACAGATCCCGTGGATGAGGCCGATGGTCTACCAGCTGTATATAGCGGTATAATGGAAGAGCTTACGCCTGTCCCGAAAGGCTTTCCGGCTTCGGTTAAGAGGGCCCCATTCTTGCCAGTCCCAAACGGCATGCCTCCTGTACCAGTAGCCGAAGCTGTCACAGCAGATGGTGGAGATGTCGTTGCAGTTGCCATGCTCAAAAAAGCTGGAAACTTTCCATTGGGGTTGACACCGAGGACCATGCCCTTGTGACAATGGCTGACCTTGGCGGTTTGTGCGCAGTAGAACCACAGAGGAGTTGAGACCTCGACCTTGAAGTCCTTGAAGACGACGCCAGTTTTGTTGGATGGGTTGAACTGGTTGAAGCCCGTGTTGAAGCCACCAGCTTTGGGAGAGCATGGCGTGAGAAAGTCGGACTGCGTAACTGTGTGGTTGGTGCTGTTGAAGTCGAAGCGGATGATATCTCCTATTGCGGCGGTGATCTGGTTTGCTCCATAAGCGAGAGTTCCATCGATGCCGACTATGACTTTGTGGATAACGGCTGCGCGGGTGGGAGCTGCGATGGGAATGCTGACAGTGCTAGATTGCGTAGCGGGAGGAGTTGGTGTCGATTTCGGTGCATCGGTCTTGGTCGAGTAGATTGTTGTGGTGGCCCCGTTGATGATGGTAACGATAGCATTTACCGAGTTCTCCTTGCTAATAATGCTTATTGTTGGAATCGCCTGAGCCGAAGTTGTGATGATTTGGGTCTTGAGGGGAGGAAGAACCTCGCAAGGAGCCGTAACAGTGATTGTCTGAGTTTGAGTAACGGTGATTGGGTCAAAATCTGTGCAGACGACTGTAACAGCAGATGTGCGAAGTGATGCTGCGGATGTGAGGGCAAGGAGAGAAGCAAATGCTGGAAACATTGAGAGCTGCATGGTGAATGTAGTACAAATGGAGGACTAAGAAATCGCCTAAGTATTGGAAATGAAAAAAGGTGCGTTGAAAAATCAATGAAAGAGAAATCCAACGATTGTTTCAAGGAAAAGACAAGACAAGCTAGGAAAGAAAAGTAGGAAATGGTAGATGAAGATTTTGATAATGAAATGATGAGTATTGGGAGGGCGAACATGGCATACTTTATACTCAAGTTCTCCTGATGCAGCTGGAAAGTAAGTAAGCGTATTCGCACTTCAAAGCGGTCCATTTCACTCCTCCATGAATTCAGTAACAAATATTAATTCTCCAATATTCCACTGGGCTGAGCTTTCCTGTTTCCATTGTCATTGCCATGAGGATACAGCTGCAGTACATGCATTACCAAGCAAATGGCGTGAAAGCAACATCCAAAAAAAGACTGCGTACATTCCAGCTGTTACAGCTCAATGTGATGCTTCGGATATCAAAACCCCTGCCCGCTGGCCCGTTGTCGAAGACTCCATGTCTTTTTTGAGAGTTGTTGTGTTGACTCAGCCTGCATGATCTTTCAAATCACAGGTTGTCAGCATCATGCCTCTTGCGCCTTGTCCGACATGTGGCTTGCTGAGCTCATCCAGAATACAACCTGAATTTTGAACTTAACATTACTATTTGACGAACCTTTTAATCAATCATGATTATGCGATGTATACAAAAAATGTACACCCCGCTTCTGAATGGTGGGTGGCTGATCTATCAGCCCTACCTATATCGACGATTTCGATATTCAGTGAAGTGGTCCTAGGGAGCACGCTCGTCAGCACAAGAGATGTGATCTATATGTGGTTGAAGACTAGTCACTTCAGGAGGCAATCTGATGGTATTGTCATAAGCCTCCACAAATTGATAACAGCAGCGACTGAAAGAGAGGCTATTCTCCGAACAGATGCAGCAGTTGGAGGATGACAATATTGTGTTAGTCCAAGGTTTTGAAAGAGTATTTCGAGAATAGATTTCGGGCACAACCTTCTGATGACTGCTCAAATATTTTAGCTGTAGTCAAATCTTTGGGCTTCGACGATCACTTCTTATTGGGAACAGAATGAAACAAAACACAGAAGTTGAGCTTGGTACTTTTGGACATGCTACCGACTCCGCTTTTGCCAAAATCGGAATTCTTGATGCGATGGTTGATGGAGGCTAGAACAGTGCTGATGAGTGTCTGCTCTATGGAAGGTCTAGGTAACCCGTATGACTTAAGCAGATTACAAGCCAGGTGAATGCTCTGCCTCTAAGTTTCCCTTTAATTGAGCCATCACACATGGATGTCTCAAACCCACCGAACCAGCCTTTCACATTCCAGCTGCCAGCAAGTTATCAGCCGACAGAGACTAAGTTCGTTGGTTAAAGTAGTGATCTCTGCGGGGATTATATCTACAAACGTTGGCTTCTTGGAGCTTCGTTCTCTAGCAGCTGAAGCCTATAGGTCTATCGCAAACTTCCTCCTTAAGAACTCTCCATACTTGTAGAACAGTATCGGACTTGGTGCCAAAGCGACACTGATGAAAGCAAACACACTCATTCCCCATCCGACGCCTACTTTGTCGAACAAAGAACCTGTTATAAGAGGAACTATTCCACCAATGAGACTCCTGAAAAATGCACCTGCTGCAATAGCACTAGCAGCGTACTTCTCAAAGCTATCGATGTAATAATTCTGAACCGAGTTGAAGATGGCAACCTGTCCAATGCCGTAGAAGAAAGTCGGTACGATCGTGGCAAACCAATTGACTCTAAACTCAACTAACCAAGCGAAAGCGAAAAGTGATACAGGGATAAGTATTGATCCGATATTAGCAATCGGAAGACGATACTCTGGCTTTTCTTGGCCGTGCTTCTCGCTTAGGTTGTTGTATACTTTGTCGATTTGTGGTACAAGGAACCATACAGCGGAAAGAAAGCCTAGTCCTGGTCCAAGATATACGAGACCGACCTGAACAGTGCTGAAACCATATTCGCCGGAGTAAATATTCTCAAATTGTGTATACAGACTGTAAGTAGTAGCAAATAAGAGTGCCTGGTATGATGCCATTGTGAAGACGATGGGCTGTGTGAACAGAATGCGTATTGGGCGTGAGATTGACTGGCGAAGTTTAATCTTTAGTGGTCGGTCATCCTCACCATCGTAGTAATAATCTCCCCCCTCTAACTTCTTGAGTTCTTGCTTTCGGTGGGCCAATAAGATTGGCATGTATGTTTCCTGCATGAAAAGAACAGTTCCAAGAAATGTTACTCCTCCTATGATCAAAAGTATCCAGAATAGCCAAGGCCAACTATTAATAGTCAGTATTAATGACAAGCCATCAAGGGGCTTATCTTGAAATCACAGGGTAATGAGTCCGAAGCCAGATCTCAAAACTCCAAAAGCTGAAAGTATTTCCGGATATCGGTAAGCCAAGAACTATAAGGGCTTACTTTAAATTTTGTAAGATGATTCCACCCAGAAGAGGCCCAATAGTCGGACCCATTAAAGGACCAAGTACTAGCAGGGTTAACTGAATTCCCAAGATTGTAGCACAACAACAGTTTGCGCCAAAACCATTGGTTAAACCTACAATACCATCCGAAGATGCCAGCACGTTCTTTTGGCTCGTACATATCGTTGATGCTGTTGCAAAACCGTTAGTACTCATTGTGTGGGGCTCAAAGTATCGCTGGTGCTTAGAATAAAATTTACACAGCGAGGCTTGAAATCCGGAAGTAGGCAATGTTGGTGTGTTACGGCGAAGTAGGAGCACTTACGATCCTCCACCATTACAGATTGACACACCTGTGACGATTTAGTAATGAGAAGTTGAAACACAGTAGAAGTTCTGTACTTCCGAAGAACCCAGAAAAAACACGAAGCGTCACCAAGACCGGTAGACTCTTCGCAAGCGCAGTAGGAATTTGAAGTAGAGTAAATATTCCAAAGCACACCAGATAGAGTGGTCTCCTTCCAAAAGTCTCGGAGAGGGGTGCTAAGATAAGAGGACCAACTCCTAGAGCAACAACGAATCCGGTCTGACAGGCAATGATGCCGGTTTCGGTAGCATCCAAGGAGTCGGCTATCTTCTTGATACCAGGTACGAACATGCTGGAAGCAAGAGGACTAAGTACTGAGACATGTTAGTGAAGGCTAATGGTTGGTTAAAGTAGAACTTGCTGGCCATGCTTGCAATGATAGCAATATTCGCCAACTTTTTCCATTTGGACCAATTTCGAGGCGACTCCTCCTCGGAGAGCTCTACTCGCTAAAACAGATTAGATGATCAATGGTATCAGATGAAGTGATTCTAACCTTTCTATCGCTTTGATGACCATTCTCTTGATTCTGTAAAAGTGGCGATGTCTCCCCAGCCATACCTGGCATAGTTCTTGGTTGCATGATTAGCCAAAGATAGAAAGCAAAGAAATAGATATGATCAAAAGAACAACTTGAATTCGATACTGATAATATTTTATGAAATTTAATGTAGCTAAGGGAATGGATCATGAAATAGAAGCTTGATATCCTGAGAAATAAATTGACTTTCAGGTTGTACTTGGGAGACCCTATGACGAGTTGATCTAAAACGCAGGCTAGGCTAGGGTATAGTGCTTGCACTGGTGACAGTCAACCTAGAAGCCTACTTTCAGTACCCACAGTACTGTGCACTGAATAATACTATTCTGTTAATCCGCTGGATTGGTTGGATGTTCGTGAACTAACGATAATGTTCTCCGAGCCTGATACTTTGCACACATGAATATTTCAAGTCTCCAATGAGTAGGAATCCATATCCGAACATGGAATAACGATCGCCACTAGTGCGCGATATCACGTGCATCATCCACGTCGCGTCGTCCACCCGAGAACAAAGTGCTTGTAGTCTCGCTTTAGGCATCTTCATCTCCATTTAGCAATAGTGCTTACCATGATCCTTAGGTTCTGCTCTTGATAAATTATATACCAGCAAAGGCAAGATGCGATTATGATCTTCGTGCCATGTTCAAGATGTGTTGAGCCTTGCTCTTAAGCTTGCAAATCGCCACCGTGAACATGGGGAGCAGATTGGAGAAGGGCGCCGAATCGTCACGCAAGAAGATCGAAGGTCACAAATTTGAGGACGAAGCAGGAGAAGAATATGAAGGCTCTAAATTCGGAGGCTTTACCGACTATTTTCGTCGGAAGAAGATCAAGCTCCAAAATCTTGATGCTCAAGTTCGCTCAGCTTCTACCGACAAACCACAGATTTTTCGAGGCGTTGTAGCACATGTGAATGGTTACACTCAGCCTTCGTTAAATGATCTTCACCACTTGATTGTCAGCTATGGGGGTGGTTTCATGCAATACTTGGATGGCAAGACAACCGTAACTCACATCATTGCTGCAAATCTCACGCCCAAGAAAGCCATTGAATTTCGGAAGTATAGGATAGTCAAGCCAGCGTGGATTGTTGACAGTGTCACTGCTGGCAAGCTTCTACCCTGGGACAAGTATAGAGTCTTGGATGAGGGCTCAGGCCAGAAGTTACTCGGCTTTGATGATGGCAAAATAGTCAGTCAAGCAAATACCCAACAAAGAGGCTACAGAGATCAAACGAACACGAGTTGGTACACAAGCCAAGTCAAGAATGTTGCTGATGATATCGATGACGAGGATGGCGCACATTTTCCGAGTACGCAGAATATGAGAATGAACGGACTAGCAGCTTTTACTGATAGCTCATTAGGAAACGCTATGCCATCGGTAGAGGAAGCAGTAGAGGATGCATCTGTTCGAGAGAATCAGCAAGGCAACAAGTCTCCAATCTCCTCTGGCGGATTTGACGTCACATCATCACTGGAAGATGCGTTGAACAACGTTGCAACCAAAACCGAAGCTCCTAGTAAACAGCCACTGCGAGATCCATCGCCTTCAGTCGAACGGGACGATTGTAAAATTGAGGATGGTGTCCAGGAGAACCAGAGCGACGACCGACCTGCACAGTTGATCATGCCTTCCAAGACCGAGGAGTTTGTGAATGCAAAGAAACGGTCTCGAGAAGAGGACGAGCCATCACCATCCAAAAAGGTCAAGATGTTGACCGCAGAAGAACACAATGCTCTCTTGCTTGCAGATCCTCACATAAGAAAGTCATCAACTGGAAATCCTGATTTCATCAAACAGTATTATTCTGAATCTCGACTGCACCATTTATCCATGTGGAAAGCAGATCTCAAATTGCGCTTCCAGCAAATGGCCGAAGATAAGACTGCGTCTCAAAAGCAGAAGGTGAAGAGGAAGCCAGGCTCAAGACGATATATCATGCATGTCGACTTCGATAGTTTCTTCTGTGCAGTCTCATTAAAAACGGCACCGGAATATATTGACAAGCCGACAGTGGTAGCACATGGAGCCGGTCCTGGATCCGAAATCGCTAGCTGTAATTATCCAGCTCGAGCTTTTGGTGTCACAAATGGAATGTGGATGAAGAACGCTCTTAAATTGTGTCCGAGCATCAAGGTTTTACCCTACGACTTTCCAGCTTATGAGGATGCAAGCAAGTGTTTTTATGAGGCCATCATCGATGTCGGAGGCATAGTCCAAAGTGTCAGTATCGATGAGGCCTTGGTAGATATCACTTCACTGTGTCTCCTAGTTGGCAGCACGGACGGTTTGGGTATTCGCGAAGGAAGCATTTGGCGCGAGCAAGAAAAAGCAGACGAAATTGCCAAAGTACTGCGTGCCAAAATCAAAGAAACCACTGGATGTGAAGTGTCTATTGGCATTGGCGGCAATATCTTACTTGCAAAAGTTGCACTCCGAAAGGCCAAGCCTGCTGGCCAGCACCAAATCAAACCTGAGGAGGTTTTGGACTTTATAGGCGAACTCAATGTGATAAGTCTTCCTGGAGTGGCTTCGAGTATTGGAGGCAAACTCGAGGAGATTGGCATCAAATTTATTAAGGATGTTAGGCAGTTAAACAAAGACCGATTAATGACTGTACTGGGGCCAAAGACTGGTGAAAAGATCTGGGACTTTTCTCGTGGCATTGACCGCACCGAAGTAGGCGAACAAGTGGTCCGAAAATCAGTCTCTGCTGAAGTCAATTGGGGCATTAGGTTCATATCGCAGTCTGAAGCCGAAGAGTTTGTTCAGAATCTATGTGTCGAGCTTCAACGAAGATTGATTGAACAAAGAGTCAAGGGCAGGTCACTTACCATGAAGATCATGAGGAGAGCTGCAGACGCACCTATGGATCCGCCAAAAAACCTAGGGCATGGAAAGTGTGATACTTTCAACAAGAGTGTGATCCTTGGTGTAGCAACTAACAGCGCGGAAGTTATTGGCCGAGAAGCTGTTTCAGTCCTGCGTAGCTATGGATTCTCACCGGGAGAGCTCAGAGGTCTTGGTGTTCAAATGACGAAGCTCGAGCCTTTAAAAGCTTCAAATATCTCTATGCCAGATGGAAGTCAGAGAAGAATTAATTTTGGAACATCAGTTGCCCCAAAGCTGTCGAAGCAACCGACCGACGATCCGATCGACGACCCGGAGACACCAACGAAGCCGAATTCCATACCACTGAGTCGAGAATCAAGCAAACAAGGACGTGGTTATGATGTGGAACTTACTCCTCAAAAATCTAAACCATTTATATCACAACTGATAGGCCACGACCCTATTGATGACGACAGTCCCCAGAAAGCCAAAGTCACACCTATTCATCCAGCAGCTGCAATAGCAAGAGCAAACGCGGCAGATCAAAGTGCAAAGAAGTTTCTCAATATGACAGGCACTCAATTTATCATTCCATCACAAATTGATCCATCTGTTTTAGCCGAGCTGCCTATAGATATCAGGGCTAAGCTCATGGCCCAGAGCAAGAGCAAACCAGTATCTAGGCCAGCATCAAGGCCACTATCAAGAGATCAATCGCCATTCGTGGCTGTAAAATCTAGATCAAACAGCCCGGCTCTTCAAACCGCCTTTTCCCTCCCATCTCAACTCGATCCTGAAGTCTTTGATGCTCTCCCAGAAGACATGAAAGCTGAGGTCCTCGCTTCCTATTCAGCCCAACTCTCTATCACTAATATCGCAGGTCCTCCTCGGGCTAGAGGACAATCTCTTCTCCCCCAATCACCACGAAAACCACGTGCTCTCCCTCCCAAGAAAAACTCGCCCACAAAGCCACGTCGGGGTCGACCACCCGGTGTACTGAACCGCAAGAACAGAGTAGATCCCTACTCGACCCTCACACAATCCAATTTCGTCGCTCAAAAGGGAGGAGAGCCCTCAAAATCAAAGCCCATCGGTGACGCAGCATTAGCGGACGGGGGTGAAGACGAAGATGACCTTGATGAGGATTTCCTCTCTGCCCTACCGCCCGAGATGCGTGCTGAGCTTCTCGCCGAACAGAAGCGCAAACGTCTTGCTCGTAAAGGCGCCTTGGCGATCACAGCAGCTAAGAACAAGAGGCGGCGGCCTCCTGACCCTCTCCCCGCAATACAGCGACGCCTGCGCCTCCCACCAAGAGAACCGCGTCCGACGTTCACGACGAAGGAACTCAGCAGTGTTGCAGAGTTACGGGGGACGCTGAGTGCGTGGTTCAACGAGTTCAAGGAGGAAGGACCGCATCCTGATGATGTGGGTGCATTGGAGAGGTATTTGAGGAGAGTGGTTATTGAGGAACGGGACATGGTGAAGGTTGTGGGTGTTTGTAGGTGGATTGATTGGTTGGTGGGGGAGTTGAAGGATGAGGAGGAGGCGGGAAAGGGGAGTCGGAGCGCGAGTGGGCAGGAGAGTGAAGGCGTCAGAGCTTGGGAAGAGGCTCTGGACGGGGTTAAAGAGAAAGTACAGAATGCTGTTCACGAAAGGGGACTGGGAAGGTTGGATCTGTAGCAAATTTGGCATTGCACAGCATAGCATAGCGATATGATTGAGCACCTACGAATTATGAAAGATTATGTCAAACACAACATAGTGCCTTCAACCCGTGTGTAAATGACATGTCGCTCCCTTAAAAGAAACACATTACTCTATGGAGGATTTTGTGTGGCTAAGACTAAAGCATTTGAGCAGTGGTTATACATTTGTGCTGTGCTAACACATTATGAAGTCTATTTACAGCACTTTTATCCACCTCATCTCCTTTCCCCAAGTGTCCAATTCACATCACGCACTGTGTGAAGTTCTTCTCGCCGCAGCCGGGCCGGATTAGACCAGACCAGCAGATAAAAGCTGCGAAACTCCGACCATGCCATGCCATTTCATCCCAACGCCAGCCAGCCTCATGCTCATGTACAAGTTATTCGTCTCTCATCTAGTCAAACAAAAACAGAAACACTCATGCCGCCAACCCTACTCTACTGTACAAGAAACTCGTGAGGAAACTCGCATTCTATTGTGAGGCCAGCTTATCTGGCACGATGGGTTCGATGATCTCTTCCCTTCTTACTCTTCGTCTTATCCTTAGGTAATTCCACAGGAGTGCCCTCAAGCTGAGCAGCCATGAATTTCAGCATGTAGTCATCCGTAGAAGACACTGGTTCACCCCATGCATTTAGCTCATCCTCGTCAACAACCTCAGTAACGTCTTCAATTAACGGCGGTGCATCACCTGCTGGTGTAGCAGCGTCGACATCAAAAGGAGTTCCTGGACCCGCCGGTGTAGCACTTGTGGTCGTGGCACCATTCTCATCGAAGTCGGCTGCATCATCCTGGATCTCGCCTTCTGCAACCCGAGCGGCAGCCGCGTCTTCCTGATCTTCCGCTTGTGCTAAACTGCGCTGGACATCCCTGTTGTTGTTTGATCCGCCTAGAACACGATCCATCGCCGCATCGGCTGCTGCATCTGCATCGAGGAGATCTGAATCTGCACCAAGAACATCTCGAACTGATATTTTATTGAAGTAGTCTGTCGTGAATTCTCCCTCCTGGATCACAACATCATCCAGCATCTGCTTCTGGTTGGCCTTTTTGAGAATATTCGCTTCGATTGTATGTTCCGAAACTAAGCGATAAATATGAACATCTCGTGTCTGTCCAATGCGATGGCATCGATCCTGACATTGCTTGTCCATTGCTGGATTCCAGTCGAGATCGTAAAAAATGACAGTATCAGCACCAGTCAGATTAATACCCAGGCCTCCAGATCGAGTAGAGAGGATAAAAGCAAGAATTCGAGTGTCGTTATTGAAGCGATCGGTCAAAATCTGCCGCTGCTCGATTTTTGTGGCACCATCGAGGCGAAGGTACTTGTGGCCATGAATATTGAGAAACTGCTCTAGGATATCTAAGACTTTGGTCATCTGTGTGAAGATGAGTGCACGATGCCCACCAGCCTGCAATTTTCGAAGAAGCTTGTCTAACGTTTGAAGTTTGCCACAATCATATTGAAGCAGCCGCCGATCGGGAAACTGAATCGAAAGTCTCATGCGCGATTCGTGAAACGGGTCGATAGTTGTGTTATCAACGGTCCTCTGAACGGTGTTGACGCCCTTAGGTGTAAGGATCAAGGAAGTCATATCTCTTGCCACAACTGGCGGGGTTACACAGGCAAACTTTTGAATGGTTGTCTTCAACGAATTTGACCGGGCTTGCAAGGTCGGAATCATTGAGCTCATGACATTCGATGTGTTCAGTAACCAATCAAACATTTCCTTTCTAGTGGTAGGCTGCTGCTTGACAGGCCCTTTGTTGATGGTAAGAAGCTTGATCAACTGATCGCCATAAATAGGCTTCTGCTCCTTTCGAAGTGCGTTCAAATACACGCAGTGCTGCAGTTCCTCGAAACGACCCCATCGAGACGCACTCTCCAAATACATAACATTTGATTTGGCTGTAGAGAGATCGATCCGGGTATACGCATTTTGTGCTCGAAGTAGCTGTGCTCCTCGCATGTTTAGAAAAAATCTCGAAGCGTTGAGATTTGAACTTAGCAATGCCATATTACTGTCAAGAGGTTCATGGATTGTAGGGACAAGATTCAAGAATTCTAAACTAGCCTTCTTCATTGGATCTTCGCGAAGTAATCTCCTACGAACGATGTGTTCCTTGACCTCGAATTCTGCGATCGCTGGCTTCTCCATTGGGAACGATGTCATGATCGGACGATCCACGAAAAGATCAGGATGATTACACACTTTTCTTAGTTGCATGAGACAATTGATGATGGAAAGGTAGTTGCCGGAGGCTAGTGTACCTTTCGTCTCGTCTCGACTTAGGAATCCATCGTATAGTTCACGTTGCCTCTTAGACAATCGACAGAACTCCACATGCTCGATTTTGGCAGGCATTTGTTTTTCAACTTCCGACTTCATTCTTCGTAGAAGATAAGGCCGGAGAAGCTCATGAAGTTTGACGATGATGGTTTTTGCTTCATCATCCATTTGATCTCTACCATGCTCTAGGATTTGTTCCGATGGTTTCTTGAACCATTCCTGAAACACATCCAAATTTGCGAAGCCAGCCACGCCCTGGCTAGTTGCCTCTTGTGGCTCGAGAAAGTAGAGTAATGACCAAAGCTCGGTCAAATTGTTCTGCAGAGGTGTTCCAGTTAGAAGCAATCGTGCTCGAGTATTGAAAGTGAGCATAGTCTGCCATCTTTTCGAGTTGAAGTTCTTAATATTGTGGGCTTCATCAAGAATCATGTAGTGCCATCTCCGTCGCTTAAAAACCTGCTGGTCTGAGAGAACAATTTGATAAGAGGTAATACAAACATTCCATGAATCTTCCGAAAGCCATCCAAGACGTTTTTTCTTTCTTTCATCCTGAGTGCCATAATAGGACAGTATCTTGAATCCTGGGCACCACTTCTTGAACTCCATTTCCCAATTGAGAATTACACTTGTAGGCACAATAACCAGATGCGGACCCCATACTTCGTGAACGCAAGCTAGATGGGCTAGTAAAGCAATCGTCTGGATCGTCTTCCCAAGACCCATCTCATCTGCTAGAATGCCGTTCGTGTTATTGGCGTACAGGTTTGCAAGCCAATCCAAACCATCGTGCTGATATTCTCTAAGGGTGCCTCTCAACAAGAAAGGTACCGGGGTCCTGGTGCGAGGAGCGGGTTGTGGGGTTGCACTGCTGGTGGCTTGACGACTGTGATGTAGATCGACAGACGAAGCCGAGTCAGCCTCCGAAGGTCTAGTTTCTGTAGTTCTTGGTGTGGGTTGACTGCTTCTGTCCGGACTAGTGCCCCTTACAGTGGTAGGTCCTGCAGGGCTGTCACTCGTCTCGATGACAGGTCGCTTGTCAATACTATTGTTTGTTGCACCGGATGGGACTTCGTCATCATTCCCAGCAGGAAGTTTTATTTGGAAATCATCATCTGCTTCGTCATCTTTTGCGTTCAAATTGTCAAGCTGTTCTTCTTCACCACCCACCTCTGAAGGTGCGACAGTCCCAAGTTCTATGTTCTTCAATTCCGAAGGACCAAATAATTCATGAAGCCCGCCCTCGACGTCCTCGTCGGCCATGCTATCGTCGTCATCCTCATCGTCACTGTCCTGGCCTTCATCACTTGATCCCATATCGTCGTCCATATCAATAGATTCATCGGAATCTTCATTGGCCGTGTCATCCATAGCTGTATCCTCGTCGTCCCTAGGATTTGCTCCACTTTCGGCCATTTCAATGTCTAATGGCACATTCGGTAATGCTGCGTATTTTGCCTTCAGTTGCTCCAAGCTCAGGTTCTCATCATCCACTTCATCGGCTCTTTGGTCATCTTCAATTTCGGAGTCGGAAGACATGTTGCTTTCTCTATCCTCAATACTTCCCTGTGAGGGCGAGCCCCCTAAGGAGTCAGCTTCAGAGCCAGATTCGTCCTCACTCTCATCTTCCATCGCTGTATCCTCATCTACTTGCGCCCTTCTCGCTTGTAATTTCTGCTGCGAGACATCGACAGCTTCGCTGAGAGCTTGTGTTACTCGAGCTTTCTCTTGTGCCTCCCATTCTAATACACGGCGTCGATTCACTTCTGCCCTTACGTTGTCCCATGTAGCTTGCAGTGTTTTGACTAGTGTTCTGTACCGAGATTGACACGCTTTGATCTCTTCTGCCTCCAGCTGTTCTTCAGATTTCGGCTGGCGTCTGTACCACTCATCACGACAAGCCTCTGCTAATCGCTTAGCAGCTCCTCGATGCTTTCTTTGCTCGATCAGCATCAATCTCCTGAATTCGATAGCAGCCCTGTTCATATGATCTGCGTGGGCGTACTGAGGGGGTATCGGCTCGCTTTCTTCTGGCAGATAGGCCGAGCATATTCCAGGTGCAAGTATCCCACCTGGCTTTGCAGCTTCCTCTGCTCGAAGTATTATACGGATGTCTTCCGCCACCTGATCCGGCGTATATTCATTGGGGTCATCTGGGTGAAGTAGCCCACCCTGACTTATGGGGACTTTCTGGCCTAGATCTAGAAACTCCCTCAATGTCGCATACTGTCGAGGTCGAGCCAGAACCAATCCAGGATGCGTTAATGGTAGAGTCGCTGGTTTGACACGGAATTTAATCCGAGGAACTTTTACCCTTGGGCTCTCGGCCATGGGTTCTGCGATCTTGGGTGGTTGTGGGTGCAACACTTCTCCATCTTCTGTTTCCTCAGAGTTCCCTAGCTGCTGAGCCTTGTGTTGCACTTGTGAAATCACTGGTTGTGGATTCTTAGGTACGCTCGCTTTCTTGTGAGAGCGTGCTGGTACTGGTGCAGGTGTTTGCTGTTCACTTGGCAATGGTTTTCGATGATGCGAACGCTTGGGAGTGGATGCCTTGACAGGAGAAGACTTGGGCTGTGACTGAGGTATGTTTGTGCCAGATGTTCCAGGTCTCTTCAAACTATTCACTGGTGCAGCTGTCATATCCTTTCCTTGTACCGGAGTGTCGCGCCCGTTTGTCTGTCCGTTTTTGCTTTTGTCCGAGTAGGTTTTCTGTACCGCGCCTCGAGTTTGTCTTTTGTCGGAGGGAGGTTGTAGCTCAAGAGGTATTCGATTTACGCGCCCCGACTTTCTTTTGCCATCTTGCGTAAACGATGAAGGGCCCTCCGCTTCGATTTTCTTCCATGGCGGCGACTCAGGTTTGGGTTTTTGTATGGATTCACTAACACGTCGCCGCTTGCTTGGTGGTCCATCTTCTGTTCGCTCATCGCTGTGGTTCGCATTTGTCCGTGTAGGTGAATGTGCAATTTCTGGTGGAATCTTGATATCGGTAGTTGTCTGTGAAGGTATTTCTGAAGGTAGAATATTAGTTTTGGTGTAGAAGCTTCGTAGATGTTACCACTGGTACCATTAATTTTTTGGTGATCTTGCTCGGCTCCGGTCTCTGTCATGACTTCTGAGGAGAGAGGGGCAAGACACTACTCGCGGATTCATCAAATTTGCATTTGGTAGGATGAAATTTACTTCGCTAGATGCGCAATTTCTCAAAGATTATACAGTCGAAGTTTGCGCATGCTCAGGACAGATTTGGAGGTCCTGCTGACAAGATAGTGAATTTTTTGATGTGTCAACAGAAATAGGTCTTTGCTCCTTGCTCCCGCACCGTCAAGACCGCATTCTGCACGCGTCGCTGAGAAACTCCAAGTTCACCGTAGCTAGCGTCACGACTGGGGGAGATGCGAGCGACCTCACTTGAGCTCAAGCAACGACGACATTCGACATTTTGAGCAATTGTGGAATCAACAACCAAGGTATTAAATCCTTTCAGCGGGCAACAAGATTCAATATCTCTTAACAATCCATATAGATGCTTTCTCGGCGAATTGCGACGGCACCGGCCCTGCGAAATGCAGTGCCAATCGCACGACGAGCAGCGTTCAACCAACAACGAGGAGCTGCGCAAGTTACATCTTCTGGGCCAGACTACCCTCATCTGGTGAGTAGCAGAATGGCTGAGAATTTTGAACTTGGAAATAGCAAGCTGATATTGTGCCCCGCAGACCGACGCCGAGGATCCTGGAATGGTGTGTAGAAAACCTCTTCTTGTGAGAGAAAGCTCTGACAGTCAATAGAATGGAGGATATGTCAACCCACCACGAGTGAAGCGCCAATTTCGTGATCCGCATGCAGATTGGTGGGACAAGCAAGAGCGCAGAAACTATGGGGAACCAGTACATGAGGACAACGATATTCTAGGAATGTTCACTCCAGAAGAGTACACCCATGTCACACCTGCTAAAGGTGGCATGCAAATGGGAATGTTCATCGCAGCTATCTTCACTTTTGCGGGCATTGTCAGTTACACATATCCAGATAAGCAATCGGCACCAAGAGAATTCGAGGGTGGACTTGAGAGGGAATTGGGAGGTCCAAATGCCGTGAGAGTGAGTAGCATTTCCTTTCAGTGGTGATAACCAGGCACTAATGAAATATTAGGCAAGAGCTGCTGGTGATGAGATTTGAGCATTGTTGATTCTGTACATATGAAAATCAAGAATACACCTAAATTATATGTGCTATGGTGAGAGCTTCATTTTGTGAGACCACAAGTCAACTTGCTTCAGATCGATTCTGTTTTTTTTTTCCCAAGTGGTATAGACCACCCGTGCTTGCGGGTTCCTGAGCGTCTTACTGCGTGATAAGACGTAATACCCAATTGCTCTTCCCTCATTGAGAATCAAGGAGGATAGTATTTCAGAGGTTCCTTCCTTATTAGTGACCCAAGTTAGTGACTTAAAGGACTCTTTCTCTTCTGCTTCTCTGCCTCGTCTTGCTCTCTATAACAGTCACAGACTGAGATACCACTTGAACCCCTTACAATCTCAATTGCTATCGCTTTGAACCATTGGATCTTGTTAGTTTACATAGCAAGACATCCACCAAGCCTCGAAAGATGCGTTACCAAGACTGGGACGTTCTCATCTTTCCCGAGCATTCTAAGATTCCCATCCAAGAGTTCAAAACGTCTTGCCAAGTTATTCAAGATCCAGGCAAGTGGCATACCACGACGGTATATGTTTATTTGTATTCTACCCACTAACATGACTACAGAGCCTCAAATTCTCCAGCAAAACCCCCATCTTCTACCTACCGTTACATCTTTTATTCCAGGTCTTGTTGCTGGATCTGGTTTTCGCATCTCCATCCACAACTGGCATAGTCCCCTCAGCAGTCGGTATTTGGAGAACTTGAAAAAGCCGGCAGATGTTATCATTTTCGAGGCTCGTCTTTTAATTGATGGTAGACTTGCAGGGTAGAATAACATGTGAATTGTCGTTGATATATTGGTTGACAAGTCATAACAGGTCGAAATGGTTTGATGCAGCTGGTCCTTGGCCTAGCATAATTGACACGAGCATTGGTAATATCAGCCATGGGAATAAAAGCGATATATCTGACAGTTGCAGATCTTGACAAGATCGGTGAATTTGAGCCGCTCAGATTCCCTGCTTTCCATCGAGAGTTGCTTTCGCAAAGTCACTGGAATCCAGGAGATGATCTCGGACGACTGAAAGTTGTCATCGCCGAGGGCTTCTCCAGAAACAACATCGCATACTCTTTCGAAAGGATCAAGAACATTGTCGCGTTCTCCTTTCAGCATGCTCCACTTGGTACAGCCCTTTCTATTCCTTGTTGCGTTGAGTTGGGCTAAGCTAGAGACCATATCTAATATTTTGTATTTTCAGATGTTCTTGAACAGTCCTCTATTGCGTGGCCAAATGCAGCTATGTGGCGTCAGGTTTCTATCATGTCGCCCTACTATACTCAACAAGTTTCTCCTCAGCCACCCCAGGAGGAATCCCTTGAAGCGCATGGCCATTCCCCACGGCATGCAGTTCCAGTATTCAAACAAGCATTAGCAGCCACTTTTGGCTTGTCAAATCCAAACAATCAAAGCATATTTCCTAGATCCGCAAATTCAGATCCCTTCGTTGATACGCGAGGTCCGGCATTCACAGGCTGGAGACACTCCTCTTCTGATCTTTCGATGCCAGACTATGCAAGCTCTTCATCCCAACATACTAGCGTTCGTAATGTCAGCGATCCAATGCAGATATCTGACAAAGGAGAATCAACATTTCAAACTCTTCAAATGGCAGGTGCCTATGATCAACTCTGCGAAGCCTTGATTCCTTCAGCACCAGCTAATACTCCTCAAAACAATGCTACTCCGATAGCTGCGCCTACAACCCGAATTTCCTCGGCGAGGTCAGAGCCTACTCTTTGTACGTACACTAAATTTCGCTTGACCTACTCCTTGATTGACCTTTAACAGCCACCAAACCCAAGCCTGATGAGGAGGGCAAACACGCCTTGATGAAACAAGCGATCGCGGATAGCATCAAAAGCAAAAAAGAGAACAGCACTGGCACGAAGGCTGAGACAAACTCAATTGTCTCGATCACTGAACCCGTCCTCCGAGCCGTTTCTCAACCTACAATGACACTTGCATCAGCATCTGAATCTCGATCAGTATCTGTATCTTCCACGGTGGGCAACGCAGGCACAGTTCCAACAAAGCGTCCTCGAGTTGTAACCCCAGCTTCCACCCAAGTCGTTGATGATGATATCGACTCCAGAGGATCACCAACTGTGCGAAAGGTCTCTCGTGCCAGTATCAGTACCAAGTCAGAGCTCAGAGAGAATGAGCGGTGTATTTTGGATGGCCTCCAAAACGTTTAATCATTCTCACTTCAATTCTTCGTTATCATCCATTTGTATACCTTCAACTTTGTGCTGAGATGCCTGGTTGATATTCTTAGACCAATACCGAGTTTGACTCGAGGTTTGACGCGGTCGCATTGTCGCTAGGTTGCAGCTCATTTTTATATGTACAATATCGTTTCTAACATGCCTGAATCATTAAAGAGGCATAAATATCATGGTTAAAAGGCTAGTATTAGAGAACTATAAATACATGCTTCCACATTGACAAATTCATATCATTAATTTGCCAGAGTGTTTTTTGTTTGTTCATGCCTCGATGAGTTTTACATTGAGCGGGTATGTTGAGAAAACTTGAAAGTTGAAGTCATAAAATACGCCGTCGCTTATATGCTCCCAGCCTAAACGATCCGTGTAAAAGAAAAACCCTCCCACATAGTGCAATTCGGTCATTCCCTATGCCTCATCTTGACTAAACTGTGGATGAGGCCATGTTGTTGAAGTGTGTATATGTGAATCTGCGATGCACGATGAGGATATAAATGCAAGACGCCGTAGCAATGCTCGTGAATTCCAATTTCCTCCCTCGTATGCGTACTCGAATCAATACGTTTCGAGTCTTGAATATCGTCTCATGTGCTTCGTGTTGTGAAATTCATCGCCAAATTCGGTATGCCGAGTCGTGAAGTTATTGACTCTACCTCAAATCTAGTATCAATCTCGCATCTTTATCTCGCTCTCTCTCTGTCTCCTTGTCTCCGGTCACCCTGAGAGGTCTCCTGGTCCAACTCAACTAGTATGCTCATCCTCGTCCTTGTCCTCAACTCAGGATAACTGAGTTGAATGGGCGACTGCGTGGATAGGTGGGAGGCTATTTCTTCCTCGACGACGAAGTGGTCGATGTTATCTTGGATGTGGACATCAGGTCGCCAATGTACTTTTGCAGGAACTTGTTGTTGTTGTCCAGCTTGTCGTGCTCTTCTTTCACCGCCTCGATGCGGTTGAAGATCTCGAGGAGAGAGAGTTGCAGCGTTTTAGCGTGTCTGTTGGTGGCGAGTTAGCTGGTGTTTGTTTGAGGTTTAATTACGGGTTGTTTGGTTTAGTTTCTTTTCTCCAGAACAAGATGGCTTGACAGTTTCACTTGGATGCTCCAGCCGTGGAATGCGAACGGGGACAAGAATATAGAAGAGACCTACTCATTTAACTGCACCCTTGCGTCCTCAGACATCTTCTCGAGATCCTGCGAGCTCCGCCTGGGGCTCATGGCGCGCGCATCGTCCTCGTCGAAGATCTCCGAGCCTTCTGGTATCTCGACGTTAGGGTGCTCCCGAGGCACGATGATGGTGCCCGACGACTTGCGTGACACGAGTCTGGGGCGCTTGAAGGTATTGACGTCTTCGTCCACCGAGGAGGAGGAGGAGTATGGCTGCATTTCTGGGGTTGGTGTTGTGGTGTCTATGGATGGGAAGGGCTGTGTGGGAGGTGATGCCATTCTTTTTGGGTATGTGTATATAGTTGTACTTGTATTTGTACCGTATATGCGGTGTATAGAGAGGTTGGTAACGTGTAGAAGGAATGTAGGTAGGTAGGTAGGTAGGTAGGTAGGTAGGTAGGTAGGTAAGTAAGTAGGTAAGTATTGCTGTGTCACTCAACTGCTGCGCTGTGCGGCTGGCAGTGAGTGAGTAGCTGTTACGAAGTAGTGATTCGCTCCAGGATTTCGGTTTATTCTCCGCGTGAGTGGTATGTGGTACGGATAGCTACTCGAGTATTGTTCCTATGCTTGGTGGCGGATGTTGTTGGTGTAGGAAGACTCGAGGGTGAAGTTGTTTTGGTGTATGAAACTGTGATGTCCTCAAATCTACAAAATTGGGGGACCGGGTAGAGGAAGAGGCTCGTTAGTTAGGTAATGTTAGTTACAATATCGGTACGAACAGCGTCGTTCAAAGTGGAGGTGTGGAATAATAATTATGGATACCCGCACAGTAGTTTGAATGTGCAAGGCCCCTAGCCTGCAGTCAATAAATAATGGGGTCGGCAAGCAAGGACGCCACTGGGACAAGTGATGTTTTGGCGTGGCGAGGATGTGTGATGGTTGGCTGTATTTGGACCAGTTTTTTCCGCGGGCTCTCGTTGACGGATGCGATTTTGGACGTGGGAAGTGGAAGTTAGAAGTGGACATAAAGCTGGGAAGAGCCCCCTTCAAGTGCCTTCAAGTCCCCACCTTCAAGGAGCGATTCCTGATGCTGAATGCTTGATGCTTGTTCACAGAATCAAGCGAACACCCGATGTAGGTTGACCCTTGATATTGTGTCTACTGTACTGAGTGTAGGTACTGAGCGTGCTGAGTAAAAAAGTCGTGACTAACCATAAGCGTTCAAAGGTATGGATGGGTTTATTGTGGGGATTGGGCGATCTTGAACTTCTGTGCTGCTTCCTGCACGCCGGTTCCTCCTGCACAACCCTCCGGAATTCGAACGGTGGATTGTGATTTGTGAACTTGAGGCTTGGCAGTGTGTCTTCTGCCGAAAATGGTTCCGATGGTGAGGGTGAAGGAGAGAAAAGTCAGGATCCTTATGTTTGATGTTTGCGGATGAGTTACTTCCCTCCGGACAAATCTTGGATCTTGCTGGTGAACCTTGGTTCGACTCGCTTATTCCAAATATTATATGTCATGTCTTCGAGGAAGTGATACAACGAGAGGTGGATGTTAACTATAATAGTAAGTAATCTTAGGAGATACTAATGTCCAATATCTTTAGGTATACAACCAAGTGCGATATTGGTTATATGGTCACATGGTGAGGCTGGCTGATAATATGATCATACTAATATCACACAAGTCAAGGGATACTTACTTACCTAAGTAGACATCTCGCCTAAGAAGGAGATGGATAAACCTCCGTTAGCTTTGATTGTTAGCTTTATTGTTAGCTCTTCCAATGATGTATTTCGGGATCCGTCCGACGGGCTTCTTTGTGATTTAGAGTTCCAGGGGTAGGACAGAGACAGAGAACATCCAAGAAGTGCACCAACCATGCGTGACCAACCGGCGGACAAACCGTCCACTCGCTCGTCCAAACTCAGCTAACGACTTGCCTTGCCTCTGTTCACTCTAACCTATCATTTTCTATTGTTATCCAGCTAGTACGGTACATACTGCATTGTAACTTCCACCTCAACAGCATTCTTTTGATTCTTTCCTTCTTGCGATCCCAAACTTGATCCTCCTCGGTCGCTTCGTGTTACAAATTGAGCATCGAAATAGAGAGGGATGTTGTGCTGACAGGCAAAGTTGCCAGGTTTGACCCAGAGTGTGACATCATTTCTTGCTTCAGGTCATCTTTCACAAATTGAAGATCAACATACTTGGTCACCTTTTGGTATGAAAATCTGCGATGTTTCCCACTGTTCACTATTTTTGCCTTTTCCCCCTCACCAATCGTGCCACTGTTACTGCCGATTCTTCGGAGCCATTGATGGCCTTGCCTCAGCAGGCCGTTGCGGAAGGGAGCTCGTGGGATTGGATTGCATCGAGATCAGCATCATATCTTGCCCATTGCGTTCACCTGACGGTCATGTCCTCCTTTCGTCAGCCAATCCTCAATGACCAAATAATGGCCTTTTCAATTTGGCAAACCCTGGGACCTCCACGCAGGAGCGAGGGAAGATGCTTCCTATACCACGCGAACCAGTTTTCTCACCTATCACCCAGTTATATCTGCTGAATTAAGCTGCATGGCTGCCGTTTGACCACGAGCTCCGATCAGCGTATTTCCTTGCTTGCGACAGAAGAAAGTAAGGCTGCGCGATGGGATTTATTGTCTCTGGGTGCAATTTGTTTGTAGGAAGAGATTGGGTGAAGTCATGTTGTATTCAGAGACATTTTTATTCCTTCGGGGCAGGTGGTTCCCCGAGAGATCTTGACAGAACGTCAAGTGAGACAGGCTGATTCTTCAACGGCGAAGAACGAAGGCTGGCAGTTGAAGACTATCCCACCATACTCGTATGGTTCTCAAGCAAAGCGCTTTTGTTGATGATGGGGATCTTCAAGAAGATCAGCTCTCACAATGGCAGGTTGAAGCAATTCTCCAACAACCTCCGAACCATCGCCCCATATTATCTCTCACAGGTTTCATCGCGACCACACAGCTGCACCGAGGATCTTGTAACTTTCGGCATTAGCTGCAGCAGGACCTTGCGGGAAGTTTACACCACAAAGATTGTCAGACGAAACGTCATCAACGGCATGCAGGCAGTAAGAAATATGACCCCCGAGCAGCGGTGAGGCAACGCTCCGGTCACAATGTTATCATGCAGACTTAATGCCGGCTTTGTTTGGCATAGTTCCCGAGATTTTCATGGACTGCTCGTCACTCGGCATCGTCATGCCGATGATCTCTCGTTTGGTCAGAACGTCCTCAGATCCGTGCTTGAATCAGGTGACGGATATACTTTTTCCATACAAAGTATATCGATGTTGTGCTTATGGTAATGACATTTTAAAATCTTGCTGTACTTCGCACAATCATTTGCCATCGCCACAAGTTTGTCATCGTCCTCGCTGACATTTTCATCATCGTGGGCCACGGCGAGTTGAAGATCTTCTCATGGCGAATGATGAGCGACTCATCGGAAAGTGGAAGGTAAGGCGAACACCTCCGATGAAGTCCCTAGTTTAGATATGCGGTTCAGCCCAATATGTGGGGGTGCTCCTGTTTTCTCGGGATTGGAAATAGCAGTTATCGTTTTTTGTGGGGGTTATTTTCGTGGTTTGTGTTTGTGGTATAAAGAGGTCATTCCCACTTCTCGTACTTGCGTTGACTTACGAAAGGACAACTCGGTAGTTGCAAGTGTCAATTGATCTGCGAACTCATGCTCGAAAGTGCCGTGGTTCGATGACAAGATGGTGAGATATCGTTCAATTTCAAGCGAGTGATCGTTTCATTCATTCAGTCATTCATTTATTCTTCTCTATTTAACTTTGACGATGGTCGCGAAAGTTGTGACAACATTGCTTGTGGTTTTCTGCTCCTTCTCTTTAGCCACCATCACCTCGTATCTCTTGTATAGAAGCAATCTATGTTGCACGCTCCGCTTAAAACAGTGCGACTTGAATTTGGGCAGCAGATCTAGAACACACCGGATAGCGAGTACGCATTCCAAATTTAGCGAGTTAAGCCTTTGCCATATCATTCTTATTGTCGGTTAGTTCAAGCAAGCTAGGTATCTGAGATGTATGAAAATCATGGATTTTGTGATGTAGTATTTTGTTTTCTCATCCCTGTGTCAGTTTAGTCTCTAGTTGAGATTCGGTCAAGAAGAACAAGGCAGCCTCTGAACACCTCCAGGCTTCTTATAGCCATAGTATCCTAGAGGAAGGGAGTTCCTTTACAGCAGTTGTTAGCAGTAGCAGGAGAGAGCTACGATAAATCTAAATATATCTACTACCTTAGTTTGCAGCTGCAAGTTGACAGTGGGCGGTTACTGCTTCTGTGTCGGCATCAGATTACAAAGGAGATTGCAGCATTAAGTGGGTTCCTTGTGTGTTTGGGGTAGTGAAATCGAACTTTGCGTTCAATCGTGTACTTTCATCTCCTTGCTTGGTCATAGCTTGTCTACAAAATAGAGAGATGGTCTCAAGCTGGAATTCTACCTACCTAGTTTACTAAGATGTTCGAGATTGGCATGTATACTAGCGGTCTAGTGAGCTTGTGGCATTAATTTGTGGTAATTGGCGAACTTTCCTAGATGTATCATTTCGCTTCATTCGAGTCAAGAAAGTTAGGTACGTTTTGGGAGCGCACATGGGATCCAACATACAGGTGAAGTTGTAGAGCTGTCAGACTTCGATACGCAGTGCAATTGGCTGCTTCTCTCGTAACAATTCTAGTTTTAGGTTTATTCGGATTTATTTGTATCTAAAGATCGTTAGTTGATTATCGTGTTTGAGAGGAGATATATTTGTTGCAGTTGTTCGATGTTTTGGAACAGCATGGATAGGTAGGTAAGTATTGTGAGTCTTGTTGATATAGATAATTCCAAGTTCATCGTGAGATTCATAATATGAGTTTTTGAAACGCGAGTGAACTGTATTTGGTTAAATGGTAAGTCATTTCAATTAGAAAGAAGTCACTGATTTTTGTCTTTCGGTTCCCTTCTTTTAGTACCTTAATGAAGCTGTTGCAAGATATCGAGGACGCTGTCATCATGAACTCATCGTTGCTTATGAACAATAGAAAACAGACAGACGAGCTATAAAAATTGATATTTCTGCAAGTACTGTACCTCCGTATCAATAACAATTCATCAGCATGTTGTTGTTACCGCCAAATGATATATATCCTTGACATCAAACGACAAGCCTGTCCACCACCGATCATCTCTATTTACCCGGATAAGATACCTACCTCGCTTTACCCATATCTAGGTAGGTACATTCCCATCATACCCCTCCATCCATATCACCACTTCCCTGGGTTTCCTACACACCCCCACACAGTGCCTGTCGGGAGTGATAATAAATCGCAACGAAAATCCAGAGAAACTTCCGATACGATACCGGTACCTCAATGAACAACCTGTACCAATCTGTTGTACCGGTATATCAATCATCAAACGAAACAGCCGCAAGCCCCGGCCTGGTCTGGTCTAGATTTACCTAGTCTCGTTGTTGCGGATGGAAATGAAGATGAAGATGAAGATGAAGATGAAGCTGAAGCTGATGCGAGACCATCGGATGGAATGGTCAAACGAAACAAGCTTTTTTTTCTGACGTTACACACCATTTTGCATTCTGCATTTCGCATTTCCACATCACATTGTTGTGAATCTCCCATGTTTCTTCTGGCTGGCATGTATGGTATGGTATGGTGTGGTTAAGGTATGTGTATGCTTGCATGCATGCATGCAAGCAGAATGCTGCGAAATCAGGGCAATTGTGCTTTTTGTCCCTTGTCCCTGTGCGTTGCAATATTGATTGTAGATAGTCGTTTGATAAGCTTATTGCACTTCCAGGTTGTCCTAGTCCAATGACACAGAAGATGTTCTGAAGAATACCTAGGCTGGGGACCATTTGCATTTTGGATATACATATAGGCTCGTCTTCAATTCATTATTCATCTATGAAAACCACCCGTCAAAAGGAGAAACATATAGTCCATAGCTAGCCAAAACCTCGAACATGACATTCCACCATTCCACCCAAATCCAAAAGAACTTTTCACCCAGCTAGGTTAACCCCGAGAATTTTAGCCGGGCCACCTTTCCCTTTCGAGTCCCAAGCGAGCCTCAGTAGCGGCGATCTCCCGAGCCTTTTGGAGCTTAACCTGCTTTGAGCGAGCGAGCTGAGCTTTTTTGGGGTGGTACACGGCTGGGCTGGGCTTTGGGAAGCCCGCTAAAGGATTTTGAACGTCGGTCGCTGTGCCGCCGTTTCTGCTGAACCCCCAAGCCCAAGCAAGCAAGTAAGCACACCCACACTCACTCACTTACCTTGCCCTGCTCTGCTCTGCTCTGCTCTGCTCTGCCCTGCCTTGTTCCCTGACCGTTTTTTTCTGGCAGTTGAAGCCTTGTTCAATCTGTCTGGTCTTGTACTGTATATGAGGATTGCATTCGTTTCGTCCTCCTCACCACGTTCGTTCACGTTCGCGATACAGAGAGATTAGAGGGAAGAGGAACGCTTTGTCGACCCTCACGCGTTAAATTACCTGGTCGTCCTGGTCCCAACGTATATCTCACCACCTACCTACCTACCTACCTACGATCCGATAAGCTCTCCACCACAGATATCCACACACAAACACGCACAATGGCGAGGCTCACTCCTATTGCCAACCTCAGCATCATCGCTATTGTTCTGAGTCTTTTCACATTCACACTTGCGGCCTCCTCCTCCTCCTCCTCCTCAACCACGCCAACAGCTACGACAGGGAGTACCTCCACTCCTACAGGAGCAAGCATCTACCCCGGTGGCACGAATTGGGCATATGTTGGGTGCTATAATGAGACGACGCTGTATAACAACACGAATGGGCAGAGGGCGTTGAATGGAGGGTTGATTGAGGCGAAGGATACCATGACTGTGGAGTTGTGTCTCAATTATTGCCGGGGAAATGGTTACTCGTATGCGGGATTGGAGTATACTCGGTTCGTCCCTCTTCCTCCTTTATCCTGAGTGGTTTTGCGTAGGCCAATTTGCTGACGGAAATAGGGAATGCTATTGCGCTCAGTATCTTTCGTCCCTATCAACACATCTCCCAGACTCATCGTGCAGTCTTCCGTGTATGGCGAACCAGTCTGAGATCTGTGGTGGTTATCTGGCATTGAGTGTGTACAAGGCGAAGAGTGCAAGTGCAGTTGGGGTTGGGGTTAATGTCAAGCCTGAATCGGGGGTGGGGAGTTTGCTGGCACTCGGGATTGCCTTGACTGTTGCTTTGGCTTGGGCGTGAGTGGGAACGGAGTCGTCAGGAGTATTCAAGACGATGACGACCACCGTGGGAATTTGGAGAGTAAAGTAGACCCGGTTTTAATGTTGGAGTAATGGATGTGTATATTTGTTGGATTGGTTCGGAATGGCTACCCTGGGTTGGTATGAGGCAGAAGGCTTCTTCGGTATAGACGGCTACTTTCTAGATTCGAGAGGCCAGTCGAGGAAACAAAGATGGGGCGAGACCATAGAGGCTTGCAGGGCCTAATAGGACTATCTTTCTATTAGCAGCATTCGGTATTGCGAGCTCTGTCAATACACATTGGGAGCTTTTGAGTGTGCTTCTTAGGTGTATCTTGGTGAGATGGTGTATACAGATTAGCCATGTTATAGACTTTGTTTCTTCATCAGCCGAAACCATTTTTGGATTTCGAAAACTCAATCCAGACACAGTAGAATTGCATGTAAGTTGTTTCCTATGATAAATCACGCCTTATGGTGTAATCAAATTACAGTGTGGAAGTCGCAGGCTTCGTTGACCCCACTAGAAAATAATTTCTCCCCCACCATGTACTCATGCTTCAATAACTCACTCTTCCAAGCACTATCTCACTCACTCACCACCCACTCACACGCTCATTCATACCATTCTATCTCACGTTCCCTCCGCTCAACTCTCATTATTCCCACATTTCATTCACACACTCATTCACAATGCCTGCTCCTCCTACCACTTCCACTCCTCCCAACCCTCCACTCACACCAACACCCATCCTCCTCCTCGACGGCGGCCTCGGCACCACGCTCGCCGACTCACACGGCGTCACATTCGACGACTCCACGCCCCTGTGGTCCTCCCACACGCTACTCTCGCCCTCGGGACGAGACCTGCTTCAGCGCGTACAGACGGATTTCGTGCGCAATGGTGCTGACGTGCTGCTCACTGCTACGTATCAGGCTTCGTTCGAGGGCTTCGGACGCTCGGGTGTTGTGGGTGAGAGGGAGGCGAGGAGGCTGATGAGGGGTGCGGTGGTTGTTGCTGGGAAGGCGTTTGAGGAGGGGAGTGGAATAGCGAGGAAGGAGAGGAAGGGGAGAGTGGTATTGGGTCTTGGTGCGTATGGTGCTACTATGCTACCGGGCCAGGAGTACAGTGGTAATTACGACGACGAGCATTCTAGTATCGCTCAGTTGAAAGACTGGCATCTCCGACGCATCCGAGCTTTCTTTCCCGATCCTAATGGTGAAGAGGAAGAGGAAGAGAGATGGGAGAAAGAGAAGTGCTGGGAAGGTGTAAATATGGTGGCTTTTGAGACCTTACCTAGGATCGATGAGATTCTTGCCGCGAGAGAGGTGATGGCTTCTTTGCCTAAGCTGGAGGGAGGAGAGAGGGACTTTTGGATCAGTTGCGTGCTTCCTGGTGAGGGGAACAAGTTGCCTGATGGTTCTGATATCAGGGCTGTTGTGGGTGCTATGTTGGGAGATAGAGAGGGTGCGGGGAGGCCGTGGGGGATTGGGATTAATTGTACGAAACTTGGGAAAGTGGGAGGGATTGTGGGGGAGTTTGAAAGTGCTGTGCGGGAGTTGCTTGGTGCGGATGATGGACAGGGCAATTGGCCTGCGTTGGTGCTGTATCCGGATGGGACGAGGGGAGAGGTTTATAATACTACTACGAAGGTATGGGAGCTGAAGAGTGAGGCTGGAGAAGTTGGCAATGAGGTTAGTGTTTTCCTCCCTCCATTTTGTCCCTTTCTTATTCTTGGGATCCTTATCCTTGTCTTCCTGTTACTAGAGAAATGTAAATTGACACAAATTAGAAATCATGGGATGCGACTCTGTATGAGATTGTGCAGAGGATTCGAGAGAGAAACCTCTGGAGTACCGTTGTGGTCGGTGGTTGTTGTAAAGTCACGCCTGGACATATTGGGAGCTTGAAGAAGAGATTCGATCCGAGCTCGAAGTGAAAAAAAATGAATAAGAGACTGGATATACCAGAGAAATTCTGGGTTCACAAGAAAGAGATGAATCTCTTGCTCAACCACACTGTATGTCTCGCTTATTCGTGGACACATGCACAATACTTTGTTACTGGGGAAGTTGGTCACTCGCTCTAGTGCATCGTGTACTTGCCTGTTGATTCTGTTGGTGGTGATCGAGGTTTAGAGATACCCAGTACACGAGCATGAATTTGTATCGGTAGATGAAGCAATACTTCAGCATATTCGTAAGTATCCAACAAGTCGACTAGCTCTATGGAAGCAGGAAAGAACCAAGAGATAAGAGAGCACTGCATGTGCAACTACATGATAGCTAGATTCTTCTCATGCCTGAGAGGGCCGAATAGAATAAATAGCAATCAGTATTTAACGTTCAAGATGAACTTGACCCATTCGCCCGGTGAACACTTGTATAGCACGGCATCATGGGTGACGGGTATAAATATCTGTCGTCATCGTCACGATCGCAATATATCAAACAACAGGGCTAACAGCATGGCGGATCCATTGTCTTGAGGTTCTTATTTTGTGTAGGTATTTTCTGGTCCTTTGTTTTTGCGGCTGGGAGGATGCATAGGCTTGGGTTGCATTGCGTCGTTATTTATGAGATAACGAGGTATTTTTGAATTTGTACAAAGTCGAGTCCACCGGCCATTCTCATTGTCATCTTCTAAGTTCCAAGTCCTTGGCTTTGCTGTGCTGTGTTGTCGTTAACGTTAACGTTAACCCGTGAGCGACTGCTGTCGTCGACGGGAGTTTCCAATCGTTATTGCCATCACCACACGTATGCCGTCGTTATATCTACATGGGCAATCTTGCCTCCAGCCCTCCAGAGCATTCTTGTGCTCATCGGCGTTACCTATGTTCCTAACCCGAGTTCGTTCGGCGCTTTCGTTGAGAGTAGAGCATGCATTGTAGAGTGTTAAATGCTGGAATCCCATCCCGGTGCTCGAATTCTTCTCCGTCGAAGTGCGTATGGTAGGTATGGTCTGGTGAGTGGGGATGGATTGATAGGCGGTATATATGCCTTTTTAGAGGAGAGGAGAGAGGAAATAGAGAGGAGGGACTGTGGATTAAGTATGGTGAATTAGGTATGGGATAGGTTGCGTAAAGGGAAGGCAAGTGAGAATATATCCAAAATTGAAATAATCAGCAAATCATCGATTGAAACTACCTACCTAGCCTTCGTCAATCCTTACGCTTAAAGACATATGGAGAGGCACTTCTTTTCTACAAGCAAGAAGAGTCGTTTCAACAAGTTCACCAACTCATCGAGTCTGATCGATTGATGTCATGGCGGTTTGTTTGTCCTTGGATTGCTTTCGGTGGTTTGCAGGTCGGTTTGCAATCCATGCTTGATTGTGACGTGCTGAATTTTATGTAGCTAAGTGCAAGGGTTTTCGCTGTATTGTAGGTGTTTATACTTTTCTCTTCTTTGCTGTCAAGGTTTGATGCTGCTGTCATTTGACTCGGTTCGGTCTTTATACTGGTGGGTGAAAAAGAAGCGAGAGATTTGGATTGATGTTTGAGTTTTACAGCTACAGGTTTGATTCCGAATCTAGATGGCCTTTTTAGAAAATAAGCATTCAAAAGTTTGTCTTGGAGTATAACATCCAAAAGCACTCGGTCTTGTCACTTGCATCTTTAATCGTCTGTCCTGTAGATTATTGATATGTTTGTTGGTCATTGAGCGTGCTACTTATATTTCCGAGAAAAGCATTATTTGTAACTTGTTCGAAAATATAGTGAAAGGAGTTCATCATTATAAAATCGCAAGTCTCTTCTAGGTTGTGACTTGGTATCTCTTGCTAGTCTATTGTGAAGTTCTTCAGGGAGAAATCAAGGCCATGTTATTGCCAGGGACCTCAAAGTTGTTGAATCGTAGGTATATAAGCACACTGCGAATCGTCATCTGATTGGCATGTTATATACAAACTCACCATAGAACAACCAAAGTATGCCTTGTAGCTATGATATAATTTCACTTGGTTGTGTTTTCGTCCACGGTGAGCTTAGAATGTAGATCCACAATAGCGTTTTCTGGAATCTTGTATTCAGAAGATTGTGAGTTGCCTTGCGCTTTACGGCAGAGATTCGAAAGCGAGCAAAATAACCTGCAAAAAAGATAGTACTATTGACAGTGTCTCTGCCGTCAAGTTCCAATTTGCTGCCATGGCCATTTGCGCTGTTGGATCTCTGGCGAGAGGTACCAATGTTCCCTTGCCTATGTATACACAACAGAGAAGAAAGATCATCCTTGCTGCAAGAGTATTTAAAAGACAGGTAAAGCGAATTGTATCTTACATTTGAAACCGGCAACTCAGCAGCAGAACTTATGATAAATCTCATATCCTCGACTTGGTATCTTAGGGTTTGCAGGCATGAGATCAGTGTGGGTATTTATAAAGCGCGCTATGAGGCGAGTCTCAAAATTTAGTACGTGAAAAAATGAGAAAGTGAGTAATAACGTGTAAAAGTTTTTAAAGAGGATGAAAGACGAGGAGATATCATTTGTAGCTTGAAAAACCAATAACCACTCAAAATACCAAGCATCTTCAGGTGATGGAGGGAGTGATATGCTAGTAGGTATGAGCAGTTCAATTAAGTCTACGATGGACCAAGAAAGCTAAGGTATAAATTTTCGTCTTCCGTAGCTTGCTTAATTATACAAAATAAGTAGTTTGAAGATACCCAGAGCAAGTTTGGGAGATTCACATGAGTATTAAGCTTCTTTAGATATGGGCTCAGAGACTTTAATGAACCACGAAGTACGGACCAACTTAGAGGCTTGTTGGATCAGTAGTAAGGCAATTGGTATCAGAATGGACATAGAGCTCATTTGGTAGAATCGAAAATAACTGTTAGGTATCTTCTTGCTGTCATTCAATTTCGCGGACAGATAATCACAGCAAAGTTTTGATGATCTTATAAAGGTGACTTTCCTTATAGTTTTCCAAATATATTGCCTTCACCGAAAATCATACATGAGTATTGATCCTGCACCTGGCTGAAAATTCTTTATCTTGCATGCTGTTTGTATACCTAACATACAACAGCATCGATGATTTATGGCTCCTTCTGCAGTAAGGTATCTGTCGTTTATCAGGAGGCGAGACACTGGATGTCTGAATCTTCAGCTCCGTACGCCACAAATTTGAGAGCAACCCGGAGCCTCAAAAGTCAAGCACAAGCAACTAATCCTGCAAGATTGCTTGGGTTCTCGTCTTGCCTTTTCCAGACTTCCCCCGCAATAATGCTTGAGACGCCGGAAGTTTGCATAGGGCTGAGTAAGGAACGCAAATTTGCCTGACGTGAGAAGCAAGCCAACTTGTCAGCTTACTATATACAGGGCCATCTAGCAACCCACATCTGTGCACCGAGGAGCTCTTATGAAGCTTGACATAAGGTTTATCTCGGCAGCTTGTCGAATCACTGGAATGAAATATCGTCCAAACTTTGGCCGTTTTCAGAGATCGCCAAGTCTTGATAGTGGAGGTAGAGGAATGAATACAAGAGGTCTCAAACCCCGCTGTCGCTGGGGTTGACCGTTTTTGTGCAATCCCAACTTTGACCACCTAGTCCGATGAAAACGCAATGAATGCGCAAAATTATGGGATGATAATCAGATCAAGTCATGTTTCAGATGCATCCCATCAATTGGACCAAAATAAATCCAAGTTTGTAACATAAGTCACGCTTTCAAACAGCTAAGCAGGTATAGACAAATATCAAACTGAGACAGACTTCTATGACCTACCTTTTCCATTATTGTCCTACCGTGGTAAATGCACCAGAGACATCTTGATTGCAGTAAAACACCACGAGGCTCTTTGTGTATCGGTGATACACCGCTATTCACACTTTGAAGCTGCAAGCAAGCACCGAGACATCGCATCAGCAAACACATCTTGCAGCTGTGGCTGGAGAACATGGTTTACAAACTGGATATCGGACTGGGTATGGGTTGTGCATCACCGGGACATCTCTTCCACTCCACACCTCGTGTTTGCGTATCGCCCGTATTGACGGTGTTCCCGCAATCGCAGAGACAGATTTGCCTCATCGGTGCCACAGCGTCAAATGCATCGAACGAGACTTTCTCTGGATTCCTTCGTATGGGAGACGAAAATACAAGCTGTCGTGGCTAGGGACTGAAGTTCCTAGGTCTTGGCTTAGTCCTGTTCCTGGCGTACTTTGTAGATCATGACCTAAAAATACCTTGAATTGTGGCGCTAATGGAGGCTGCGCATTTTCAAGCATCTCGTAGCCACCCACTAAGAACCTTTTGAGGCGTTGCCTGAGATGTGTTTTGACTGATTCAGAAACTATTCCCAGAGCCGCCTTTGTTGACAGGCTCAATTGAGTGGTAAGAATCCGAAAGTTGAGAGGAACCAAGCAGAAGTCAGCATTAGGTGTCGTGGTGAGAGAGAGCTAAACCGCCAACGTAGAAAATATGCCTTATTGACAGCGGTGATGATGCACTAACTCTCAATGCCCCAATAAGCATTCACCTCAGCCTTCTTACCCTGGTGCTTTCCCTTGTTGTCAATGCGGTCAGTCGATTCGCTTAGACGTTTCGTGTTGAAAGCCCCCCAAAGGTCCAAGGTCCCATGCATACCTCGAGCTGTTCAAATACTTCAAACCTGCCAATCCATTCAGCTCATCCCATCTCACTTGCATCTCTCTACTTTGTCTCTGCACTCGTTCTTCTGCATATCCATCTCGCAGATTTCAGCTTGCTACTCGCTTCTTTCATTGACAGTTTCTCAGTAATCCATTTGCCAGAGCAAACATGTGGTAAGCTTCAATCCTAACCAGCATCTTGGACGCCCCTTCAAATCAAGGAGAGCCAAACAGCTAATATCTACATTTCAGTGGTATTTTCGGATACATCAACGTTAGTACCTCCATCCAACACTTCTCTTGCAGAAAACGCAAGGCTCATTGAGCAGTTACCCCCTCCTTTTTCCCCTCACCTGCGGCTGAAAGCTGGTGCTGATCTTCTGGTTACAGTATTTGGTGGAGAAGGATAGACGTTACATTCTCGACACTCTCGTCAATGGTCTTGCACGTCTCGAATATAGAGGATACGATTCCGCTGGTTTGGCGATAGACGGTGACAAGAGGAATGAAGTCTTTGCATACAAGGAGGTTGGAAAGGTTGCCAAGCTAAAGCAACTTATTGAGGATGAGGCTCCAAATTTCGACAAGGTTTTCGACTCCCACGCAGGTATTGCACACACAAGATGGGCCACTCACGGTCCCCCAAGCAGAGTCAAGTAAGTCATCGCACATTCAAGATCGGAGGAATTTACTAATCCATCACAGCTGCCATCCACACAGATCAGACCCAACATGGCAATTCTCAGTCGTTCACAACGGAATCATTACCAACTACAAGGAGTTGAAGACCCTGTTGACTTCTAAGGGATTCAAATTTGAGACCGAGACCGATACTGAATGTATTGCAAAGCTCGCCAAGTACCTATATGATCAACACCCAAGCATTGGGTTCACAGATTTGGCCAAGGCTGTTATCAAGGAATTACAAGGTGCCTTTGGTCTTTTGATGAAGTCCGTCCACTACCCACACGAAGTTATTGCAGCAAGGAAGGGTTCTCCTCTTGTTATTGGTGTCCGAACAGAGAAGCGCATGAAGGTTGACTTTGTTGATGTTGAGTATACCGAGGATGGACCACTGCCAGCTGAGAAGGCTTCCCAAAACGTTGCTTTGAAGAAGTCAAACGTCGGAAATTTTCTTTCTGCAGGTAATCTCGTTGCACCACCAGACAAGTCTCTTTTACACAGATCCCAGTCACGAGCATTCATGACTGAGGATGGAGCACCGATGCCAACAGAGTTTTTCCTTTCTTCTGACCCATCGGCGATTGTCGAACATACCAAGAAAGTCATGTATCTTGAGGACGACGATATTGCGCACATCCACGAAGGTTCTCTCAACATCCACAGATTGACAAAGGCGGATGGCTCTTCAAATGTCCGTACCATCCAAACTTTGGAGCTTGAGCTCCAAGAAATCATGAAGGGCAAGTTCGAGCATTTCATGCAGAAGGAGATTTTCGAGCAGCCTGAATCCGTGGTAAACACGATGAGAGGCCGTCTTGATGTGGAAAACAAGACAATCACCCTGGGAGGTCTTCGATCATACATCTCAACTATCCGTCGATGCCGCAGAATCATCTTCATTGCATGTGGTACAAGTTACCATTCGTGTATGGCCGTCCGAGGTGCGTTCGAGGAACTCACCGAGATCCCAATTGCTGTTGAGTTGGCTTCGGATTTCTTGGATAGACAGGCACCAGTATTCCGTGATGACACCTGTGTGTTCGTTTCGCAATCTGGTGAGACAGCCGATTCTTTGATGGCACTGAGGTATTGCCTGGAGCGTGGTGCTTTGACCGTCGGTATCGTCAACGTTGTTGGATCATCCATCTCACTCCTCACCCACTGTGGTGTGCACGTCAACGCTGGTCCAGAAATCGGTGTTGCATCCACAAAAGCTTACACTTCGCAATTCGTCGCCATGATCATGTTTGCCTTGTCGTTGAGCGAAGACAGAGCTTCTAAGCAAAAGAGACGCGAGGCCATTATGGATGGTCTGGGACAAATTTCTGGTCAAATCAAAAAGATTTTGGAACTTGATCAACCTATCAAGGAACTTTGCGCCAGAACCTTCAAGCACCAGAAGAGTTTGTTGCTTTTGGGCAGAGGCAGTCAATTCTCGACTGCTTTGGAAGGTGCACTCAAGATCAAGGAAATTTCATATCTTCATTGCGAGGCTGTTATGTCTGGAGAGTTGAAGCACGGAGTTTTGGCTTTGGTTGATGAGAATTTGCCCATTATCATGATTCTCACCCGCGATGATATCTTCGCGAAGTCTTTGAACGCTTACCAGCAAGGTATTTATTTTGTTCCATCCACATGAATTTCACTAACAAAGGACTAGTTATTGCACGTTCGGGCAAGCCTATTGTTATTTGCAACCCAGATGACGAAGAGTTCAAGACTGGACAGGCCGAGAAGATCGAAATCCCAAGGACCGTCGATTGCTTACAAGGTCTCTTGAACGTCATTCCTCTTCAGCTGATGGCCTACTGGCTTGCAGTTGCTGAGGGTTTGAACGTCGATTTCCCACGTAATTTGGCAAAGTCTGTGACTGTCGAATAGATGGCTTGTATTATCTTGGGTCTGTTTATCTGTTATTAGCGAATTGGGAAAAAAAAGAATCATGGACAGGAATGGGTTTATGGCTTTTGGTTTTGCTTGTTAAGATGGCTCTTTACGAAGGGCTCACACAGCTTAGTGGAATGAATCACGTTGATCAGTATATTTTGGTTTTGAATATCATTTTTGACTATATCGGCGTCGGCTAAGACGCCTTTGACTTATCACTCATGAGCAAGCCGCTCTAGTAGCTTCATTTGGGCACTCGGCATATATCATTTGTTTCTGAAGTCAATGGTACCTGTAGTGTCTTTGCCTACGCAGCAAACATCAACTATCCAATATCTAAAGAACAAGGTAGCATTTACAATTCTTTCAAGCATTCGTGGTCACATTAAATTAATCCTACCCATACATCTGAGTCAATAATCAACAGCTCAATGTAGCATTTACAATTCTTTCAAGTATTCGTGGTCACATTAAATTAATCCTACCCATACATCTGAGTCAATAATCAACAGCTCAATGTAGCATTTACAATTCTTTCAAGTATTCGTGGTCACATTAAACTAATCCTACCCATGCATCTGAGTCAATAATCAACAGCTCAATGCACCTCTAAAACCGGTCCATCAACCGGGACCTCCATCTCTGCCTCCAGAATCTCCTGCTGTATCTCTTCTGCCTCGATAGCCTCTACTGCTTCCTGCATCACACCACACCGTTAGCCAGTTTTTAAATTATATTTTTCGCTCATCAGCGAGTTTTCAATTGCTCACCTCGTGCATGGCGTCACATAGTATACCGATTGCTAACACGGCTGCTGGCTGACTTGTGCTTTGGGACGAAGAAGGAGGCGAGTCAACGTAGAAGGATACAGGAACGCCTTGTCGTAACCACCAGCACTCTGTATTCGTGCTGTCGTTGAATTTCCCTAGCTCTTCTTCTTTGCTCGTGCCTGTGGATGAGTTGGTGGTCATGCGTAGTGTGCAACCTGGCGCGAGATAGGTCGGGACGAGGAGCGTGTTGGTGGTGAATGTGTGTGTGAGTGCTGGTTTCTGCTTTGCGTCCTTATTGTCGTCTGTGCTTGACAACGATGACGATGGAGATGAGGATGAAACTGGGGGAAACGGGATCGTGAGAGATGAATGGCTTGGTGCGTGGAAATGCCCGATTCCCATGCCGACTTGTGGGAGGAACTGCATCACGTCCCAGAAGACGTGGTTCCAGAAGGATAGAATCGCTTGCTGCCAGGCCGTGTGGCGGCTCTCGTCTTCTTCTGATGCTAGGTCGGGGTTTGGTGTTGGTGTCTCGCTGTGTAGGGGGATTATGGCTGTTTTGGGTGCGATTGTTTGTTCTTCTTGGGATGAGGTTGATTCTGTCTCGCTGACTCTTTCATCGTTGTTGTTATGTTCATTCTGATTCTCAGGCTCATCTTCGATCTTGCTCTCATCCTCATCCTCATCATCGTCCTTGTCCTCGATTTCGGTTGTTGCTAGAGGCGCCTCACTTTCCAAGTCCACGACATCTGAGACTTCCACGCTCTCAACTTCCTCCTTTTCAGCTCCCGTCTTCTCATCCCCTGTCTCACTAGCATTCTCTCCCTCCGCTAACACCTTATCCTCGGCTATTCTCTTCTCCTGAGTCTCTCTCATGAACCTTCCAATGCCGACTTCATCACAGCCATACGTCTCATCCGGGACAAAGCACCACGCCAGACGCAAGTAGTGCGCTACTGTCACCACAGCCGGGGAGTCTGAGAAATCAACCATCCGGAAGGGAGGGTTGAGTTGCTCCCATATTGTGTTGCCAGTTAGGGTGCGTGAGGTGAACATTTTGAGTTGTGTTGAACAGGAAAGTTTAAAGGGGAGTTAAATGGTTGAGAATAATGAAGTCTTCAATGAAAGAGAGTAAGTGTAATATATGAGAGTGAAATGTAGGATGAGGGTGGCCTCTTTGACTCATGAGGCTGACTTGGTTCGGCGTATTTAGGCAGCACCACCCCCCTGGATTTATGCCTGATTTTGTAGGATCTTACCGAGCCTCGAGGACTTTTGGGTTATGGGAATAAAATATTTCTGTTATTGTTGAAATATAGGTATTAAAACCTGTTTCGCACTTCTTTTTTCTTCCAGAACTTTCTACTCATCGAAATACTAGCAGGTGTTTTGGAGGGATTTTATTTTGGAGTTCTTAAGCGAGGTTCGTTCAATGTCACACAACCTGAACCAATGACCCAGTTCTGATCTATCAAGCTTTAGATAAGATCCTTACATCCGTGGCTTTGGAAATTTGCACTTCTCATTAAGAGAAAAGATTTGGAAATATACAGTAATGTTCCTCCCGAACTCTTTTGTAGTTTTGAGGCTTCTGGAAGTGAACTAAGCGCACACTTGTGGAAAACGTTATGTGACGTACACGTGTGTATTTACAAGTGAGAAGGTACTTCCCGTAGCTTCTTGGGGAAATGGGTGGGGCACGTCAAAGGCCCCCAACTCCAAGTCGAAAGAAGAATAAGAGTAAAGCATGTTCAGGAACCTTCTACAGGCCATGATGTACGCAAAGCAGTGAGTCAGTCGGCCAACTCGCAAATCGAAGTAATTTGGAGGACAGGGAGTAGATGCGGAATAAGTCTATGGATTCGTAAAACAAAACATTGAAAATAATTTCCTTCCGTTCAAGCAACAATGTTAAGCCTCGCCAAAGTGACATCTACTTTGTCACCTCAATAATAGGACCATTATACCGATGTCTTCCGAACCAAACGAAAAAGATGATTCCAAAAGCAACCCAACCACCAAGAACCACGGTCGAGTAGTTCATGTTCTGTGCAGTCACCGGCTCCATGGATGGGAATGTACTGAACACAATTGCAAGCAACAGCCAACAAATCGCAATAGCATTGATGATGAGCCCACGAGTGCGACCCATACTCCACGGTCCGAATTGATGGTCTTCCAGACTTTTTCTCCCATGGGCTACCATGTATACGATTGGAAGCAGATAACTCAAGTACATCCCCAGGATTGCCATACTCAGAATTGCATTGAACGCCGTGCTATTGCCGAGGTAGATTAGCCCCAGAAGCATTTCCAGCACCGTGATGAAGACGATAACCCTCACGGGGATCTGCAATTTCGTGTTGACCTTAGCGAAGTAGCTCGAGAACGGTGCAGCGGAATCTCTCGCAAAAGCCCAATAAGTCCTCGAAGTTGATGTCAACCCAGCAGCGTTTGCGAACACTGCTGTCAAATTGATAGCCAAAGTCATGAGCGTAGCTCCAACAGGACTTTTTGTCGTGTTAAGGAAGAGCTGGATGAAAGGGAACCCGGTGGCTGTTGCCAGGAGATCGTTCAAGTTTCCGAGAGAAAAGAGGAGCATCAGCGCCCAGCCGAGTCCGATGATGCCGTTGATGACTACGCTGCCGACCATGGCGATTGGAACGTTCCGAGTTGGCTTAGGCATCTCTTCTGCGAGATGGCATGCAGCGTCGTATCCTAGAAATGGGTAGACAGTGCTCAACAGACCAACCAGCCAAGACACACCATCACTTGACCACTACAAAGGCATTAATGAGTGCAATTGCAGGATTTTTTGTTTTGAATGGTATACATACTCCACTTGTATTACTGACTTCCACAAACACATAATGTGCATCATGCTTCGGCGCCATTACCCCAAAGACAATCATGAACGCGGCAAAGCCGACAATGTGGAATATTCCCGCAGCTAGGTTTGTGTGTGGTAGGATTTTTGATCCCCATATGTTTACTGCAGCAGAGTACAGCAGGATGAGCCAGTAGAACAGCATACCTTGCCATCTCTGCGGGACATATGAGTCGAGGTGGTTGAGAGTGATCAATGCTTGGAATTGAAGTCCAGCAGCAAAGGCAGCTGATGCTGTCAAGACGATTTGTCCACCAATACTAATCCACTGTGGTTCCTGTTAGTTCCGCAGTTCCTGAACTTTGGAATATGATTGGGACTGCTTGAGATACAACTTACTCCTGTCACCCAACTTGCCACCAGTTTCTGCTTTGGGTTTGCCATGGCGTGTACCCAGTGGTATTGACCTTTCGAAATCAGCATATTTATATTCCCCGAGATGTGTCTTTGTAACTTACCTCCGGCAGTTGGAATAATCGATGCGATCTCACCAAGTGAGCAAGCAATGGCAATAGAACCCAAGAAACTTATGATATAGTTGTAGAAGAGGCATGGCGCACCACCTGTTATTATTTCAGATCAGTTTCGCTTCCAGTGACGCAAGTGTCATTGTGAGTTTTGCATACCGTTGATGAGAGCGGCTGCAACGACAGAAGTAACTGTAGGTTGGAAGTTAGAATGCTTTGAGAGTAATGATTGAAATTAATCGTCAACACTCACTCGCTTCCCAAGTTGCCATCAGAGCCAGGCAGAGCGCGCCAAGTGACCAGACAGAGAAATCCTTTCGAAGCTCTTCCACCTGGCCCTCTGATTGTGCTTCTTCTTCATCATTTTTCGACGCTGATGAAGTGTATTTGTCAGATTTTTCGAAGAGTTCAGTCTCTTTCGAGGCGTGTATGTCGACAGCCATAGCTCGAAGATGAGTGAAATCACTCGTTTGATGATACTTATTCCTCGAAAAATCTCAGTCAAGCAGTGGTCAACAAATATATGAACTTGGGAGATTATCTAGCGCCCTTATGCACTGTTAAAGTAAGACATCGGCCCTGTATTGCGGTTCTGTTCCGTCATGAGGAGGTCCATGTTAGAAGTCATATCTATTATCCCCTCAGGGGCTGTACGAAGTCTGATTACTTTCTAGCCATTCAAGTTGTGGGAAATCCCGGTTATGCTATAACAAGCGGGGCGGGACACCGGGTATCTTTCGGATCTAAGATACCGGTTAACTACAAGATAATTAGAGATCCGACCATTTCAACGGTTGGCTTGAGGACGCCTGGAAGCGGTAGCTGAATTCAAGGTTAGATATGGGGTGTGTAATACTTTATGTTTAAAAGAATGATAGGGTACATGTTTTGAGTTGCTCTTAAGCTCTCACTTCTAGTTCACTTCTTCAAATCGATCCAACAGACCACAGCTCATAAGAAGATTTATGCAAACATGGAAGTTTCGGAATACAAGAATCAATACAGGCATGTATATGTAAAATGCCAGGTTCTCAGCTTACTGAATATTGAGACATCCCTGGAGTATAGGGCAAGCACTATCAGAGTTAAAGGATTGCACAGGAGGGATAAAGTACAATACCGCATTTACGAAAATAAGCACCCACTAGAATCGTGAGAGGAGACTTATAGTGCTTCATATCAATTTAGTCGGAGGTCAAAAATTGCCCAAACACCTGCTCAACTATCATTCGTTAAAGGCGTGCTTTCCTGGGGAGTCGCTAAGCAACATCCAGCTAATCATTGAGAAATCTGTTTTGTAAAACACCGCCTTGATATCAAGCTGCTCCCAGAAATATTGTTGCCTGTCTCTGAAAGACCGCAAAAACTGGTGTGGACTCAGAGAAGGAAATCTTGGAAATGTAAATGCTGAGATTGATCACCTTCGACGCAAATCTAGGGAGTTTCCTACTCTTCGGGAACAAGATCGCGAGGATGAATGGAACTGTCCAAGGGGATTGTTCTTGTTTGGACTCTGTTGGATAATGGAGTCATAGCTATATCAAATAACATATCTCGTGGGAAAAAGTTGTCGTCTTTTCTAAGGGTCGCCTGATCCAACCTCAAGAGACATTGGTTGATATAATGCATGCGTAAGGTACTATCCTGGGCGGTATGCTCATAGACATATTTGAAGATCCAAGTTGAAACTCGTGCCTTGCGATTGATCTTGGCGATAGCATCGAGCACCACATTCTGGAGCCGAGGTATAGCAAACTTATCAGCAAGTACCCATAGCTCATGCAATCCAAGGAACTCTTTGGTCTCACTCTCGATACGCTCTTCTTTGTCTTTTTCTTCATTCTCCTTGATATGGTCGCCATCTAATCCAAGTGGTTGGATCTTCTGGGTATAGAGTCATTCACTGGAGAACTGGAAAGCCTCACATTCAATGTTATCTAACCGATAAGTTTGAGTTTGAACTTCAACAAAGGAGGAGCTAAATGCCGCTTTGAGTACTGCGGAGTAGTGGATAACGAATTGTTTGTGGACGAGAAATTTTGGAGGCTCGGGACCTGGCCCAATAAGGAATATGACCACTTCGGAAGGTCCACTGTGAGAATTATTAGACCCATTTGTGGTTGGTGACATCAGGCAATACAAGACTCACGAGAATCTGGGAGTATTCTGAGGCATTTTAGGCTTCGTGGAGTCTTTGATACTGGGTGGCTCGTTTTGGGGGTCTGCCCGTTCGCTTTCTAACCCTGGAAAGCTAACGCGTGAGATCGGGGGCTGTTTAAGGCTTGAAAATACATTAGCATGAACATACTTGCCTATGCTAGAGTGTATTGACTTACTACTGAGGCTTTGGCAGGCGCTCTGATTGACTCATTGTGTTCGTATGGATGAAGGATGTGGCAAAATTGAGCAAAGGATATCAAGATGGATTTGTTTTGATAACCACGATCTTGCTAATGAATCCTTAATTGTACGAGCTTCAATTATGGATATTCGAAAAGAGGAGTGTGGTTGAAGCACCAAAAAGATGCGATAGAAGTCTGTAATACAACAGCTTCGAGCTCAATTCAAGCTTGAATGATAAGTTGTTGTCAATCAACTGTGCTTTTTGAATCTCAACATCGATTTAGGTCATGAGGATGCTCCCAGGAAAATCATCTCTTTACAATGTTCTTGGTCGTCATTCTTTCGTCCCTTCCTATTCCAAATTAGAACTTGGAAGTATGGTCACATGACCAAGTCCGATGAGAAAGGAAGGCGCTGTGTTTTCTGAATTGACCTGGTCTGGCTAAACCGAATAAACATCGAGCTCGACGTTGGGATGGTAAGTGAGAGTCAAGTAAAAGTATACAATTATTCCTCATTCTCCATAAACCAAGAACAACCTTGAACTGAATGCCCCTCCAGATCAGATCAATACTACCCACGTTAGACAACATCAACTAATTGACTCCATCAAGTCGAAGTGGAATACAGTTCTATATAGCTTATGGCGCTATGTAATATACAAGAAGCTAATCGTTCTGATGATCTACAAGGTAGACCTTAACTCTAATTTGACATGACCAGCTTCAGAGACCTGAGAGATGACAACGACATAGTCTTAATGCTGCCGCTATAAGGAGTATCCAAAGTGGATATCCCGGGCCCTCAGTTGTAGGAAGCGCCTTCGAGAGCGACTGACTTGAACTTTGGCGAATGTGGACTATGTTTATTGTTGTTCCTCTTTAGAAGCTCTTCCCTCTGAATCTTTTTGCGGAGATGTCATCTGTGGAGATCTTGAATGAGAGGATTATCTGACATCAAAGTAGAGAAGAAAATTTGAGATTGAAACCCTGCCATTATATCGGAACAGATCAAGTTGGGCCTAGAGTCTGTTTACGTCGCCGCCATCGAATACTGATGATCAATTAGAACAACCCAATGCCATCAAGACACTGTCTCAATTGTCCCTTGCACACAAAGTGTAAGAACGACTGTCTCGATGACTTGAGCATGATGATATTTATGAAACTTCCCGAATACGGGTTTTGGCAAACCGGAAGCGTCAGTTGATTTGGATGTGTGATGTCTGGTATTACTAATTGGGTTGAATACGTGATCTCAAAGTTTGCTTCATATCAACAATGAAAGATCTGATGCTTTCAAACTACGGCCAATTCATGTGAAGTGGGAGTTTGTGATAAGCGGAGTCCTCAATGTGGAAGGAAAGGAATGGCGTGACTTTTTGTCAAAGTGTAGTTGACTACTGGAAGATTCAGTTTCCGGCAATTACCCAAATAATTCGCCGAAAATTAATCGGTCACTCTTGAAGTGATTCCAATTCTATCTCTACAACAACCAAAGAGAATCTATGTTTCTGCGGAGTCTTCTTAAATCTCAAGTAAATGGATTGCTGCTGTTGGTTCCAACTCTACTATTATGATAAGCGAGCCCCTATTGGCGAAGCGAGCGAGGATGACCTGGCGGCTTCATGTGTCACAGTTTCTCTTTCGTAGAGCAGACGATGAAGATAGATAAGCGTTGCATGATATTGGACGATAGCTCGATCTTTAGAAAGGCTTGTGGCATAGTGATTTTGGTTAGCTATCTCCGGACTTCATACATGTCACAAAGCACAGACATTACATGGCCTTTCCTTTAGTAAGTTCCTTGGTGCAGCCTATCAAATCATACACAAGTTCATGTAAAGAGTGTCTCACAAGGGCTTGATATTCTCTTGTATAATGCCACGATGCAAAGAGCCTAGATGCAGCTGTCGGTGCCAGCACACGTGATACTGCATATCAAAGATTGCGGGGATCGCTTCGACTTCCTCCCAAGACCTTGGCTCCCATGATCCACTAGAATCTGTCCAAAGATCTTCCAACACAACACAGCACATGTCATGGTGACGAATGAAAGTCATTCCCTCTAAGACCAGTATGCAGGCTGTTTTGGTGCAACTTCAGGGGTACCGTCTCAAATGTGATCATCATTACTCGATGCACACATAGATCCTCAAAGAGATCAACGCGATTGTCCTCCGCAAGCACTCATCGGGGACTATCATCAGACAAAACGAATTCGTGTAGATTTCAATCATCGATGTAACAATATCAGCTCCTTGAGTGGATACTGATAAAGGATCACGATCGCAAAAGTAAGCAATCTGAAGATACAAAAAGAAGCATGCAACATTATCTCCACAACCTTGGAAATGTCAAAGGAACAAGGAAAGCAACCACTCACACCAAATGCCGATTTGCGGTGTGGCAGAAGGTTGTCTGGCTTCTGGGTGTGAGAGGTGACCTATCATATTAACCGTTTTTGTTTCATAGCACCTTGGCTGCTGCAACTCTTCCACGCAGTGGAACGACACGAAAGTTAACTGACGTTTTGGACAGCGGAAGCAAATGTCGAATGATGCTTCGGAATGCACGGAGGGTACGTGTCGGTAGGTTCCATGACCAGATTTGGTAGATTTGAGGCGATCAAGGCCGTTTTGTCGTCGTCTTTGCATGCTGCAGCTCCTTGTGCGAGGTCTTGAGGCATCATCACGTAGTTTTATATGGAAGTGCCGGGTGAATCGATCCACGTTCCTCTTGGTGGTTGACTTGAATCTCCATTTTATCAAATGTCCGTCTCTCTCCATCGGGTTAAATAGCTCTTTTCGAATTCGCGGGGAAATCGAGTATCCAGGTCAGACCGGGATAATCCTTACTGGAATCCAATTCATTGCTGCGATAATTCATCATCTGATTGGTGATTCGAGACGAGTTTCCATAAAAGAAGCTTTCTACTGCAGCTTGCACCTGACTAGCCAATCATACTACTCGTTTGCTCGGGACCCGCTCGAATCCGTGCTTCTTGATCCCCCTCCATCTCCAGATTCCTCAACTCTTTCTTCTCTCTTCTTTAACAACATAAACCTAACAACCCCAACTCCTTCTTCGAAATCCATCTCCTCAATAGATTGAACATTCATCTACCGACCTCTTTTCTGCCAATTTTCGTTCACCACGAGAACACAAGCTGTAGATGGTCTGAAATTGTATACTTGAAGACAAAGAACCCCACGTTCGAGCGAAAGCTCCTTCGGTCAGCGAACAATACACCGCCAACGAAGAAGATCTTCACAAGAACTCTCATCAAGAAAGCAACACTGAAGCTGAAGAGGAGCTGAAGGTCATTGAACGAAACTCTTCCTACTTTCTACCTGTTTTTACAACTTCAACCTTCTCATTCCAAAGACTTCTACCTACAAACGAATATCCGACCTCATTCAACATGTCCAACGATAACAACCCCACAACTACCTCCGATGCATCCGGTCGCAATCGCCGTGGTTCCATTACCTCCCAAACCTTCAGCAGTCTCTTCGGTCGATCGAACAGCACTGCTGGTACTCCATCAGCTCCTTTCCCAGGTCCAATCACTACAGCTGTAGGTCAAGATCAACGTCGACGCATGTCAATCACAACACTCGGCCTAGGCACATCACCAACGCAGCAATCCCCTTTCCTGCTTGGTGCTCGACGCAGCAGTGTTTCAACTGCCGGCTCCGAGTCATTCGATGAGTCTGCCATTGATGACGATGATGGTCCAGGTCGCAGCGCTCCTACTACGCCATTCACTCGTCGCATGTCCTTCGGTGCACAAGCTTTGAGGACTGTCAGAGGTGGTGGAAGTCCTGGCACAACTGGTAGAGCTCCTTCATATACTACTGCTCCCCTTGCAACTATCCCTGCAGGCCCGCGAAGTGCTCGCGCGGTCGCTCAGGATGGAGCTGTAACTCCTCCTAAATCTCAGATACAAGCACAGGCAAGCACGCAATCAAAGCCCAGAACCGCATCTGACTTTCCTTCTGCTCGTCCAGGTGAAGGCAATGGCTTCAACTGGTCTGAGCAACTTAGATCCCGAGCTGAGAGCGCAGTCTCACAAACCCAACGTCCATCATTCTCCAACCCCAGCGGTGGAAGACCAATGCAAGGTCCAATGCATGAGCGTGCTAAGAGTGTCAGCGAGATGCCTGCTCCACCTGTCGCTGTCACAGCTGCTCCTGCTCCTCAACCAAAGGTTCGGCAGAAACCTGATGCTTTCCAAGAGCGGATCTTGAAAGGTGACTTCTACATGGACTAAGTAACGATGGTTTGGAATTATCTTCTGTGCATGATTCTAGCATGGTACTTGCTTTGGTATTTTTGGCGTTTACGGTGAATTCAAGCGATGAAGGCAGTGCGCCTCGCATATGATTTTCACCTGGCATGGTAGCTCAATATCTGGAATACTTGCTTTATTTGAAGGGAGTTGACAGGATTGTACGCTGGTCGTTTCATTCTTGTTATTTGTTATTGCAGAGTACCGGACGCTGGGTAGCCAAGGGAAAAGCTGGCGTTTCTACTTCACTTCTGATGGCACAATCTTGCTACGAACGAATTATGATGAGTTTCTTTTCACTGTTGATGGATTTAGCTTGTTAGGAGTTGTTTTGGAGTTGAGTTGAGTTGAGATAAAATTGAACAATTACAACATATGAAGAGCTGTAGTTTGTAGTAGCTTAGCTTAACTTAGATTAGCTAGTGAATGCCAAATATCTGGCAACAGCTTCGTTTTGATACACTTGTCGTGATTTGTCTATATTGAGAAGAGGTCTTAGTTCTAGTCGCTATGCACTTGACTTTTATCTCTGTAGCCTAATAGAATTGCTAGTTAGGGCATAGCGTGGAATCATCCATCACTTTCTAATCGCAAACGACAAAAATTGACAATTGAGTTTTGGGAGTGGAAGGTTTAAGCGAGCTTGCGACAAGCGAGGCGAACGAGGAAGACGGCAAATTCCAAGCGACCAATTGTGGATGGGAACGTACTGCTCTTCCGTCTATTCGGATTTACGAAGTTCAATTTTATTGTAAGGAAAACGAAGCTAAGGATGAATAACGATTCGTTTGAGCACGCCATGTTGAATGGCTTCCAACAAAGACGAGCAGGGAAAAGAAGCATCATCCCTGGCATACAGCCACCAGGTCCACCACCACAAAACAGAATCAAACCACTCCTCGTACCATACACACCGCACTTTTCCTCGCCAGCCAACTCGGTGTCACTCCTCTTCTCCACTAACACATAACCTATCACCTCGTCTTCCACCAGTACCATCACTATGGTTCTCTCGAACCTCCATAACTGTCATTGTCAACCCCCAGACACCCACCTTCCAAACCACTTCAAAGCCTGCTCTTCCGCCTGGGCTGCACATCGCATCTCCTCTTCATCCTCCGGGTGCGTGCGGATTGCAAATCCGTGCTTGGCTCCCTTGAACACCACGACCTCGTATTTCCCCTCCCCTTCTCCCCCACTCCCGTCAGATTCCTCACGGGTTTTGGCTTCAAATAGCTCTTTCATCTGAGCAACCAATGGGGCTTTCATAACCGTATCTGCGTCTCCAACTGCCACGCTCATGGGGATACGCACGGCTTCGATATCAGCAGGGACGGCGATATACGACGGATGAGCCGTGAACACCGCGTCTACCAAACCGCTCTTCTCTCCCTCACTATCAGCAGCAAGCATAAAAGCATGCTTACCGCCCCAACAAAAACCCGCGACACCAATTTTCAGGACGTCAGTCGGGAAGGGCGGAGGAGAAGCGCGGATCGCTTGGAGGTAGGTCACGATTCCGGGATGCGTGACAGCGGGCTTGGTGCGGAGCTTCCAGGGAATGGCGTGGGAGAGCACTTGGTACGCCCAGATGGGCTTTTGAGTGAGGGTTGTATAGAGTGAGGAGGAAGCCGCGAGTTTGTCCATCAAGGGCAGGATGGAAGGCGGGAGGGCGTTGCCTGGGGGTTGTTAGTTCTTGTGCTTGTCTTTGATCTCACTTAAGTATGACATGTCGCTCAGGTTCACAAAGCAATGCTTGAAGGTCTAGCAAAATAAAGTAGAGTCAAAAGGAGAGAAAGACGTTACTCACCATCCATAAAATCAGGACAATAAACCAGATACTCGCCCTGCTTAGCATAGCGATCACACAGAACTCGATTGTTCGCAAACTGCCAACCGAAGGCGTCGGTGATTAATATAATAAGACCATTTGGTGTGATGCCGCTCTCGGGCTCAGCGACATAGGTCTGACGCCCGTGGATGAGCACCTCTTTACCGGTAGGGGAGGAGGTATTGATGCCACCGGAGAGACAGGAGGGACAGGACATGGTGGGTAGCGGTTGTGTTTAGAGGAGGTGATTGAGGGTAGCCTATGAGATCTTGGTGTTGGAGTTAGTCTTGGTTCAATGTAGAGTAAAAAGAAGTGAGACTTGAGATTGCCTGAGATGAATGATGACCTTAATACGCCACTGAAGAGCGAGAGATGCTTATATATTTCATTATCCACTACGAATTCAATCAACAGTCTATCAAGCAATTGATCGCAGTTCAGAGGGGGTGCATTTCGGTCCACCATCCGCATTTGGCTCGCCGAGATCAACAACCCTGACTTCGCTTACTCGCACCTTTGTACCTTACCTTCGTCCAGCCATTCGTCACTCGCCAGATGACTCAACAATGTTAAAAGCAGTGCTGTTCGATTTACAAGCCCCTGTGTGCTCCATGGCAATTCTTTTCTTTAGTTTCAGATCCATTCTAGTACACTTGCCATGTCGGAACGTCAGCGAGACGTAACCAGTTTGTCGCTTAAACAGAACTTTAGCGGAATGTCTGGCTAAAAACAATACAACTTTCGTACAGCTTGAGGCAGCTGGGAAGAAGTGGTTGCGCCAGCGGTGTGTATTAATTTTGAGCACTTGGTAATACCATTTCAGGATTGGGACAATCCTGAAGTCGACAGTTGTTGGCAAAATCGACGTTGAACAATCAGACAGCCATAAAGAATGCAGCGCAAGCATTCTAACTTACGATAAGCGCAAGCGAAAACAAGCACTCTGACCTCAGAGGACCCGTTGGTATCCAACCATTCTAAGTACTGGACTTATGCATGGCACCAGATAGCTTCACGTGGGTACCTTCATTAAATATCCAAAGCAGCGTTCTAGTCGCGAGTTTGAGCCGCTTAAATTCTCAATTAGCTCTATACAGTGTGTTGTCGTTGCTGAAATCTGGAAGATCATGTTGTTGTGGTGGCAAATCTCCAGATTTTCGGCGAGCTCCCCAATCCCCTCACTCCACTTTCTACTCCCCATATCATTTGTTTACTTTTGTTTGGAATGGCGCATGAAACACAGCGAATCCTTGAACTGCAATACTATCCTCATTCCTTTTGCCAGACTATCATTACTGCCTGATGTGGTGTTACACTCGCAGTATGATTTCGTCGTTCCATTGTCGTAGACGACATAAAGCGACATCAGAAAGATGTCAACAACCCCTTCTCTGAAGCGGGTTTCCACTCAGACGATTGTACTCGGAAATCATCTCCAGCACAATGGAGGAAGAAAAAATCAACTCAATAATCAGCACATCCAATTTCGCTTTCAAATCTTATGAAGAATATGTGCAGCAATTGGCAATCATCCAGCCAGAGTATCAATGGCTCTCGTCATTTCTATCATTCGAAAGTTCTTTTCCGTCGGAAACAACCGTTGAAATTATGGACAGCGTGGACGGGCAATTTAAGGTCGAAGAATTCATTGGTGGAGACTCAAAATCTCATCTTCATGAAGCTCTTCAGGCTCGATCCCCCGATGTGGTTACACGATTGATAATTGTGTCTTACCTCCAGGTGTGGTCTATTGATCGCAGTGTCGTGAATACTATTGGCGAGACCTTTGGGGTCGATCCTGTATTCTTTTGGCAGACGTTTGATCATTTTTACGCCAAAAACGACAGGCAATGTCCTCCTGAGATGAGGGACAGAGATGGCCATGGCACCTTATGGACATTTCCGCTCCCTAGCGAGCTGAAGTCGTTGGATGTATGCTTCATTGATGACGGATTAAACGCTTTGTTTCTCAACTGTTCGAGTCATACAGTTGACTCCAACAAAACGAAGATAGACCCAGATCCTGATACAGGTGCGTCAGATATCCAGAAGTTTTGCATTTCGTCGGAATGGGAATGATATAGCTAAGTAGCTTTATAGTCATTATGTTCCTCCGTGATCCGATGAGCTGTAAAGCTGGATTCACTAAAGAGAGTCGACCAACTCCAACAGAGCTTGCACGAGCCATTGAAAGTAATACAGTGGCTGGGTACTCTCAATGCACGTTAGCAAGTCGGTATATGGCATCGTTGCGTCGAATGTCTCCAAGTGCCATCTCCTCAGCAGATAAGCATCCTGTTGAGTATATGGACAGCTACCTTCATCTCATGGCAGTTGAAGTATTCGCACGGCTGCAACGGCAAAGTTTCTTCCTCGAACAGCAATACTACAACGGGGAGAGCGCACAGGCACAGACTGAGGCTCTAGAGGAAGGGTGGGCTATCGTCCACGACACTCGACTGTACATGACGAACTCTCAAAACTGTATAAAAAAGTTCATATCAGCATCTTCTCCTCAAGGTGCAGACATTCTCCACGACTACGAGGTTCTAATGGACCAGGTTAGACTCATTCAAGATGATCTGAGGGACTACGTAAGCAGACATCTAGGAATGATGACCTTGGAGGATAGCAAAAAGAGTATCGAGCAAGCAGTTACAGTTAACCGACTCACGAAGCTGGCATTCATCTTTCTCCCATTGAACTTCGTCACCAGCGTCTTTGGGATGAACCTTATTGAACTAGGAACCGGTCGCGCCGAGCTCTGGATGTTTTTCGTCGTTGCTGTGATTCTTGGAGCGGTTATGTTTGCCATTGTTGTCATTGCTCTATTGGACTCGAGAAAGGCATTGAGGGGTTATGTGAGGCCTGATAAAAATACAAGCCGCTTGAGGACGTTCTTCGTATTGGCTCGTCGTTCATTGAAAGAGGCAGGCTGGCTCCTACTGTTCTTTATTGGAAACTCCAAGGAAGATAGCAAGGCGTTCTGTAAAGCAGTCAACAGAAATCCTTTCTCAGAATGGAGCGAGCGAGACCGTAACGATTACCCGCAGCGGCAGCCTCGATTCGAGTTTCCCAAATTCCCGAAGCTGGCTGATAATGATGTTTGGAAAGAGCATGCGAGGGAAATGAATATGTTGATTACAAGGCGTGAGGGTTGAAGACTGCTGGTGCAAACGTAGAGTTCTTGACGGGAGATGGTGAATTGCTTAGATAATTCAACAACAGAATGTTCTTTATAGTTATGAATACGTTTCATGAGATTCAATTTGTTAGTGACTTGATATCTCTAAGCTTCACCACTGTATTTGGGAGTATTCGAGCTTCCAAGGCCAAATCGGTCTATGACTAAAAGTAACACTAACGGGAATGAATACATGAAAAATCCCAAAGAAAGACTCGAAGTATCGGCAACTTGAGTAGCTATAAAGTGAGTCACACGCTCAAGTTTCAGCCGACTCTCTTTCGGAGAATTGGTGGGGCATTAGAAGGTACCTTAACACGTTTAAACCGTTCAGAATCTTCTGAAGGCAGCTTGAAGTACAGTAGGTAAAGCAGAAAATTGCATTCCTCCAATCACAACCCATCGGTGATAAGCTTAAAGGCACTCCCACTCCCAACAAACCAATCGTCATCTTCCCACCCTCTGCCGACGCATCCGCATCTCCACATTTGGACATCAAAAAGTACTAAGATGCTTACACATACCACTAACAAGAGGCCGACCTTTCCATTTTCCCGATGACGGATCGAATTGGTGCCATTGTTGATGCGGAAACTCATAAAAGTGCCATATGCCCCTTCGCCGTGACCATACATCTTGGGTTTCCTTTTTCCTGGTCTATGTTGTGTTAGGTCGGAGACGTTGTCCGACTACCTACCACGTTCTGGAGCAGTATTGTTGAGAATAGAGCTACCTTCGACTTCGAAATATTTTTTGCTTATCATCAGTCTTGAAAATATCAATCTGGGATTTTGAGATCGCAGTAGAAAAAGGAATAACAATCAAGTTGCTGGGAAGTTTGATTGAGAACTCTATTCCACCATTGGTTTGGTGAGTAAAGGTCTTACAGCGTGGGCATCGTGGACGAATCGCATCCACATCTTCCGATTTTTTGTTGGCGCCCAAATACCGGGGACTGAATAAGAGGCAGCTGTAATCGCAAAAAGGCAGCACTTGAGAGAAATTTCAAGATGAATACTTCAAGTTACCACCCACTTCCTGTGGTTGCACTCCATCCAGCCGTTGAACAGCTAGGCCATGAATTCATCAGAGCAGGCACTTTTCTCCTGATACCTGTAGAGCTTCTCTACTTCTCCATATATTTCCTGACAAAGAGACATTTTCGGGCATACGCAACTTTAACAGGTTTATCACTTGGCGCATTCTGGATATCGCAATATGTCGCACCCATCTCATGTGGCCCGGCGCGATGTTTGCAAAATTTTGCAAGTATGGAAATGTGCCCAGTCACCAGAAAAGACATACTGATTATGTGTAGTTGCGATCGGGACCATGAAAATACTTGACATTTGGGCTAGAAGAAATTCGCTACCGACATATGCTGCGGGTAAAAGACCAGCAAATTGGCTCTTGGCACTCATCGTGATGACGGAGTTGCGATATGAATCTTTCTCTCCAAACCACATCCGCATGACCAAAGATGATGAGAATTTCAGCGAGTCGACTCAGCTGATCGTTCATCTTGCGGCGTTTGGAGTATTGCAAGCAATGCCACAGAACATTCCAACCGTTCTGGCATTCGAGGTCCAGCTAGCTATTTATATCATTTGGACAAGCATGCAGTTGTTAGTCAGGTACAAGAGCAGCCCAGCCCTCTTTGGCCCGTTGTATAAAGCCGATAGCTTGACAGGTTTCTGGTAAGCTTGTACAGCTCCCGATGCACTTATAAAAGCTTATTTTCACATCAGGTCCGAGACTTGGCATAATGCGTTTGCAGCACCCTGTACCTCACTCGCATATGGTCCTCTGCGTAATGTGCTTCCAAAGTATGGCATTCCAGTGGTGATTGCTCGATCTCTTGGCGTTATGGCAGCCTTCAGCTTGATGGCAATTTTCCATATTTATGCTTTGTATCCAATCCTCAGCAGGGAGGCACTTTTTCGTATTGGAACGTTCTTCTTTTTGAATGGTGTCGGGACGGTCTCGGAAGCGGCGATTTGGGGTCACAAGAAGCACTGGGTGAAAGTAGCTTTAGCGTGGATATTCCAGACCACATTGGCAAGTTGGACTGCTGCAGGATTGAATATCCCGAATGGGTTGTCTCGAATTCGGTGGAATGAGGCCTGTGGCGTTCCATTATTTTAGGTGTGCAACGAATCCTTTGTTCTAATGACCAGCGATGAGAAACGAGTAACGTAGTCCATAACGATAGCTTGAATATATTATCCACCAAGTCTGCCATGTGTTCCTGTTGTATCTTGTACCTGTAAGGGTCGGGTGGACTTGTGGCGTCGAGTTGGTACTTGGCACCCAGCTTAGTACATTTGATAGACATCAAGATTTATTGGGCCATATAACTATGCCACCACTTGGTGACTTTGGTGATCATTTTGTAACAGCTGAAGGTATCATGTGAATGGGTGAAGTCGTTTCTGTTTGTCAATGATGCGTGCGGGGTGCTAGCACCTTCTGGGCATGGCTTAAATCATGATGCACGAGACCCCTTGCTATGTCTTTCATTTCGATCAAAACCCTTCATTTTTCTCAACCTTTCTGTCTCATCAAATTCTCAAACATGTAACGAGGAGAAGAAAAGATGCGATTCCCGAACATCGTTAATTTGCTTACTTTGGTGTTCCTAGCATTCACTCACGCATCAGAAACTCAGAATTCTGCCACCAAAGCATCAAAACCTGACCTATCAGAATGGAGTCGAGAGTTCTCAGCCCAGCTGTTTGCTGAGTTGGAGGAATTAGCTAGGCTTGTGGATATCTCTTATTGTGTGGGCACTTCCGGCATCTACAAACCTTTCAAATGCGTCAGTCGGTGTCATGAATTTCCAGACTTCGAGCTGGTTGATACTTTCAACACTGGTCACTTGTTTAGCGACAGCTGTGGATACATAGTGCTTGATCACAAAAAGAAGAGGATCGTCGTCGCATTCCGTGGAACATACAGTATTGCAAACACCATTGCCGACTTGAGTACTATTCCTCAGGAGTATGTTCCGTATCCTGGTTCTCATAATTCGACCAATACGGGATTTTCCCCAAAAGACTCAATCCAATGTACGGATTGCACAGTTCACATGGGCTTCTGGATGACATGGCAAAATACTCGGCCGTATGTTATCGGCAATCTTGAGCACATTCGAGCAAAGTATCCCAGCTATCAGCTCAATCTCGTCGGGCATTCATTGGGTGGTGCAGTCGCGGCCCTTGCTGCACTTGAGTTCAATGCTGCTGGATGGTCACCAGTCGTAACGACTTTCGGAGAACCGAGGATTGGGAATGAAGGTCTTAGAGATTATGTCGATATTGCTTTTGGCCTTCAAAACGGCGACCATAGCAGATACAGACGTGTCACACATATGGACGATCCTGTTCCCTTGCTTCCCCTTCACAGCTGGGGTTACAAATCTCATGCTGGCGAAATCTACATCGCGAAATCCTCGCTTCAGCCCGCAGTCTCAGATATCCGTCGATGCGTAGGAGACGAGGATGAAAACTGCATCGCAGGTTTAGAAGGGGGTGGCTCATGGTTCCATCGTGGTGGCCGTTGGAGCATCCCGATTCCTGCAAGGTATAAGATGTGGCAGCTGTTCTTTGCACATCGAGATTACTTCTGGAGACTTGGTCTTTGTGTACCGGGCGGTGATCCTTTTGATTGGAGAAGACATCGATATGACCTTGAACAGTCAGAAGCAGACGAAAGAGAAGATCTTTGATCTAAGAATGACGTTGGGGCACAAGTCCTCATTATTGGTTTGTACTGTAGAAGAGCTCAATAGTGTACAATAGTTTTCAATATTAATACACAGTCCGTGAAATATGCTATCATCTAAGCATTTCTGTTGAGCAATTGCCTATTGGATTGAGCGGTCAGTATGTTTTAGCAAAGTTCAAGAAGATGTCCCAGGTGAAGTTGAAGATGCAGGCCCACAAATTCACGGGAACAGGCGCTAGACATCCACATTCACGAAACGCGTTCGAAGCTGTCGATTGCGAGAATGAACTAACAGACATCAAGCAAGTGCGACGACGCGCTTCCCTTCAATCAATATGTCTCGACGTCGCATGCCGCCAAAGAAGGCGAAGGAGGTCATTCACATCATGTCCGACGACGAGAGCCCAAAATACTTCTATGACGGAAAAGAAATCCCCATGATCGATTTGTCCAAGTCCGATGATGAAGACCTACCACCCCCACCCAAGAAAGCACGACTATTCGGTCCTGCGCCTACAAATGTGCTCGCAGAAAAGGATATTAATGGGAACGGCAAAGAAAAAGCCAATTTTTCTTACAAGTCTTGCGACAAGAATATACCACTCTCGAAACCGCTCACGCGTGACATGGTGGGGTCCGAGGAAAACGCGAGCAGGAACAACGTGGGAACTGCTGCTTCGCTGATGTCTTCTGAAGAAATTGACACATTGATGAGGAAATGGGTTGATGAGGGCATTGAAATGGTAACTAGAGAGGCAAATGGGATTCCTCAGTCAGTCCCGTGCTTGCACAACGTAATGCACTAAACACTAACAAACTGTGTAGACCTCCTAACGCCGACCACTCTACCAGCAGCCCGGTGACAACGTATCACTTGTCTATTATGGATTACCCTAGTAACCAATTTGGCGTTGCCCCTCCTATGTACGCTTCGTACACAGCAAGTCCACTTCCTTCGAATTTTCCACCAAATCAACTCAAATCGCAATCTACTGCATATGCAGCGCAGTACAATGGCCAGCCAACAGTAGCTAGTCGCCCATCCGCTAGCTCTCACAAGAATGTGAGTCAAAATCAGCATGTGCCGTATAGTGTCGTACATCCACAGACTGGCGCCATTAACACGTACAATTACCTACCACAAGTTCTAGTACCTTGTGCAGGCTGTCCTCCGTATCCACAACCTAGTTCCGCCTACGACGAGATAGGCTCCTGATAGGCTCCTCTTCTGTCAAGACTATACCGTCGACAATCTTCACTAGTGGCATACCAAGCAAAATCCATGTTCCATACTCCGTACCAGTCGCAAGCATAAAATATACTGCTCAAGATCCAGTACTAAAGCCTACCGAGACGCCTCTGTCTTTCTATCGATTGGAGCAAAAGTATTCAAATATAATTGACCATTCTTCTAATCCGCCTCAAAAAATGCAAAGAAATATATGGCTTTCAAACATCGGTTTGAACATGTCTCCGGATAACAAATTTTGCACTAATTTGGTAGAGCAACGAAAGGTTGAGAACGTTTGGGCCGCCATGAATTTGGCGAGTCGAAAAAAGAATCGAAGCTCTTGCGATGTCTCAGAAGTCCATGGGCACGCAGGTTCTAATGCCTGAAATTGAGAACCCATCTCAGAAGAGCACATCCACCAAATCTCAAGCAAAATGATCTAAACGGGCCTTGGATACCCATAAAAACAATTTCAGGATATATATGACGTAAAAACAGTATCAGTCTGCTCCCAAATCTGCCACACTCTCATTCATGGCCATAGGAGGAAAAAAGGTACTTTCACACTCAACAGCCTCGATACGAATCATACGATATTCTTATGATGAAGCGATCGGGATAGCTGTACGCACTTGGTCTCTTTGGTGGAACATATCACAAGTTGCGTGTCATCGAAGTTGAAGAAGCTGCCAAAGCCTTGTATAGTCGCAGGTCGATTCCAGATCGGCAACAGATAGGAATGAAGGCGAAAGTTTGAAAATAATGCGTCGGCCTATGTAATTTTTTGGGGCAGAGCTTTGCAACAGTTCTACCCTCATCCATCAAGTGATCATTCAAAGAATACGACATTCTACGATGTTCGGTGCACCTGGCTGTCTCAGATAAGACTCACTGTGGCTTCCTGCCCAGCCAAGGAACAGTAGGTACACTAAACAAAAGGCAAACAAAGACCAACATGTCACATGTTACGATCTAGGAGATAGAGGACGAAAAGCGACAATTGAGTAGGCACAAAAATCTAGAGGTCGTGTCTTGTTGCCGACTATAAAATCCAATAGAAGAGACGAAGGAGGCTATTAGACTCCCTCTAAAAAGAGAAATTGGATGGCGACTGGGATCCTTCTTTGATGTAAAAGTGCTTTTGCTGCAAAATCTTGGAATGCCTACCAATTGGAGTGCTGACGATGATGAAAACATCTCGAGTAGGCAATCCATGAGCGAACGGGATCGAACTATAGCCCTGACTCCCCGTGTGGAAAATGTCGCTCTGGAAGACCACGTGAAGGGAAAGTCTAAGAAAGAACGCAGACAGTCTGAACTGTTGATGCTGGCTACAAAAGCCCCAGCATCAATAAACAGGTCGTCCAGAAAGACCAAGCAGAAGAGCTTCACATGAAGATGTTAGCACTCGACAGACGCCTCATTCATTTGGCTAACATACATTTTATCGCTTTATCTACCTGTATTGGCTTCTCGATCCTATTGGTTGATATGTGGCTGTGGCTCAGTCTTTGGGATTATAGCTGAGAGCATATCCTAAATTTTTACTTCGTGGTAACAACCTTCATACAATCTTAAATGGCAGCTCGCAAAGTCAGGGCAATCTTGGACCTGCTCACAGGAAAGCCAAAAGCCAAGTCACCTACTCCTTCTCAAAACATATGTGTAGAATGCTCTAAGCTCTTTACCAGCGTTAATAATCTCGAAAATCTGCTATCTCCGGGTGGCCTAAAGATTAAGAAACGGCACTATATCGATTTCTCGAGACTTGGCTGCCAGCTTTGCAATTTACTCATTCTTCATGGCACTATACCACCAGGCTCCCGCTGGTCTGACGAACTTCACATTCATGCTGAGTTTAACGACGAAGGCATGGTGCCTGCTATGTCTAAATATCCAAGCAAGATATTGCTTATTAAAATAATATCGCTTTGGAATCCGAACCTAGCTATAGAAAATGCGACTTTCTTCACATTATACACAGATTCTGGTTCGTACAAGCTAGTACTTTCCTAGTCCTGAACTAATACCATCAGACTCCAGAATTACTGAATACCTAAACCTGCCACCTTTTCCGTATGATTTCTCGGACTACAGAAATATCAACGAAGCCCTGCGCAAGATGCAAGTTTGCCATGGGTCTCATATAGGATGTTTTGGAGCTGAAGGTTTTCTTCCAACGAGAGTTATCGATGTTGGCTATTCCGGGGATCAGTCAACTGTCAAGATCCACATTTCTTCATATCGCGAGAAGGGTAGATATGCTACGCTTAGCTATTGCTGGGGAAAGATTCCTCAACAGACACTCATTCTGGGCCGCGCACAGGAATTAGAAAATGGAGTTCTGCTAACTTCATTATCTAAAGCAATCCAGGATGCGGTGAGGGTTACTCGAGCTCTTCGAATCCGTTTTTTGTGGGTTGATGCACTGTGCATTATTCAGGATAGTCCCAATGATGTAGCCCGCGAGATCAATAACATGTGTAGCATCTACAAAAACGCTACAGTAACCATTGTAGCCGCTCACTCAGAAAGTGCACATCTCGGATTTCTGGAGGGAAATGCTCCCTTCTCTGGATGCGAGCTCCCATTTCTATTACCTGACGGTTCCATCAAGACGATAATCGCTGTACCAAGTGGAACGGGGCCTCGCAAATTGCCGTTGCCGCTACATACAAGAGCTTGGAGCATGCAAGAACAGATGTTGTCCCCTCGACAGCTAGTTTTCAATTTTCACGGAATTGGCTGGCAGTGCCGAACCAGCAGTTTCGAGCCTCTTCTGTCAAGTCCTTTCGAGCCATTTCCTTCGGCAGATGCCGATATCCCCAAACTTCCGAGCTTAATATCTAGTTTTGATCCAAGTGCTAGACAAACACAGCAATTCCTATGGGAGGAAATTGTGAAAGAGTATTCTCGGCGCAAGCTAACATTCTTTGGAGATCGTCTACCGGCTTTAGCAGGCGTGGCTGCTGAGTTGCAGGGAATTTGGAAAGACATATATGTGGCAGGCCTATGGAGGAATTCTTTCGTTGCCAATCTCTTATGGATTGTCGAACCCGCTCCATTAGATCGCCATCCAAATGGAACTCATCAGTACATTGCTCCTTCTTGGTCATGGTTGGCAGTCCCCAACAAAGTCGACCACTTTGCGTTAATCCGCAGTATCACCGCTACCGTGCACAGTTTTTCCATCGTCCCGCTCGACGGCAACGCTCCTTTGGGAAAGATCAAGAGTGGCTATGTAGACCTTATTACAACAGCATGTGACTATTCCGCCATGAAACAATATTCTGGGTTGGATAAGGGCATGACCCACTTGGATTTTCCAGAGACTGATGACCTAATTACTGACCTGTTGTTCTTAAGGATGGGACATTACCGTCACAACAGTAATAATGAGGTCACAGGGCTCCTGATCATAGCAGTGGGTGACGGAACGTTTCGGCGTGTCGGCATGTTCCAGTGGAAGCCAAACAGGCCATTTGAGGGTGTGTCAACAAGGGTTTACAGGATCGTGTGAGATGAAATATGTAACTTGTTCTAGCAAATTCAAGGAGCATAGTTACTGTCTGTGTTGCAATTATTGGTCAAGAGATCAAGAGATCAACCATTGCAGAGAATAAAGATCCCATGTCAAATTCCTGAGCTGTGACACCAAGATATATATGCAGCACCATTGCCAGAAGCTCTTCAAATCATCATCACGGATCGTAAAGAAACTCGAGGTATATTTATACACCCTCAACTCTACTTCGATGGCAAGATGCCCTGAGACACAAGCAAAGTATCAACATCTCTCAAGCTTCACCTGTCTGACTTCCTTGCTATTTACTCCGTGTCGAAAAATATACGGCATAAGTGAGCGAGCACTATTGCATCACTCTTTTCACTGCGGGGTTTGTGCCAAAGATGCGATAGTAATAAAAGCAGGTAATCAAGGAAAACATAGTATTAAATAGACGACGTATCCATGTGAATGTGTGGACTGCTATGATAAACGTGGAATTGAGGTTTGCTTACTTTCATGATTGAGAAACTGAGGAGATTGAAAGTGAAGCGCAGCTGATGAGTGGAGATAGTAATAATTGTACAAATTGTAAGAAATTACTTGCATCTTCTTGCATTATAGTAGAAACTCGAGATTCTTCTACATTTGGGGCCTTCTCCCAATATCGAAGAATAAACAAATGTATTGCTATAAAAAGACCAAGATCATTTGAGCTGCGAAAACAGTATCACCAAACTATCCATGGCCAAAAATGAATGAGCTTGCTGCACAGCTCACTCACGATTCATTGAGCTCTAATTCGGCTCTCTAGATACTGTTATATTTCGAAGCGAAAATGATATCGAGACGAGGCTTTGTATTTATCCTTTCTCTGTGGTAGTAGAGGTGGTGGATGTATTGTGTTTAGAGGATGTTTGACAGGAAAATACAAAATACATTGAGGGCAGTTTCTCTATCGTACTATACTAGAATGACAAAGATAAGTCTTAAATCTCATTTCCATTCGAAAGGCTAGGGCCTTTGGTTCATCTGACCTTCTTGTTACTATCCTCTTCCTCAGTCCTCCCCAATATCTCGCTTAACACTAATAGCTCAAACCACGTTCCACTCTTCTCACATTTCTATATATACCTTACCAACGAAACAACAGAATGGGTCTGGAGTGTGAGGTCTTCGCTAGGATCGAAGCATGGGTTATGTAGTAGCTGTACTATTGCGCATTTTATCGTATCTATGCTCTTTCGTGGTATATTTATTCTTTGGGTATTCTTTCGCGTGCAACTCATAGGTTGGAATTTATCTCCTCTGTTTACACAGCCATGCTTCGGAAGTAAGTATTGAGGTAGATAACAGCAGTGTACATACACAACAGCAGAAGAAAATGACAACAAAACCTCAACCACTCTTACCCTCACTCTCACCTCCCCCCCCCTCCCCCCCCCCCAACCAAACTCACCCAAGTCACCAATGTATGCCCTCTTTCTCTTTTCTCAACATCACACCGACCTACTTCCCAGACCATCAACCAGAATATCTCAACACAAAACAGCAAAACCTCGGACTCAGCGAGCAACAGTGCAAGAAACTCACAGCTGAGACCCATACCTGTAACTTTGTGAAATTAGGTCTGTCTCTCTTGTTGATACGAGGAACAGCTTCTTTCTACGATAGCGAGGTGTTTATATATCCCGATATCCCAACTTGGTGAGAGTGATTCTACAAGATCATTGGCATCGTGGACGTTAAAAGCGAAATCGATCAAAACCTACCTTGAAACCTGGAGGCTAGTTGAAGTTCTGGTGAGCTCGAGGAGTACAAGTAAAGAACTTACACCACAAGAGGTAAATAGTAAAAGGTTAGGTTTTGACCTCAAAGCTGAACTGAATTCCCACCACTAAATCCGCAAAAAAAAACACCCAACAACTATAAAACCCCCAACCCCCACCCCTCTCCTACCTTCCATAGAAATCAAACACTTCGCTTTCACATAAAATTTCATGGGAGTGAAACGACGCATCTCCTCCCTCATCTTTTAGCACGTGATGGCTTTTACATGAACTACCTTACGATCTTTATAAAAGCAACGTGTTCATCTCGTACTTTTCATATATCTTTCTCATGTTAAGGTACTTTCACCTGGACAGGAAGAAAGTGAACGAGGGTGGGTGAGTGGGTGGGTGTGTTTGATAGCGGAAGAAATATGAATAGGATGGGATGGGTGAGATAGGTTGAGATGAGATGACAGTGAAAGTAGGGAATCAACGACATCAACAGTTCGGCATTATAGGTAAATGGCAGCAACTCCACTTTCTGAGCAACACAAGATAGCACAACACAGCACACCTCGCTTAATCCTCTAGAATGACTAAGAAAATAGCATTTTTCTGTTTCACGATACATACCCCGAATACCCCCGCATCTCAAATCTCAACCTACCAACCTCAACCTCAACCAACCGACCAACCAACCTACCTACCTACCTACCTACCTACCTACCTACCTACTAACTTACCTCACGTGTTTCAAACCCAAGAAAGCCAAGTAGTCAGCCAGGCAGCCAGCTAGTCAGCTAGTTAGAGGACGTGTAAACAGAATGAATGAATGGGCATGCTACAAGAATTCGTATCAAAGTATCACAACCGAGCAGACAATATAAAGCAGTTCAACATCTCAGATACAACTTTTCAATTCCTCGCCCACGCACACAAGCACGCGCGCACGCTACTCATGTAAATAGAAATTAAACCTTGATCATCACATCTCAGGACCGTTCCTCACTGTCGTGACTGTATACCAATACACAGCCAAGCTGGCATTCTTTCCAACCCAACTCGCAAAGCAATAATTACCATACCATCCCACGCTCGAAGCAGTTGACCTCGCTTGACAAAGAAGCTTCCCACATACATCCCCATGGTATCAAAAAAGAAACAGCCAAAGAACAGCCAAAGAACCACCACCGATTAAAACCCAAGCTCAAGAAGAAGAAAAAATTCCTCCTTGTACATCACCACCTCACTCCGTCTGAGATTCACGCCTTCTTCCCCCCAGTCTCAACACTATCCCCAACCTCTTCCCTCTCGATCCTCTCCGACTTGCCCTGATGCCCAGGCATCAAATCCCTAAACGCCTGCCCCGGATCCTCCAACGCGTCATACGCCCTCTGCTTGCCGGATTTCTTCCTCTTGCCACCCGCCATATCATCCAGATCTTCCTCATCACTCGACGAGATCTCATCGTCGCTATTCTGCATGACCTGCATATTGGAACCTTCCTTCTTCTTCCGCTCCACCTGTTCCTTCTTCATTTTTACCAGCTTGTCATCCATGCATTCCTTTGTAACAACGTGGAGGCCTGGGAAGTTCGCCTTGAGGAATTTCTTGAGGAGAGGTAAAAGGTCACCTTTCGGTCGGTAGGTGCCTGAGTCGTTATCGATCACTAGCTCGTAGTTGCGTGGATTCTTGGGTGGAGGCGCATCGGGTGGACCGCCTGGAAGGTCGGAGTTGGGATGTGTTTCTTGGTTCTTTGAATCTACTGGCTCGTCCGGACGCGCCAGACGACGGATGAAGAACTCGCCAGAGCAAGCAATGTAGATATTCACATCACTGTGCATGGTGTGTTTTGACAACATATCAATCCCAAACTCTTTTCCAGTTTCAGTGAAGCGAAGGAGACCGTCAAGTGTAAGGACATAGGTAAAGATACGGCCACCCTCGTCGAAGTGAACCATCTTGAGAAATTGAAGAGCGGCTTCCTCAGATCTAGGTTTCACATCGCCATATTCTGTGGAATTGCTGAAATTGTAGACACGCGCATGCTGGTGATGCAGCGCTTTATTCAGGACACGACCTCGTAGACCAGCTTTCGAGAACATGCCTTTGACAAAGGGTTTGAATTCCACAAAGCGATGGTATAACTCAGCCGGCACTGGCCCTTGAAGTTGGAATTGATTTGCTTGGAAGCTAGATTTTGTTAGTGGAACTCATGAGAGTAGACCATGTGTACATACTCATATTTCTCCGCCTTTGGTGATCCATCACCAGAACTATCACTTCCCGGCGCTTTCGTACCAGCAAGTCTCCCGATCATGGGAGAGTAATGCTTAATCCATGAAGTCTTCCCCACGGTATACATACGTCCATGCGGCTTCTCAGACTCACCAATATACTCTGCGCTGATCCAGAGGTGACCATTCATATGGACATTGCTATCGAAAAGCGCCGCACACCCCCGATAGAAATACGCTCTCTTGCTCCCCATCTTCTTCTGAATACTGTAGTTCCTATTCTTTATGCCCTCCCAATTCGGCCCCACACTATCGACATGGATGGTGACATTCCCCAGCCGATCATCATGATCACTAGCATCCTCGTCGTATAGTCTGAACTTCAAGCGAAAACCAGTCGACGGCACGCCCGCGACAGTCCACTCGTATTCCCACACCGGATCCGTACTCTTGTGCACGGTAGGGGTGCGCAGCAGCATGTCGGGGTCATCCTTATGACGCTTCGGCAGCGCAGAAGTCAGCGTCGCATGCACGTATGGGTCGGAGGAGCCCGAGTTGAGATCCGCCATGGGCAGGTTCTCTGCGCGATGGATAGTGAACTTGATAGTGTAGCCATCTGGAGCTGAGGGGATGGGTGTCGCGTCGAATCCGCCAGGAGGATTGTTCTTATCGTGGATCTTCTTCTGCTTGTCCGTCACTTTGTCCTTTGCAGCTTCGAATTTTGAGTGGTGCTCTTCGCTTTTCTCCACGTCCCCGCCCCCGTTCTGTGTATTCCCGTCGTTGATTGCGTCGGATTCTGGCTGTTGCGCGCCATTCGGTTGGGGCTTCTCGTTTTCCGACATGTTGCTGCTGGTAATCAGTATTTGGACTCGAGTGAGGACGTTGGTGGGGTGAGGGGAGTTTATTTACATGTTATGACTTGGCAACGATACTAGTGATCGCAAAAGCTGTCGAGTCGCAATATTATTGCCGTCGAGCTGAAAACCGTCGCAATGTCTACGTCGCTGTCGACGTATCAGCGCTGCGGAAGAAGCGGCGTGGGAGAATGCACGATGATCCTGTACTGTACAGAATCTGCGGTAGAAGTACAATGCTCCAATGAACGAGAAGTTGTAAGTCAAATGGGGACTGGTATGAATGTATGAATGAACCCTTTGTTTGGTATCGGGATTTCGGCCTGTAGAACAGTCAAGCTTTTGCCAAGATGAACGACAAAAGGGAAAGGGAAGGGAAGGGAAGGGCTGAAATTTCTTGGCCAAGATTGGTGACGAGGGGGGGGGGGGGGGCTGGGGGTTAATTATAAACATACATACAGTATACAGTATACAGTATACAGTACAGTAGGTAATTAATTAATGGACGGTCAACATCTCATCAGTACCTCTTATTAGCCTTCCCACTAAACATAATACACCATAGCCAACTTCCAAGATTTCCCCCTCGTATCCGTTTTACTCTGCTTTAGTTTCTAAGATCCGTTATCACATTTTTTGGGGGGCAGAAAGTTTCGCCGCAGATGTGCATGCATGCCTTACAGTGAGTGAGTGGGTGAGTGAGTGAGTGAGGTTTGCGAGATAAAAAGCTGCCCCTGCCCACACCTACGTCATTGTATACTGCACCCTTGCTGCACAAACAATGCGATGCCAATCAAGATCACGTACCGGTAGTTCGTGTTCCAGAAATGTGGGACAAAAGGGAAGATCAGATCAACAAGCCCTCTGCAGGTCTAGAAACCAAAAATGGAAAATGGCCGGTTGTCTTGTTAAACACGATGCGGTATCACGACATCTCACTTGACTCACAACTAACAAGTGACTCTTCAAGATCATGACAATTCCATTTCCAAGCGAGAGTGATAAACCTCAAGCTGAGGCATCACGTACGAATACAGTGATCCATTAACATTATCCATATTCCATAGTCCACGCTTTGTCATTAACCAGCAGCCTTTCCAATTCGTCATTGCTCTGTTCCTCCTCGCAGCGTTGCCATGTCGATACTCTTCATTTGAACACATAGCAGAAAGGCTATGGACTTCCCTTCCAACCAATGCAACCAATATACCAAATGCAAAACGCCAGTTATATGCTCGTCCTGTGGTATTTCCCGTTCATCACATCATTACTTCCAACCGATTCTTCATCGCTCAGGTATTGGAGCTTTTGCAAGCCGTCCACCTGCGCTCACTCGCTTCTGTAGGCGAGCCTCACGCTCTTTCTGCTGTCTCTCGATAGGATTTGATGGAGGCAGAGAGCCTAGATTGTCGTTAATTACCCCTCGAGCAGTCTTCTGCTCAATATATAATGCTGCGCTTCGGCTCAATGGAAACATTGGTAAAACACCTGGAATCTCGGCCCCATTTTGAACAAGCAATTCCGCTATAGGGAATGCCGTGACTCTCCCAGCGGAAGAATCTGGTCGAGTTGGAGTTGCCATGGGTGAGGGAGCAGCTGGGTCAGCTGCAGCAAGTGCCAAGAATATAGAATGCGTCCCTCGTGATTTATCAGCGACATTCGGATTTGCTCTCAAAGCCAGTGCATAAAGCACTTGTTGGATCTCGTTCTTTTTGATAGCAGCTAGTAGTGTCTCATCTGGAGTGGCATAGCGGGATAGAGTCGCCGAAATTGGTTCAACATATAGTCTGTCCACGTACTTGGCCGTAATAAATCTTAGACGCTCTTCTCTCGTAGCTGTAGGTGAAGGCTTAACCGAGCGATCTAGCTTTGCTTCCCATACCATATTTGAGATTCGATTGCCCACAAGAAGTAGTAGCTCCACGATATCTGTGGTGAATGAATTGATATCCAGGGTAAGCGAGCGGACTTTGCTGATGTGCGTTCCGAGGGATCTGTGAATGCCGCTGCACTCTATGCACAAAATGATGGCCAGGTTGATGGAAACCCACTCGGTCTTAACGTTCGACCCACAATCTGCACACCAGCAGTTGCCTTGATCAGCCTCTCGAAGCAGTTGAAGTAGCTTATCCGGTTCATCAAACCCATTGCTGTTTTTCCTGGTGTATGCAGGACGCGCACCAACTGTCGTCCTCCTAAAGACGTTGTTGTTGTTTGAAACCGAATCTCTTGTAGGATGGTTGTTCCCATGATTCATGGACGAGCTCTTGCCAGTCAAAATCGATCCGATATCCCTCCTGATTGAGTATGGCTCAGAGCTTGGTACTGGAGATGGAAGATCCCGCATGTCTCCTCGTCCCTCGACGGCACTTTGAATGGCATTGTTAATGGCCGAGATCCAGTTATTCATATCCTCTTCGGAGGTCCCTTGATACACTCGCTTGAAGTGAGGAGTAATTACCTCGAAGCAGAACCTTCTCTCTGCATTTCGGGCTTCTCGAACAGATGCCATGCGTAAGTCAATGGGATCCATGTGAAGATCAAGCTTTTCTTTCCAGTTGCTGTACTCCGATACCTTTCCGGCATCAAGAACGATCCAAAACCTGACATTGTTAGTAACATATAAGCCCACGAGGATTTTAAAACCTACTTGTGCCAAGCCTGCTTGTTCAAGCCTCTTGGATCGACATGACTGCCAGGTTTACTCAGAGCCCATAACAGACCTTCCTTGCGTTGGGTGCCACTGTTCGCAGAGACCTGAGTGTGGTCCTTCTCCTCCAGATCGCGAATGCCGCGGAACTTTGAATTGGCACCAGGACTGCTCATAGAACCAGGGCCTGACCCAAGACTACCAGGCGACCTTGAGAAAGCGGTAGCACCCCCATTTGGGGATGCCATAACAACGGTACTATTGGTTGTAACCGGGCGAAGCTGCGATGCAGTACTGTCAGAACGATTGAGCTCGGAATCCGAGACGTACACAGTGGTTGAGCTGGCTGCAGAGGATGGAGGTGGAGCTCCCATGCTAATAGCTGGGACTGTATCAGGCTCAACATAAGTTACCGTGCTCTTTTCGAGATTCCTTCGTTTCTCCTCTCTCTCGGTTCTTTGATACTGGAACTCCTTATCAGCATTCCTCACTTCCTCGCTCAAAGCATCCAGCTGTGGTAGCATCTCCTCAACTTTCTTGCCAGTCGACAAGAAGCTTGTTGCCTGCGCGTTTGCATACTTGGTCAACTGCGACAAAAGCTCCTGCTCTCTTCGACCTCCATGCAAATCTTGCATGAACGAAGAATAATCAAAACGCTTCAGCTCAAAATTCCGTCGCTTTGTCTGATACTTGTTGTCGCTCTCAGCTCGCTTCTTTTGCTTTAGAGAGTCTTGGCGTTGACCCAAATAACGTGAAACGTATGCATAATAGTCTTTGCTTTCTTCCTCAAAATCACGCTTCTTGGACTCAGCCTGCTTGATGTCCAATTGATACAGCTTTGTCAGAGGATCGATGATGATTCTTTGGAGATTGATCGTGTTTTGCTTCTCGTAACCCAAGATTTCTCGTGCAATCTTATCAAAATAATGCTCTAAAGCAGGTTGTACGGCGTTTGCGTTCGAAGAAGATGCTTCTCGGAGTGATTCCATAAACCCTGCCACAGCATCGTTGCTCTCCAGTTGTGCGTTATAGACAGCTTCTGCCCTCTTGAGGACTTTTTTCATCCTTTGCCGCATGTTTCCAGTCTTCTGCTCCAGAGCCTTCATCGTGGCTCGAAATAGGGGACCATCCTCAGTAGCGCTCATGTCCTCTCCAGGACGCTGGCAGGAGACATCGACCTTGATGGCGTCCTTGTATGGCACATTAAGCGTCTCAGCTGGCTTCAAATAATCAGGCGAAGGAGGATCTTCGTACTCGCGGTTGTCCTGTGCACTCAATCGAGATTCTACGGACTGTGTGGATGGAAGGCGAAGCTTTGGAGGAGGTATTAAGTTAAATAGCGGAGAGGGAGAGTTGGGTTGGCTCATATACTGGTTGTTATCTAGCATTCATGTAAGTCAAGTGTGTAGAAGGAAGGTTCGGAATAAGCCTACTTGAAACCCAGAAGGAGAAGCTTGCCAGAGTGACAAGTCTATGGGCACGTTGGTCGTATTCCACAAACTTGAAGAAATTAGCATGATGTTGCGCCGCGGGGCAAGTTCAACATACACTGCACTCATTTCTCCATCCGCCTCCTCTGTCCTCTGCCACCTTCGGTGGCCTCCACTTCCAGGACCATTCAAACGATACTGATTGGCTCCCACCTGTCGCAAAGTCTCCAACAAGCTGAACGTTGGCATTCTTGTGTAGATTCGGGTCGGCATGGAACTCTCGAGTGACTAGGGTTTCGACCTCCTTCGCGGTCGAGGCAGACACATATGTGAGACCATTGAGTGTTGTATCCACAAGACTTCCCAGCTCCTGTGCTCCATTTGCGCTTTGGTTGACTTGCTGTGTTTGTCTAATTACAAAGGTAAAATTAAATGTGAGCTCATCATCGTTGTTGAGCTTTAGAATAAAATTAGGCGTAAACCCAGGGGACGTTGGCTCCGGATCCTAATATGTATCAGCATTATTTCTGTATAGCTGCATGGTCCACCACATACTTGGACATATTCCACTACACTCGCATCGCCCATATCCCTCGTGGCAGATACTCTGGTGGCAGGAAATGCATTGGGAACGACATTAAGGATAGTCCTCCGCCTCGAATTCGTCACCGACAAGGACGTAATGGATACTATCAGCCAGCACAATCAGCAATGCCCTCACACAAGTTCCGCAGAGATGGCCATACATCTACTTTGATCCCTCAGATAAAGCGCCGCGCTCTCCTCGGGCCTGCTATTCACATTGCCCATCTTCCTCGTCTCTCACTGTTGCTTTACCCCACCAAGGCGCGGGCTGGCTCGCTCCAGGGATTCAAACGAGACAATGCGGGCGGAGGCCTCCAGCAATGTAGCGCATCTAAGGTGAGATGAAGTAGGGTACTGCGAAAGGAATGCTTATCTAAAGGAAAGATACGCAAATGAATTCTAGAATAATTGGGAGATGGAGTCGTAGAATGATGTTCTCTTCTGAAAATGTATGGGGGTCGAGCGAGCGAGCGAGTTGAGTGAGGAACCCTATCAGAACGAGGGACTTTTTTCGCGAATGGGACGCGGGTGTTCCTGGGTTCCTTGGGGGAGGGTAGGGTAATTTGAGGGTTGAAATTCGAAATGCGCTGTTTGGGTGCTGCACTTTTAGCGTTTCAGATAGACAAGACGAACAGGGCTCGTTTCATGAAAGACGTAGAATTGGATAAAATGAACGTGAACATGGACATCTGCACTCTGCACTCTGCACTCTTGACAGGTGGATATAAGAAGGATTAAGTAGGTTTAGGTTTTTAATATGGATGGATGGATGCTGGCGAAGGGGGGGGGGGGGGGCTGGGAGTGCTTGGAGTGATCTTTACGAAGGGCAAATATTGAGGCGTCTACCTAGGGAGAATATTTAAAGCCACAAGGGAACAGGAACCCGAGGTCAGTCATTTTCGTAGTGCAGGCGTATTGACTGTTACTGTAAGGTAAGGTAGCTAGCTACCTACGTAAGAAATGACTGGGCCTCGAGGACGAAGATGAGGCTGTGAATATCAAGTGCATCATGAACTCGTGTGCCTGGTGACTGTCTCACTTCCCTCGTCACTCACAGGCAGGCAACACATGTCTATATATATATATGATATACAGTATTGTGAACTCCTTTGTTTTAGTCAGTAGTATAGGTTCTGTTCCAAATCATACTCAAAAAGTACCTCGACACCGTTTGTATCTGTCTGTGACCAACATCTGGCCTCTCCACATTTCTGTGCCCTGGCCTGGCCTGGCCTGGCCATGCCCAAACGCCCAAGATATGTTTCCGTTTTGTATTCCCAACACTTGAGCGCCTGGCGCCAGCGGCAGTTAAGACACGAGAGACCAAGTTTAGTTTGTTCACGGCAACACTCCGAGGTTCTCAGAGCTAATGGAATCATGGAAAGGATCTCTGTCTCTCTGCCGAAAGACTTCCATAGTGACGCTTTATATACTTTATATAAATTTTACAATACATTCCACTCACCCCATGCATACAGGCACACGACCTACATACATACAGGATCATGCAGTGCACCATGTCTTTCTTTCTTTGCCTTGCATCACAAGCATCGCACCTCACCTCACTTCACCGTTCTCTGTCTCGCTTGGCCCTCACCCTCACCTCGTGTCTTGAGACCCAACACCGACATCAGGTACATACTGTACATACAGTAGGGTAGCGAGGGCGATCTTATCGATAAGACAGACAGACCCATCCCTCATCTCAGAGACAGCCTCGGTTCACGGCAAGCCGACTCGACCTCGAGCTCTTCATTGGCTTCAAGTTGACCTCTGACTGTGTTTGAGTATCAAATTACGAGCCTCTTATTTTCTAGAAGTATAAAAGAAGCAACAGAGGAAAATGTCCAATTGACCTCATTCGTTCACCTCATTGTCGAGGTGTCTAATATATCCCGTTAGCAACCGACCTGGATCGACTGCGCTGCGTTGATGTCCATCGATCATTAGTGATTGATCAGAAGCAAGAAATATATATACTTTGTATTCGCCATGTCGATTCCCAAAACCTTCGCAGAAGCATCTGCCCTGACGCCGACCTCATCGCATACATACGAGGCCGATTTCCCAGACGAATGGTGCATAGGCTCAGGTACTATAACCCTTCCTCAGAATAACACTCACTACCCCACCATCACTCCAAAATACTCTCTCTCCAAATTCTTCACTACCTTCTACAACTACCTACCTTCCCAACCTCTCCTTCACCTCTTCCAAACAAACCTGCTCGTTCCTCTCCCGTAAAATACTCAACTAACAACCCTCCCAGTCCCCCAAGGCGGCTACGTAACAGGGACCTTCCTCGCCGCCGCCGCCCTCCACGCATCCACAACGCTCTCCTCACAAAACCAACCGCACGTCCTAGCGCTGCACCTCGATTTCCTGCGCCGGACACAAACAGGCCCCGCGCTCTTCACGATCGTCGACCTCAAACTCGGGCGCCAAGCCACCGTGCTGCACATAACACTGACGCAAGACTCGCGCACCGAAGTGACCGGCACGCTCACGCTGTCCAACATCCCCCTAGAGACCGGGCCCTCGTTCCCGACGTCCTGGACGCTGTCTCCGCCGCCAGCGCCATGCACGCCGTCCCTGCTCCCTTCAGGCGGAGATCCGAACTGGGTCCAGCAGCCCGAGATGCCGTACGCCTCGTTCCGCAAAGCGACGCAGAGAATCGAATTCTACTTCCCGCGGCAAGGCCAAAGCTCGCGAAGTTGCTCAGACGAATGGATCCGGCTGTCCTCGCCAGGCGAGCGCTGGAGTAACGCCTCGCTCGGGTTCGCGAGCGACATGTGGCCCATGCCTGTCGAAGCGTCGTCGTACCCATTCAACCCCTACGATCCGAAAACCTACGACGTGACATCGCCAGAGCACGCGGCGAACCAGGCCGCGTTCAAGACGGTCACCAAGTACTGGTACCCGACATTGCTGCTGAACTTGGACATGAAGAAGGCGCTGCCGGAGCAAGGCGTGGAGTGGCTGTTCGTGAGGACGCACACGAAGATGATCAAGAATGGGAGGGTGGATTTGGAGGTGCTGATTTTCGATGAGGGCTTGGACTTGGTGGCTATTAGTAACCATGTGGGCTTTGCGGTGCCAGCTGAGAGGAATATTGCTGAGAGGAAGACGGGGGTGAGTAAGCTGTGAGGATGAGGTGAGATTTAGAAATTCCCCATCTCGCGAGACGAATAGAAAGATAGAGATAAAACTGCGCTTGCAGAATACGAGTAATAAGAAAATTAAATAGAATAGCAAGGTTCACAACGGTGTTTAAACAATCTGGGAGAACTTTTCCATTTGCATGGTGGTGCAATCTAGACTAGGTAGCTGTCTGACACCTGCCTCCAAGCTATTGCGCAAATGCAAACTCAAACTATAAAAGACAAACCACTCATTTAAGCGCTATAGTGAAGACCAATGCATGCGTCTACCCTGCGCTCTGCCATTACCATGCGTGCTGTGCTATCTTGCAATCTGTGACGTGAAAGGAAAGGGCCCCTGCTACTCGTTATCCTCCCCTCCGGCGCGAGCCTACATCCCCAAGCATGCCTAACTGCCAATCCTCGCCAATGCATCTGAATAGAATGTTTCTTGCTTCTTCGATTCGTGCAGGCGTATTGGAAGTGCCGATGTGTTGTCGTGGTGATGGCGGGTGTTCTGATGTAAGGTGACGGTGGTTATCGTACTGTGATATTGTGCTGCATCGTCTGAAGACCACTGTAGGCGTTTGGTGCTGAGAAGCTCGTTGGAGGGGGGCAGAGGGGAACAAAGTGAAGAGCGTGGTGCCTTCACATGAAATCATCATCTCCGTAGTCGTCATCGGCATAGGAGTGTGTATCTGCAACAGATGCAGTATTCCTGCTTGCAACGAGGGCGACCTTGGTCTTCTGAGCCTTGCTCTTCTTTCCACCCTTCTCTGCCAACTTCTCCTCCTTCATCTTCTCATTGCTCAAAGCAGTGAGAGTGCTTGCAATCTTCTTGATTTGGTCGGATGGGAGTTCCCTGGCCAATTGCTTGGTAAACTCCTGCAAGAAGATAACGTATTGTGCCTTCTTGGAGTTGCTGCCAATGATTGGAACCATGGTATCACGGAGCTTCTCAAATTGCAACTTGGTCTTTGGGTCGAAAAGGGGCAAAGTGGTAAAGTCGACGGTAGCAGTAGGGTCCTTGGCGTCAATCTGGACAGCGTTGGCAGCAGTTGTAACCTTGCGGCTGTTGCTGATACCAATGTTTCCAAACAAATCTTCCGCGTGCTTCAAGTCGGACTCCTGCTCAGTGCGACGGAGACGTTCACGACGGGCAGACTCATCCTCATCGCTGCTCTCGTCCTCACTTTGCTCTGCAAGCCTACGTGCATTCTCGGCCTTCTTCTCAGCAATACGTTGTGCCTTGCTCTTCTTGTTGGCTGCCGCCTCAGCATCAGACTTGGCTTTCTTCTCGGCAGCGACCTTGGCCTTCTCGCGTTCGACTTCGGAATCCTCAGCAGCATCCCAGCTGTCTAGGACATCGCTATCATCCTCTTCATCGTCGAACTTTCTTCTTGTAGTAACAGGGGCTGCGACACCACGCACTGCTCCGGTTCCAGGCGACGAGGAGGCATCGGAGGAGGATTCAGCACTTGAAGAACTGTCCTCAGCTTCATCATCTGCTCGGTTGAATAGCGGTCAGTGAAATGTCCCTTAAAATAAAACATACTCTGCATATCCTCATGCAGTGTCGATCCTATCATCGAACCGTACGAATGATGCCAGAACGGCTGTTTTGTCGACTGCGTTCGATTGAACGGTCGCACACTCTCTGACGCGTGAAAGGAGATTTGGCCACTCACCCCACTTCTCAGGCATTTTGAACGGTAGTAAAGGTGATTTGAAGTTGTGTAGTTTTGATTGTGATGATTTAATACGATTTTGAATTGAATTCGATCGCGACTTGAAAGTTTGTGAAAGAGTTGGTGGTTAGACTTGGGAAGAAGGGAAGGGGGAAGTGGTGGATGAATTGTTGTGGGAGCGAGGGGCTTTTAGGTACAGTTCAGTCAGTGCGAGCCTGATTTTACAGGGATGACGCTGTGAAACTGCCCGGAATCGCAAACTAAATATGTCCAAAAGTGCCTTCACGTGTCACACATTCCATTTGATCTTTTTTCTTTTTTTGCCGCCAACTTGTGGGAGTGTGGTTGTGATTCATCAATTGCTGGAAAGTTGTCACCATCATCAAAAGAAGATGCAGCTATCATGGCTTTGTCTTCTGCAAGTCGTCGAATCCATTCACAGTCATTCATGGTGATTCTCATGCACAGTGATGAAGTTCAGGTCAGGGGTGAGACATGTCATTCCACGCATTCTTCAAAAAGCATTTTTACGCTTGGCCCCGTCCGCGTCCGGGTGGCCACACACTCAATGTGTGGCTTGAACCTGCTGAATCTTCTCGAACTTCAAATTCATTGGTTGACTTGCCTTACTATTTGGAGACACAAGGGAGCAAAGGACAAACCCATAGGAAACAAAGAATGCATCATTTTGTATTCATGCTTCATTTCTCATCAGAGCTTGCTTTCGGATTTTCTTCCTCGCAAGCCCACCAACTGGTATCATAAAGCTATCCCCAGCCATTCATCCTACCAAATCCCATTATCTAAACCTCCGCAAACACTTACAAGTTAACAGCGGTTCTGAAGCTGAGACCGGCAAAGACAGCCTTGTCACCAAGCTCCTCCTCGATTCTCAAGATCTGGTTCAACTTGGCCAGACGCTCGGAACGGGCTGGAGCACCAGTCTTGATCTGTCCAGCTCGGATTCCAACAACAATGTCAGCGAAAAACTACGTTTGAGGGGAAAATCGGGTGGGGAATGCCAAGTGGCAAACGAAAAAAAAAATTGGAGTAACGACAACATACCTCCGTAGGTATAAGATGGAGAAGAACAAGAAGAAGAAGAAGAAGAGGAAGAAGAAAACATCGAGTATTGATTTTCAGTCGAGTAAACCAAGTCTTTAAATACAACGATAAATGCCATCCACTCTTAGCTTAGTTGATGTCAAGCATCTCCTCATCGTTGTCATCCAATTCCTCAAGGGTATCCTCACTATCCATAGATTCGACGCTGTCCAAATCCTCAAAGTCAGAGTCAGAGGTGTCATCCTTATCCTCATTGTACACCATTGCGAGAATAGATCCAGGCATAGGACCAAGTCGGGTGCTAGGATTAGCAGCATCACGCTGAATGTTGAGAATCTCGTCTGAAGTCAATGGAGCATTCTCCTTATCCTCCTCCTCCTCATCCTTTTCCTCCTCCTCATCCTCATCCTCCTCGATAGCATCCTCGAAGTTATCATCATTCTCTTCTTCCTCATCGCTCTCATCATCGGTATCACCACCAAGTTCTCTGCCCTAGGAGAACATGTAAGCCTCCATTTTTGCAAATCACGAATGACGTCTTACCTCTTGGTCCTTGATTGCTTTCAACTCGAGCTTATCGATGACATTCTTGAAGCGTGTCCCCGGAGGTCCAATACGAGCACGAGTCTGCTCGTATAGTTCCTCCCATTCACGTGTGCTCTTTGGCAAGGTGACTTTATCTGTTTGGACACCGTCCTTGCTATTCTTCTTGCCAGGTTTGTTGACTGTGGCTCTCTTCTTGCCTGCCATCTTTGCGATCGAAAGCTGCGTATGTTTTGGACCTTTTGCTTGAAAAAAAATCGAAGTTGAAAAATTGAGGTTGAGCAGGAATTAATGCTTCGTGGTCTTGCGATCTCGCGATAGATTTTGTTCCTCGAGCGAGTTGATATATCAAACCCCCTTCCCCAACAATTCACTTTACTTTGAAGCAGACGCATCAAACCGCGCCTGCCTCTTGTGGAGTTTCGAGTTTTCTCTCACATGAATACGATTTCTAGCTCACACCTCACACACATACAGAATTCTTTCAATAATCAACATGACGCCGTCCAACCTACGCAGTACTAGCTCCTCCACTGCCTCTACCCAAGCAAAGGCTACGCAAACTCCTTCTACTACCATAAAATCAATTGCAACTATCACGATTGAGATTACTCGACTCGCGGAAACCATCCTGCGTGATCGCGAAGTCCACGTGTCCAGCAACCGCGTCCTCCTTGATGCTTTTGTCCCGGGTGACGGCCTGGTTGATTTTCAGGTCGCTGGTGACGCTGACGATGACGGAGATGTGGCAATGGGCGAAGCAGAGTCTCTAGAACAGTCATTGTTTGTTCAGGCTGACCCTCGAGGCGATCCCACGGACGGAGACGCTGAATACGTCGATGATGCTGATGCCACCGACGAAGATGAGGAAATGTCTATGGAAGAAAGCGATACAGAATGCGCCGCAGAGGTTACATGGTTGAACCACATCAAACATCATATCGTAAGTTAATCTTCCTCGAGGACGCTGTCCATTTGCTTCCTTTCGTGCACTCACACGCCTCCAGACCAATCTCCACGCCACGCAGGCTGCTACTATACCCTGCCCACATCTTGCAATCCAGCCAAAAGATTACCAAAACACAGCCCTTGCTAAAATTGAATACACTCGTGATAGCTCATTGAAGGCGGTAATGATTGGCGATCCTCCTGGGTTGGGGAAGACACTCCCTGCCATGATGGCGATGGTCAAGGCAATCTCTAAATCAAAGCGATTCTCTATTGCTGTCGTTCCTCCAAGCTGCCTCGACCAGTGGAAAGCGGAATTCGAAAAGTTCTTCCTTCCGGTATGTCCTCTTCTAAAGATCTCATCTCCCTGTACTAATCATTCCTCAACTAGGACGCCGTCCAAGTCTTGGTGCTCCGGGACTCCAGCACGTCTCCAATGACACTCTTCAAGTACGATGTGATCCTCATGTCGTACCCTTTTGTCATGTCCCAGTACCGAAAGCTTCAGAAGTACCTCAGTGGTGTTGGAAAGGCACAGGAAACCGGTCGCGTTGGCCATCTTGAGCGTCCAAGTCTCACCATCTTCTCGGATATTTTCAGCCTCCAAGAAGGGGTGAAATGCCCATACCTGGTTCTTGACGAGGTTAATGCAGTCAAGAATTCATCGTCGATCACATTTGCTGCTATACAGAAACTCAGAAGCTTAGCCGACACATGTGTCATGCTTACTGGTAGCCCCGTGGACAACACTTGGATGGACATCTACGCGTATCTCCAGTTCCTTCAGGACCATACCATCAGAAGCAGGCGTATCATGCGATTACTCTTTGCCCATCACACCATCGCAGGCAAACTTCGTCCCCCAACGGGCAACAAATTCAGCAGATTTGTTCAGCTACTCAACAGCTTCATCGTTCGTCGACCAGAAGAAATCCTTGACCTTCCAGCCCTTCATGAGAGGACCGTTACCTTCAGTCTCACCTCAACGGAGGAAGGGGACTCGAATCACCATTTTCAAAAGTATTTGGACATCAAACATATGAGTAAGAAGGACGGCGTCCAACAAGCAGCCGAGTTGAGAATGGCGGGCTGGGGTCAGCTCACTAAAGCCAGTCAGCACGCGAGTCATCCAGAACTGGTTCGTATCATGCATCTTACACGAGACTCGACCGAGCTAGGCATTGCACAAGCCTCTGATGACGCGCTGTACGAAGCCAAAGATATCGAAGAATGGATCGTCTGGAAAGAACGACTGCTGCAAGATGACACTTGGAGGTCATCTCGCATCACGGCCCTAATTGACGTTTTCAACGAGCTCAGAGATACAGATCCCGAATGCTCTCTGCTCATTTTCGACGAGAGCGTCTACTTCTTAGACATCGTCCAAATTGCCTTGGCAAACATGTATGACCCAATAGAATGCACACGGTACGACGGACGTCAAGCTCCTGAGAAGCGCAATTTGTTATTACGAGACTTTGAGGAGACACGGGGGATTAAAGTGCTTCTGATCTCAAGAGCTGCAGGAGGAGTTGGGCTGAACATTCCCGCAGCCAACATCGTTATCCTGCTCAACCCTTGGTGGAAAATGGAGTGGGAGAGACAGGCCATTAAGCGTGCCCATCGCCCTGGCCAGCTAAGAGAAGTCTTTGTTATTAGGCTCAGTGCGGAAAACTGTAACGTCGAGCAATACAAGGCGGGTTTGCGCAACAAAAAGGACAGACATAACTCCAAGATCATCAAAAATGTTACTAGGGAAGATGGCAATCTGCCTCAGGTCTGGCATGATCTCTAATGGGAATAACAACTGGGTTCTGATGAAATTTTAGTTGATAGCTAGCATTCAATCTATGCTATTATCATCATTATTATTACACGTAATAGAAGTATGCTCCGGACATTTGACGCTGTCCAAACTCGTGTGATCATTCGATTCGCAATCTCGATGCCTACCAATCCTCCACCTCATTATCAGGGTAGTAGTAATCATTTTCGTCGTCTTCGTCTTGCCCATCATCGCACGTCTCCTCATCTTCCTTTATGTTTGTATGGTCTTCCTCTTCTGCATCACCCGCATCGTCGTAAAGACTGGCCTTGAATTCCTCATCAAAGTCCTGCTCCTGTGCATGTCCGCCATCAATCTCCGAATCATCAGTCTCCTCTTTTTCCTTTATATCTGTCTCGTCATCATCGTCGGCGACATCCTCTTCCAGCCAAAAGTCAGGATCCTCATCCTCTTCATTATAGGAACGCTTTACCACCTTTGATAACCTTGCACTTCGACGCTGTCCATGCGTAGGCTCATCTACAACAGATAATATTAGTCTCCACAGAAACGTGAATATACTGAACATGTAACGTACTGGTAGGGTCCCCGTCGTCGCTATCTTCCTCATCGTCTCCTTCTTTCTTATCGTCTCCATCCTCCTCATCGCCTCCATTGAATTGAGAACTCGGATTGAGCAGCTTCACAACCCTCATCAAAGCCATTTCTAAGCCATTCCCCATACTTTCTCCCACGTCAATCAAGGTGTACAACTCTCGAATCGCCTCGATTTGAATTGCACTCAAGTTGCGGATTGGGTCTAACCTCTCCAACTGTGAGAGTGGACTGGTCACAATTGAAGCCAAATCACCTCTCAGAGTTACATATAGACCATCTGAGGTTTGAGATCCATTGCCTCGCACGCCGCGCTGCTTTGGTCTCGCCAGATTGCGCGCGATAGCGTCAAGACTCGAGGAAAAGTTTAACCAGGTTGAATCTTTGACTCCGTCCATCTTGATGTAATAAACACTTCCTAAACTGATTTCGGGCAACTGATCGTGAGGTTGTTCCCACGTTTCGAGATCACGTTCGATGAATGGCGTGCAGATCACAGTCTTTTGACGCAGGTGCAAATTCAGTTACGACTCGGTCTGCAAACCAAGTCAACCCAGTATTGATTCACGCGTTCATTCGCCAAACCTCAACTTTCGAATATTTCGAAGCTGTAACTTTGCAAAAGCGAAATTCTTACAACCACTCCAACCATTTCAGTTCCTTTTGCGAATACCTATCGAAACAAAAGGTCAATCACAATCGTCTCGCGCGCTAAAATCACGATATCAAGTACACTCTATAAGGATGTCTTCTTCCAGGACTCAAGCTGAGAGCTCAGGACAGCGTCCAAATGATGATGCTGTGGAACCTGACCTCGTTTTACATGCGGAGCAGGACATTGCCACGAATGAGCTTCTAGAAAAAATCATCGTTGGAGTCCCAGGGCGACGACGTTTGCAGAAAATCTACGTCCGAACCAACGCTAAGGGCAGTAAGACAACGAACCCATATAACCCAGAGGCAGACGCACCAGCACCTCATCTACTGATCCCCATCCTCCCAACAAAGGAGGAGATCGAATCTCGAACGGAGACCATGGAATTTCTTGTTGTTGGTTTAGTATTGGCCTTAGATCCCGCAAAGTACTCTACCAAAGCTAGTGGCAAATCCAGAGATAAACAACGGGTGGTCGACCGTGAAGCCAGAGGTGTTCTTCCAAAGGAAACAAATGTTCTTCGAGCTATAGTACCAGTAACCGACAACATCGCCTCTGCCAGCATCAAGTATTATGTCGCGTGTCACCAAACACACGGACTCTGCAATATGCGCGTCATTTCATCAGACAAGATTTTCTACTTTGCAGAGATTTGGGAGAAAGTCGATGCGAATAAAAATGTCAAGACTAGGAGAGGTGACCTTGGCATGGCATGCAAGACACATGCAGCTCGGGACAAGAAGCCACCACAACGAGCCGTTGTTACAATATCTGCTTCTAGGAATTCGACACCGTCCAATGTTTTATCTATTACACCCTCGGTCAATGCTGCAAACCAGATCTTGATGCAATATTCCGTTTCAATGCTGTCCAGCGACCCTGCTAGCATCCACGCCTTGAAAAAAACATTGGAAAATATCCTCCCCGACCTCCTCAAAAAGCCAACCGATGAAGGCGTCCTAGCGTTCTATGATTTTGAGGATGATCTTGACTTGGATGATGCTAAGAGAGCAATCGAGTCGGTCCAGGTACGTGCCACCATGCATCTCATATTCCCATTAACCCTAAGATGCGATTAGGAAACCTATCCCAACCTGCAAGCACTGAGCCCCGCAATGAGTCCTGACATTGTTATCACCCTACATTCTGCACTCAGACGTAAGAGGCTTGGGGGGAAATTGCCGTACCAGAGCTTTGTCCACTTTCTCCGAATAGGCCACGACCGTGTACATGAAGCAATGTCTGATGGGGATGTGGAGAAAGCGGTGGCTGATATCATCCACGATATTGAAATTTTCAATGAAATTCAAGCCATAACATCATCACGGACGACGTCCAAGATCGAGAAAGGAGAAGGCGACCTAACCCTTTTACTTCGGGCAGTACATCTCGCTTTGGAGGAGATAGTCAGGTTCTGGAGTGCACAGGCACAGGAACTTCGGGAGCAGCACGGAGGAATCACTAACCATGCATCTATTGAAGATCTGATGAACAAGATTGCAAATTGTGTGGATAGGACCGCGTTGAAGGCTTTGAATGAACAAGTCTTCGCCATTCACGCCGAGCAGTTGGCCACTGCAAACAGTACTGGTGCAGAGCACATTCAGAAGCTTATTGCTTTGATAGAAGAAGCTCTAGCGAGCACTTCTTGATTATCTTAAGTTAGTTTACAATGAATGGTGGTTTTCATATAGACTTGCTTTCTATTTGTTCAGAATGCCATGCTCGCTACGTCTTCAGCCCAGTGAATTCCACTCGCCATACATCATGTAGTTCGTGTTCGCCAACGTAAAATCTTGCCAATCTCCAATTTCCGTCCCAGTTGATGGTTTCAGCCAGTTCGACGCTGTCCATTCCCGTTGAAACCTCTGCAGCCAAATTTGACAAGCTGAGCTCTCCTATCGCTACTTATCTCAGCCATTTCGGGGACCTCAATATCTTTCACTGCCGCCATAGTTTGAGCAACACAGAAATCGTGCTCGGGGTACTGATTGGACGGCGTCGGGAATTGGAAAGTGACGTTCCGTGTTGGAAGGCCATACTTCTTCGATAGGCCGCGGAGCTCTCGAAAGTCTCTCCAGATTTGTGAGAAGATGAGGTGGATAGTTATACCTTCGGGTAGGGGCTGAGTAGCTAACATCCATCCTTCAACTTGGTCATGCATGCCAATCTCTCTTCCGTGAGGCAGCTTGCATTCAACCCATCTACCTAGTAACGTCTTTTCGCTCTCGCTCATGCCCGTTGTAAAGTCTATTTCGATTTGAAGTTCTGGCACGACTGTACATATACTGAGATGAGCGGCAAATTTCTCGACGAAAATTTGCAAAGCAAACAGCGAGGGAAACTTGAACATAATGTGTGGCATCACAAGCGTGAGAACCTCCTGAGTAAACGCGGCCACCTGGAGGATTTCCTTTGCGAATAACAAGCTCTTTCCATACGAATCGACGGTGTCCATGTAGAAAGACTGGATGGTGTCTAAAGGCGATATTTCTCCCTTCAAAGTAACTGTCTTGAACGTACGTTGCTCGGGTTCCGTGTCATTTGGCAGGGCAGCGCAACGGTAAATTTGGTTTTTGACTTCGCCTGGGATGCTACGGGGGATTGTGAAGTTCATCCTTGCGTGCTTGGATCGAGGTTCCTACGTCTTTATATTAGCGACCTTTCTTTTATTTATTCCTTGTTGATAACATCTGCTTACTTGGATGCCGTCCATATTGGTTGATAGTAGGGGATAGCGTCAATGGGGTGGGTGTTGGTCGGTTGAGTAAGAGATCGTGAGATTTATACCACGGTTTGAAGTTGAAGTTATTGAGGAATACGCGAGCACGTGAGTTAAGTCAATAGAACGTCTTGAGCATATGCCAAGCATCACAATGGAAAGATCAGAGCACATAACAAGGAGCAAGTCTCTGACACGAACCCAACTCTCTATTGATTCTCTAGCTGCCTACGCTGCAGCAGGTTCTACCAGAATTCTAGCCCACACAAAGTGATATGAACAAAGCCCCATACCGCAATCTCATAAAATGGTCATCATCAAAAAGATCGTGTAGAATGCGCCTGTCGCCTAACTTCTTTATACTCCGTGCCCACTCTCCCCGTCTCTTTTCTCTTCCCGAGATCCAAACGCCGCTTGCTATGCCAGGTCCCAAACCCTACTCCAGAAGCAAAATATTACAATAGCAACGCGGTCAGCGAGAAGAATAGCCTCCGTAACAAAAGCACCACGAGAAACTTCAAACTGGCATCATACCAATACTACCGCCGCCCCCGCCTCCACCATTTCCGCCACCACCTGAAGCTCTATAACTCCTCGAAGACGCCCCCGTCGTACTTGATTTGGCGCGGGACTTCTTCGCGCCTCCGGATGATCTCCTCTTGGGTACACCACCACTGCTCACTCCTGAATTTGACCCGTAGCTCTTTCGAGAGCCTCCTGCCTTGCGACCACCGCCTCGCCCTCGTCCTTTCAGGTACGAGCCTCTGGCAGGGAACGGTTTCTTCGCACCTATTAGACTGCTACTGGCCTGGTGGTTGGGAGCCCATGGCAAATTCCGTGTCGGAGGTGCTCGTTGTGGCTGTGGTTCGTTTGCGAAGTACTGAGATGTAGCTTGCTCCCCCGGCTCATCATCACCCATGTCTTCATCATCATCATCATCTTCTTCTTCTTCTTCCAAGTCGACCTCATTCTCATCATCTGAACACAGGTTTATCATGATCTGATGATTTGGGTCGCGATCACAGTCCTCTTCTTTATTCATCATCTCATTGTAATCATCATGAAATTTTTTTACCAGAGGTAGAAATTTTTTCCCGTAGCTTTGTACCCTTTCGGCATTTATATTGGGTATGTTCCTCATGTCAGGCAGGTTGAGAGTCCATAAAATAGCCATGTCTCGGAAATTCGACTCTGAGAAGAACGGTCTTTTTGCAGTGGTCCCGTTACGGATGCGTTCTTCAAGTTCTTTGGCCTTTTCGACAAACTGTTCTACCATGATCTGATGGATTTCTGGTAGGTGTTCCATGCGACGGTCAGAAACAATAGGTGAGCCTAGCTCCTCGACTCTTCTTGTCTCTAGCTGTCGAGGTTTTGGTTTGGGCTTGTGCATCTGCTCAAAAGCATTTGTAAAACTTCGCTCCCGCTCCTTGCCTTTCCCATAATCTATGTCTTCATCCTCATCAATGAAATCATGCATATTTTCTCCATCGTCGTAATCAAAACTATCTGAATCTTCAGCAATGGTGTTTTTGGGAGTCTTCTTCTTTCGCACAGCGGGTGATCGCACAGCAGGCGATAATGGAGATGTCAACATCGTAGAGGTCGGGTGTTTGATAGACCTTGGTTTTTTGGTAGGGGCAGCCGTCGAAGATCCGCCAACTTGGACGGACATCGTTATTTTTCGCTGTCCATGCATGAAATTCCAATGGTTAGGTCCAAGCTACATATGTCAGTGTATAGCCTTTGACACATAAATGGATAGCAACTTACTTTGATATACTGTGTTGGAAACCCGCTTCCGGTCATGACATTGTACTCATCGAGTGCGTTCTCCATAACCAATCTGAAAAAGAGACGCTCTATGTCGGTTCTTTCAAGATTTTTTGCGAACCCAAACTCAGCTAGGCTTGCGTGGTTCATACTCTTGATCTTCGTATTGCTTGCACCACGCAACACATCTACACAATGGAGCAGAGTAACATCCTGGCCTGCTAGCTTTTTGACGAGCTGCAATGCTGCCACAGCATATTTACTAAAGTCGACATCGTCAAAGACTGAGTCAGAAACACAATTGTCGCAAGTGTTCTGGCACCTGTCTTTATCGAATGTTTCGTTAAAGTAGCGCAAAACTTGTACTCTTCGACAATCAGCTCGATTTTCACAGTATTGTATCATACTTTGGAGCATTTTCCGCTGCCGTTCCTTTTGTTCGTGGCTGGCTTCACTCTCTTGAATGAATTTTCTGAGCATCGTTGTATCGGCATATCCGTAGAAGAGATAACATCCCGACTTCTTTCCATCTCTTCCAGCCCGGCCTGTTTCTTGATAGTAACCTTCTAAACTCTTTGGGATCATATGATGGATAACAAAGCGTACATTAGCTTTGTCAATGCCCATGCCGAATGCAATGGTAGCAACGACTACCTGAATCTCGCCACTCTGCCACTGTTCCTGGGTGTCTGATTTGTCCTTTGGATCCATTCCTGCATGAAAATGGAATGCCTTTATCTTGTGCTCGTGGTACAATTTCGAAGCTATTTCCTCACAATTTCTCTTTGATAGTGTATAGATAATACCAGTCTGACCTTTGTATGTCTCATTGATCAGCTTGGCCATCTCTTGCAATGTCTCTTGAGATTTGCCCTTCAGCTTTCTTCGTACTTCGTAGTGAAGATTCGGACGATTGAAGCTTTGGGAGAAGAGAGGACAGTCTTTGCCCATCTGTAGATTGTGGATCACATCCATCTGTACATTTTTAGTGGCAGTAGCTGTCAATGCCATGATAGGAACACCACTGAAATCATCTCGCAATGAGCTCAAAGCCACGTAGTCTGGGCGGAAATCATGGCCCCATTGACTGACACAGTGCGCTTCATCAATTACAATCCTGGCGAGCTTTTGGTTTCTATACAATTCTTTGAATTGATTCACCCAACTGACGCCCTTGGTCATCATTTCGGGCGTCACATAGAGCAACTGGAGATGCTGTTCGGGATGCTTCTGTCTCAAACACTTTTTGATGGCTGATCTTTCCTCAGCGGTGGTCTCGCCATTGATGGTTGCGGCACGAATGTGGAGTGCCAAGAGATGCCGTACTTGATCCTTCATGAGACTGAGCAAAGGCGAAATTACGATTGTGATTCCTTTAGTCTTCCCAGACTGTACAACAGCAGGGAGCTGATAGCATAAAGATTTTCCACCGCCTGTTGGCATCAAAACAAAAGCGTCCTTCCCGCTTAGAGTAGCATTGATAGCTTCAAGCTGATGATACCGAAAGCCGTTAAGCCTGAATCGTTCCTTAAGAGCCCGCTTAACATCGCCTGACCACGCATGCTTCAACAAACCTGCCTTTTCAACATCCACGTGCGAATACATATCACTTCTTTGCTTGGAGGTGTCTTGTCGCGACGCACCAGGTATGGATCGGTTGCCACTGGATATCGTTGTTTGCTTGTGTCGAACTGGGGGCGGACTTGGAACCCTAGCGCTTGAATGCCGTTTCTCGACATCCTGAAGAAAATTCTCCATATCATCGCCGAAATCGCTATCGCCATAATTGTCATCAGGATGATCCAAAGAATTTTGTACATTCCTCGACTTATTTGATGACACGAAGTCCTGTTCGTCTTGAAGGAGATCGTCAAAAGCTTCATCGTCAAGATCGTAAGGTATAGGAGATGGATCTCGACGCTGAAATTCTGGTTGATCAAAGCCCTGGTAAGACTTGTTCTTGGGCTGCGGTGGAGCCCGAGGCCTTTTCTGATGAATTGTGGATGAGGTATAGCGGACGGCCGAGGGTGATGCCGGCTCGTGGTCACTTGCTGAAGCAGTCATAGGGCGTCCTCTGTTGGGTGAGCGGGTTGGAGCAGATTCCATACTCATTTTCACAGAACTGGTTGTGTTCTCTTTTGACAGTGAAGGAAACTGTGTCTGCATGATGACCTGAGCACTTCCGGTTGTACCAGATCCCGAAGGTAAAGGTACAAGACTCTCTTCATCCTTCACCTTGAACGGACTGGTAACATGTGCTGCGCCGGAGGAATAGCCTGTTCCAAACCCATCTTTTATAGCCCCAGAGACATGCAGCAGGTGCGCTATCTCGATTCTAATAGCTCGAAGATCTCGGCTTAGTTTGACTGACAGCTCTTCTTGCTCACTTGCATCACGATTGACCTTGACTAGCTTCACGATTTTGTCCACGATGTCGATCTTCTCAGCCTGTATAGCCTGATGTTGCTTACCTAGTGCCTCAAGAGCCTTGTATGCGTTATTCATATCGAGCAATGCTATTCGTTCCTCTCTTAAATTCGCTGGAGCTATTATATTGGCATCCATATAGGACATACAAGCAATCGAGCTTTGGCCAAGTAAGTTACTAATTCTGTGACGGTAAATATTGATCTCAGAAGGTTTTGATAGATACTTGTCGACGATGTCTTGTTCATCGGGGACAAGTGATGAATTTGGGGCACCTTGAATTGGTGATTGTTCTACCATCTTTTCTGATGTTGAAGTGCGTGGTTCGCGGTAATTTGTTGACGGGACACTTTCCTGATTTGAGTATATATTTTTTGACATTGGTCGGAGTGGACTACCAACTCTTGGTCTCGAATTTTGAATGCTGTTGAGCTTGCGTTCGGGGGAAGAAAATGGAAGCAGAAGAGTCGTCCTAGGAGTGTTGATATTGGTGTGTGAGGTTTCTCTCTTAGGGGACGGCGAATATGCCGACCTCTTCTCAACTTCGGAAAGACAATCCTCATCGTCCGAATCTTGGATTTCTGTTTTCACATGGCGAGGCTTCTGTTTTCGAGGGGTATAAACATGCATCAAGGAAGGATCATCAAGGGTACTCGACGAACCTACTTCTTGGGTAAGTGGTTTTGTAATCTCGGGGTATGTGATTGCCAGAGGAGTCCCAGGAATTTGTACATTATTTGACGACCGATCCGGAATGGCATCCGTCATTGAAGGTACCCTACTGATGCTTTTGCGAGTTCTTGTCTCGGTGCGGGTCACCGTCTCGGTAACTTCGAGTTGTTCTTGGATGCTATTCTTACGCCCAACAGCCTCGATACTGGCCTTGAGCGTTCTAGACCCGCTCGACTTCGCTATGGGTGCCGTGGAGAGAGAAGGCCGCAAATCAAAATCTTCGATGTCCATGAAGTCGTCCATGTTCTCGTCATATCTTTCTACTTGACGCGGCGTATTGCGAATGTTCGTGCGCTTCACATGTCCAAGAGCTGTAATGTCGTCGCTTTTCCGCTTCTTAGATGTCCTTGGGAGAGGTTCCGGTCTAGAAGCAGCAGATTCATTCCATACTTCTTTACTATCGCCCCATAAAATATCCGAACTACTCGATCGCGACATAGCTGCTCCATAATCGTCTCCTGTCAAATCCACTGATTCAATCTTGACACGCTCGTTCGTAGGCCTTGGAGTCTGCCTGGGTGTTTGTCGGGGGGTCTGAGGGGTGCGAGCATTTTGCAAGATGCCCACCGATGTGTTTGGTGGTCGATCACCTTGAGTCCTGGCTGATGGTGTAGATACCCCTGCCTATTATTAGCAACCAATTTAGAGTGAGTTGTTGCAAGCCATACCTTCACTTAGAAGCCTGCTGTAACTTTGCGCAAGCGAAGTTGGTGCTACTGTTGATGTTGTTGAAGCTGGAGTGGCTAATTGTGCCTGGGACATCAAAGTTGGCCTCGTCGAGCGTGACCTCGGAAGTGGCCTGGACATTGACACATCTTGAGGCCTGCTAGAAGACATCGGAGTGCTCTTCATGTCTACTACATCTGAAGTCGCAAATGTAGGAGGCGGTGGGCGAACAAATTCTTCCTTATCCTGACCGACATTGACAACAGCAGCAATTCGAGTATCCTGACGGGGTGATTTTGCGACCTTAAGCTCCTGTTCCTCTTCTTCTTCCTCCCAATCCAGAATTTCCTGATCCTCTAGTTCTGCCAGCCTAGCAATATTCGTGGGATTCACAGCGTGCACATCCGCGCGAGGAGTGACTTGGTGGGATAATAACCAGGCAATATGACCGTCCAGGTTGTGTCGAGTCATGAGGAAATCCTGCCACAAGAGCTTCCAGACAGATCCATTGGCATATTCTCAGGCACTTTAGAGAGATTTGGGTGTTTTGTCGTGAGGATAATAGCTGATATTTCCACTCATCCAAGTATTCATTCGCGTCGACGCGCTCCTACCAATCTACCCTGCTGCTCACATAATCACATGACCTCTAAGCGGGGCAAGTGGACTTGGCCATATCGTTAATCAAAATCACACTCAACGCGCAACTTAACAATACATATCTGTGAATTCAATGGTTATTGTTTTTCTTTTGATCTCATTATTATTGAGGCGCGCTCACAACATTGTTATTTTACCTTAATTTCGTTAATTGACGTTACTAACTTTACATGTACTTGAAGTAGTAATGTGGCATTATTATATCATTTTCAAGATCGAGATCGCATAAACCATCACCAGGCAACACTCTTGATGGGCAAAATGGAAGACAGGTTGAAATCTCTGTGGATCGTTGCTCGGAGTAAGATATTCAACTTCAAGCCTTTTTTGATTTTGTCTTCCTATGCTTCAGAGCAAGCATCTTACCTGTCAATCAGCGAAATGTCCTCCCAATGTGCACATTCATGCTTTACCTGCGCCCATTGGTTTTCCTTCTTGTCCTGATTCTCCTGTTCAACAGAATCAGGTCATATCTGACTATTCGATAGGATTCCATCTCGTGAACAATCTGTTAAGGTATACGAAGCAACATTTTCGTACAACTCAATGTCGGATTACATGAGGATTCTCGCAATTACAAGCACGCCAAATCCATAGCTATGAAGCGACCTTGACCCCCCCCCCCCCCCCAGAAAACCACCCCATCACAGCAGCTGTATTTGCTGAGATGACTTTTGTATGCGAAAGATATTTCCGATGAAATTGTCTTCCTCGAAAAGCAAAGCACACTCATGGAAAGCCCCTCAATCACTCATAGCCCTTTCAAGACTAAGCGAAGGACTTCCTGCTACTGTCAAATTCATTAAGCAGTATTTTACGACAGCACTCTGACCTTCACGTCTCGGTTTCATCAGGCGATAGTAATACTTCTATGGAGGACAAAGTCGTCAAATCAACTTTGGTATGCCCAAAGCAATACCATTCTCGGCAGCTATGGAATTCCCGACAGCGGGACGATCTGGTGCCGCAAATCCGTCCAAACCCACTTTGATCTTTCTTGATTGGCCAAGTTAATGAAAGATAACGCTACATGCGTCGGGGCAAGAAATAATTCTTTGCATTGCGGTTCAGTCTCTCAGGAACCAAGAACATGTCAACTTGGGTCAAGATGTCGAAAAAGAAGTCGCACTTGAAGGCTTCTATGTGTTACGAGGAATGTCGTCGGAGGTCTTGGTGAAGCGAGAAAAGAATCTGGGGTAATTGATACCATGAACCAGATCTTTCCGACTTGGCATGCGATGCCACGGCGGGTGTCTTGTGGCAAAGTCGAAATCCCATACAAATCTCCCTGTTGTTCAATCTTCAAGCAACGCCCAAGAATGCAGAGTTCACTTGGCAAACCTTTGAGTCAGGTCTGCAAGCGAGTGTTACAGCATACAACAGCATAGGCCGCGGAGATCGTGTTCCTTTATATGTGATTGTCACTCAACAATGCTTGTTTATCTTAGTGGGTCGGCATGAAAACTTGGTCTGTTTTCGGAAAGCCTGATTTAGCTTTTTTTTCTCACTGGACACAGATAAGACAGACACCGAAAGGAAGCGAAAAGAACCCTAGACGTCCGTGACGCCTTACAAGATCTGGCTCAGCCTTCTCACGCCTCTTTCATCACGAAACTTGGCGATACCGATAACCTTGTACGAACATACTGAGTTCTGACTTCGAGAACACAACGACGCTCATGAAGCCTACATATCCATTCCTAGGAGGAGATCGTTTGTTACGCCAGACAACGGCATCACTGCAAATGTGAGGGTGACAGGTTCAAGGTTTCTACTGCATAGCCATACTATGATTGGCTTGACCGCTGAAATCATCCTGCTATATGTCGCCCCTATGATAAGAAGCTCACTAGTTTATACAGTAGCCAAAGGGGCCACACATACAAGTACGATCTACAACACCTGTACCACTTTCCCATAGGTAGGCAAGGTAGGTGTATTTCCTCCGGAGGTATCTGCGAAGTTATCAATTTCAGGTATCATTGTTTTACTTTTGTCCCCAAGATTCAGACAAACCTTTCTCCCAAACCTTCCCGCCCGCTTATCCAAGCATTTCCAAGCATTTATTCTCCGGTATCACATTCCTGTTTCATTCCAAATATTATCAGCCACAAGAAGTTTTCTGTAGGTTCAACAATAGCCATCATATGTGAATGAGATATAGTACTGCTGGTCGTTGCAACGATAGTTTGCTGAAGCACACATGCGCAGATAACAAGATCTACAATCGCAAGTCATTCTCGACCACACGATTGCTTGCAAGCCCTCTGGCACACTTCGTTCGAGATACTGAGATCAAGTGAACGACGATCTCCTGGGATTTACAGAATTACTTGTTTTAGAAGAGATAAAAGAGAGGTCTGGGGTGGTCCAACCGTATGGTTTGGCTGGTCTTATCATTAGACGTCCCTGCATTGGTTACCCATAGCTTCCTCAAAACCCAAACTGGAGTGGTGCCTCCACAATCTTGCCGTCTTTCAACAGAAAGATCTCCGACAAGGATATGTGAGGCCTGTACAATGGAGACGCCGCCGATTAGCTTGAGCTAGGTAAGTGGATGTTTAGACCGGAGATGTCTTGACTGCACGTCAATGCTCCCGCAGGTCATCTTTATAAGAGCCCTTGACAGCCGAGTATCGCTTTTGATATCATACGCCATTCTCCTCATCGCTTTCATACCCTGCTCCAAAGCCTTATTTACAATTTAAAACCGCACTTTGCCTCGCTTAGCAGCCATGGGTTTCGACGTCACAACTCTGTGGAAAGCGCCAGAGATCAATCCAGTCAATGGAAAGGCTCGTTCTATTCCAATCCTGAATCCTTTCAACAAATATGGCCGTGTTTTCTTCTTCTCCTGGTTTGGATTCAGTAAGTCTGAGGCGAAGAGCAACGTTTGACTACAGCGTTAACAGTTTGAAAGTGATTGCATTCTTGTCGTGGTACGCCTTTCCGCCACTTCTTCCAATTTCCATCAAGCAAGATCTACATCTCAGCAACAACGAAATTGCAAACTCCAACATCATTGCATTAACCGCAACGTAAGTTAATAGTATTTGATTGCGCCAGTCTAAGCTAACTCATCTAGTCTCCTCGTTCGTCTTGTTGCTGGACCTTCATGTGATCGATTTGGACCTAGAGTGACATTTGCGGCATGTCTTCTCATCGGCGCCCTCCCAACAGTACTTGCCGGTACAATCTCAACTCCCGCAGGCCTTTATGTGATCAGGTTCTTCATTGGCATTCTCGGAGGCTCTTTCGTTCCTTGTCAAGTGTGGTCGACCGGTTTCTTCGACAAGAACGTGGTCGGAACAGCCAACGCCTTGACAGCCGGATGGGGTAACGCAGGTGGTGGTATTACGTACTTCGTCATGCCAGCCATCTTTGACTCCCTGGTTCGTGACCGCCACCTCTCCGTCCACGTCGCCTGGAGAGTCGCCTTCGTAGTACCCTTCATTATGATCGTCTCTGTCGCTCTCTGCCTCTTTATCTTCTGTGCAGACACACCCACAGGCAAGTGGGCAGACCGTGAACTCGCTGTACAGCAAAATCTTCAAGCCCACGGCGTTCGCGCAGACTCAGCCATAGTTGCCATCCCAGGCGCAATCACAGATCGCAAGGATACTGGCACTAATACTCCCACCGACAGCGGCACTGAGAAGCGCATAGATGAGGAAGCCGACCTCGCTAAAGCCAAGCACGGCTCCTTCAACCACGAAGCTACTATGGGCGAGAAAGACATGCTCGACACCGCCCGCGGCGAGGTTGTCGTCAAACCCTCCTTCAGCGAAGCAATGGAAGTCGTCTTCTCTCCCCAAACCGCCATGATTGCCCTCTGCTACTTTTGCTCCTTCGGCGCTGAGCTCGCCATCAACTCCATCCTGGGCGCCTACTACCTCAAGAACTTCCCTAGTCTAGGCCAAACCGGCACAGGTAGCTGGGCTGCCATGTTCGGCCTCCTTAACGTGGTCTTCCGCCCGCTCGGTGGCCTGTTCGCCGACTTTATCTACCAAAAAACAGGATCCGTCTGGTCCAAGAAGATCTGGCTACATTCCCTTGCCATCTGCTGTGGTGCCTTCCAGATCGCCATTGGTGTCTTGAACTCACATGATCATTCGACAATGTTTGGCCTTATCGCTGGCATGGCTTTCTTCCTCGAAGCGTCGAATGGTGCTATTTTCGCGCTGGTGCCGCATGTGCACCCTAAGGCGAATGGCATCATCTCCGGTGTTACGGGCGCGACGGGTAACCTTGGCGGTATCGTCTTCGCTATTATCTTCAGGTACCAGCCAGGTCTCTACGGCAAGACTTTCTGGATCATTGGTGTTATGACCATTGGCATTAACTTGGCGGTTAGCTGGATCAACCCTATCCCTAAGGGACAGATTGGTGGTCGCTAGCTTCTTGAGAACGATTTGTAATTATTTAGTCGGAGTTGTACAGTAACACTTGCTTGATGAATGATGGGCTTTGATTGGATTGGTTGTTTGATATTTTTATACAAAGAGGCGCATGAGATACCAAAATTATACTATTTTTAACATACCTGCAGTATCTCCACATATGTTTTCTTCGATGATGCCTAAGTGAATAATGTAGTCTTTTTATTAAACTCTTGTGACTGTCTAGTCTCCCTCTTGTTCAGTGAGAGGAGGGTTCAAGCCCAAAAAGTTCTGTAAATGATCAAACTTAAGACCACCTCAGGTAATGCAGATAATTCAAGTGATTCATCCATTCATCCATTCATATCCTCTATCTACAGTCCCTGACCCCGGTATCTAACGAACCCGTTCTCAAAGACTTCCTCAATCGTTCTCTGTCCACACTATGCCAGTTTTTCGTTCAAGAAGTTGAGAATATCACGCAGCATCTCGGGGGAATACCAATGTCCAAGACCCTCGTACTCGACAAACTGAGTCTCAACCCCTAATATATCCAGACATTCTTTTGCCTCTCGTCCCAAAGCAATCGACACTCTTTCATCTGCTGTGCCGTGGCCTAAGAAAACGGGGATATTCTTGAAAGCTGAGCCTGCGTTATCCCCCATTTGTAGCTTCTCTCGGAAGGAAGTAACTGCTTCCATCGATAAGCCTTTCTCATTTGTCAAGCGGCAATCATCCTCACCGTCATCGCTATTCTTCACATTTCTATCCAATCGCGAGATTGGATCACTTCCATCCCTCACACCATATCCACCAACTGCTTCAACCAGATTCCCGTACGGCAACCACCCACACATCCCCACCACGGCCCCAAGCCTCTCTCCCTCCCACGTCAACAGCGCCGCAAGCGAAACCGCACACCCCTGGCTCAGTCCCCAAAGCACCACATTCTCACTCCCAACCACCTCAATCTCTCGCTTTAAAATCTCATGCACATACTCACAACTCCTCTTTAGCCCTTCGGTCATCAACTCCTGTCTCTGCGTGTGTTGCTCCAGGTGCCAGTTGTTGAACCACTGGTGCGTGAGCTTGTTGCCGTAGATCGTTGCTGGGGTGCGGGGCGCGGTTGGGAGGATGAGCTTTGCGTTGGGAAAGACGGTTTGTAGGGTTTGTGGTGTGGTTTGTTGGGAAGACAAGGAAGAAGAGGTGGCGAGCAAGGCGGTGCTGAAGCGAGAGGCGAAACTGCCGCGGCCGTGGAGGATGATGAATGTTTGTTTGTGTGTCGAGGTTGGCTGGTAGATGAGTGGCTCAGGGTAGACTCCTGCTGGATGGGAGGGGGCTTTGATGCCTCTTAAGAGGGAGGTCATGCTGGCCTCGCCTTCTGTAATTTCGCTTGCTGGAGATCGATGAGAGCTCATTTGAGAGGCGCTGTTGGTGCTTGGTAAATCCATTTTGAAAGCCGTTTGATTATGTTGGCTGATAAAAAATCCTGAATCCTCGTTCTTTGACCACACGTTAATAATTTTCAAATGCTGCTTTGTTGTAAGAGACTTGGCGATGTTAAACTTGAGAGAGGAATACAAGTTCCAGATTTGAGGATTAATCTAACCTTCAAGACTCTTTTATCTTATTACCAGCTTTAATATGTATGAGTCAAAGTCATTGGTAGGTAGATCGTGAAGTGATTTCAAGATTTAGGCAGGCTCGACCCACCATAAGCGAGCTTACTAATACAATCTCGCTTAGCCCCTATCCCCGCCAGGGTCCAAGTTCTGAGTCCCAACACCATCAGTATTATCATGCACCTCTTTACCAAGCACAAGACATTCTAATACAAGATTTCTGGACAGAAGTGCTACTGTTAACAATACGATCGCCTCGAAGCTATCGCCAACAGTGCAGAATAGATAGCGTTTATCGTGGAATTTCAAGATAATAATTGCTGGTACCTGCTTCGGGTTACTGCTGTGCTTGTGGACCATAAAAGTCTAAAGGCGGGTGGCGGGTTGTTGCTTTGTAAGGGTAACACATTAGAGTGGTGGGTGCTGCGGTTTGCTCAAGATTATGTTTTGCAATTGGAACATTTAGGTGATTTCAGCCACCACGCCGTTTTCTGTAGATTGGTCATATTCAAATATCACTCCAGAATTGGGGCCAAATTTATTCTAGATACCAAGCATCTTTATCAATTCTAAACAAGGTTTATATTTCTAGTTGAATTCAATCGCTGTTGTATCAGCAACAGGTAATTTACTTGTCTCCGATCGCAAATAGATCATACAGGCCCGGTAGCAGTGCAGTAAAAATACATATACTAAGAAGTGTTTCCATACATCCAATATCAAGTAAGGTTTTAAAGCTGGCTTTGGAGTCTTTACCACAGTTTCGGCATGTCCAAGACATCAACAGGTTAGTAGCTACTAGGCTCTATTTACAACACGCGAAGTAAACCAGCTCCAGCTTCAACCCTAACCTCGGAAAAGCTTCAGATTCACTCGCTACTTCTCGTACTTCCACCAGCACAACTACAGCTCTGAGAATAAAACAGCCTCGTCAGTGACTTACTGGATAAATATCTGCAAGAATATGGGCATCTCAGTCCTGCACATACACATCCAAGGCCAAATAGTTCATCCCAGAGGAGAGCCCATGGTCTCGAGGCCGAGTTTAAAGCTTTTTGCTAAGAGTGCAACAGCTCGCCTCCCCGATAGATATAGACACCATATGTCTGCCGAAGCTGGAAAGTCAGGAATTCTCTGCTGCTGTTATTACAACAGCAGTTGGCTTTTCAGAGCACAATCCATTTTCAACGATTCACTTATCATGTATCTGCCAAACCCAACACCGAGTGAATTCACCATGACAAGAACTCACCTACCAACCAAAAGCTACATTAACCCACCACCGCGTCGACTTGAGAAAGATAAATACATGTCAAGTTACCAGTCCTCCCGCCACATGAAGAAGCAGCTTGCTTGTCAAGAACAAAGCTAAGGGGAATGGAAGATCTTTGCGTGAATTTTCTTTAAGCACAGGAAGGGTTGACTTTCCAACCGTTTATCAGCACATGAAGAATGACTAGGTAAGTAGCTACAAAATATAACTAATACTGAGCGAGCATAACCCTTCGAGATTACAAGAATGAGAGTGAATGCACAAGAGTGAAGATATGACAACAAAAGTAGCTAGTTCAAGATTCACGAAAATGATGCAACGCGGTAGCAGGGATCTGATTGGCTTTCGACGCAGCCAATCTATTGATTGATTTTTTATATTGTTAATATTCAAGCATGGTGTTCTTCTTACATTATAGGAAAAGCTGCAGCTACAGCTGCATCGCCAGGGTTTGATTTTTCGAGTTTCATATTGTGGCATTGCAACTAGCCCGGCTTGGTTTGATCATATAACGCTCACGATGAAGCCCTGTAGATCGTCACAAGTGCTTGTTGAGCATTTGTGCCGCAGTTATTCTATTCAGAGGTACTAGCCTCTACACAAAATGGAGCCAAGAGAGAAGAAACTAGATCAAGCAAAGTCATTATGCAGCCTCTATGCATTTCATATGGTATTGTTACAAAGTCAAGCGCCATAATGCTTAACTGTATGCCGTAGCGCCAACGCAAGAACCAGACTGCCCCACTTAAAGTTTTTGATACTCCAGCTTTCCTTCCAACTTCTTTGATTCCGCTACCTTTCTCACTGCCTTGTTGAAATCATCCTGATTGACGGCATCTCTGTAGTCCTTGATTGCAAAGAGACCACTATGGAAAGTCAGTATGTGGTGTATAAGAGTTGGAGGGTGTACATACGCTTCCGTCACGACGTTTCGCAAATCGGCACCATTGAGCCCATCACTCATCTTGACCACACTCTCGAAATCAATATCACCTTCTGTTACAACACCTGCTGCGTGAATCTTCATGATCTCTAACCGGCCAACCTCGTTAGGAAGAGGAATCTCAATCTTTCTGTCCAGACGTCCAGCACGGAGGAGAGCAGGATCAAGAGTATCAGGTCGATTTGTAGCCATAATGATCTTTGTCTTTCCCAAGTAATCGAATCCGTCCAGCTGATTCAGAAGTTCCATCAATGTTCGCTGAATTTCACGATCTGCGGATGTTCCCTCAGAAAATCTTCGTCCTCCAATAGCGTCGATTTCATCCATGAAGATAATACATGGCTCATGCTCCTTGGCGTATCCGAACATTTCTCTGATCAGGCGCGCAGACTCTCCGATATACTTGTCGACAATCGCCGAGGACACAACTAGAATGGATCAGCTATGGCAGAAGGACATAGTCGGAGGACTCACCCTTCAAGAAATTTGTCTCCAAACTGCTAGCCACTGCCCTAGCCAACAAGGTCTTTCCGGTTCCTGGAGGTCCATAGAGAAGTACACCCTTAGGTGGCTTGATTCCCACTCGCAAGAAAAGTTCTGGGTTCTTCAATGGAAGCTCGATGACCTCTCTCAGTTCTCTGATCTGTTCATTCAATCCTCCAATACCACCAAAGCTGACTTGGCCAGGATCTTCTAAGGACATGTTGTAAACAAGCGGGTCGACTTCTCTTGGTAGCATTCGCATTATGGTGAGAGTGGTCATATCCAGCGCAACTCGAGTTCCTTGTTTCAGTGCCGCCTTGTCTACTTTGGATCTGCAGCCTACAACATATCGGGGACCAGATGAAGCTTTCACGATAACTTTGAGAACTGTTAGAGTTGTAAACAGAACGTAGCTGGTTGGTACTAACATCTCTCATCATCCAACTGCTTCAGCACTTCTCCAATGATTTGCCCTACGCTTTGCAGAGCCTTGATATTCTCCTCGGTGTGATCAAAGTCCTTCTGCAAGCCCTTGATCTCTATCCGTAATGCCTTCAGCTTTGCCTCCCATTCTCTAGACTCCAATAACTTGCTGGCGAAATTGGTCAGCGCAAGCTCTCGCTCCATATCTGTATCGGACATTTTGATGGTGTTCTGCGAAATATTTCAAGGTCTCTAGAGATTCAAGAGAATGGATTGTGGAGTTGTTAGGTAGTGAAGGCTGGGGTATGTTGGTGGTTGAAGGTGTTGATGCTACGGCTTGGGAGCTCTGGGTGAACGCGAAGCTCAGCCTGCCTGCTTCGATCCTTAGGCCAAAACTCGCGTTTTGATCGAGATCATGTGATGACAGACAACCTTCCCATCCTGTCACGGGTTGCCTGCCTCAACATCTTGATTGCATTAAATTGAGCTTCTCTGTTACACTTCAACACAGTCGATCTTCTATAACCAATTAACAGTTCTTGTGTTCATTCTACTGTAGCAGGTAATATACACATCAAATGTTCGTTACAATCAGGGTTTGTAGCAAGGACATTACCTATTTGTCCAGCCTTTTACATCTGATCTGAGTGTCAAAAATACGTGGTAGTGTACAAAACATTGAAACAAAATCAGCATACGACTACAATTTAGCTTGTAGTGTCAACAATGAATCAACGCCTTTACCAACGAGACACTTCTATGAGATATCTTGCTCGTCGCGCAATCGCTCGTCATGTCCAACAAGCCTGTCTCCATCAAAAGTTCTTGGGACACGGTACATGTGAGAAAGGGCCGAAAGGCATAAGTGCGGGTTTAATCATCAGATAAGTGTACAGAGATACATGTCACCTTACTGAAACATCTAGACTTCAAATTATTGAGGTATTTTCAAGGAAGGATTTCATGCCCTGGGAATCCCTCATCGAAAATTTTCTCAAAAGATCAGGTAGCTAACGACATGTCGGTTAAAAACCGTCAAAACTAGCGACTTGTTATCAAGCACCAAGATATATTTCGGATGAGAGGCCTCCATGACTTGTCTTGGTGGGAGTTGCAACAACGAACCAAACATCCCATGGTATACATAATATGAGGGGCTTCGAGCTGATGCGCAGTTAGGTTCCTCACGGCTTGGGACCACGCACTGCAATGCTCCTAGATGATTGGAATAATATCCGCGTAAGTACCCTTGCTCGACGTTTTGGAGAGAAAGTGAACGCTGCCCTCGGGACTGTGTTGCTCTATTCCGATGGAATTCACCAGAAAAACTTCCCGTGATCTATTGACGAATAGGGTCTTCGTCTGTGGGAGAGGGGGGGGGGGGGGGGGGTAAGATACACCAGGGAATTTGGCATTCGCTAAGGTAGTAAGTAGTATTGTATTACCTATGAGTGTTCACTAGTGCTTGAAAGGGGACTTGGAATACCAACAAATTCTGTGCTTAGTAGGCAAGTCGTCATCTCCTCCCGCAAGCGAAAGGCTTTTGATTGAAAGTTGTACATGAGATCTGAGAAAACCAAAACGTCTTGGAAGTAACGTGGTGGTTGGTAAGAAGAGACTGCAGAAATTTTTTTAAATTTTAACAAGAGAATTTGCACACCTCCATGGCAGATGGAAGCATGAGATGTTTAAAATTTTAATCTTCTCATGAGGCTGTCGAGCTAGATGATCCAGCGAAGCGGTTGGCTGATGGAAGAAGAAAACTAGAATCTAGAAAGGAAAGGAAAGGGCCGTTGTTCCTCAGTCCTAGTCAAATCCAGTCAGATCCAGTTAATCTTCAGCCCGCTCACATTGAGTTGGAGGTGACAGCAGATCGGAGTGACGCGCCAATCAACACCCCACCAAAAGTGATCCAAGCTCTCAACTGAAAAAGCTTCCAAGCTGCCCCTCCTTTTTGATTCCTCTTCCTCCAAATCACAACAACAACACAAAACAAATGTGAGTATTGCATCTCTTCTATCATCGTGGATTCCATTGGAGTTACAGGCATGTAATCTTGCAAGTCATCTTCACCGGAAATGTCTAGAGATAAGCTGCAAAGCGACTCGAATGGCGTTTGCCCGCATATGCCTCACCCCACCTTGTTTTGGGCGTATTTTCTTATTCCACCATCACAGTCTTGCTTGACAACTGGCAGCTAACATTTCCCGCAAAGAACAGATAAATAACTTACATACAAAAGGTGAGATTCCCTCTGCCAATTCAATCGTGCTGCAATTTCCATCGATCTCCGACTAACACAAATTACCCCTCCATAGACTTCAATATGGCAATCACCAAGATCCACGCCCGTTCAGTCTACGACTCCCGTGGAAACCCAACCGTCGAGGTTGACGTTGTCACCGAAACTGGTCTCCACCGTGCTATTGTCCCATCTGGTGCTTCCACCGGTATGTAATCACCATCCAATGCATCTGCAGATTGATAAGAGCTGACTGAGTATTTATACAGGCCAACACGAGGCTGTCGAGCTCCGTGATGGAGACAAGACCAAGTGGGGCGGAAAGGGTGTCACAAAGGCTGTTGCCAATGTCAACGACATCATCGGCCCTGCCCTCATCAAGGAGAACATCGATGTTAAGGACCAAGCCAAGGTTGACGAGTTCTTGATCAAGCTTGATGGAACCGCAAATAAGGGAAAGCTCGGTGCCAACGCTATCCTTGGTGTCAGTTTGGCTGTTGCTAAGGCCGCAGCTGCTGAGAAGGTAATACTGTTCCTCGCAATCAGTATGGCATAACTGACAAATATTAGCAAATTCCTCTCTACGCTCACGTATCTGATCTCGCCGGTACCAAGAAGCCATATGTTCTCCCAGTCCCATTCATGAACGTTCTTAACGGAGGGTATGTACAGCATGCTCCAGCCAATTAATTTTGACTAACGAATTATAGTTCCCACGCTGGTGGACGTCTTGCTTTCCAGGAGTTCATGATTGTGCCTTCGTAAGTCTCTAACTCAAAAGTACTGATGAAATGACTAACAACTTTGCAGCCAAGCACCATCCTTCTCTGAGGCTCTCCGATGGGGTGCTGAGGTTTACCAACAGCTCAAGTCTTTGGCAAAGAAGAAGTATGGCCAATCCGCCGGTAACGTCGGTGATGAGGGTGGTGTTGCACCAGATATTCAGACTGCTGAGGAGGCTCTTGAGCTCATCACTGAGGCTATTGAGGCTGCTGGCTACACCGGAAGAATGAACATCGCTATGGATGTTGCATCCAGCGAGTTCTACAAGGAGGACGCCAAGAAGTACGATTTGGACTTCAAGAACCCGGATAGTGACCCAGAGAAGTGGATCACTTACGAGCAACTCGCCGATCAATACACAACTCTTGCCAAGAAGTACCCAATTGTCAGCATTGAGGATCCATTCGCTGAGGACGACTGGGAGGCATGGAGCTATTTCTACAAGACCTACGATGGACAGATTGTTGGAGATGATCTGACCGTCACCAACCCCATCCGTATCAAGAAGGCTATTGAGCTCAAGTCTTGCAACTCTCTCCTGCTCAAGGTCAACCAGATCGGTACACTCACTGAGTCTATCCAAGCTGCTAAGGACTCTTACGCTGCTGGCTGGGGTGTTATGGTTTCTCACCGCTCTGGTGAGACTGAGGACGTTAGTATCAGTGATATAGTTGTTGGCTTGCGCGCTGGTCAAATCAAAACAGGTGCTCCAGCCAGATCTGAGAGAACCGCCAAGTTGAACCAGGTAAGCCCAAATTGAAAACTACGTGCCATCTGCTGATTTTAACCGTGCAGATTCTTCGAATTGAGGAGGAGCTTGATGGAGAGGCCATTTTTGCTGGAACAACGTTTAGAACTGCTGTCAGCTTGTAATTTTGCTAAGATAAACATCCTTCAAAGCGCTCAGGGAGAATTGTATGACGGTATAATTTGAGTAAACCATTATCTCTTCATAGCCATGCCCAAAATATTGTCTCTCGCGGTCACGCTGGATTTCTCTAGGCAAAATTACCAGCTCCCTGCTAACTGAGAAACTGGCAAGTGCTATAAACTCTTTTCAAGGTCCAAGGACAGAAATCTGATGGTAAGACTCAGTTCATTCTGTAATGCTCTCGATATAGTCACGGGATCAACAACCTTATTTTACCTAGCTATCAAAGCTCTTGATGAATTTTGAATTTAAGCCTTCTATACATTACTCATAGAGTGCCAATGAGCCGTCTGACTGTAAGAAAATGGCTTGATCAAGGTCATTATAATGTAGTCAAACTATTTCCTCTCATTCATACTAGGATTTTAATCCTACGAAGGCCTGACTTCAGCCCTCAATAACACAGGTCAGCGGGACCAAATCGCACACAAGCTTCTGTAAGTAAAGCACATATCTTTTCTCTAAGGCGCTGAGATTAAAGTCTCCCATAGACATTCTCAAAAGAATCCCCACCGCATATTTTCGGACACTGTCCAGCTAATTTCTGTGGTCCAGTATGAGTCCTTCCTTCTTCATTCGTCCCCAGTACAGAACAGCACCAGAGGGAGCACTTTCCATTGTTAGACTCAACCCAGCGACGCTCTTTCCTTCTCAGGCAAAATGTATACAGGGAAAAATTCCCACTTTCTCACCCCCAATCTTCACATCAACTCCCTTCCATCCCTCGTGTCCACTCTCGTTCCTCACTGTCAATGCCACTCATGGAGAGCCAGGAGCCAAAAGTCAAGAAGAATCACCAAGTAGGCAGACAACACAATCAAGAGGTACTCCGTCTTGTACAGGAGGCCATCGCCCGTACATCAGCAACTCTTTGCCCAAGTCCCTCAAAAGCTTGGACGCCGTCCATCACTTCATCATCTAGTAGTTCCTCATCACTACTCTCTCTTGAAAATACAAGTCCTTCTACTACTTCATTCAGAGTCTCTCCTGTCACCGCTCTATCACCCTTGATCCGGGAGGCCAAAAAGCGTACCTTGTCTACTGTCGAGGATGAGGACATTGATCTCGAAGCTATTGATGACCAGGACAAACTTAAGAGGCCTGGCCGACATCAAGGTGTTCGTCGTCCTCCACCTCCTTGCGATCGCTGCAAAGAAAGGGGTTTGATCTGTGTCTCTTTCCCGAACTGCAGGAATTGTAGGAAAGTCAAGAAGTCTTGCATTTTCACGGAGTATGTCTGCCTCTTTTCCTCTCTCTTTCATCTATAACGAGCATCGTTGCTGATCTATCTAGTCTGAAATGTTATACTCCATATTGTCTGCACTTCGGGCAAGCTTTCACTCCTGAAGAGTACCTTGAACACGATTACTACTGGCATAGCGGCGAGTACAATACGAAGTATCAGCCTAAAGGACAGCGTCCATTTGTTTGTGTGAAAACAAATTGCCCAAGCTCTGGTCAAGACTTTAAAACCAAGCATAACTTTTCTGGCCATCGAGTTACATGGCATGCGGACCCAGCATTGAGCACATGCACAATCTCCTCGTGCCCTGGCTTTGGAAAATACTTTGGTAGCAAGCATTGGAATGATAAAAAAACCGGACATGCATCAAGCCCGGAACATATCGCGGCTCCCTACAATATTGATGTGGCGAGTCTTCGAGATATCGATCAAGACAATAAGCGCCTCGAGCGGAACTGTACAGAGCCTTTGTGCACCCAATTTGGTCATGAATACACCAAACCTAGCGACCTTCGATGGCACGAGAATACTAGTCATGCCTGGATTCTCGAGCTGACTGACACTCAGCGGGAGGTATGTTTCAATCAATCAATTTCTTATGTTGAATTTTACATTCAAGTACTAACAGATTCAGGAGTATCAGCACGATCGGCAAGCATTACGGAAGAAACAGCTTGAGTTCTCCACACCGTTCAAATTCGTGATGCCTGACCAGGACGCCGTGGTTGCAAGCGAAGGTGCCGAAGAACATGATGAGGATGACACTGTACCTTCAATCACTGAACTACAAGCTGAAGGTTACTCTGATACAGTGCGAGGTATACTCAAAATGAGAAACAATGCCCTCATCAACCACTGGACATCTATGCATGTTCGTCTAAAGCTCGCTGCTCCAATTGTCGAAGCAGTTGAGATTGGACGCTGTCCAGGCTTCGAAGATGTTGATGGTCACGTATGGCCATGTCCTCATCAGGTTATGTTGTCTGCCGAGACGGCACACTTGTGGCCTAAGTGCTATTCAAACTTACAAGCTAACGTTTTTACACGTTGTCTCTATTTTGAACGCTGTTATTTCTGTTCCTGGCACCATGGGCAACGCAAATGGGTTCAAAGCAAAACAAATTTGCAACTATCTAATCTTCAAAAGGGGCTGGACGTGTGTCAAGGTACCCAGGCATGTATGAGCAAAAGGGTCTGTGGATTTACTCTTTGCTCGCATCATCTCAACATATCCCACGAAAACACCCTTCGAATGCGGTTCAAAGAATTGTCAAAAAGCCGAATTCTGCGACTAGGCTTGGGTCAGGGAATCACATCTTACAAAGAAATGCAATCCTTGTTGTTGAACTCGGGCAAGATTCTCCCAGATGCCGTACATGGTTTGAGACTTCTCAATCGCATGCTGTCAACACCGCCTAACAACATCTGGCTCATAGATTGGGAATTCTGTATTGAGTCAGGTACATATCATGCGTTAGAAATTGGAGCAATGAATCTCGTTGGCACTAAGTATCAGAGTCGGGTAATGCCTGCTGATATATCTGTCGAAGAGCTTCGGACTCGACTCATGCAGCCCACCGTTCATTTCGCATCCCGACTCTCGTTCAACAAATTCTTCAATGCAAGCGTCCTCATGAACGAAAAGCCAGCCATTTCACTCGACTTAGCTATGCAAGCGCTCTCGAAACTTGGTCTGACCAAGGATTGTATTATCATAGAATACAGTGCGGGTTTTTGCGATTGGAGGTTGTTGCATCAAGCTGGGAAAGCATCTGGCCTGGTGTTCCCTCCTAGCGAGAACTCATACACGCTCTACCACGCGTTACGACGAGTTTTCCCTGGTTTACCATCGCATAGGCAAGCACATATGTATGCCCTGTTGTTCGAAGATGGGTTGGTCCACCGTTCCCACCGTGCTTTGCTTGACGTGGTTAAGCTGGCCAAACTGCTCGCTAAGTACATCGACCTGGTTAAGGATACTATGATGGACGGTGTCCATCTACCAGCTATGGCGGAAATGAGCAAGTTGCTGTTGGACGGTGCTCATAATTGTGTTGACGGATGGCATTGTGATACTAATGAATGGGCTTGGTAAGAGTAAAATCTGGCAAAGTGTATTTTTTTTGATGATAAAAGATCGATGAATACAAAAATTGAACTTCTACTTAATTTATATACTTTAACCTAGTAAACACAGATTAACATCACCCAAATTGCTCAAACATAGTCCAATACCTAAGCGAAGAACACTAGCTTAGCATTTGTTTGTATTTTCTGTATTTCCGGGATCTAGCGGCATACAAGCACACGATTATGAAAAGGTTGTGCTATCACTAAATAAACAACCTCACTAAATCTCGATTGCTCTATTACTTTGTAATGTTTGCGCGAATTTTAGATTGTTATTAAAACTCAAGGCATAGTGCTGCAATGCGAATGATAGGCAAAGTTTCAAGGCTTAATCAACATCAATTGATCAAATTTGGCTGGTAAACAAATGACACCCCGCAAATCCGAGGAAACAATTACCGAGAGGCCATGGTCTCAGATACGTGGAGGTTTTGGTGAGCTGATATCGTTCAGCTCTCCGCACTTCCACGATTATCAGCTCATCCTACGATCTACATCGATTGTTACAACAAGCGCGCTAACCACTCTATTGTAATAAATTCTAGCTTCCGATTACAAGACTCCTCCATAACATGTCTGATAATACTGTTATCGGAAACTCACTCCGATGATATATCCAAATTGCCGAATTGTTGCTCGGGGAGAAACGTGAAGCTAAATCCACTTTGACCCGCAAGAGGAGTTCCTCCTTCTTTCCTAGAGCCTCTCTTGGACCTGGGGAAAGTATCCGCAATGTGATTTTGCAAAAGAAAAATCTTTGACGGCGCGGAGTCTCAAGCCCGGCTAAGTGTGCGCAGACTACAGGTCGAAAAACCATGCATAGATAACAGAATGAATCGGCAGCGGGGTCTTGATGCAAGAAGAAAACCCCAAAGAGGACAGGAAGTTGCCCTTCCTTCATTCCTTAGACAAAGAGGGTGTTCTTCCTAATAGTCATTGGTCATGTGATATATTTATGCGAGAAGATTCACATGAGAAATAGGGGTCAAAGGCTGGTTATTTTGGCTGATTGAGAGGCACTTCTTGTTCTGGGATATAATTAGACCCGAAATCTGGGATAGCCGGGAAGTATGCCGTCCGGTCTGTCAGCTCCAAGACACTCCACACGACAACCCCGACTTCCATAGCACCGAGGACGTTGAAGGTTGGAGCCGTCTGACAATCGAAGAGCTTCCCCCGCAATTGCTAATAAGCTCGGCTTTTGGCTTCTCAGATCATGAGATTTTCGCTATGTAATTGGGCGTTGAGTTGCCTGAGTGCTTCGATCATGCAATGTGGTCTTGCGTGCTGCCTACATGATTATTGGCGACTAAGTCATACCAGAGCCCTCTCCTTTACTTTGTCAAGAAGCCAACAGTGATTCGCTACTTGGCACATCGAGGCGAAGTCTAAGCCACGAGATACGCCATCAAAACTTGAATCACAGCCCTGTTCACAGTAGTATGGTGCGGGCCGTGCAAGTGTGATATGTGATGGGGAATGTAATCGAATAGCTGCCCAACGCAACGATAATTGGACCTTATGAGACAATCCAGAAGGAGTGATGGCGGTATTTTTGCATTATTCCACCGAGACGCCATGTGCGGATGGTTCGTCCTTCTGCACCATGCAGGGCATCCGCAAGCAATTCAATGGGGTTCGGGAACAATCGGCTCCTGCATTAAATGCATATGGACTCATGGAGGGGTTGAATATGAGTGAGAAATTCGGAAACAAGACACACCTAAAGTTGATATCAAATAGAAATGGTATCAAACTCGGGTATTTGGTTGGAGCAGCTAGGACCAGTAAAGTTAACACGCCCTTAGTCTCCGCTTGGTACTGGTCTATCAACTTAACAGACAACTTGGTGGCCGTCGTTTAGGAGGATCACTTTTGACTTTAGCATCCATCCACGATCCACCATCCACAAGCCATCCTCGTTTGCGGGACCATGATGCCCAGAAGCCAGAGCTTAGACAATTTCTGAAAGCGGTGAAATCGTGGCTGGTGAGCAAGGTTTCGTACAAAGGTCTGGAATTCTGTGGAGGAAAATATCGCAAACCTTCACCAACAATTGCCTCAAAGGCATTCGTTTGTAGAATTGAGCTTCATGCATTGGAAGAAATGAAGCAGTCAAAGCTTCTAGGTGAACATTGATGTCTCTCGCGTAGGAATAGCTGGCCTTCTCTGCCGCTTGCATCGAAATCTCTCATCATCTTTACCAGCATCAAGATGTGAATTCTCAGACAGCTTTACTCCCTCGCACCGACAACTTCCGATTACCATGTTCTTTTTTGCTTGACACCTGCAGGGGCTTTGCTTGCTAAATTGCTAGCCACCAGTGACAGTCGTAACAATGTCCCTAAAGTGACCACCATCCCTAGAGTTTGATACTAAACACAGTAGCCCGGCGGAATAACTAAGCGTTGGGATGAGCCACTGGAGCTTGAGAAATTCTTTCCTTCTAGGGTAGGTATTCTGCCGTTGGTAGGGCATGCATGTGTTTCGACCAGCCTTGGAAACTTGCGTTCAATCCTGGTCATAAACTGACAAAATGGCTGCATGGATCTGACGTATGGAAAAATATCTTAAACCCTAAGGTTACTTGGAGAGACTCAACCAAACATATACTTTGCAACCTCAACTCAAGTTTCCTGGAACTGCAAGTGATCTCTCATCAGCTGAAATCGACTCAGCGTATGACCTCCCTTGGTGCAACCCATCTTCGACATCTCGCATAGACCTGTCAGCCCTGCGACGGCTGCAAGAACATAAGCTTGCGACAACTCCCCTTCTTCCTTTTCCTCATCAATATCTCGAGATCTGGAAATCTTTGATCACTTCATCTGTGAGAGAAGTTTCACTTTCCACATCAGTATTGTTCAAGTTACTGTGGGCACGCAATCGATCAACAACGTCGTTCTCCCCACATACTCATCTTTGTGAACAGACGAGCACTAGGTCATTCTCAAAGGCCCTGCCTTGATTGTTCTTGCCAATCTTTCGAACCACTCGACCTCTCCAAACTCAACAACTTTCCCAACTTTCTTCAACTTCTTTTCATCTATCAACAACCAAGCTTTATGGTTGCGCAATTTGGGTCCCACAAACCACTTTCAAGCTTGTCTCCTTCGTAGCGACAACTGGTACCTGTCCCAAGTTCTCAAGATGACGGTCTTTGTCTGTTCATTGTAAGTCAAGCCATATATATCCTCTGCAGTGCAACACCTGGCGGACCATCTGGAACTTTGGAGACGAGCTGTTTAGCATGTGAAGATAGCTTCCGAGCTTCGACACATAGCTTACCATAGCTCTGAGATCGAGCATGAGTACCCCGCAGGACCCAATTATGCTCTGGAGCATACTTTTTGTGCATCACAGTCACTAACAGCAATTACCACAGGTTCCTCCCGAACACGATCAATTTCGAATTGCCCAGCACACCCGTTCCTGTCACTACGCGAGGTCGTCGTAGTCCAACAATTCCTCCTGCGTTAACTAGGAAGTTGACTTCCAAGATTGATACGTCTGGAAAGCCAAGTCTATTTGCACCCCAACGAGACTTGACACCTCCACAAACACCAATCATCGATGCTGACGATGATGGTTTCTTTGCTCAAAAAGAGAACTTGGACCTCCGAGGACATTTTCCCAAGCAACAAGGATCACGTTCGGCAGCCGCCCCTAATGATCCTCATTCTCCAGCCTGGGGAGCTGGTCGATTGTTCACTCAGCCAACATCGAGGGCAAGCTCGCCCCCTCCTAAGAGTATCCTCGAGCATAATAAAATTGTGGACAAGGCAGAGGCACTTGGCAGAAGTGGTATTCGACAACCCCAAATCGGGAGGAGTGTTAGTCACGACAAAGTTTTTGCTCAAGCTCAGTGGACTGTCGTGCCTGCTGAGCAGGGCAACGGTGGCCTTCGAAATGCTGTGCAAGCCGCCGTCCGCAGTGAAAAGCTAGAGGACAAAATCTGGGTAGGAACCTTGGGCATGCCAACAGATGCTCTTGAGGACACTCAAGCCAAGCAGGATATCGAAGATCGTCTAGCTACGGAATTCGACTCATTGACCGTTTTCTGTAAGGACAGCGACTTCGATGGCCACTATACCCACTATTGCAAGCAGATCTTGTGGCCGGTATTTCATTATCAGATTCCCGATAACCCGAAGAGCAAGGCCTATGAAGACCATTCGTGGGTTTTCTATGTTGCTGTAAACCAAGCCTTTGCAGATAAGGTAGTCAAGAACTACAAGCGTGGAGATGTGATCTGGGTGCACGATTATCATTTGCTATTGGTTCCAGCTATGATCCGAAAGAAGCTTCCTGATGCTAAGATTGGATTCTTTTTGCACGTGGCATTCCCTTCCTCTGAGGTCTTCCGCTGCCTGGCCGTCCGCAAGGAGCTGTTGGAGGGTATGCTTGGAGCTAATCTGATTGGCTTTCAGATCCATGAGTACGCTCGTCATTTCCTTCAAACTTGCAGCAGAATTCTGTGCGTTGAAGCTACAAACGACGGCCTACAACTCGAGGATCGCTTTGTCGATGTCATTAATCTTGCGATTGGCATTGATCCTGTTGCTCTGAGTGAGCATCGTGAAGAGGCAGATGTTTCGCACTGGTTGACAACCATGCAAGAGCGATACCGTGGGAAGAAATTGATTGTCGCCCGTGACAAGCTTGACCATGTCCGTGGTGTCCGCCAGAAGTTGTTGGCTTACGAGCTCTTCTTGAACAAATATCCTGAATGGCGCGATAAGGTTGTGATGATTCAAGTTGCTACTTCAACGACAGAGCAGGCTGAGCTCGATGCGACTGTTTCCGACATTGTCACGAGAGTTAACTCTTCGTGGGCTAATCTCGCCTACCAGCCTCTTGTCTACCTCAAGCAGGATATCAGTTACGGTCAATACCTTGCCTTGTTGACTGTTGCAGACGCTCTGATGATCACGAGTCAGAGGGAGGGTATGAACCTAACTTGCCATGAGTATCTCTTTTGCCAAGATGGTAAATCAAAGGATAGCAATAAATTTGGATCCTTGATTCTCAGCGAGTTCACTGGAAGTGCGTCAATCTTTGGTGGCAATGAATTATCAGTCAACCCATGGGATTACAGAAAGTGCGCCGAGGCTATCAAACTGGCTCTTGACATGGGAGCCGAAGAAAAGGGTGTTCGTTGGAATAAGTTATACGATGCTATCATGCACCACACTGCCGAGCATTGGTTTACTGAGTTCCTAAACCGCCTGGACAAGGTTCACGAGGAGCAACATCGTCGCGACACATCCTCAGTTCCCCGCCTCTCTATCAACTCTCTAGCTCATCAGTATCAGAACTCCGAACGTCGACTCTTCATTCTTGACTACGAGGGAACTCTTGCCTCTTGGGGTTCTGTTAACGACATCATCTTGACCAGTCCCCAGGTAAGTTCAATCATTTTATTCCCTCTCCCTCCTGCTAATTTTTCTAGCGTACTATTGATGCCTTGAATGATATTCTGCAAGATGTACGGAACACCGTCTATGTCATGTCAGGCAGACAGCCAGAGGAGCTCGACCGTTTATTCAAACGTGTCCCCAATCTTGGCCTAATCGGTGAGAACGGTTGCTTTCTCAAGCCGTTCGGTCATACCAAATGGATTGAAATGGCCGATCCACAGAAGATGCGTGATTGGAAGGAGTCTGTGGGAGGTATTATGAAGTATTACCACGAACGTACTCCTGGTTCCTGGATCGAGACACGTCACTGCAGTATCGTCTTTCACATTAAGAGTTGTGAAGACCAAGAGACTGCTAGCCGTCAAGCTGGTGATTGTGCTAGTCACATCAACGATGCCTGCGAGGAGCAACGTGTTAGAGCCATTCCAATTGAAGGTACGTAGACCCATGATCTCTCTCTTCCAGTAAAGCTCAAGTACTAATTCGTGTAAGGTGCTGTTATCGTCGAGCCAATCGATTGGTCCAAGGGAACCGCTGCTATGCAAATCTTCGAAGACCTCAAGAAAGGCATGGAAGCAGATGCTCAGCACGAGTCACCAGTCGATTTTCTGATGGTCGCTGGCGATGGCAGAGATGACGAAGTCATTTTCCGCTGGGCCAACGACCTCGGACTTGACAAGACCGTTGAAAGCGTTACCACAGTCAGTCTGGGTAGTCGAAATACCGAAGCATGCTGCACCCTTACACAAGGAGTGACTGGTACATCTCCCAAACCGATTGAAGAAGAACAAGAACCAATAGCTAACGGCACTGAAGGTGTCCTAACCGTTCTGCAGAGGCTCGCTAGCCTTGCATGAGCTTGATCCTCGCGTCACATACATCACATCCAACACACATCCACCACATTCGTCACATCATTATACACCTCATATCCATCACTTCCTTGTCTTCATGGCGATCAACATTACGACACACAAAACTCACTCTTTAGGTAAACCTTTCTCTTGGCGTTTTCTGTAGGCGGCTCCCTCATGAACGTTATCAATGGCACATGGGACAAGATGACAGGTACGAAGTACATGGCATGGAAAGGCGTTTTTGTACTCTGAGGGAAGGAGTTGTATTTTGCTGGCAGAGCAAGGGGATGGCAAACTGAGATATGATTGGCAACTGCATACACTCTTTATAGTGGTGAGGCTTTCAAAAGAAAGGCGGTTAACATCTCATACGTCCCATTGCTCAGAACAGTATGGCTATGGCATTTACCATTGTTCATGATAAACGAATCAATGACATCTGGGGTGCTTTTTCAAACATTTGTAAGATTATCAAAAAATACCTGTATGGGAGGTTACCTTGTTGCCAGGGTGGTATGATATTAGAGCGCTTTCAGCATGATACCTTGATGTAGCTGGGCATTTGCTTCACTGGCATGAAATCAATTGAGACAACTTGTCTCATCAAGATTATGTGTGTATTTCGTGTATTCTATGCGTACTGCTGTGTCATACTGTGTCCCCTATTATGCTTAATTTACCTCCCGAAAACTGATGCTATTCCTGAATTTGTTCAAAGATCCTTGTCCTTGCTTCCTTCAAGGGAAAGCTCGACCTAAATGGACCTAGACCTAGACCTTGACCTTGACCTTGACCTTGACCTTCGAAAGACTCCCCGTCCAGCCAGCTCACCCCAATCACCTGATTTCCCGCATCGTCGAGCCAGAACAAAAGAAAAGATCCGTGCACAGACAACGTCATTCCAGCCTCTTCCGTCCAACCAACCTCTTTGACCCGCGAAATCAAGAAACTGATCTCTTTCACTTCTCGATCCTTTTCTCGCCCCCTCGTCGCGTCCTCTTGTACCGCACCGCAGAATTCAACCACATACGCGACCCTACTCACTTGTGTGTGTTGCTGTGATACGTGGTCCATCGATCATCCAAAGTTCATGATGAACGTACCACAAGCAACATTCCCGTACCACGTATTCATAGGTATCCTTGACCTCGTGTAGACCTTGCTTTACACTTTGCGGGGTTACTGATCGAGTGGCTAGGAGGGGTGGCCCGTGTCAGCTAGCCAGGAATGGAGAGGAATGGAAGTTCAACTGCAAGCTACCTGGACTGTATTTGTGCAAGCCAGTGCAGAAGCACAAGAACGAACCCGATCTACGCTGGGTGGAGAGAAAGAAAACAAGGCCATGCTAGCACCACATGGGGATTGAAGATGGGACTGAGACATTCGGCTGGTTTTCTGGAGTTTGGAGAAGAGATGAGGTGAGGTGACATGCTAGCTTCGATTCTAGCTTCAATCCAAGGTAGCTTTTTTTTTTCCTGCTTCATTCTCGATCTCGACCTTTGACGGCTTTTGGTTCCTGCAGTATTTTTGGAATAGTGTGTTTGTGTTACCTCACATATTCGTCTTTCCATCTTGCTTTTCTCTTGAACATCGAATCAGCTTCAGCGTTGCTATTTCTCTTATTCACGACTTTTCTCCTCGATTTGTATTACCATTAGGAACCATTGGAAACGAACAGAATCAACTTGAACCCATTGGCCTCACATGAACACCATCAACTTCATTACATCACTCGACGATGCAGTCCTCACAATTCTTCCTGATGCTGCTGGCTCTGCCAGCAGCATTAGCAGTTAGCACAACGATTGTCACCGTCACGGCAGCCCCGGCACCAGCGAGCACGAGCTTTGTTGATGATACGACGTTTAAGAATGACATGCTGGTGGCACACAATTTCTACAGGACAGAGCATGGGGTCAAGAATCTGACGTGGAACGATACCAGTGCGAAGACGGGGGCGAATTACAGTTTGGGCTGTGTTTTTGAGCATAGTGTATGTTCCTCCTACACCTGTGGATCTGCAAGAGAAGGAGAAGGAGATTTGGATTGTGAGAAAGAGTCAATTGGGTGAGCTCTGCTGATGGCTTGCAGAATGGACCTACGGGTGAGAACTTGGCTGCCGGCTATCCGAATGCCACAGCCAGTATAGATGCTTGGGGGATTGAGCGGTTGCTATATGATTTCAAGAAACCGACCGGCTTCACGGAAGCAACCGGACATTTCACAGCAATGGTATGGGGCAATACAACGAGTGTGGGTTGTGGAAGGACAAATTGTAATGGGACAAATAGTGAGTGGTTATCCAGGGCACCAACACATCCATGTCATTTTTTTAGTCTTGTGTTTGACCAATATCAATCGTTCGAAGGCTAATAAAAATTCGCAGAAACCCCAGGATACTATGTAGTCTGCGAGTACTTCCCAGCTGGAAACGTTGTGGGGAACAACAATCAATACTTCAAAGACAACGTGAAGGCACAAGTATATGGCAATCCGACAGATACAGTGAAAGATGGAGTGAGTGTTACGTCTATTTCGACGGCAGCGACTACGACTGCCTTGAGCGCCGGGAGTAGGCCTCATGATGAGAGATGGGGTAGCGGCGTTCTCGTCGCTGCAGTATTACTTGGTGTTGGATTGTCGTCGTAGTTAATTTGAACAAAGCGGAGATTACTTTGTATCACGGACAGAGAAGAACGAGTACATATCTGGGAGGCTAATTTGCATATATGGAGTAGCATTTGATACCCTTGTTCCGCATGGGTTTTTCTGGCGTACTGGGCTTGGGCTTTGGGCATAAAATACATGGATGGATTCATGGATGGGTATATGAATGAATGAATGTCTGTAAGGCTTAGATAGGTACATTTTAAAGTACAATAGTGTATACGCTGCTTGCTTTCTCTAGTGCTATATTCGACTGCGCACACTATCTGTTTTCGGTTTCGATATCTAAACAGGAGACACGTTCAATTTAGCTGGCATATACAGTATACTTCTAGGTATACTACAACTCCAAACTGGAGCTTTGGCTGTGAAGTGGATGGTGTATATACCGCATTCTTGATACGCCGAGGTCAGAATATTCTCAGGTTTAGACTCTAGAACTTTCAGAGTTTTCTTCGGTTGTGTTTGACAGAAACGCATGACGTCCATGGCAGGTGTTCCCATTTACTTGCGTCTGTATGGTTAGTACACTCACTGACATCGGCTCGAATTGAATAAATGTTTCCCTTCTATTACATATGTATTGCCCAGCCATGCGTATCCCTCTTCTCTCCTACCCCTTCCTTCTTGTACTGCACTTGCGATCAAATAATCAAAACAATAAAATCCCGCGTGAGCTCCAAGACGTGCTCCAATAACAGAACACTCTCCAAACCAGTTACCATCCTCCGCAATGTAACACAACTTATCTATACCCGAATAAGTCGACCCTCCTCCCCCCTTTTATTTCCTCAAGAGCCCCCAGTCTCCTCTCCTTCACTTCTCCCTCTCCCGCCCTCACATACATGTCCATCTCAGCAGCATCCCGGCCTCGTTCCCACAAAATCTCGGCATCTCAAACTGTGACTCTGCGCAGTGTGACGACGATGACAGGAGCGCAGAACATCGACAACTCGAGAATCTACGGGTTTTGCTAGCTTGTCTTGCTAGTTTGGCCATCTGGGCCCTCTGAGCCGTATAAACCCACAGATACGGTAGGTACTGGCACGTTGTATAGCTGGTGATGAAGCGAAGTCAGGTACCAGCCAGTACCTAACTGCTCTAGATAGTCATCTACTGTGTCGCAAGAGATAGGTCTGCATTCCACAGGCTCATGGCTATCGATATTAGCTTTTCGGGATGAACTATGGTCATTTGTATTTGTTTGATTGTTTGATGGTAAAAATTGCGAGTGTTGAAATCAGGGGTAGGGACCCACTTCTATTGCTTTAGCGAGCGATGTTGAGTCGTGATTGATGGCTTTGGTCTCACGAGAAGCAATACTACGTAGACACAGAGGGGCTCTTCAAGGGCGCTGGGTAGTTTAAATATAGGTACCGAACTATCGAAAGATCGAATCAGAACTCGAGTTAATTATTCGTTGTCATTCACACGGTACATAGCCAAATCTTGGCGGAATTCGAAATCATTACCACTATTTCCGTAGGATGAATTGGTCCCGTGTATTCCATTCACCAGCGGTTGAAACACATCAAGTGTGTGGTTTTGGCTACTGTTCATTCCGGGATCAAAGTGGTGCGAAAATCATTTATCGTCGAGGCTCATCATCTACTTATGACTACTCGATCAAATAACATCTCATTGGCGCGAGACTGTAGCTAGTGCCAGACAAGAAAGAATACACGAAAGGAGAAATTCTAATTTACAGACATGAGATTGTGTCATAATGTCGTACAGTATTATACAAGTGTGATACATAACATACAAATAGTACAGTTCACTGCAGTCTATGCAGCAGCAACAGCCAGCACTTGATGCTATCTAGGCCTTGCTTCCGTTACTTGTTGCTCAGTGAGCAACAGTCTCAGCAGAGTCATTGACAGGTACACCCTCCGACTCAATCCGTCGAACAGCTTTGTAATGGGCGACTTGATTACACACGTCCACATGCTCAATCTCGACCTCGAACAAATCATCGATCTTGAAGTCGTCTCTCTTAATCCACTGAGGTTTAAACATTTGTCCACCGATTGCCAGGTCAGTCAGTACACCACCAGAACTATTTGCGGTATCGTTGATACTTCGTATCCTGAAATAAAGAGGGGAGGGAAGCTTGGCGTATTTCTCAAATTTCCACGCATAAACCAGGAATTGAGTCGTCCAGAATCGTTCTGCCCTGGAAGACGAATGGCTGATGAATTTCTCCCTGTGTGAGATTCGAGGAAGCATGGATTCCAATTTCTCTTTTGTGAAGGGCAACGCGATGTCTTGGGTATTCCCCACCAGTGACTTGCCAGTACGCGCTTCTTCTAGTAGCGCAGCCTCGATCTGCCACGCTACTACCAGATCACTATATCGACGCAAAGGACTCGTGCATCGAGTTATCATATCGGCGCCAATCGCCACATGAGGGCCAGGCACGATCGAGGGCTGGACTTTCCCTATAGTATTGAAATAGTTTCCCAACACCTCGACTGGGATCTCCTCATTTCTATCTCGATATGGCCTTACATGCTCCTCATAAAATCTGCTAGGATCCTTGTCTGGTTGCTGAGGCGTGATCCGATATGTTATTGGGATATTCCGTGCAGCACACCATTTCGCAGCGCACTCGCCAGCTAGTAACATGCAAGACACAACAACACTGAATTCCGATGAAGAAGCTGTTCCCTTCGGCACAGAAAGCTTGATTTTCGGATCGCCATAACGCCAGTAGCTATGCCTGGATTTCGGCTTGGTCCAAGGCGCTCCATCAAAGGATACACTAAGCGAAGCTCGATCAGGCGAAAGTGACACACCTCCTTTATTTTGCATGTACATGCTTCGAGCAGCGGAGAGTTTGTAAAGAATAGCAAGATCGCCCTTCTGAGACTCAGATAACATTTCAGCACTGAGAAGTGGGCGACCTTGTAAATGGCTACTTGGTACGATATCTACAGTATCGCCGTACACCTTATATTCTCGTTCGGGAGTGCCTGTAGTTACTTCTTGCACCAGCGAATTGGTCATGTACGTAACATTCCGAATGAAGCCTGGAGTTATGGCAGTATCTATGACGTCGCCATTGACATTTAGTTTAGAGCTGAATGTCAAGCAAGGCCTGTTAGGAGCCAGACTGAAATCATGAGCGACTTTATCTTCATGCAACATAGGCACGCGGCGTTCAGGGAAATAAATGGTTTCTGTCACATACTCAGCATATTGAGCAGCTGCACCTTTGGGATCCATATGAGCAGCAGGATCCGCTACATGGACATGAATCCAGTATTCATCCGGGTTGTCTGTGGCTTCTACAGATATGCCATCATCAATCTCATGAGCGTTCTGATCATCAATGCAGTACACTGGAAGATCCTTCCAGTCTTTCCGAAGATGTGCGACTTTATCGGCTGTGAACCCTGTGTGAGGAGTATAGCCGTACTCGACTCCAAGGCGACGACCAGTGTATGGTAGGCGCAATATGTAGGCTGCCTTGTTTTCCCATGGGGGAATCACTCCAATCTCTTTCATGAAAGTGAAGGCTGTGGTTGAACCCAAATCAACGTCGTTGTAGCGTCCTAGGGCACGTAAAATCTCGGAGCCAATGCCAGAAAGAACAGAATTCAATCTGAAGCTCTGCATACATGCCCACGACTCCATGAATTCAATGAACTCGAAGTCATTATCTTTCCAAGGCTCGCCTTTTCGTCCTACTCGATAGTGTTCTCCGACCTCTTCAGACTGGATTTTGGAGGGCCCAATGGTGCCATAAGGCGTAAAATCTCGAAACGTTCTGCTGAAATCTATTCGTTTGCGTGCTCTTCTTAGGAAATCTGTGAATGCTATGCATTTGCTAAAATCGAGGCTCGTCAAGGCGGTTCGATATCTTCGGACGGTTTCCATGGTCGTACGAATCGATAGAATTTCGGCTTTTGAATTAATTTCGTATAAAGCCCCATTTCTTATGACTTGTCGCTCCTGAGCGTGAAAGCCAATGTCTTCGCTAAGGAGTTTTCGATGAACTGCATATTGCACATGCATTGGGTATTTTCCGTCCGGGTCTTTCTTGATACTCGATCCTTTCGATAGAAGTTTGTCTGTGATTTGTTGTAGCGTCGCATACGAGAAACGATCTGGATGAGCAAGGATATCATGTGCTCTGTCGAGTCTCTCAAACGTGCTTTGATACACCTCATCAGCATCAGACCAAAACTTGGTGAGTTTCCGTATGAGAGGTCGTCCAATATGTCTAGGAAGAGCAACATCAAATCCATGAAGCTTCTCCAACTCTTTCTGTTCGATAGGCTCGCTGGGTAGAAATGGAATCAATGGGAGAAGCTCATCTGCTTTGATAAAGTCTGGAGTGAAGAATTTTGGTGCGCCTTGTGACCGATGAACCCAACGGCCGGACATTGTGTAAAATTGTGATTGTTTGTCGATATGTCGTATGAATACAGCAAGTTCTTGCTGTCGATTTCCTGTGCCACTTTCCTGATCAGCGCTGAGTGACTCTTGAGGTAGTAGATGACCTACACTAGCTCTACCAAATCACCTGGCAATAAAAACGAACGACTCTGCCCTACATCAACGAGTTGATCCGGAGTAAATGCAAATTCGGTATCGTCGTCCAGTTCCAACTCGTCAGGCTCTGTCAGCAATTCACCTCCGTGTAATTGCGTGAAGCCATTGACAGCTTCGCCATGCTTGAAATTGTCAATAGAATCATCATGCGACTTATGTGCAGCCAGATTCTCAACCTCCCATTGTCGTAGACCTTCTCTGAACGAAGAATTTAAGACTTGAACGGGTGGCCCACTTGGCCTGTGAATTGAAAATTCGATATTGGCTCGACTCTACGTCAAATTGTTAGACAGGCAATGGAATTTTACTGGAAGAGAGCTCACTGCTCGGCCGGTCTTGAAGTTTCTCTTTGGAAATATATTCTCTATTGCCTTCGCTGTACTAGCAGTTGGACGAACCGCCCTTGTGTGTGTGGACCTGGCAGAACATTGCCAGCAAATGTATGTATTCACAGCCTGCCCTCGCAACTTTGAAGACCGTAGCATTTCAAAAAGAGTGAGCGTGTGGCAAAGGGCATCCTATTCTACCTCCCTCAGAAATAAATTTGAGAGGGAGACGCGATGGAAAACGTGACGTCGGCGACTTTTTATGGTCTGTGCTCAATCTGAGGATCTATAAAATTTCCGACTTTGGCGACGAACAGCATCTCTACAAACAATTGCGACAATCTGCAGCTGAACCAAGGTATGTTCGATCTTTTATTTCTCTATTCCACTTCCTCTCTATCGTGATGAACAACTTTAGCATGTATTACCTGAAGCGCCAGTTTACTGGCGAACTGTGGTCTACACCAAGATCTCTGACAACTCAATTCTAAAATTCTACATTCTTCAGACCTTCAGCTTTCAATTACTGACTGTTGAATCAGGCATATCATGTCTTCTAGCACGCGTGCCCCTCCTGAGCACTTCACGATTCTCTACTTTGCATCTGCAGGATCATACACGCGCAAAGACTCTGAACACCTACCAGCTCCTCTGCCTCTTGCAAAATTATTCCAGACGCTTGAGGAGAAGTATGATGGCATCAAGGCTAAGGTCCTGGAGAGCTGTTTGGTGACGGTGAATTTGGAGTATGTGGATATGCCTGAAGATCCCGCAGATGAGAATGGATTTGTGATTAAGGAGGGAGACGAAGTTGCTATCATACCTCCGGTGAGCTCTGGATGAGGAGACTTTCGGATATTTGCAGCCAAATCTATCCTTCATGGGAAATAAATGCCATCCAGAAATCCACTTCAAGAGGACTCACAGATGGAAAGCTCAGATGCAGCTATGATCCAAGCTCTATCTATGAACGATCTGTGTGCCTATAGCTTCAAGGGCTAGACGAAGGCTACAGATGAGTTGCTAGTGACTGACTGTGGAGACTCACTAAGCAACACTGCAATGAGAGTATCTACTGGCATGGATGCAGGTCAAGACTAAAGTACCCTGCGACGATGAGATCGATATGTTGCTCCCATGACCAGCGTACCTAGAGAATTATTGCTGCTTGGCTTTAACTTAGAGTTACAAGCAAGCCAATATATGCTTCAACAATATAGATATCCATAAGACACCTCATAACACAATACAATATCAATCTTTCCGGCACTCTTACCTCTCCAGTCCGCCGCCATTATTCCTATTCTCCAACCCACCTCACTGACCAACATCAACCAACAGCGGCCTCCTCTCCCCAATTCCTTCTTCTCCCCCTCCTCCCTCTTCCTCCAACACATCTTTCTTTCCCTTCCCCCTCCTCCACCAACTTCCCTCCCCTCTCCGCCATCGCGTCTTACCCCACCACCACCCCCTCACACACCCCACCACCAGCCCCAAAACCAACAACGTAGAAACCACACTCCCGACACCCGTAAACACCGTAATCGTACTAACATAACACCCCAACGGCCTCGTCCTGACCTCCCACCTCTCATCCCATTTCGGACACACAAACGCGTGCGTCTCCGTCAATGGCGCGAGGAGGGGTATCCTCGCTGTGTTGGGAACGCACGCTTGGCTCTGTTGCGGTGGTTAACTCGGATTCTTGCCATTGCGACTCAGAAAGCAGAGCTATAAATCATAACCGAACAATGGACAGAAGGGGGTAGAGGAAAGGAAAGGGGAACATACCAGAGGACACCAACTACACACAGCCTTAACCTCATCCAAACACCCCGAGCAATCCTGCTTATGCCAACAGATGCGCAACCAGTCCTCATACGTCGCGTTATCTATTTGTATCCCCAGCCTCAGTTCTATTGGTATCGATGTCGAGTTCATATCCAACGCTTCCATTTCGACGTCAGGTGATTAGGGTAGGTAGTATTATAGCTAGTGACGGAACCGTGATGATGGATGCCCAGAGAGAATCGCACGCAATGGGAGTAATGTATGATAAGTGGATGTAGGTTTTGGCTTCTCAGTTCATGTTACGTCAATACAATGTATAATAGAGTCAATCTTAATTTTAGCTAGGTGTTAGGTACGTAGGTAGGTAATGCTTGAGGTAGACCTGAGGTGGAACGTGAAACTGAAAGCACGTGGGCGAGATACACATAGAGTCCGAAAGGGAGTAAGTAACAAAAAAGTCAAACAAGTAAAGCTTGAAAGATAGTAATACTTTGTTTATCTTTCTACGTATTTCACTATTATAGCGGAGTTAAAGGTATATAAATACACATCCTCGACGGATTTAACTATTTCTAGTAGCTTAGAAAGTCTCCAGCAATAGCACTACAAGGGCGTCTTAGCGTTAAAACTTAGGAAATTAAGATAGGAATCTTATTCTCTATACTTCGATTTATATTACAACCGTAACATTCTTTTATATACTCCTAATTAACTACCGCCTCCCTTTCTTTACCCTTTGCTTTAGCCTTAATATCTTTTCTATCAGCTATATCGGAACGAGGTGCATGTCTACCGAAGCCAAGGGTCGGATAAATGCTCCAAGTATTCCCGGTGGCAGGGTATCCTGCAGCTAATCGCGAACTTCGTCATGAATGTTGATGCTTGTTTTGGAAGCGCAACCTGGATTGCGATGGCGACGGTATGAACATTAACCACCATCAACAATCTCGTGCGTAGAATGGACAGAATGGACAGCTATTCGGTGGCAAAGGATTGCACACCGACAGATCCAACTGATCCTACGAATAATCAAGGGCAAATATACGTCCAACTTGTCTTGTCTCTAGCGCTGGGCTTTTCTGCCTTCTTCGGATTCTGCGTAAGTGTTTTTGCTACTCGCGAGTTCGCAGAGAACTAACTGTCTTAGTTTCTTCGCCCAAGATGGAAGAGTTTATACGCTGCCCGGAAGAGGCAGAGCGATTCTGCGAAAGCTCTACCAGATCTGCCAGATACGTTTTTTGGTTGGATGCCGGTGCTATACCGAATAACGGAGGAGCAGGTACTGGAAGCAGCAGGTCTTGATGCATATGTTGTAAGTTGGGCAGGATATATCTGACGGTTGCAAGAAATGTTGCTGAAACTGCTTAGTTTTTAGCTTTCTTTAAGATGTCGATTCGACTTTTCGGAATCATGTTCCTCATTGCATGTATAATACTTGCTCCAATCAACAAGCACTTCGTCTGGCTTTTCACTCCTGGCGAGCCGGAGGATCCAAATAAGCCCCCATTCTACGCGCAGACACCTTTTCGCATGCCCAGCAGTATCTTCAACAAAGATATAGCGGGGGATGGCAAGGATGATGATGTAGAAGATACAAGTTATCTATGGGCATACCTTGTCTTCACCTATTTTTTCACTGGAATGGCCATCTATTTTATGACTGAGGAAACAAAGAAAATTATCAAAGTGCGCCAGGACTACTTGGGTAGTCAATCAACTGTCACGGATCGAACCATCAAGCTATCTGGAATTCCACTTGAGCTCCGGTCAGAGGCCAAACTCAAGGAGTTGCTAGAGAAATTGGAAATTGGAAAGGTTGAAAATATCACAATATGTCGAAACTGGAAGACACTAGATGCTTTGATGGACAAGAGAGCCGCCACGCTGCGAAGGCTAGAGGAGGCATGGACAGTACATTTGGGTCGCCGTCAAGGAAAGCCAGAAGGCAGTCGTCCATTAGATCAAAACGACTCTCAAAGTGGAAACGAGGTAGCTACTTCTCACGAGGACGACAATCTCATGGGAAGCAGTCACATCACCTCGTACGATCAGCCTCGACCTACCACAAGAATGTGGTACGGATTCCTTAACTTACAGAGCAAAAAAGTTGATTCTATCGATTACTTTGAGGAGAAGCTTCGAAAACTAGATGAGAAGATCAAGGCTGCAAGGAAGAAGGAATACGAACCAACTCCTCTAGCATTCGTGACATTAGACTCTATTCCAGCTTGCCAAATGGCTGTCCAAGCTCTTTTGGACCCTTCACCTATGCAACTCCTAGCAAAGCTAGCTCCTGCGCCAACAGACATCGTATGGCAGAACACTTACATCCCTCGCTCCCATAGAATGGCTCGCTCCTGGACTATCACAATTTTCATCCTGGTTTTGACGATATTCTGGCTTATCCCTGTTGCTGGTCTAGCCGGTCTACTAGATCTGTGTTCCATTAAGCAAGTTTGGCCTCAATTGGCACACTATCTCGAGAGCCATGCCATACTCAAATCTCTTGTTCAAACTGGTTTGCCAACACTGGTTGTGTCTTTGCTCAACATCGCAGTCCCCTTTCTGTACGATTACATGGCCAACATGCAGGGAATGATTTCACAAGGAGACGTTGAACTTTCGGTCATATCGAAGAATTTCTTCTTCACATTCTTCAATGTCTTCCTTGTTTTCACGACATTTGGTACTGCGAGCAAGTTTTGGCCAGTGCTGCAAGATTCATTAAAGGATACGACAAAAATTGCATCTACGTTAGCCACTTCAGTTCAAGCATTAGCTGTTTTCTACATTAATTTCATCCTTTTACAAGGTGTTGGGCTCTTCCCTTTTAGGCTTCTGGAATTTGGGAGTGTTTTGCTCTATCCAATCATGCTCATGGGCTCGAGGACACCAAGAGATTATGCCGAACTAGTCCAGCCGCCATTGTTCAAGTACGGATTTTATCTCCCATCAGCAATTCTGGTTTACGTGCTATGTCTCGTGTACAGCATCCTGCCAGCAGGCTGGATGATCTTGGCTTTTGGCTTGATATACTTCGTCTTTGGTTATTATGTATACAAATACCAACTGCTGTATGCCATGGATCATCCACAACATGCTACTGGTGGAGCATGGCCAATGACCTGCTATAGAATCATGATCGGGATGGCAGTCTTTCAATTGGTCATGGCTGGTATCATTGCTCTCAAGAATGAGTTCTATCCAGCAGCCTTGGTCGTTCCATTGTTGATGTTCACTGTTTGGTACAGCTATTACTTTGCTCGTACATATGAGCCTCTGATGAAATTCATCGCCTTGCGGTCTATTCGCAGGGAGAGCAATGCTGACATCAATATTGCGGATGAGGTTGTTGGAATTTTCCGTCCTCCTGGCTATATGCGTCGAGCAAGCACTACAGTGGATGAACACAGGGAGAAAGATTTGATCTTTGTGAACCCTAGCTTGGTGGCCCCGTAAGAAACCTTTCCACTTCCTGATAGATATAATATATGCTAATGGCTTTTCAGTCTCCAGAAAATGTGGATTCCTGGTCGAACAGATACCATCGGGGACATAGCTGAAGAATCTGATTCGAGTATCAGTGGCGAGGACCGCATATATCAGCAGAGGAGGGAGGAGAGCACGTCAAGCTCCCTCAGTCTAGGGGACACACACATCTGGCGAGATGATGCAGATGCGAATGTATAGGTAAGGTGTATATATATAAACCTGCAGCGAATTGCATCAATGGCGTTGGAACTCTCAGTAGATCAGATTGCGCCTTCCATTTTTACAAGCCTTGTATACCCAGGTTAGCACCTTCTCTTAATACTTAATGGTTAGGTATCAAATCTGGATCCAATTCAGTTCTCGTCTTCATTATTCTCTTCCTTAATTAACCTACGAACTCTCTTCTCTATAGTATGGCTACCCCGTATTGAAATTAACAGACTGTCATTGAATAACAAGCTCGTCTCGGAATAACCCTCGGTGGATATCACAATTCACTACTTACATTCAGAACATCGATCAACTAGATACACCGGACTCTGATTTTCTATTTCCAACAACATAACCAAACCAGTTTCTCAAAACAGAACTCCATTATCATGTCCTCCCAAATTTTCCTCTCTAGAGGTGTGGCAGGATCCGAAGACCCGGCCACGACTCCTCCACCATACTCTAGCACCACCGTTGCATCCATATTTGAAACAAACACTTCCCATCTCATGACGTTAGGAGATGCCACAGCCAAGACCGTCTCTTCTCAAGCAGGATTAGATGAAGCATTGGTGCAAGATGCCTGTCACAGTTGTAGGCTTCTTAGAAGCCTTCTCCCAATTAAATGCTAACGGGAGACAGCGTCTGGAGAGGAACCATCATCCACTACCAACATCACCATTCTTGCTCGAAACTCAATACTCTCTGAATCATCATCACCATCCGGCATAAAACCAATGGACCGGGCCAAAGAGGTCCCAGATCGAACTTCTATACTCAGTCCCACATGTCTTTCGGATTGCAGTGACAGCATCAATGCAGGCGAGCTTATATCACCTTCTCCGAGCAGACGAGACAAGGGCAAAGAGATTGAGCGTGGTAGAAGTCCAGAACGAAATATCAGACCTGTCAATCCCCTAGAAAGAGCCGAGTCAAGACATCGAAGAAACGAGCCAGCGATCGAAGTTGATACTACATCTATCGGAAGGAGAGGCATCAGTCGGAGTGGCACATTTTTCGATGATCCAACTGAAACCGAGGCCATTTTGGCAGATCATTTGCTCGAACCTTGTCCACATATTCCGATATGCGAAAATGTATCAGAAGTTCTTGATAGGACTCCAGGAAGTGAAACGGCGGCTAGCGGTTCTACTTCACGCAATCGAGCGGCAAGCTCTTTTAGCAGCCTAACCAGCATGCACAAAACTCGGCTACGAGCGACTTCCTCTGTGATAAGTGCAAATGACTTCTCGACTATATCTCCTTGTCCTACTCTTCACCCGGAGCGTACGGCTCGAGCTTATCCAAATGTCACTAATTTAGAGCATCTCATGGCCGAGAAACTTACAGGTCAATGTAATCTTACCAAGTCTGATACTTCCAAGAATTCGTCACAAGCGACACAAGTGACAGCAAATTCTTTTGCCTCTCAACTGCCTGCTGAAATTTTACAGCAAATATTCTTGTACCTACCACCAGCGGATTTCAACTCCGCTAGACACGCCTGTCGTTCCTGGCTCATTCACAGCTTGAGGCGACCACTGTTGGAACGATTTTTGAGACGTATGGGATTCTCGGATGCAATACATACCAATCTATCTTTCAACTTTGGCGAGGAGGACGCTGCAAAATATGAATGGCAACTGAGCAAACGAATTTCTCGTGAGTGTGCTCTTGGGTCTGCTTGGTTTGGTAATGGACTATCAGGGAACCCTTCCCTCGATTCTGCACCGAGATCAGCTTTCACAGTGGCCTCTGAAGTAGATTTCACTGCAGCTGCCGCCCCAGCGCCAGGTACTAAGTCAACTGGCATTGTTTTTACGGTAAGCACATGCGGAAGATTTCTGATGGCAGCCAATGGCTGCTTGGTCTACATTTATGAGTTAAATCGGCAATATTGTAGGGATCAAAAGTACGAAGTGGGTGCACCAGGTTTTCTACGACCAGTGACGAGCATCATCTGTCCTACAAGAGTGATAGCTTGCAGCATGGACACATCATCGTATCGATATGCTATTGCTATACTTTTGGATGGTCGCATGGGCGTGGTTTGCGATATTACTGCTTTTGCTGCTGAACCCAACTCACCAGAATCAATAGACAAAGCTGAAGATCACCCTTGGGATAGCACACACAGTTGTGGTAAAACCATATTCCTTGATCGAACAGCTCCTAAGCGCAACTCTGAGTCAGAAAAGGGTCGCCCATGTGAAGGATCATCGTCAAAACTGCCCAGAATTGCCAGCACCACTCCATCGTTTCCTTCCACAAATAGTTCTGCCTGGCAGGATCTCTTCAAAGATGGATCTTATGACAGAAAAAGCTCTTACATCAAGGGAACGCACCATGTATGCTTACCTCGCATATGTATATTCAGTTCCAACGACGACAAGGAAGCTCTAGGGTGTAGTTCTCAGAGCTTACTGGCGATGCCTCTTGAAGAAGGTGCTCGTTCTCTGTACAGGAATTTGTGTTCTGAAGACGATCCACCACGATCTGTGGCTATTTGTCCCCAGAGACGTTGTGTTGCCTTTGGATGTTCTTCTGGCATAGAATTACACTGGGTTGATGCATTAACTGGCCAGAATCTGAATAGATGGTTTCCTCTGACAGCACCAAGCGACTTTCTGTTTTTTCTCCCACCCAGGCAGAATGTTGATTCAGCCAAGAAATTGAGATTAATCAGCAGTGCAGCAAAACCTAGTGAAAGAGTAGCCATTGCTCAACGTCAAACGGGTGGGATCATAGGCAGTCCTTACGGGGAAGAGATCAGTCGAGAAATGTGTCGCACAAGCCAGAGTGATCGGCAAGATAGCCCTTATAGGAGAAATCCAAGGAATGGAGGAGGTTATGGGAGGAGGTATACATCTGGACGTACAGACGCTTCTGACCACTACCGTGCCATTCCTTTGAGTGATGGGTATCATATTCTCTTCACAGATCCAGCTACAGGCTTACTATGCCTTGGTAGTGATGCACCATTGGGTGGGCCAACTAAACTACTTCGCAAAATCTGGTTCCAAGGTCCTGAAGGTCAAGGAACTCCAACCGCCTATGCTGGTGGTTCAGATCTCACTCATGGCATCAGAATCGTTGCTGCTTTCGGTAGTGAGGAGACACAGAGTATCTGGCTATACTCTGTTCCTGGGGACATATTTACCACAAGTAAAAGCGAGTCATCGGTTCTTGTTGGACCTATGATGCAGTCAAGCACAAGCCTTGATGATCCCAACACCGACTGGATGACTTGGTGGCCTGATGATGGTCTGCAAAAATGGCTGAAGCATGCTCAAGATCCTGTTCCAGGAGTTCTACCCCGAAGTATTTGGCCGGTCAAGATCAAAGGTCAAGAGATTGGCACCTGTAATGGCCTGGCTAATCTTACCATTGACTCTGGATCGGAGATGGTAATTTGGGCCTTTGGCAAGACAGGCTTGGCTACAGTTTGGAGGCTTGATAACGGTCGAAATGAAGAGTTGAGGAGATTCTTGGTAGCTAGAGATGGAGCTGTCGAGGAGGTTATTGACGGTGATGAATCACCATGTGCGATTTTGTCTGAGCCTGAAATTTTCTCCATGAGTCCTGATTCTATGGATGGGACGGGTTCAAGTTCGCAAGGACTGCGAACGCAAAATCAGAGGAAGAAGAGGAAGCGAGTTTCTTTTTCGCTTGATTCAATTTTTGGTACTTCACCAAGCAGGGGAGTGAGCTCCGATGCCGCAGGTAATGAATTAATAAGTGGCGTGGTGGACGAAGAGGGATCTTCGAGGGAGGAGAGCTGGGTAATGGTTGATACCAGATTGGGGGATGATTTGATTGTTGATGGAGAACGTAAGGTGAGAAAAATAGTCACTAGAGGTGGCATAGATTGGCATTGGGGTCAGGGTGATGCAACTGGGAGTGACAGTAAGTGGAGAAGGAGAGGGCTCTGTGTCAGAGTGGAGGAGCTAACTGGGATTACGAGATTGGATTTGGAGATCTCTTAATAGGCCTATCTGTGTGTGGGTAAAGTGCATTATGAGGGAGAAAGAAAGGGCAAAGGAAGCGGAAATGGGTGTATACAAGTTGATAAATCGAGGGTTAGAAAAGTATATGCTCTTGGAGAGGTATTGAATGGGTAGTATTATTGTAGTATTCAAGCAAAATTTAAACAAGATTGTGATTAAACTCGAAATTCGATGTGCAAAACTCTGGTTGTCTTTGCTTCTGATATCCTTTTCATTCGCTACATCTCGCTTATCTCCTGATAGCCTAATTACCTACTTGCCAGATGTCGGAATGGACAATACAGATGGACTGCACTGGTATCATCGGATATGATCACAGAAGTCGCCATATTCTCGCATCCATCATGCTATTGCTAAAAGGGAGCTTAGATGGGATTTATCTAGGAACGGTCGGTCGTCTTGCTTCTCTTACCGATCATAGCAAATTTGATTCCGATGATTACAGATAGTATTTGGCGGGTTGAAATCCCTCCAAAAGTAGGAGTAGATGGATAGGTGTGGCATGCCTACTTGCTTGCTTCTTTGTTTGTTGGTCGTCGGCAATGTCTACTTTAGATAATGAGGTAGTTTCTACGAGGGGGGTTCAAGCTGTGATGGCATGGATGGGTGTGCAGGTAAGTAATCGATCGATCGATTGGAATTTTTATGTACGCTCTATTCAATGGTACGTGGATGTATATAAGGAATTAGTATATTTGCTAGAGAGTGGAAGTGGAAGTGGAAGGGGAAGGGGAGATGTGTTGGACTTCCTTAGGCTTGGTATGGTATGTGAGAGGCTGATGCTAGTTATGCTAGTGTTCAATGGAGGCAAGTGATCTTGTGTTCCCCCAACCTGGGTGTATGGTGTTTTGTGTTGCTCACTCGTCGTGGTGTGGGTGCTTCTGATTGGTCACCGATCACAGCTGGCTGAGGAAAGGGCCGAGGTGATGGTTTGTTAGATGGTGGAGTTTTGAGGAGGTTGGTAGGTTGGTAGGTTGGTAGGTTTGTGGTGGGGCTTTAGCTGGTCACGGTGTGAGGGGTGTGAGTTGGCGATGTGTGACGTGTGGGTTTTTAGGGTGGGATATGATGGGATAGGTTGAATAGAGTGAACTCATAGGAAACTAGGTTGGATTACTAGGCTTGGGTTGGTATAGTTAATTCAGTTCTTCGGGTTGGATTCTAGTTTCAATCGAGATACCTCGGAGATACCTCAGAGATACCATCCTCGCTTAAGTATTCAATAATACGCTCGCTAAGGTAGGCACTGCTAGACAACAACACCGCTCTGTAATTTCCGCATAAGCCCGAAAGCACGCTAGAGTAGAACACACGAGCTAACGTAAGTTGCGGGAACGACAAGCTGGGATAGGGGTTTCATCAGAAACATGAGGATGAGGTGACATGCAGGTTATGTTTCGAGGACCTTAAGCCGAAAGGTAGGTTAATGAATGACTCGAGAGAGTTTTGGAGATTTATGCGGCGCTTATTCGGGGTAGGTAGGGTTGTTGATTGTTGGTTAGGCATTTTGGGATGCTGGTGTTTTGAGTGGAAGTTTGTCTGTTTGTTGTTGTTGGTGGTGGTGGTGGTGGTGGTGGGTACGGTGAGGTGAGGTGAAGTGAGAGAGTTTCATGATGGCTCGTTTTTTGAACCCGGACGGCGGGTTGAGAGTTTTGTCATGATACTTAGATAAAGTGAAGGCGAATAGGGGAACAGAAGAGGAGACTGAGTCAGTTGTGGTAATTTCAAATCGAGGCTGGATGAGCATTGGAGAAATGGTTTTTGGTGATTAAGTATTGTTGAATTCGAGCTATACCGCTCGCTCGCTCGCTAGCTAGCCGATAATAATAAAAATGCTGGCTGAAATGCTAGCAAAAATATGCGCCTAACCTACGGCAATAGCAAATCATCTCGCATCTTGCATCGTCTCGTCATGATCATAGTTGTAAAAATCACCCACTTCCTTCTAAACACCATTCCCTCTTCTGCGCCTATCCAACATCAACTCCGAAATCCAAATCCAAATCCCAACCCCCTCACCTCATCACTTCACTCCCCTCTCCTCACCCACTCAATAATACTCCCTCCTCCCACTCCCCCTCCTCCCACCACCCCTCCCATCATCAACAACAACCCTCTCATGCTCCCTCTCGACCACCCTCCCCGTCGCACCAAGACTGCGACTACTCCTCCTCCCATAATCCTCCTGCTGCGCCTGCGGCGCCACGCCAGGGACATAGCGATACGTCTCATACTCCTCCATCTGCGGCTGTTGAACCACCGGCGGCGCTCGGCGCTGAATCTCTCGCTCGCGCTCAATATACACTTCTCTCTCCCGATCGCGATCGCCTCTCGAGCTGCCCCCGTGCGAGCTCGGCGGCGGTGCCGGGGCGTGCGACCGCGATTTCCGCGACGTGTGGTGCGTTGTTGTGCGCACGTTGTCTTCTTCGACGCTGACGAGCTCGATTTTCCGCGGTGGTGGGGGGGCGAGGATCGGTGTCGGTGCGGGGGGCGGAGGTGAGGGCGCGATGATGATCGGTGGTGGGGCGGGCGCGGCGATGATTATGGGTGCTGGTGGTGGTGGAGGAGGTGAGGGCGTGTGATGGATGGGGCGGGGGGAGGAAGAGCGGTGCCGTGAGTGCGAGCGGCGGATCGTGGTTTCGGTTATGCGGGTGCGGTGGCGGGGGTGCCGTCGGTTGGAGTAGGTAATGTCTTCTTCCCAGGCTGGACGGGCTGTGAGAGGGGTGTTAGTTGGGTTGGGCTGAGAAAGGGTGAGGGAGAGTGGGTGGGTGTGAGGGTAGGTGTGTGTTTGGGAGGAAGATGAGGATGTGTGGTTGTAGTGGTGCTAGATAGTGGGTGAATGGGGAATTGGACATACCTCTGCCAAATAGACACATCTTGATATCGAGTCGTTCTCTTAAATCTCCTCTGATCTAGAAATTGCGGGCGTGGATATGCAATACTTCCTGGCTGGAATATTCTCCTCTATCCTCTCTAATGCTCTCGTTTATATCCTCTAGTTGACAGTGTAAGATTACAATCGTAGAGATAGAAGTCGTAAGTCTCAAGTCACAATGGAATCGTAGCCCAACAGATAATCCAGAAGTAAAGCACAAGCAAGTTGTTAATAAGTCGTCAAAGATCACCAGTACTAGTGAAAACCACCAGCGCAACCAGCCTAGTATATATAGCTGCCCTCCACACCCATCACACCCATCACACCCATCACAACCCACTTCCACCCCATCAACCTTGCACCGCCCAGAACAACACATGTCCATCCAAGGCCCATCTTTAACCTTTCCTTTCCCCCTCCCGAATCAAGCGCGTGTTACAGGACAGTACAGCACAGTACAGTAGTCATACATACCCTACCTACCGTTTGACTTACTACAGTAGTGCCGATGTCGATCTCAAGATTCTAGGGCTTCTGTAGACAGGGTATAAGGATTGGGCAATTCAATACACCTACATACCTACCTTACCAGTCAATACCTATATCAAATAAATACATGCATAACCCTCGCCTCGTTCTTTCTTAACTGACTGGTTGGTTGGAGTTGGCTGGGTGACTTGGATCAGCCAAAAAATAAAAAATAATAAAAAACTCAAACGATGACGTCCATTTCCAACTCCCTCCCAAGCCAGACAGGAAATCCTTGATAAAGTAGCCTTGCATATTTCATCCTGTATATCTTGGCATCATATTTCGCCGTGTGTGCGTGCGTGCGTGCGTGCGTGCCACCAAAATCAAGGCCCGGAACATTTTCCACCCCCTTTGGACCTTTGGATTGGATGGGACGGACCAACCAATCCAATCAACCAACCAAGCAAGCAAGCAAGTGATCCCAGCCCAGTCCAGTTCCCGAGGTCCTTGGCAGAACGGAAGAGTTGAGATGGTCACATGACTCGCTTCTCATACAGGGGTGTTTGGACTACCTAACTCCATTTTCCATTTTCCGAGATACGCGATTCCACACACCTGCTTTACCTTGGCCACCTACGCGGTAACCTAGCTAGTAGCTACCTATATACAGTATAAAGGAGAAGCGAAGTAAGGTAGGTCAAGCTCTCTATCTTGTCCTTATCCGAATGTTTACAGATAGATAGATAGATGATCCGGAGGATGGAAACTCCAGCCAGGATCCGATCCGATCCGATCCGATCTGGTTATATTACAGTACAGTACTGTATAGTACTGCATATTGGATAATATACCATCATATACCCTGGGAAGATCACATATACCTACCTCCTTCGGATACGGTGCGGTGCGGTGCGGTGCGGTACTGTAGGGTAGGTTACGAATGGACTGGAAGATTACCTCCGAAAGTACAGCAAGGTAGGGTAGCGTTCGGAATGATGTCATTCCCGTCCGTCCAACAAAAACATCTCCCAGCCAGCAGCCAGGACAAGGTTCTGTTGGTTTGTCGCTGTCTTTATTCATCCATCGTTTACCAAATTTGCGAACAGCACCATACAGGAAGACGTGATGATGGAAATAATAGCTCATCTGATATCACGCAGAAATTTAGAAGAAAAAAACTTGGATAAACAGAAGGTACCAGTTTTGGGAAGCGTGAGTTCGGGCGTGAGTATTCATTTTATATACTTTACTATGTGGTGCGTTGTGGTGGTTGATCTCCACCCTTGGTACGTAGTGCGACGAACGTGATTTGCTTGCTTGCTTATTTCACACGTCGCAAGATACCTACGCTCGGAATGATGCCGCGAAAATGCCACCCATTCGTGTCCATATCCATTGTATGGAGGTATTCCATACTCCATAGACCATCCCCAGACCTGTGCCATTCCTTTCCTTGCAAACTCCGCGCTGGTACCAAATGCAAAGCCAGAAGTGATTTACCGTCCCATATCCAACCAGCTCCTATGTCGAGGTCCGTCCTCCATGCATCCTAGTGTAGCTGTATCGATGCCCGTGTGCTGCACCCACAACAAATGATTGACGCCCAGAATGCCAAACCTAATAATCATACAAGATCAGAAATTATAAATCCCCACCTTCGGCTCTACCCATATGGCACCCTAGACGGGTAACAGCTTCTCTAGTGTGTCCCTATCATAAGGTGGTAAGATTGAGTAGCCCATTTTGTTGATATAGCCCGATTATGCAGTAATTCGATCCAAATCAGAAATAACCCATGTTAATGCCCAAGCTCGCAGGTTTCCGGCGGCGCTGTTCATCTGTTCCTCTTGACCTGGGATGAGACATTAGATCATCCTCGTCGTAGTCTCCGCGGCCTCCCCGAACACGAGTTCGGAATCTGGATTCCTTGTACTCCTCCAGGCCATATCCACCGCCACCAGCAAGATCGCATCGTTCGAATTCCATCAAGCCTCCTCGGTTCGGGTCGCAATTGGCGACAATCAGATCTTGTCCATCGTTGGTGAAGTCAAACCCTCCAATTTCTCCAAAGAAGCTCAGTGTCTGTTTACTCTGGAAAGTCTCTCCATCGATAACATTGACAATATCTGCTGGCTCGGATGCGACCAATATCCGTTTACCAGATCCAAGCGGAGAGAACTTGAGCTTTCTGACACCTCCCATGTCAGCCGCAATCGAGGTTACAGGATTTGCAGCCCCGGAGCTATTGGTCCATTTTCGAGCATCCCAAATCTTGACCTGCATGTCTTGATTGCCTGTTGCCACAGTCCATCCATCATCGGCCCAATCGCAAGCGAACCCATAGTCACGATGTCCTTCCAGAGTTTGAAGTACATCGCCAGTAGTTGCGTTGCAGATCATGACTTGGCGTGTATCTCCAACAAGAACTCGAAGACGTTGGTCGGGAGATATGGCTGTGCAGTTTATGGCATGGTCATAGTATGCCTTGCTGATGAACTTATTGGTAGCAACATCTAGCGTCCGCACACCACTGTCGTTGGATGCAAAAGTAACGAGGGGGCTTGACGAATTGCGGGAGAGGTGCACCTGTACATGATTCGTGATGCTGTTCTGATGATCGGTAATTATCCCTTCAGTGTGCTTAGTCTGCTTTGAAGCTTTCAAATTCATCAAACCATATTCTCCATCATAACCACCAGCAACTAGAATGTCATGTCCCTCGCTTAGAGCTGTAAAGTTCGTGGAGGCTCCGAAAGTGTGAAACGGTTGTACAACCGAATGAGTCATGTCCAGAGCTGCAGTAATTCGGTTATGGTATTTATTACTTTGCGGGCTGCAGTGAAGGATTTTGGCTGGTGCGGCATAGAATATGTGGTCGCGAGTAGCACATGCTAGCAGATTTCGAAGCTGGAAATGAGAAAGATGGATATTGTGGTCGAAGTCCATCTTCCTAAACCGAAAGAAGTTTTGGTCGTCAGAGAGTCTGTTGGTTTTCACACGTGGCTAAAAGTTTAGAATTGCTCTTCTAGCGGAGAAATGAAGGCCAACTTACATGCCAAGTATGTTGAGGCACACTGTTATAGTTTTTGTAAGTATGCCTCCGCATCTGTCTAGCCTCCAGACGAGTGACACCAAGATCCGTCCAATTGATGCCCTGGATATCGCATTTCTCACCTTGAAGATCGCTTCGAAATACAGGAGGTAGCTTTGGCTTTCCGTGTCGGACAAGTGATGAAATATGATCAGCTCGAGGTCGTCGTCGCTGATCTGAAGGTCGCCCGAATTGATGATTCCAGTTGAGTAGAAATTCAATCAGATTATGGTTTCTAATATCTGTCACTGGTAAATTGTCAGTAGGTTCAGGATCAACTACCCAATCAGACATATTAACTGCAATTGAGGCAGGATCATCCTGCGATACAATAGCACTTTGAGATAATATGAAAGTGGAAGTCTGGCCTGAAGGAGGTACCGTGACACCTGGAGCAATAGAAAGGTTTATGTTTCCAATGCTCCATGTGTTTGATACACTTTGTGACCCCGCTGATGGCATAGGGTTGTTGTGTAAGTCCACCTCGGCCAAAGAAACATACGTCGTTTCATCATCACCAAATTCGACACCCAGGCTAGAGGAAAGTTCTTGGAGAATGGGGGAATTACTGTTTGCCACTGGATGGAAATCATCTCCATCCGCTACAGATTCTGCATGATCTTGAGTATTTTGTGAATACTCCAATTGAAAATCTTGGTCTTGCAGGTGTTGGAGTTGCAATGATACTGCCGACATAGTGTTTGGTAGACTTGTTTCGTTTCCCATCTCGAACATATACATGCTGTGTAAATTTTGATTTGTCTGAGGTTGGGTATTCTGAAGATATGGAGGATGCGTTTCGGAAAACTCGATATCCTCATAGGTGATAGGAATAATCGGATTTGGAGTAGGCAAATCGTAGAATAAATCGCCCAAGGACTGAGAATTTGTTGTTCCCAAATTCATGTCCACATCCATTTGCTGTGCATTCATGTTCAGAGGAACACCTCCGTCCGACAGTCCTTGGTTCTCATCACTCATCTCCTGGAACTCGGCCCTATCCTCCAACTCTGATTTCTCCTCGACACCCATTTGACCATTGCTGATGGGCGACGCAAACTGCTGGGAACCGTAATTGATAAAATTGGTAACTAGACCATTTACAACGTCGAGATCGAGACCAAGGGCAGAGTTGCCTGTATATTCATTTGGAGGGGTTATGGGATCTGGGAGCATTGCGCTCAGCTGCTCGTGTTCCACCCTAGGAAGGCTGCAATCCCATGCGAAGCTGAAGTCTATCCCAATGATTTGTGTGACAGTGGTGATGGAGCCTGGTAAGACAACGCTACAAGTAGATATGGGGTTCGTGTAGCTCGGATGGTGGAGGAATCTGGTATTAAGTTTGAGGGTGTACAATGTGGGACACAAGACCTTCAAGCGGACCGAACGTTTGAATCCTCAACAGATGTGCGAAAGCCGCGGAGATATTTATGATTATCGCAGATGTCGGAGAGGCGGTCGACAGTCGAAGGTCTATTTTAAGTAAATTTTCGAAGCTCTTGAAAGCAAGAGGGCAACTTGGGAGTTCCACAACAGATATACGTATGATACTTTTTTTTTTTTGAAAATGGCGATTATCCCGAGGTAGGCAGAAGGGAGAGGTGTAGCAGTGATCGAGCAAGTGGTACCAGTAAAATAGTTGAGAGGTGTGAGGTGTGAGGTGTGAGATGTGAAGTGAAGAATGTGGAATGTGTGAAGTGTTGGAAGAGCGTGGACAAGCGTAAAGTGTGAGGTAGTTGTACGAGTAGTTTGTGGAGTCTTCAGTCTTCTAGTCCTCAGCTCGGTGGTAGGGCGTTCCCCCCAACGGGATCAGGGAGCGGGGCAGTACAGCGTGTGGTGGTGGTGGATGCGTGGATTTGTGGATTTTGTGGATTTTGTGGTGAACTCGAACGTGGGATGGAGTCTTGGGGGGGGGTCTTGGGAGCCCTGGAAGATGAAATATGGAGCCGTGCAGTGGTGGGTTTGGGCGGAATGATCCCCTGTAACCTTATTAATTGTGGCTTGAAAGAAAGAACAATGGAATCCGAGATTGTCACGATTGTCACGATTGTTTAAAAGGTACCTCCTCTCCCCCTACAGTACCTTACCCTGCCTTACCTTACTGAAACATTTCAAGAAATAAATATGGAAATAGGAAAAAGATGGAAAGATAGAAAGCGGAAAATATGGAAATAATAGAAATAATAAAATATTAATTCCTGCACATCTCTCACATTCCACGTCCTCGGTCCGCCGCACCTTAACTCACCTCTAATCATATCTCCCGTCTTCGGATTTGGCATTTAGTTTCAGACTTTATGTGGAGAGAATTCGAACTCGAACTCGAACTCAGTCCAAATCAGACTCAGAATCATACCTCACCTCAGGTATCTCACGTATATGTATTAGAATTACTAATTGTACATACCCTACCTACCTACCTACCTACCTACCTACCTACCTACCTACCTACCTCCCGTACAAGGGCGGGTCGGGTGTGTTCATATTTGTTGGAAGGTTCAAGTCCAATTGAAGATAAGGCGACATGATACAGTACTGGGGCCCTAGGCTGTACTGTACTGTGCTCAATCAAAGGTAAGGTAGGTAGGTAGATAGATAGATACTGTAATTCTTTCTTTATTTACACTTTAGGTTTACGTCCAGACCAAACCAGACCAGACCACACACAGCTCTCGCCCTAACCTGACTGATTATTCTGCCGACATATCACATCACATCTCCACATTCATCACACTTCACCTCCACCTTCATTATCTGACCAACAGGCCAACGAGACCCTGAATGTTGGATCAACGGCAGAATGTGACGGAGAAAGATAGGATAGGATGGGATGGGAGAAAGAGATGAAAAGAAGAAAGGAAAGAGAAAAAAAAAAGACACAGACGACTTGCCCGACAAAGCCGACAATGAGTTGTTGAAACAAAAGGAAACTGATAGCCAGGTCAGAATCGTCATGAATCTCCCAAAGAGGTTCTAACAGGAAAAATCACTTTGTCGAGTACTCAATGTGGACACCAACCCCCAGATACCTTGAATATCGCGAATTATCTTGAATATCACGAATATCGCAAATATCGCCAATATGGTCGAATTTCATGAACTTCGTGGCGCCTCAGCCATTCCCTCCTCCTCTATCTCTGACAGCACCACACATTCACATTTAAAATCCACACCTCACCTCACCTCACCTCACCTCCTCTATGGAATCAACAGCCGAAGAAACATCGGCAAGGTACCTCCTCAATGTGCCCATGTTCCCATGTTCCCATGTACCTTGACCTTGAGGATCATCAATAGATTAAATTCCATGTCCTTGTTGATCTCACAGCCTATCACATTCCCTTTCGGACACCAGCACATCCAGCACACCACCTCTATGACTTGCAGAGGTAAACGATGCCCGATCTTGTAGCCTGCAGATACCTTAATCGCAAACTGGAAATGGCTGCAGCATTCTTAGGTATTACATTACTAGATTTCACTGCATGCTTTACCAAAGTTACCAAACTTCCACCACCCCTCTCCTCATGTTGTTCTCGACCCTGAACCTCCTTCGATGGTATCATGCAAGTCAGGATCGGGTGGCGGCATATGAGGCCTGTACCTTTCTACTCTACTGGACTGTACGGTCAGTACGAGCCATCTCTTGGAGTCATCACAACATCTGGTGGGAGAATGAACAGAACGTGTCGTGCGGATTCTGGTCCCTGGTGTAAGTACGACCGTGGGGAAAGGGCTGGACAAGCTGGACAACTGGATCAGGTTTCACACATCCATCCAGCCATGTCTCGGACACCCCACGCCCGACTTACTGTCCTCTCTCCTCGTCCATTTTGGGATCGAAAACGCGACAGCTCAATTTTCAAGAGCCGCCAACTACCTTGATCTGCGGTGTGGTTGATTTTCAGTTAGACAGGTCGACTCCGACATAAATGATGACTCGTTCCGGTTTTTCCCCTCCTCAGGTCATCATTTTTCTCGTCCATCGAGCGAAAGCGAACAAATCATGCCAACCCTCCTTGCACATCTCCTCTCTGTCACTCCAGTGGGGGCTGATCATGGGTTATAAATATGGTGTCCTCATGCTGGAGGGGAACACGGCAGCAGCCACGAGAAAAGTATCAAATTGCTTTCTAGGTACCTTAGTGTCTCAAAATGCCTTTGTTCCTTGCGCATTGCTTTTCGCTCTCCCTTTTCGAAGGCCCGAGTTGAATTCGTAGCTGCTAAGCGCCAACTTTCTCCGATTTATCGCGCAAAACGGAGATGTGACAGGATTGTCGCTGTGCTTCGTATGATTTTGAGCACCTCGGAGTGTACAAAATGGTCTTGCCAGCGTACGAGCCTATTCTAGTACCTTGTTGACGGCTATCTGCGTGCTGCAGCTGTCCAGAAAAGTCGGCTCTGAGTCCTGTTTCGCTTCCATGTTCTTCCCCCCTCTCCACACCCACAGCTTGAACTTGACGAGACGAGACGCGAGCTCCGGCCATTTTGATTTGCAACATCGCACTCTAGCGTAGTAGCGTCCCAAGAAGCAATGCAAAAAAGCAATTACTCGTGTGTGTGTGTGGGAAACAGCGGTGAGATTGCTTTCGCAACTTCTTTTTCCCGTCGTCTGGGAACAAGCCCTCCCGTTGTGAGGTGACAATGGCTACAATAACGTGGGAGGCAGCACACGTGACTATAAACACCCAATCTTACAAGTAGGTATCTTCAGGTATGTGGCTTCTTGGGTAGATATCTACACGAGACCAAATATATTGATTTCATGTGATAGGAACACGAGGCTGTTTACCATTGAACTTGAACAACTTGTCGGTTACTCAAATCTTCGTACCAAGCTCAGAACTGATCCGACCCAACCCCACACAGTTGCTTTCACCTGCCGTCGCACGCCCACCTATTGTCTCTTATCAATATTCACGCAAAATGTTCCAGAAGATCCATTCTTCAAGGCCTCGCTTCTTCTCAGTAGAAAACAAAGCTTGGGCTTGTTTCACACGGCTCGCAAGAGTGAGCGGGAAATTAAAATAAATAAAAATGCGATTTCCCCATGTCACCATGCCATCGTGAGACAGTGTCTCTCGGCGTCTCCAGCGGTTCGGGAGGAAGCTTTCCTTCAAATTGCTTCTTTCCCGTGTTGGAGAATGTCAGGAGTGAAACCTATGTCTTGCATTGTCGTCTTGCATTGTCACCGAGTGGAAACTCTTTGGTTTTGTCGGAGCTTCTTCCTTGTGCGGATTTCAACTTGCAAATTGCATTTTGCACACTGCGGCGGGCAAGAAACAAGAAACAAGATGCTGGCATTGCATTTGTGGTGGTGTAAGATGTCTAATATCTTATAGCTTATATCCCTCGCAGGCGCTACCCGTTCTTCTATTCAACGTTTTCGAGAAGCATATCTGACCCTTAGGGGCTGGATTTGCGATGTCACCATTATTTCCTTACGATTTACCTTTCCAGATTGGAATACTCAAAAGCAACCATAGAGTGTACAGAGACAACAACTCTGCGGAGTTGGACACTCGACAAGGTTGTGTGTTGGAATAGCTTTAGGATGATGAGACCTTCATTACCTTCGTCTGCTCTACGTTTACTTTTTCACTCCTATTCTACCGCATGATAGCTTCTACGATTGTTCTTATATTGCATTGCACTTTCGAGGATCAAGGAACATGTCGTCTTCATTCCAACACGCACCTTCTCAACTGCTACAGTTCCTGCAGGCTAATGTTGGAATTCTGCACTTGCATCTTCGCTTTCCGTCTGGAGTTCAAGACAGGGTCTCCTGGATGAGTTATCCGATGTCTCGATTTAACAAGGTGTCCTCTCCGTTCACTTTCTTTATCGTCGCAGTCGAAACCTCGTCAGAGTTTCCACAACTACTGTATCTTAATGAGAATTGCGATCACTTCGTCACAGTTTGCAGATGTCAAGGCAGTAGTCTTGGAGTCGCACATTTTTTTTCTCTCGCCTGTCAGTGACGACATTACCATAAAGAGATAGTTTTCCCTGACTATCAAAGAAGTCTTCATGATCTAGAACGGTTGAGCTTGATTGTCATTTTATTCTCGCAATCTCGAGGGTAGGTGATGTCTTATCAGTAACTCAATGGCCGAACAGCTCTGCTCCGCTCTGGTCTCTATTGTTTCGAATCGTCCAACTACCGGCGGATTATCCAGTCTATCCAGAGCGAAGATTGTAGCTTCTCCAAGACTCACATGTTCCCGAAACTCGATGGGATTCGGACGGTTCCATACAGTAAGACAGGCGAGGTAATCAGTATCTTATCGCGTCGTACAGTGCAATCGAATTGTAACGTTGTTCAACATCTCGTCGGCCAGAAACACAACGAAGAGCGATAGTCCAGTTTGGCGTATACTAGATAACCCACCTGAAAAACTCGCCCCAAAATTCCAAAAAGTGAGACCGATTCACAAGAAAATATATCAGAATCATTCCTTTGAATCTGGAGCCGAAAATCCTACCAAGGCCCGTCCCTCAATCACGGCACCTCCGTACCAAGCTTTTGCTTTTCCGCATCCTTCGGCAAGCATTCTTCCATTCAACCAATCCTCATCCACGTACAGGGTACGAAAATGCACAGTAAGCGGCATATATCCAGTCATCTTCCCCTGTGGTATCGTATAGCACATAAAATACATAAAAAGACACAGAATTATACCTATTCTTCAGCCTCCTGATTCGCCCACCTCGGTATGTATTTGGTATTGACAGCTGATTATTCCACGACTGGATTTCGCACAAACATTTAAGGTGCCTCGGATGCGTGGACCTTGGGGGACCACTTTCCAATTTTGAGGAGACTGGGGTTTGTGGAGTTGTGAAAGGTGAGGTGAGGTGGTGATGACTTGCTAGCGCGCATACCATATCGTATTGCACTTTCACACATGTTTTCGTTCAGATAATATATCATCGTACTCATTTTAAATCACTTGACATACTTGGGTGTAGAATGAGAAAAGTTTCCAAGAGTAATTGAAGATATTGGGAGCTCAACGCGTTTGTTTGTGCATGGATCAGGTCACTTTTTTTTGTCCAAAACTCTAAACCTCATCCCACCGCTGTCAGACTCACATCTCATCTTAAGACTGAGCCTCAAATTTTCAAAACAAAGATGGATTCTTCAACGCCTGATTCAAAAACGGATAGCCTCCACGAAAATGACAAAACCAACATTAATGCGCACTCATCTCAAGATCTCAATGACACACCTCCCATAACCATCACCAAAACACCAACTCATCCTCAGACCAAAATCAACAGCACCACACCACCACCAACAACGCCAACAACAACAACAACAACGACGCCCAAACCCTCCCTCCTATCCAAAACATGGAAGCGCATCGGCCTGACACCCATGGTCTTTATGATCATGGTGAAGCCTGCCATTGCCGCAACAATCGCGATGGCCATCTTCCAGAGCCAGAGCGTGGCCAGGAATTACTATAATTTTGGGTACCTGACCATCATCATTGCGATCACGACAGTGCCAATTTTGCCGAGGGGGAAGTTTTTGGTTAATTTGGGGGTTTCTGTGGTACGTAAGGAAAGAGAAAGCGTATGAGGGAGTGTTAGATGAAGGAAGGACTTGCTTGAGGATGTGGCTGTGGATTTTCTTGTCAAGGACTGTTTTGATGTAGGAGAAAATTCGCTGATATCATTTCTCACTTAGTTCCTCACATGCTTCGCAGCAGCAATGGTTCTGTTGGGCCAATACGCCGGTCTTAAAGCTCGAGATGCTACGACACCACTTGAGCTTCGAGGCAAAGGTGGATACAACTCCTCTGCAAACGTTGTCAATGCAATCTTCTGTAAGTATGATAAGACAAAGCGCTCAAAATCAAGTGCTAGGATGCTAATATGAAAACTGCAGTAATGATCAATGTCTTCTTCATCTCAGTTCTCCGAGCATCAAGACCAGTGTTTGGAATTCCATCAATTCAATACATTGTATTCGTTTTGGTTGGCTTTACATATGGGCCCCTTGAGCCTACTCTCGCAAGAAGTAAACTTTTTGTTCAGGAAGTCTTGTATGCCTTTTTGACAGGCCAGGCTATTTCATGCGGAGTGGCTTTGTTCATTATCCCAGTGTCGTCAAGAAAGGTCTTCTTTGCTGAGACGACCGGATTCTTGCAGCTTTGTCGAGGACTACTGAAAGCTCAACTGGAATTTGTAAAAGTTCTTGAGCACTCGAAATTATGCACACCACATTACAATCTTGAATCCGATGAAAGCATTGACTCAGAAGAACGTACTTTGTACAAGGCAAAGGCTGCTGGCCTGAAAACCATGTCTGAAGGGCTTTTGTCTCTAGCAGGAAAGCTTCGTGAGGATGTAACTTTCGCGAGGCGTGAGACGGCTGTAGGGCACCTACGAGAGACGGATATCCACGAACTTCATGTTTTGATGAACAACATCACATATCCAATGGCTGGTGTCGCAACAATTGCCGATATTTCAGAGCGGATGCATGAGCATATTAAGGGCGATTCTGGAAGTTCTACGCCGTCGCCTGATGGCTCGTCAGATACAGTAACGGAGGTTGAACAGAAAGAGTGGCAAAACCTGATCATTCAACTCATAGTCTCACTCGAAAAGGTAGTTTTTATCCTTGACGAAAGTATCCTCCATATTCTGCTTTTACTCAAGTTTGTTCCCTCACCAAAGAAAGGAAAAGGAATCGATGTCAACGGAGAAGCTGAGAAGGGCGACTCGCCTCCCAAAGCAGGAGATGCAGGATTTGGCGACTATCTTGAACGTCAGATTGCCGAGTTTCGGGAGATTCGCTCTGCTGATATCCAAAACTGGGTCAGAGAGAGAGGTTATAATTCGATATTTCAAGCTACAGCCAAGAATACAATGCACTCGCCAGAATACAAGCAACATACTGACTCTAAAGCATCAGCTCAAGAGATACTGGCATCGAAACGACTTCATGTCGTGCTTTACATGGAGTATCTGCTCTATTCGGTTGGAAAAGCTATTCTGGCTATGGTTCGCTTCGCCGAGCTTAAACAGCAAGACGGAACCTGGGACAAAGTTCACTTCATTGTCCCAGCTTTTAAGACTTTGAAGAAATGGGCTACGGGACTGATAAATGGAGATGAAGCAAATTACGAGGAGACGTTCGATTCAGTTGCGAATAATGCACAAACGGTGTATCTTGGTGACTCTTTTCAATCACCCAGAAACCCTGAACATCTTCCACCTAAGAATGCCTTTCAAGCATGGGGTGATTACCTGCGCGTCATTCCTCGTTTCCTCGGTTCGGCTCCTGTAGCATTCGGTGTCCGCGTTACAATCGCGGTCATGTCTGTTGCTATACTTGCATATCTTGAGCAGACGCACGTCTTTTTCGTCAAGCAAAGAGTCGTATGGTGTCTGGTGATGACAGCTGTCGGTATGAGTCCTACGACTGGAAGTGCTGTGTTTAGTCTTTTCTGGAGTTTAATATCCACGATTGCTGGCATGACGGGTGCTTTCATCAACTGGTATGCGGCAGGCGAGCAAACTACAGCTATCATTGTGCTGTTCTTCATCACGATACAGATTTACTTCTACTTTGCTGCTAGATTTCCAAGATTTCTGGTTGCCATTGTAGCGGGTGCTTTGACGCATGTTTTGACAATTGGTGAGTTGTTGCTTTTTCAACCTCAGTACACAAGTAAGACTAACTCATGATCCAGGTTATGAGCTCCAAGTTCGAGTAATCGGCCTCAAAGTCGCCACCGCAACCGGTCAACCCTTCTATCCCACCTACGAACTGGCACCCTACCGCCTCCTCTCAGTGGCAACTGGTCTAATAATCGCCTACATATTCACCATCTTCCCGGTCCCCATCAGCGAGTCCTCTGTGTTGCGCCGCAATCTCGGCAACTCCCTGATGCTGCTCGCGAAATATATGAACGCCACGACCGCGACTGTTGATATGCGTCTCGCAGGTAAGGAGGGTGATGCGAGTTTAGCGAGCAGTCCGGGTAGGAAGTTGCAGAGTATTAGGAAGAGGACCCTACAAAAGGAGATTGCGCTCATTAATAGCATGAGGTTGAATATAAGTTTCTTGGATTGGGAGCCTAGACTCGGAGGTGACTTTCCGAAAAGTGTTTACGAGGGGTTGGTGGAGGAGGTGCAGAAGTGAGTTTTTCCTTTCTCAGTGTTGAGATATTTGAAGCAAGTTGAAATGGGATTCTGGCTAACAGTGAGCAGTATTACAAATTACCTAACGATAATCGCATACGCATCGCAATCATTTCCTCTCGCTCACTCCTCCCCCTCGTCCAACACCTCATCCCCCATCCCCTGGCTCACAACCTTCGCCTCTTCCCGGCACACCACCTCCCTCGAAGCCCACCGCATCACGTCTCTCCTCGCGCTCCTCTCCTCCTCGATCCTCAACGCGCAACCTCTTCCACCGTACGTCCGCGCGCCAGAGAACTACCGTCTCTCTGACGAACTAGTCGGCGACGGAGAAGGTGGAAAGGGAACCCAAGTCCTGGATCTGGCGAATTTGGATGAGCCGGGCTTTAGAGCCGTCGCAGTCGTGGAGGTCGCGCAGAGGTGTCTTGTTGGTGCTGTGGAGAGGGCGGTCAAGGGGTGTAGGGAGTTGGTTGGGGAGATGGACTTTGGATCGTGGGAGGAGGGGATGCTGGGGAGTGGTGAGGTGGGGGGTGGAGGGGGGAAGGTGAAGAATGCTTGATTTTGGGAATTTGGGGGAGTGGGGAGGTGAGGAGGTGAAGATGGGATAATTAATGGCTTTTGCTTTGGAAGGCGTAAAGTGTATCAGAGGGATTGAAGTGAAGAACTGTAGAGATAGAGATAGACAAGTAGAAGTAATTCCGCCAACGCCATACCATCCCATAATGACTCAAATAGAAAGATAGATACCCGAAAGGAAAACCGAAATATAATTTTTCCTAGTATAGTTGAACAAGTGAGTGAATCAGCAGTCAAGATGACTTTTGAGGTATTGAGGTGGGACATTCATTAACTTTCGTTTTGATTAAAAACGCGCACGAATCAAGATGTTTGTTTCATTGCTGGGTGGCTGGATGGGTAGGATAAGATAACCTAAAGGTAGGCAGGTGGGTGGTCTTGACTAACATGACATGCTTTCACTTGGTTAGGAGTGAATTTGCTACTTGTTATTTGTGAGACATTTGATATATATATATGAGACGTATTCAGATGCCCCATCAACCCATCAATCACTCAATCACTTAACAGCAGGTCACCGATCCCATCACGATCTTACAGCTCACCCATCCATCGAGAGCACATCTGTAATCTTACAAAGATCTGAGATTCCGGTATTGCTCATGGAAGCGAGGGTCTATTGCGATTTCTCCGTACAGGTGTTCGGTGTCCGGTGCTGGTGGTTGGTGCTGGTTCGACCTTTTGTTTTTGTGTTGTGCTGTTGCAGAGAAGAAGAAGACTGATGTTTTCTGGAGAGTATATTTTGCTTGATATATGGATATGGATATGGATATGGATATGCACGCGGAATTGGGTTCGCTAAGGTAAGGTAGTTTGCAAGTTCACCCTCCCCTACAGCCAAGGATAGAGTCGTTTTCGAGTCTTCTTCAATCTGAAACTGATGACGCGACAACGTGAGGTGAGTTTATGTGTACCCAGACTAGACACTGAGACTCGGATGCACCACACCGTGAAGGATGGATCCCATTAGACGAGCATGCTGGGCCGCTCTGGCGAATGTGGGAATATCCAGAGAGTAGATTTTCGCTTGTGTAGAAATGGGGGTGCGAATTTGAGCCCATTCATTGAATGCTCACTCTCTCTGGTTGAAGCTGGCGTGTTTTTCGATCTCGATCTCGGTTCTGGCTTTCGAGCCAGCGGAGCCCTGTGGCAAGACGGTAGTTGTAGATGAGCGGAAAGGACGTACAGATAATCATAATCGGAGTAGATCGAGTGCTTGTAATCAATCCACCACGGATGGACTCGAAATGACTCTCGAGGAACCTTCCTGTATACCTCCAGATATTTGTAGGTTAAGATCAGTAGGACTAGCATGTAAGCCTCAATTGATATATGCTGTTCTGTATATATTTATTCTTCCACTCCTAATTTCGTATCCATAAGTTTCTATTGCTGACTTGTCGATTGTCGTTTTGCTGCCAGAGAAAATACTAGCTAGCTAGGGAGCTATGATTTTATCGGTCTGTTTTGCGTTCTTGGAAAGTCTTTTTAAACCAAAAACTGGAATTTAAATTTCGAATATAATGACCATCGATCTCCTACAGAGTTTCGAGTTTCAACAGTGCTTCTAGTCAGACATCTTTGAAACCTATATATCCGACTTATTCTTGCAATCTTCCAAAGGCTCATGGTAGTAGCTGCTGTTGAGCAGTCTAATCAATCCGCTTCCGCACGCTTCGTCAGAGCAACAAAGTCTTCGTTTGAAGTAAAAATGTCTTTTGCCCTGAGATTTCATAATCTGTGTTAGCAAGCAACATAGTCTCGCAGAAATCTCTGAGACAGAATCATATACGAGATCCTCGGCTCATGCTCGTACCTGGATTAGCTGTTTGTGTTGTACCGCAATATTGTTTCCGCTTCGCTTCCCAATCCGGATTGGCGCATCTATTTATGGATTGGCGACTCGCTTTGCCAAGAACCCAACTACATATATTCATACATGATTTCGCTCTTTTTAGACAGTCATAACCTTTCAGAGACCAGTACTGTTGCTCTGAAACTCTTAAACGCAAAGTTATTGATGCATTTTGGCAAACAGTGTCGAAAATGTAGGAATGCTGCAGATCTGCCGTTCCTCAACACGTCCCCACACTTTAGGGAAAGTCATTTTCCCCTGGCTTAAGCGAGCGCCTCTTTTCCAGATTGAGTCAGGTATCGAAAAAAACAAACCCACATTGGTACATTCAGCTATTCAAAATCCTTCCTCGAAGCCACAGCGTCGGTACCTTCAGCCTCATATCTCCCTTTGAGACAGAGGACCTAAAGAAATGTTTGTGATAAGGGCAGGTCTTTTTCTCCTTCCACGCTCCGTCCCTCTGCTTTCAACTTCTCGTTCACCTCTCCTCCTCGTTCGTTCTGTCCTGTGCCCAAACCACTCAGCGTAGCAGCTGAGAGAGGTCTTCGCCATGCGTTCAACGCTTTCAGTCTTTTCCGTGCTCGCACTCACATTCCTTTTTGCCTCCCCAACCCACGCACAATACCCAAAGTCCCCCAAGCGCGGCCTCGTCTCCGTCCACACCGACAACCCAGGCGACACCCCGATCTTCGTGCAACCCAACAATGGCCTAACGTGGTACTACAACTACAACATCCTCCCCACCACCGAGTACGCAAACCTCACGCAGGCCGACATCGAGTTCGTGCCCATGCTTTGGGGCGTGAGCAACACGACGGGCAGCTCGTTCCTCGCTAACGTCACGTCCATGATCTCGAATGGGAGGAACATCACGCATGCGCTTAGCTTTAACGAGCCTGATGTTAACTTCACGGCGAGTGGGAGTCAGGTGAGCCCTGATTTGGCGGCTGCGAGCTGGATTTTGAATTTCGATCCTCTGAGGAAGATGGGCGTTAAGGTTGGAGCCCCAGTCGTGTATGCGAGTGATTCTGGATTCGCGTGGTTGGATAAGTTCTACTCTGCTTGTCAGAAGCGAAATTCGAACTGCACGGCGGATTTCATGAATATTCATTGCTTTGGAAATATCTCCTTCGTAGAAAATTACCTTGATACCTACAAGCAGAAGTGAGTTTGTCAAATGTACCACACAAGCATAGAGATATATGTTAGCTAATATGGATTCGGTCTAGGTACCCTGGCATTCCCCTCTGGATCACCGAGTTCGCACTCGCCTACTCTCCTATCGCAGCGACGGAGCAATTCTTCAACCAGTCCATCGCACTCTTTGACAACGACACCACTATCGAGCGGTACTCGTATTTCGGCACGTTCAGAGGTTCAGCGAGTAACGTAGGCTGGAATGCCTCGATGTTGGATGGGAGGGGTAAATTGAGCAATATTGGAAGCTGGTATTTGGGCGGTGCAAGCGTGCCAGCGACTACGACCGTTTCTGGAGCGGCGAGTACGAGCGCGAGCAAGAGCAAGACTTCGGGTGCAAACATGCTGAGTATAGGGGGTGCGGAAGTGCTGGGTAGTTTAGCTTTTGCTGGTGTGACTGCTCTGGGTTTGATGTTCAACTGATGGAATGTGGAAGCATGTTTGGTATTCCCTGGTTGACAAGGCATTGTATATAAGCTCAGACTAACAACCTCATACCAAACAGTTCCTATTCTTCCATTTATTCCCTTTCGATACAAGATGTGTATTGTGTTATCTAGGAATTTTGGTCCCGAAGTATCTCGTCTAGAAAGCCTTGGATTTTGCTGTGCACATAAGTATTTGGCTCAAGATTTCAATCCCAACGAAACAAACTACGAACCTACGCGAGAAGCAAGTTTTTGTTAGAAGCTAAATAAATCCTCAATAGCCACGCTCCTAAGTACCAAACCAATAGCAAGTCAGCAACACTTCTCTCTCTTTCTCTGACTTTATCGGTGATGAAGTGCTTCCTCGGCTACTTCTTCACCAGCTTCCACACCTTCTTCGTCTTCTTCGTCGACCTCGTTATCCGTTTGCTCAGTGTCGCTATCGGCAATTTCATGTTCGATCTGATCCATTCGACGAATGAATTCTTCCTGAAGTCGTCGAAGCCAACTGAGCAAAACTAGTCCCTCCATGGGTCCACTTTCAGCTTGCTTCAACGACTCTTTTAATCCTAGCAGAAGTCTTCTTCTCCGAGCAAGTGCGAATGCCTTTGATGATTTCTTCTTAGCTGCTGCTTGAGAATAAAGAGCCTTTGAGACCTTTTCGGCTACCTCGAGAACCTGTGGAGGGAGATTGACAACTCGAGCTAGTGCAAGTCCATAATGCTCTTCTTTGACATAGCCCTCTCCAATCCTGTAAAGCATGGTCATTGTGTTTTCATCACTCATATCAACAGTGAGATGCAAGTTGACCACACCAGGGCGCTCTGACATGATCTGAGCAAGCTCTCGAAAGTGAGTAGCAAACCAGATGATTGCTCTGCTGTCAACCAAGGCTTCAGCAATACTCAAAGCAATCGCGAGACCGTCTCGAGTGCTTGTGCCTCGACCAAGCTCATCGATGATGGCAAGACTGTTCTTGTCAATATTCCGTAGTATGAATGCCATCTCTCGCATCTCAGCAGCAAAAGTAGACACATTGGCTTCAATGCTATCATCCACAGAGACCCGCGCAAAAAGTTGATGGATTAATGAGAAAGAAGCATATTTAGCAGGAACAAAACTGCCAACCTGGGCCATCACATTCATGAGAGCAATAGACCGGATGTAAGTGCTTTTGCCGCTCATGTTACATCCTGTAATTATTTGAAAGCGCTTTTGCTCACTAGCGTAGACGTCATTTGGGATGAAGATTTCGTTATGTACCTGGTTCAAATTTATTAGTGTTGCAAACATTCACGACCAGTTCGATTTACCTTCTCCCGCACTGGATGCCGACCTGATTTGATAGCAATACAATCGGCAATTTCTGGTCTTGTATAATTAGCTGCTGATGTTGCGAGCTGACCAAAAGCAGCCATCATGTCCAGCATGGCAACACTTTCGCAAACCCGGAATAATATAGGGATTTCGCCGCGTATTTTGTCAAGTAATTCTTGGATTGTCTTGTCGCTCATCAAGACAACCTCATGATGGGAGTCTTCGATGCGTTGATTAAGTTTGATGAGATCTAGTGTCTGGCACTCGATCATACCCTTCTTTCGGTAGCGGTTGACAAGAATATCTGGAATTTCTCGTCCATGAAACTCGCTTTCATGCAACCGCAAGTGATAACGACGAGCATTATCATATCTAGTCTCTGCCTGCATTTCAAATCTTTCTTCGCAACTGTTAGATACTATCTCCAATGTCATTTGTTGGATTTCATGCAGCTCACGGTTGATCTCAGTTACATGCTGATGGACATCTTCAGTAGCCTCCTTGAATGTCTGACGCGCAACGTCAAGGAGTCCACTCACACCAGACTTGGAACCATCAGTATGTCCCCTAAACTGAAACAATCATGATAGCTTTACCTTCACAGCATAAGTTCTCTGGTTACGCAGATCCAATGGCGTCTTCTGAAAGGTTACATCTTCATTAATAACCTCTTTGATGAAATCCATGGAAGGGCTAATCTTGTCGGGATGACAGTTCTCTCGAATCGTCAAAAGAAGCTCTGACCGAGCACCCACCAAGCCCTCAAAGAGGCCAGGAATAGATTGAAGGAAACTTTTCAGCATCAAGATATTGTTGATGGACTGCTCGGAGTAACGAATGTCAGGTTGACTCGGAACGATGATCAGCTGGTACTTTTAGCGACCCCAATCGAAGAAGACGCAGGTAACAACATGTGAACTCACGCTCGTAAGCAATTTTTCGACATCATGAATAGTCTTCAAAGCTTAGAACAGTTAGCACACAGGGTCGACCAGGACAAGACTATCTGCTCACACTGTCTTGTCTGGAAAAACATATCTTCTTTGTTGCTGAGCTCTTCAACAACATTATAACGCTGATTGAGAACATTTGCCTGAGTAGATGGCTGCAAGATACTGCTTCGGAGCAGTCGCGAACCCATGGGAGTTAGTGTCTCGTTCATCAATCCAAATAAGCAATCCTTTGACTTGGAGTTCTGAATATTTTGAATAAGCTCTAGAGACTGGATGGTAGCGAGATCAATCATCATTGATCCTTCGGATGGTTGGTATTTGATGCGGAGAGAATGAAAAGCGAAGTTAAGACCCAAACTCAAATCGATGTACTTGAGAGTCTAAAAACAGACTTACATCAGAGACAAAGCGAGAGGAAACAAACGATCACCTACAGCAGCAAAACAACAAGTAGCAAAGTAATTGCCACCAATTGCGACCTTGATTGCCTCAACATCTTCGACGAAGGCCAGTTGCTGGATATACTCGAGTCCTGCACCTTCGGACCAATATCGACGATCAACTGTCACGATTTTTGCACCAACGATGTTTTCTTCAATGATGGAGTACATTTTTGACTTCGGATTTGGTGGTCCAGATGTAGAGACGATTAAGATTTCTGTAGGTTCGAACACCATTAGTTTGTTTAGAGTTCTGGCATAGAATTGGTTATCACAAATTTGACTGAGAACAGCTTCGCCCGTAGAAATGTTCACAAATGCAAGGCCCACTGTTGGAGAAACACCTCGTGCTTCGCTGACTGCACAAATGATCTGTTGAGACTCTCCACCTCCAATCGTGGAGCGCACAGATCCAGCTCGAGATCGGCGACCAGAGCCTGGGCGAGCGGTACCTGGACGTACTGTACTTGGGCGAGATATATTCTGACGTCTCCCATTCGGTAGTTGAGATGTTGACGTGGTATATCCATTCTGATATGAGGTTGAAGCATAGCTGCGGGAAGTTGAAGAGCGTGGAGGCATTGGTGTTGCCATCTTCTACCTGATTGAACTTGTTAATTAGAGAGTCAGATCGTATCTGGGTTCGACGTAGTTGGCCCCAAAGCATCATCTATTTATGTACTTTGTTTGGGAAGGGATGATGAATATCTATTTGAGATGGTGTCGTGACAAAGTTCACTCCACCATCGTCACAAGGCTGATGGATGCAGCGCACGGACCAGCAAGGCTCAGATCCCATAGAAATTATTTTCGAAAACTTCTCCCCCACGCCCTTCACCAGAATTGGGACTATTTCATGGTATCTGAGAGTATTTTCTTGGTTGATATTCCGTCACTAGGGAAGATATTGAAGAAACCATCTGATCACCTTGCGCTACCTGCGAAATCGCCATGTCGACCGTCCTACCCCCACCAAGTAAAAGGCAGCGGACGGATGCCTCAGAAAGAGCAAGAGAACAGCAGGATATAGAGGAAATTCCTAGCAATGCAGGGAGTTTGAGGATACAGTTTTTTGATGAGACCACTGGCCTGCCAATTGGACAAAGTCATGTTGTACTGGCAGTAGCTGATGCGAACCCAAAGAACCTCGAGGTTCTTTTGAATGAACTTCAAGGACATGTGAGTACTTGAGTTGAACATGCCATAATTAAAACTAATGGCAGCATTAGGACTCTTCAGAATATATTCCATATCGATTCACATTACCAGTTACTGACAAGAAAAACCCCGAACCAGTCACGACCGCATTTCCTAATAATGTATGGAAGACTCTGATTAGCCCAGGCCTGATCAGCACAGAAGAGGTCCAGAGGATATCCGCAGCTCCGCAGGCAGTTTTCAGAGTTCAAGCCGTGTCAAGATGTGCGTCAACAATACCTGGTCATGGCGAGGCGATCTTAGCCACACAATTCTCACCTAAATCATCCTCGAAAATGGTTAGTGGAAGCGGTGATAATACAGCCAGAATATGGGACTGCGACACCGGAACCCCTATGCACACTCTGAAGGGACATACGAGCTGGGTATTAGCGGTCAGTTGGTCGCCAGACGATTCGCGAATTGCGACGGGAAGTATGGACAGTACGGTCCGAATTTGGGATCCGAAAACTGGTAAACAGCAAGGAAACGCTATGAAAGGCCATTCGAAATGGGTGACGAGTTTAGCATGGGAGCCTTATCATGTTCAGAAAGTAGGAGAACCTCGTTTGGCATCGGCTTCAAAAGATGCGACTGTGAGAGTGTGGTCAACAAATCAGCAGACCATTGAGCTAGTTTTGAGTGGACATAAGGGATCAGTCTCATGTGTTAAGTGGGGAGGAACTGGATTTATCTATACTGCTTCACACGACAAGACTGTCAAAGTCTGGAATGCAAAGGATGGTACCCTGGCACACTCGCTCAACTCGCATGCGCATTGGGTAAACCATCTCGCTCTATCAACAGATTTTGTGATCCGAACAGCATATCACGATCACACTGGAAAGATCCCAGACACTGAGGAGGCAAAAGTGGCGAAAGCAAAAGAGAGATTTCTGAAAGCAGCTACGATACAGGGTGTAGTTGTGGAGAGACTGGTATCAGCAAGTGATGATTTCACAATGTTCCTCTGGGAACCATCAAAAGGCACCAAACCAGTAGCACGAATGCTCGGCCATCAAAAGCAAGTCAACCACGTCACATTCTCACCAGATGGACTCCTCATCGCATCCTCTGGGTTCGATAACCATACAAAGCTTTGGAACGCGAGAGACGGGAAGTTTATCAACACTTTGAGAGGTCATGTTGCGCCAGTCTACCAGTGTGCATTCAGCCCCGATTCGCGGCTGTTGGTAACGGGTAGCAAGGACACTACTTTAAAGGTGTGGGATATGAGGACGCATAAGCTTTCCGTCGATCTTCCTGGTCATAAAGACGAGGTATATGCTGTGGATTGGAGTCCGGATGGTCAGAAGGTTGGCAGTGGAGGAAAGGACAAAGCCGTCCGTATTTGGAGGCATTAGAATAATTTTGAAGGAATTCTCCAAAATCTACTCATCCGTTCAGTATTGACCGTGAACTTTCAAATTAGGGTTTTAAATCTGTCCCGGCTAAATGCTAGCCCCCAAAATGAAGCTGAAAGTACATTGTACTCTTCATAACCACAATCGACTATGGACAAATGACCCCCCTGTATTAAGCGAGGTAACCAACACACATTGCAATCCTCCTCCTTACCCACTCGGCTTTCGTAGCGTGTATAGTATTCTAAGTACACATACAAACTAGCTTAACATATCCGCGAAGCTACTCCATTGCGCCATGTATAATTTAACTAGATAACTCCTCCTAAACCATCCATCTCGCGTCCTTGATGAAGGATTGCAATCGTGAATTGGCATAATACATACCTTCAAAGCAGATCACGGCTTCCCTTCAGCTCATTCAAGCTATGATGACGTACTCTCTGCTCAACATTCGTACATCCAGATGTTCAAACATGCATAGCAATTTACATCATAATCATCGCTACACTCACGCGCATCGCGTTCAGAGGTGCGTTTGGCAATCTTACTAAAACTCTGCTGTTGGAAGTATTTTGAATTGTATGATGAATTTCTTGATGGCATGAAGAGGGACTCTATATTTCGTTATTGGATGATATATTCTACATGGGCTAGGAGAGTATAACAATTTTTTTTTACATTGATAATGCCATCGACATATGCATTCCTCTGACATGGACTCAAGGACATCTAACGCTAAAGTGTTGTGGCATTCGTCTTTCCTCAATAGCAAACTCAGTGAAGCATATAACTCAAGTTCGTTTTGAAGCTAAAACGTGATTCGTGGTTTAAAGCAATATCCCAAAATACAAAGACATTTGTGCTTGTTGCAGATCGCTAGCACGACGCACACGCACACTTAATGTAAGTTGATTTAAATGCAAACAAAGAAAAGATTGCGACAAGTGTCAACTAAGCACGTCATCTTGAGAAGAAACAAGCTCCCTTCTAATAGAATCGATATGGGATTATATATCCGGCGGCAGTTGAGCCATTGTGGTAATTGTAGTCAATTAAATGTTGTAGACTTGTCGTTGTTTTTCAAATAGTTATATGAAGTATGCTGCAAGTATGTGGCGGGCAAGCGATGGCTGGAAGTGGGGTGAAGCCGGTGTGGACGAAGCATTTGCTTCTGTATTTCTATCAATCCCCCAGAAGCGAGAAGAAAGGAGAAGGTGCCAAAGGGTAGGATAAAATTCCAAGTTCAAGCTGCAAAAGCCTCTAATGTATTTCAAATGATTGGATTAGGGAGAGTAAGCACGATTGACGAGTACATGTGATAAAAGCTTCAGTCATGCCTCCCATAGAGTAAGAATTTTCAGTCATTCCTTCATTAATAACAGCGCAGGCATTTTTTTCTCTTCATATCCTCATCTTTACATTTACGGCAGCTTGTCAATGCTCTCACCGTTTGTGCCATCGGTGCTCTCACTGGTAGTGTATTTTGCGATGTCTAACTCCTCCACCTTGCTATTCCAACCAAAAGGGTCTGGGATCTTACCCGCTTGAATACCTTTAAGTGTGGTGAGTAGCTTGATGCATATTGGTCCTGGCTCTTCCGAATCAGCAGCAATGTAAGATGATATCTCGTTACGACTTGTTCGGGTGATAGATTTGATAGGGACGAGTGCTGCTGCTGTCCCAGCTGCAAGAACTTCGCTGAAAGAAGATAGTTCTTCGTATTTGATCTGCAGATGGAATGTTATTTTATATACTCAGAAGGCGAACAGGGCGGTCTTACAGAGCGGCATTCAGTCTTCCAACCGAAGCTTTTTGCGATTTCCAAGCAAGAATCAGACGTTACACTTGCAATAACACACTTGCTGTCTGGCACGACCAGTGTGATTTCCTCTCCATCCTTCTTGACACCAATGAAGCCACTGGTGGAGAACTCATCTATCTCACTTCGAGTCTTGCTGTCCAGATGCAACGTTATGCCGTAACCCTCTTCCCTTGCCTTATCACTCCATCGCAGAACTGGAGCATAATTTCCTCCCACTTTGGCACTTCCAACCCCATCAGGTGCAGCACGATCAAATTCCTCGAGAATAAGAGCCTTGACCGGGTGGACGCCGTGGTAAACACCTACGGGAAGTACATATACGCAAAATGTGTATTCTTCTGGTGGGTTGAGACCCAATTGAGCACTAGATCCAAAGATCAAAGGACGGATGTACATAGCAGCGCCGGTCTCGTGTGGTGGGACGTATGCTGCGTTCAAGGATACAGCGGCATGCACGCATTCTAAGAACGTAGACTCAGGAACTGGAGGTATAGAGATGAAGGAGGCAGAGTGTGCAAGACGGGCAGCATTGCGTTTGGCGCGGAAGATTGTAATTTCATTATTCGGAGACCGGAATGCCTTCATTCCTTCGTACGCTTGTTGTCCATAGTTTAGAGCAGGTGCCATTCCATGAAGACGGAGGTATGGATCAGTAATGAACTGTGGAGAGGTCCATTTACCAGTCTTTACGCTGTAGTGAGACTCGATATGCCCATTGACTTAACAGAAGAATTAGCAGTGCGGGGTGAATGCGGGGAGCATGTTTTATTTACCTTCACGGAACTTGAAGCCAATATTGCTCCAGTCGATTGTGTTCACAGGTTCAGGTGGGAAAGGCATATTGATGATGATGTGTGAAGTAAATCAAGTATACTCTGCCAAATATATGATTTTATATGGAGTAAGCAGGCGACGTTTTGATGTGAAGTTCGGCGACAACACAGTCATTCACAAAATTTAGCCCTCGGAGGTGGATCGGCGCTGCTGCAGCTCGGTGATCCCTGTGTCGAGCTGCAGCAGGTGCAAGGTACCCACTGCAAGCCAATTTATTCGGGGAAGGTTACTGCGTGATGAAACGACCAGATCAGACCAGTTCAATTCACCAAAAGCAGACTCGCTATTATAAATAATCCCGTTTGGCCGTTTGAATGATTTCTTGCCAACTTTGCTTCACTCAGGCTTAACATCTGTAATACATCAGAGACAAAGAACCGGTTAGAGTGGCATTACCTCATGGTACCATTAGTTGCAGACGCAACGCATCAGCCAGACAGACGATTTGGAGCTTGAGGATCTCCTATTCTATAATCAAAATGCCCCGCCGCCAGCATGTCACTTTGCTGGCATTCTGCGGCGCCGCAGTGTTTCTATGTATCTGCTTCATCTCATTATTTCGCATGCAGCCTGATGGGAGACACTCAGACTTTGCGCTCTCGAACGACCAGACTGGGTTACATTTATCGGAGGGAATACTGCATGGAGAGGCTAAAGCACCAAAGCTCGAGAATGCTACATTGAAGTTAGTCAGTAGTCGCACGATGTTGTTCATCACTGACTTCCTTACAGAGCTGAATTGGGTCATTCGGCATGGAAAGTTTTACACACCATGATGGCAAAGTTTCCGGACAAGCCAACTGAGGATGACAGCGAAGCCCTTAAATCATTTATCCACCTCTTCGCACGATTGTATCCTTGTGGAGACTGTGCAAGGCATTTTCAGAAGATATTGCAGAAGTTTCCACCACAGGTTGCGACACGATCAACAGCTGCGGCATGGGCATGTCATGTACACAACGAAGTGAATAAGAGACTGAAGAAAGACCTATTTGATTGCTCGAAAATAGGGGATTTTTACGACTGTGGGTGTGCAGAGGATCCGGTGCCAGGAAAGGAAAAAGGGGGCTTTACGACTTTACAGTTAGAGAAGGAGGGCCTGACACGAGGTGGTTAGAATATTTGCTGAGTGTATCATATTGTCATTTAATGCATAGCATGGCGTTCAGGGCATCCAGGGGGATTTCAAGTGGAAATCATAGCGAGATTCGTAGCACAAGTAGCATAGATAATGACTTTGTGTCTGGGAGGAGGACATCAAAGAATGGTATAGGACGCTTAGGAGATGATACCCAGACCAACTACGGCATTAGCCACACATACTTTGTATCTGATGGAAATTTACCAATATAAGGATCCTTCCTACAAACTCAAACGTTTCTAAAGCACTAAGGTACACCCCAACACTACCAAACACACCTTACAGCCTCATCCCTCAGTATAAGGTATTTTAAGTGGACCAACACGTGATCACAGTTCGCGGTCGCTTTGCGCGTCTCTGTGCCTGGAGCTCCAACAAGCTCACTTCAACGACGAATCTATTAAACCCCACGATTTCTCCATCCCACACAAATAACCTCCTCACAAGCCCTTGAGATACCCAACAATTCAATATGGAGTTCGGAACATCAGGAATGTTGAATGAAGGTATATCAGGCCGAATGCAAGCTGTTTCTGCTACAATATAGCTAACTATAGCTCCCAATAGACGGAATTCATATTGATATGGACCGTTTGAAGAAGGGAGAGGTCAAGTGAGAACCACAGGACACATTTTGTATCAGAAAGCTAACATTGCCGCAGCCTGGGAACTTCGATGTAAGAAACACTTGAAGTTGACACTTCCAATCGATGTATTAACATGGCTTCAGCATGGCAATCAACTTCAAGGACGGTGTCATTCTAGGTTAGCAATGTCCAAACAAATCGCGAGAACATTCAATGCTGACGCCAAAATCTAGGCGCAGACAGTAGAACCACAACCGGCGCATACATCGCAAACAGAGTTACAGACAAGCTTACCCAAGTGCACGATACGATCTGGTGCTGCCGGTCAGGATCTGCGGCAGATACACAGGCTGTTGCGGACATTGTCCACTACCAGTTGGGAATGTATGGTGTTATGAATGGTAGACAACCAACCACACAAACTGCGGCAGCTATGTTCCAGGAGCTGTGCTACGACAACAAGGATAGATTAAGGTAAGAATGTGCCTTGGGTATGGAGTTCACAAGCTGATAATTGTAGCGCTGGCCTGATTATTGCTGGTTGGGATGAGAGACATGGAGGACAAGTCTACTCGATACCCTTAGGAGGCTCTCTACACAAACAATCATATGCCATCGGTGGCTCGGGTTCGACCTACATTTATGGTTACTGCGACGCCAATTGGAAGGAGGGAATGGAGGAGGCCGCAGCCGTGGAGTTTGTGAAAGGTGCATTAGCAGAGGCAATTAAGTGGGATGGAAGCTCTGGAGGTGTTATTCGAATGGTTGTTCTGACAGCAAAGGGAGCCGATAGACACCTCTATTTGCCAGACACAAAATACAGCAAGCGTCACGAATAGGTCAATTCACCAATGTACTACTAGCAAGGAGCATAATGGCATGGTGTTCAGGTCTTTCAGGGTTAACAAAGCGGTCAGCGGAGATTTGACTATTGAGACGGCGGTGAGAGATATGGAAGCAAGCTGGTTGCATGATACTCGGATGAAATAGGACAAGTCCAGTTCAGCCTGTGTATCCCGATGACAGGAAATCAAGATGGTAGGACCAAAATCACCATTTACCATGCGAATGGCATCAGCTTGCTTGTCACTGGGTGGATGCTTCGGCACGGATCGCATGAAGGTAGTGGTACAAAACACATGGAATCCGATGAAGGGTCCAACAAGGCGGATATTCTTGACGTGTATTCAACCATTACCATCGTGTATTATTTGATTCTGTGGTTATAAACCCGCCCCGTGTCAGCCTCTCGGAATCCTGTTGGCGGGACTTCAGCGGGAGTGAGTGGTTTCGAAACCAATCCTGTGCGATCCAATCCCCATTGATGCTAGACTTCTGTATGCAAGAAGATTGCCTTATTTATTCTTAAGATCCAACTTAAGTATCTCCGTTTTGCTGTGCTCAACACTCGGTTGATTAGTGGTAAAGTTTATTTCTCATAGAATTGATACTTCAAAGCTGGAGGGGACGTTTGTACTTGTTTTTCGAGCACTGATCGACTAATACACATGCCACCTTCTGGAACACCTTTATATCTCTGGTCTATTTTAATTCGCTCTCAATTCACTATCCGGATCCACTAAGAGCCCAATAATTGCCATCGCCGTCGTCATACTGCGCCTTGTTCAACTGATTGCTTAAGCGTAACTTTCTTGGTTGGGCCCTGAGGCACTTGTACATCCACCACCACTTGTGACGAAAGGTTATCGGTACTGGTGGCTCAACTGGCCAGCTCCAGCTCCGAGATATATCAACAAATTCCCAAACTCCACGATATCGTTGACAACCTGCACGACTCGAGCCCGGTACTTGGGATCTTTCACCGGAAACTAGATACTCTATTTTGTGGTTATAGGAATGCTGCAGGTAAGCTCGCTCGCCTTCCCCTCTCCGATAAGCAAGTTCAAAGTACCCCCACGATATCAAGTAATTCACGCGCTATGGACAATCGATCGTTCTACCACGCGGACTTCACAACGTGCTTCTGGCGTTCAAACGATTTCTGGTTCTAGTTGAAACCCCACTGTTGTCGAGGGGAAGTGGACTGGTTTATGGTGTGAACTCCACGTCTGGAAGCATCCGGTTGCAGAGCCTCGATCAGATTGACCTCAAATATTTCTTGGGATTCTCCCCAAAGCCTGGGTTCACACAGACCGACATCTCCCGTATAATTTCCAAGTCTAAACAGCTGCCAGAACTCCTTCTGCGCATACATTGTTTCGTGCGACCGGCGCTTGCTCAGGCAACTCTCTACTCACACAGAAGCTAACTATCTCGCCACAGTCTTCCCTCTCGGAACTTCGTATAGCAGGCTGATATGGCTGAGGTGATGAGTGATTATTCCTCAGAGGCCTCGCGGTATTCACACGGTCGTACCATGGTAGCTGGACCTGCAGGAGATTCACCATACCGATCACGTTCAAGAGCAGAACCCCCTCCAAGTCCGCGACCTCAACCCACTTCCGTACCTGCTGGAACCCCTCCACCAAGTACGGCTGCAAGGGCAATACGACAGGAGTCTGTAGGAAATGCTAGTAGAGGAGGGTCAGCTGCTCCGCCTTCACCGCCATCAAGCTCAAGTCCCAATCCAGGTTCATATACAAACCAGGACTCATACGCGATGAGCCATGGATCTTCCCCGCATGATGGTGCTGCAGATTCAAGAACCAGAAACATACCTTCAAACTCTTCAAATATCTCTAGGGCAGCTAGGTCACTAGATGATGTGCAGAAGTATGGTGGAAATACAATCAAAGTCCGGGACTTGGCGCATATTCAAAGCTTTGCCACGGATGACTTTTTGTCTTACAGAGGACAATCAGGGAGAAGGCGCACGGCTGATGATCCAACCTTGAAATACGAGATTAGTGGAATGCCCATAACAGACATTATCGAGATGGTTGCAGGCCTTCTCACCAAAATTACTACAACAAATGATCGTCAGCATGAGAGTTTGCACCGACCTGTACCTTCTGGCGATACTGTGAATATGAGTGGTCTTTCTTCTAGTGTACTTGCTTTCCATGGAAAGAATGTGCCCAGTATCACAATATTGAGCTATCTGAGCCGCATACATAAGTATTGTCCTACCACATACGAGGTGTTCCTGAGTTTATTGGTATACTTTGATCGAATGACGGAGCGGGTCAATGCAATGCCTATGCAAGCATTAAAGACGGAATCGGAAATGGATAACTCCAGGCCATCTTCTGGATATTCTGCAGAGGGGTCAGATTTGGCCGATAGCCCGCCTGCTTCTCGGAGTGTTCCAGAAATGATGTCTGACGTCGAGAAAGCACAATATACACATGCGCCACCACCTGACCACAGCGCTAGCGTATTTCCTCTTTCCCATTTCTTTGTGGTGGACAGTTTCAATATCCATAGATTGGTGATCGCTGGTGTTACATGTGCGAGCAAGTTCTTCTCTGATGTATTTTATACCAACTCTCGATATGCCAAGGTAAGATTTATCTCCACCATTCTCAATCTTGCTAGATCTAATACTTAACAGGTTGGAGGTCTTCCACTAGCGGAGCTCAACCATCTCGAGCTGCAATTTCTCCTCCTCAATGATTTTCGTCTGTCGGTCCCAGTGGAAGAGCTAGAAGCGTATGGAACAATGTTGGTAGAATTTTACGCGCGAGAAGTGATTTCCCAGCGTCAACAAGGTCAGATGCCTGCAGATATGGCATACCCTGACGACACGATCGTAACGAGTCCATGAAGCAAGCCATATATTACCACCAGCCTTGTCTGGTAACTTGAGAGCGAGGTAAACAGAAGGAGGGATGATGGAGTGGATCGGTAGAAATGATGTTAGATTATGACGAGGCCCTCTGGACAAAGGGTCTTTTTTACGAAACGAAACGGGGGGGTGGGAGCCCGGTGTGCATACGATACCTGATTTGTCTTCCTCTTCTACCTCCTCTTGTCTGCTACGAGAATGGATGGATGGATGGGGTTGGGGAGGGCAAATGCAATTTTCTCTTCTGACTCTTCTTCTGGTCCTGAATGAAGTTTTAAGACTACCTATCTCCGAAAGATCGATCAATCAGTACGGCGCGAGGCTTTTTCGTTCGTTGTCCATTACCTATAGACTTTTTCTCCCACGATTTTCATCAACGGCTTATGTCACACACTCGCTCACTTGCATTGTATTGCTGTGCTGTGCTTGTAGCTGAACGCTCTTTCGGAAGGGGGGCATATCGACTCGAATGAGATGCTATGAGCACAGTTAGGGAACTGGTTGAGTTGGTGGATGTGGAAGGGTTATATCGGGATCGGGTTTGAGGAGACGGTGTTCTGCGCAGATGATTGGTAAGATCTGATGTTATCAAAGGAATGGTGCGAAATGGGTGGACGAGCGAGCAATGAAGCTTTCAAACTTATTCCCTTTCGCGCTCGTTGCTGCTTTGCTTTACTCTTCTCTCTGCTCCTCTTCTTTGCTCTTGATGATTCTGATTTTCAACCTTTGTTGCATTCAGCGCTATAAATGCATGCATGCCTTTCCTAAGTTTCGTTATTTGTTTGTTTGCTCATCTACTTACTACGAATTTTTTTTCCAAGGCATTTGGCTTTACTGTTTGCTGTTTGTTGTCTGTGTTTTTGTGTTTATTTCTTTGCGTTTCATGGGTCTACCGGGTGGGATTAGCGATAGATGGGACCTTTCTTGGTGCTGGGGAGTTGTGCTTTCTTGCTTGTTTTCTTGCGTATCTTACGGAATTGTTGAGGGCAAAGGGAATGGCTGGTTTGGGAGGAGGAGGAGGAGGAGGAGGAGGAGGAGGAGGAGGAGGAGGAGGAAATGCAGGGCATTGATTTAGAATAACCTTCGAAGGCGGAATTAGGAGGCAAAGAAATTGAGAATAAGATTGTGGATTATGAATTCAGAGTAATGCTTAAGTGTGCGAAAAGTTGATAATCTGTTTGCTACACTATGGAACGATGAGTATAAGTATACTAGCATACCGTGAACACCTCTCCTACAGCACCCTTACCTCCTCGGTACCTTGCTTCAATCCATCATATTAGGTCCTACTAAACCCCGTCATGCTAAGAAGTCGATCTACTTGCTGCACACGGGACATCGTTATTTCCAGTATGGATATGAAAAGCACACCGATGAGCTCCGCACTCACCTCTCACGCGAGGATCGTACGAGCCTTTTGTGAACAGCAGCTGAACGAAGAACTGCATGCGATACACAAAATCATTCTGGAAGCCCTCACAACTATTCAAGAATGAGAAACAACTGCTCAGATCGTGTCTGTTCGCGAGCAAGAAAAGTTCATCGTCTGTAGGCCCAATATTCTGCCACCGCTCCGACTTCCCGTCCGGTGAAGTCGCAAATCCAGCGCAAAACTGCGTATAGGGAGGCCCAGCGAGGTTTTATTAAACACGAGTCGCAAGTCAGGCAGGTTGATATGGAGATCGTGCTCGAAACATGTGTCTTGAATCTTGTCCATCACTTCGTTGGCTAGCTTGTGGTCGGCGATTCTTGCGGCGAAGAGATACAAATGGATCATTTCCTTGATGTATGTCGCGTCGTTGCCGTCTGGGAAGGCAGAGCAGGAGAGCCAATCCGCGTAGTATGATACCGTTTCTGGCGCATCCTCGAGGAACTCCATGAGTACACTTTGACTTATTTGGGAGGTAGTATTGAAGATGGGTGAGGAAGCACGGAGCTGATCTTTGCGGAGCACGAACGGCTGGCGCTCCGTGCCAACGATAAGGGTCGTAGTTTGGTCCTAATAGTTATGGTAAGTGCTTAGCTATCACAAGTGTATTGGTGCTTCTTGGAAATGCCTACGGCGCGATCATTAGTGCTTTAGATTCTTCTAAAATATTCGGCTTTGCCAATGTGTTGGACACTTTCGCCATGGTGGTAGTTAAGCTACGCTATGATGTTTGATGATAATATGTGAGGAGTACCAGTGTATCCATTCGACAGGATTCCAGCTAAAAGCAACTTTGGACTGCCAGCAAATGCTATTGTTTTGATGGCAAGAAAGCCGGTGATGGTGATCGAATCCCGAAGCTAGAAAGTCAGACCGAGGAGAAGAAAATTTGGAACTCTGCCTTTCTCTTCCTTTTTAGAAAGTAGAATGATCAAGCAGCCATTCATCCCTTACAAATAACTCATCTGCTACGGCAGGTAGAACGAAGTGGAAAGTGGAAAGTGACATCGGATAAACATGCCCACCTCATCTCCAGCTGCACCTCCAAGAGGCTCGCGCACGTAACACGCAAGCGAGCTCCTGCAGTAAAAGAGGCGCTAGATTCAATGAATTCAATTAAAAGAAGATTCAAAACAACAAGCTGCCTTCAGCTTCAACTTTTCTACCTATCTCACTCTAAACTCCTCAATCAATGACCAACATGAGTCCTCAATCTCCGCGAGCTATTAAATCCGAGGAAACCACTGTAAGTTAGCTTTGATTGACCAGCAAAAGCACGAACCAGATCTAACGCGTCTGCAGCATTCAATGTCCTCCATCCAAGAAAATCCACAGGGCAGCGATGCCACTACTTCAGCTCTTCAAGATGGAGCAATGATCTTACACAAGAAGGAAACTATGAAGGAAACTATGAAGGAAATCTTGATCAGCGAGTAAGCCTCCATCAATACTCCACCTACACAATCTCTTGTTCTGCAAAGCTTGGAGTTTTGTTGTATCAGCAACATCTTCCTTCTTGAATTATTGCTGACAAATTTAAAAGCGAAATGGGCACTGAAGTCGTGACCATACGCATTGGACCAAGTGAACAAATCTTCAGCGTTCACAAAAACCTTATTCAAGCAACTTCTGCTCTTTTCGCCGACCTCTTCAACAACAGTCCACCCCGTGACCAGTATGTTGTGCTCAAGGAAGAACACCCGATCATATTCAAGCTGTTCGTCGAATTCCTGTACTCTCGACGTGTTCCGGCTGTTTTGCAAAGCATGTCAACTGCAGTTCAAGCACTTCGTACAAAACAGCTTTGTCAACTGTACGTACTCTGTGGCACTCCAGTTTCATCCACTGACAACCGTTACAGATATTCTTTTGCTGAAAAGTTTCATCTAACCTTTGAGATTCGGAACAAGATAATGGATCGTATTCAAGATGGGTTCTTCATTATGCAGAAGTTTCCTGAGCCACCCCTTGTCGAAGGTAGGATCTTACTTCCTTATTTGCGAGATAGTTGCAGGTGCCACAGCAACCTATGTTCTTCTGTTCTTCTCAAACACTTTTCAAGTCAGAAAATTATTGCCACAATGCTAACAGTGTTCCCTGCGCAGCTATTTATCGCCATGCTGGTCAAAGCTCCAAGCTCCGGAAGTTCGCAATTGCTGGTGTAAGTTCTCCTTACTTATTTCCGTTGGCAGTATTCTGAATATGTATCTTGATTGCCCGTGAAAGAAAACACGTTACAATCCTCTACTCCTTAAAGTCACACAACAGATGACTAACTTGGCGTTTGTTTTCTTCAGGTCTACAAGTGGTTCCGCACCCCCAATAACGCAAGGGCTGAGGAGTTCAAAACCTTGTTGCAAACAAACAATGAGATTATGGACGACTTCCTCGCCTACATAAGCGCACCCGCCGTTCATCGAGACCCAAGAATTCGTCATTGCTAGTAAGTCTCCAAACCTCAATTTTTCTTCCCGCTGTTCACTGTTTCCGTATGATCTCGAAGTATATCAACTAATAAATCTACTTGCAGTGGCTGGGAAGGTTGCATTAAGTGTACTAAGAACGGATATTGTGGGAATACAGACCTTGCAGGCGTTTTCCCATGCGAATTTCACATCCACAAAGGTTCTATTGCTTGCGTTAGGGAGGGACTTAAGGGAAGCAGAGGTCCTCCAGGTACCAACACAGAAGAGAGAGAGCACCTCGATGATGGCTGCTACCTGTGGTTGACATTCCCGGATGTGGAGCACATGAAGAAGTACAACTCAAAGGTTTGAGCGACTTTTGATTGGATGTGGTTGTGAAATAGATGGCATCCTGCTATCAGTTGAGGCTTGTTCTGCTTTGACGCCTTGTGGACTGCTGGATGTTACTGATGATATGTGAGGCATAGCGGGCCAGTTATTTGCCGTAGCGGAAAATGAGATACCCTGTTGTTCAATTAGTGCATTTCAAGAGTCTTAGATATTCGGGATCTGTATCAGTCGGTGTAATGCCAAGTGAATAGGCAACAGAGCAGTCATTGAAATATATCGGAACATGCAGACATGTAAAATTCAACTGTGTGCACCGTCTAGACTTATTCTAATTGTATCAAAAGATGTCACACTTTCATATCATCAATTTAAATTTCTAGGAATTTTGTCACAGCATGGGTTAACCTCAAGATTGGTACACATCCTGCATTTAATTCGCAGACGACCACGACTAATGCAAGCAATACTACCGATTTCCTTAAATGCAACTCTCGTGCCTATGACATGCAATGTGCGTAAATCCTCCACACATTCTGGTTAATTGAATCCAGACTCGAAAGCCTTAATGGTAACCATCTTCGGACCCGTAATATCACCATCCCAATCCTTAGCATTCCAGTCGGCAGTCCAACCCGCAAACTCAATCTCAATCGCACCTTCCTCGTTCTTCCCCTCCCGCATCGCCTCAGCCTTGAACATCGCATTTCCAATACTCTGCAGACGTCCCCTAACCTTGGTCCGCAAAGCGACCAGCAAGTCCTTCTTCATACCCGGCTGGTTGAAACCCAACTCCTTCAGCAGGATCTCGAATGCGGGCTTCTGATTGTAGACCAAATGCGTCTTGTTGCGCAGGATCCAGCGTGCCATGGCCTTTTCTTGGAACTTCGAGAACTTGGACTTCTCCTTCTTCATAATGGCACTCAGGTCGAGACCGTCGATGAAGCCAAGCGAGGTCTCCGAGACACCAGTGATAACAGTGCGTGGGTCGATCTCAGGGATAGCAGCCGCGGGTTCTTGGGTCATTTCGATGTCAGACGCGCTTTCAGATTGTCCTCCAATGACTTCGCCGTCCTCAACGTCGTCAGACTCCTCGGCATCGTACGTGTGATCCTCCAAATCAATGTCGTCGTAGTCCGTTGGTGGCGGGACGCGGTCGCGGTAGTAGTATGGAATGGGCTTTGGTTTTAGCTTTGGCTCCGTAACCACTCGTTGGAAAGTAGCAAGCGCAAAACGGCTAGCGAGAGGATTATTGATCGTGGTCCATCCATTCGATCTGTATTCAACTGCTGGGCGGCCCTTCCCGACGAGCTCGGCGCTGTTGGTGATTCGCTGAACTCCATGGCCGATGTTCTTGAAGATTTGTCCAGAAGGGTTTGGTTGTGGGGGCAGTGTGGCGCTTGGAGCAGGTACGTAGGCAGATCCTGCAGCTCGAGGAGGAGATTCAACAACGAGGAGTTCGGGCTCGTAGAAGTCCATGCTGGAGATGCGCAGTCAGAAACCTAAATAAAGGGAGGGAATTCGAGAGAGACTTACGCATATCTGTGGCCATTAGGACCAAGCTTGATGTTGCCCTTGGGCTTAGGAGGAGTCTTATTGTCAGTCATAGTTGTTAATACTTGCAGCGAATGCAAGTTGTGTGATTGTTTTAGAAAGAGGGTTGGAAGCAGGCAAGTTTATTCTATCATAAAATCTGACGAGACTCCCATTGATTTATTTCGTGAACGCGTTCGGGTTTGGGTGCTCGCAGCCAAATTTGGACATTCGGTGAACTTTGGGATGATGAGCCAATTTTCGAGATTTCCGAATATTTAGCACAACACATCCAACGAAAAAGTCAAGAAGGTTGAAGCTATATGAAAGACTGCATTGGGTATTCCAAAGATTTGATATTTTATCGTGCCTGTTATTGTCGAAGCATCAGTAAGTCAGTTACTTGGAAGATTTTCGTTGAAGTGTTGGTTGGGAGGTGATAGCTCCCCTCGAAGGAGCTTGAGTCGTAGCTCTCAAGGAGTTCTTTATAGTGTATGAAGATTGGCAGAGTGTGGCTAAACGAATTGTAACTGTTTGGTATTTCATTCTATCATCAGTATATTCAAAAGAACCCAGCAGAACTCAACAGTGTAGAGCGTGTTAGCAGTTGTGCCTAGGCTCGCCCACGTTGCTATCTGACCTCAAGGAAGCCTCAAAAACCACTATCTGTCTTTACCATTAAAAGCTTCTGGAAGAGAAGCTTTTTGATAGAATAAGTACAATCGGGAAGATCTGGTTAAATAAGCACTCCATTTAGCATAGGCACGCATAGGCAAGGCTATTAGGAGCAGAACTCTTAGAGATGCTGATTTCATGGGACTGAGGCGGATGGAGAATGTCTGCATGGAACACAGAGCGCAGCAGAATATCTGAAAGTTTATAGGTTAAAATGTCTTGAAGTTGAAGGCACACTCTTCGGGTATTCACATGAGCTACTGGGAAGATAATGCAGATGGATGATTGGTGCAGAATGCTGAGATGGAGCAACGGATCCCGGTACCAACTCAGACTGCCAGGCAGCATTGACACGAAAATGATGTTTCCTCTGAATTGAAGTGGCGTAGATCGGAGAGGAGAAAGCCTTTCTTCGTACCGCGGCCAAGTATCGTTCAGAAGGAAGGAGTATGTAGGCAGACGAAGTATCAAGATTGGTTAGTGGTTGACAACGGGACCGATTTTGATTAGAAGTAACCACTTTCCTGGCTAAATAAAGAAAAGAAATTCGGTCTTGAGACTCTATCTAATGAGTCCTGCATCCTTGTTTGATGAGGCTGACAGTGAAGCATAAGGTTGAGGTGATGCAACTTGCAGTCCAAAAGAACTCTCGGGTATTCTCGCTTAGCAACCTGAAGTGGGGCGAGCGCGCTCCAAAGTAAACAAACCCCCAAAACTCCAAAAATCTAATTTTGCAACCAATTCGTTTTAGAGTGGATAGGAGAGAGAAAATGCAAAAAAAAGATGCCTGGCTTCCTTTGGTGGTTGACATGGACAGTCACTGGCGACCAGGAAGTCATGCTCTGTGTGGGAAGTTTGACGTGGCACGGATTGTTCTTCCCAAGAGCGCCCTGTCGTTCGCAGTGATGTACACATTCGGTTACCATTAGGCCAATATGGCCCCGATTTGGGTGATGAGACAACGTTCAAATCATTTTATATACTACCCCATATCCGGGTCACCATCCCCACCAGGACAGGTGTCCATTCACCACCCACTGGTCCTTGCCCCCAATCCGGGCGATCTGTATCTTAGTTACTCAATTAGCACTTGTGAGAGTAACTCTCAAACATCAAATACTCTCTCTCAAGCTCCAAAAGTGGTATCCCAGCACGTCAATCTCTGATCTTTCCATGCGATTTGTAGCCATTTGTCGCTCAATTAAAACAATTTCCAACACATTCTCAAGGTCAAGCGTACTCTGATCGCCTTTGCGCCAGCATGCTTGAAACTGACCCGATCTTGAAATAGTAATTCTCCAGCCGCAGACCACCGATCTGTTTTCCCTCGCAATCGACTTCAAGTTCTTGGCATGAAGATTGGAAACAATGTGCTCCATAATTGCAACGATCTATAAGGTTGATTGAGAACTTGAGATGTACAAAGAAGTATTGAGATTGCCGATCTTGGTTGCCTAGGGAAAGGTTTCAAAGTGCGAGAACGTTGAGCGTTTGCAGGAGATGAAAGATATGAGTAATGGTAGGAAGTTGCTGCGAATTATTCTACGCTTGGCACAGTCACGAGGTCAGAGCATTGCGAATCACACCAAGCACAAACAAACGCTAAAAGTGAATCTTCGGATGTTTCGAAGCACTGCAACAGCTTGGTGACAGTCTCACAAAACTCAGCGTTTTCAAACCCCTTTCCTCGCCGCTGCTCTAAATATCCTTCTTCAGCCTTTCTTGTTCTTAAACTAGGTTTCAATTCCTGCTTTCATTTTCTTGTCTGCTTTGACTTCAAGTTCCCTAGCTATGCCTGTACTAAGAAGTTCCCTACATTGCTCTTTCCAAACCAAGGGCTAGGCAAAGGGAGGAAGGGTATTGAGAACGACGATAAGAGGTGCACAGGAGACCCAATAAGCCTCATCAAAAACAGATTATAGTCTGCGACTGAGTTAATTCCGCTAATTGATCAGTTCTCATAGTTTGTCAAAACTTTTCCTGAAGAGACAGGTACTTCTGATCTTTGGGTGGAGACTCGACTTGTTACACTCGAGCAATTTCACAACATTCTAAGCTGGCATCATATAAAGCCCTGTGTTAATAGAAGATCATATTGAAGCAAAGCAGCAATAATCAGAATTAGGATATTCAGGCGTCTTCCTTGGTCAACTTGGAGGACACCCAGAGCAGAAAGTCATGATCAGTGCAGGAAGGTAGCCCTCCTTGACAACGGAGGAACAAATGGATGGATGCAGCTCCACGAAGGAATTCTCAAGCTGAAAGGTCTTGCCATAGATCGGTGGAACTTTTGAGCAGAATGAAAGCCCTTTGATTGTGGCTCATCTTCATGGCATTGTGTGATATGAACTGTTCCCAGATCCCAGGCCTTGATGCAAAGGCAAGGTTACAAAATCGGAAATATATAGAGAAGAACTAATCCTTGTGGGATAGCTACGTGTTTTTGAATGATATGTGAGCCCAAGCTACAAAATAGATCGAGGTGTTGTTCAAAACCATGCGGCTCGATATTGTTGGTAAGCGAACTAAAAAGTGGGACAACCTCGCGAAATAAACAAACCCCCCAAAATCCAAAATAACTTCACTCACAACATCCACAAAAAGAGGATAGAAACGCACCTAAAAAAGGGGGCCGAGATCTGGAGAGGTCTTAACCCTTGCTAGCGGGTAGGCGTGAAGGAATTACTTAAGTCTCCTCAAGAAGCGACCTCCCGTGTCTTCCACTTTCGTCACCTATTAGGCCAGCTCCTCCGCCCTGAGCTCTCGTACGTTGACTGCAAATCGCTGTCATGAATTACATACCACAGACGTCTGAAACATCACTCCCACCAACCTTGTCTCATCTATCGTGAACTGGTAGTTATCAGACAAACTCTCCTGGGTAGAGAGTTTTCCTCGATATCTAACTTATTATTTCACTATCTTTTCAGCAATTCCATATGGCTCCGATTAGCCACTTGCTTATGGCTACTTACAGTACATTACAGAATCTTACTATACCTACCCAAATCGTCCATCCGTGGACACTGTTAAAGCCAAGTCGATCTTGGAGCTGCTTTTCTGTAGTCGCTTTCTACCTTTTCGCAATTTTTGGATTCTGCAACTTCGAGATCAATAAGAAGACTACCCATATCCGAAAATATATAAGAAGGGACGCGCAAGGAAGCGATCATCTTGTCAATATCTGGAGTAAACTATTTCGAGTTCAGGGAAGAAGTATGTTGCAGAAGGAAAGAATGTTGTGTTGCAAGAAGAAATGGTGGCAGTTATTGCGAAGTATTCTGGTTTGCGTTTAGCAAAAGTCACGAGGTTAGAAGCATTGTAATCACGTCAGGCTGAAAACGAGGGGTGAAAGTGAATCAGCCGTGGCATTGGAAGATCAAAGATGCTAGCTGAGACTTCTTCTCAACCCGCTCCAAAAAGAGAAGAGTTATTGGTTGCACCTAAGCTGGCAGTGTCCAAAGTTCATGAACCCTTCATGCCTCGAAAGTGGGTTCCCGATCTCGCTACGACCCCAGGAGCTCAGGTTACAGGAAATTCTTCCCAGAATCTTTGTGCCCTAGAAATGCAAGTATCAGCAAGAAGAAGGTATGTTATTATCGAGCTCATACCCTCAGATAATTTCATTAAGAAGTTCGCTTTTCTTCACGTCTCTTAAAGGAAGGTTGCCTTTCAGAGTCATCGTCATCTTATCGTACTGATCTTCGAAAAGCTTTGCTTGCTCAGATGGAGACGCTTAGTCTTCAAGATGACGAACTTCTCCTTCGTCATGAATATGGAGGAAACAGCGTCCAAAGCCATCCTTGTCATTCCGAAGTTGAGCATCAGCAACGTTTCCAACGTCCCTGAATCGTGAAGCAAATTTCCATTGCAGTTTGATAAAGTCAGCTCCAATATCAGGCATCTCTTCAATTAATTTGCTGAATTGAGCAATTTCAATATCTCCCTCCTGTTTCTTGCGATCAGCGAGCATAGCATGCTTATGCAATTTCATGAGAATGGCGTATGTGCGAAGCTTGCTTTTCTCATGCGTATTTTGGTAGATTTGTCGGATGCTTTCAATGCTTGGAATTCCTTGATACTCGAATTCTACGTCTTGCACCTTGTCCATGACCATATTTTGGAACTCCCTCATACACAGTTTCTCTACAAGAAAGAACAGAGCATAGAGAGCATCTATCATTTGAGTGTACTCAGATCGAGCATCTGGAGGCCCTATGTTGACGAATTGTGGCATGGAGCCTTGATAGATATAAGTGACCAGCATATCGAAGGTATTCGGAGAGTCTTCAGGTAAATACATGATTCCATCCCGCGCTTCCTTGAAACCTGATCCGAAGGCTTTGGCGAAATAATCGGAGCGGTCAGTAAGCAGTTTCTTGTGAACCGAAAACTTCTTTTGTTCTGGACCGACAATGAGAATAACGATCTGAGTACCAAGACTTCTGCGATGATGAAAATATTAGGTCCTCCACTTCATACATTTGCGCCGAATTGAGATCAAAAGGAAGTTGGCAACTGGAATTGGTATTCACATGGGCAGAGGAACTTACTCGCTGTTGATCATGAAAGCCTTCTTGGCAGTATTTGATTCCTCCATTCTTGCGTGGAGCGGAGATCGATTTTGATGAGAAACGAGGTGATGCCAATACTTTCGCAATAATTTTGTCTGGTATGGTCGAGGCAGAGACTCGGAGGCATTATAACCTTTTGAAGCAGCCATGGTCACATGATTGACCCAAGTTGAAAGTGAACACTGAAATTTCTTTATCTACCTAACAGATTCCAAGATGTGGTTGCTGATTTATCACATAGCTTGGCTTTGCTTTCTATATTCCCAAGCTACTAGTTCCAAATTGAAATCCAAAATCAAGTCATCTAGCATTTACTAGCTCCCCAGAGATGATGAAGAGCAAAGATAGATGGCCAGCGACAAGTATCTCAAAACAACCACTACTTCACCTTTTCAACTTCCAAGATCTCTCAACTTTAAAAAATGAGCGACAGTAGGACCAACGCGCGTCTCCTCCATGCTTCCAACTAGTTCTCGGTGATAGACAATGGCTTCATGGACGTGTCCAGCTGGGCAGCCTCTAAATGACAGACCTCACCCTCAGCATGGGTATGAAAGTAACAGCGACCCAAGCCTCTCTCATCCCTCAAACTCGGATTCCAAGCCTTGCGCCTGGTATCAGGAATATCCAACGTATGTTCCAAATGCATCGCAGTAAATTCACGAACAAAGTCGGGGTATTCCTCCATCACCCAACACAACGTTGCCATCAATTCCGGTCTATTATGATGTATGTGACTCCATACTTGCTGTAGAACGGCATACTCGCGCAGTTTGCTGGACTCTTGATTCGAGCAATACAAATAGTGCAGACCTAGGTCGTTGACCATGCCGGAGGTTCTGAAGTACAGGTCTTGGAACTGATCCATGACCATGTTTGAGAGGGGGTTCAAGTAGTACATCGAACCTAGAAAGAAGAGTGATCGAAGGTTTTGAACGTATTCATCTATTTGGTCGACCACAGGCGTTCCATTAAGATTGTAAACGGATCGTTGAAAGGAAGCGACTCGATTTTGATAGAAATAGTTGATCATCATTTCGAATGCTGCAAAGCAATCCTCTGGAACCCTAATTATATTTCCAAACACCTCCTCCATGATATCGTACGGTTTCTCCGGAATGGTACTGTTATTCGTGGTCGCCTCCTGTGCTTCCTCTAGCAGGTTGGCAAAATATTTGGATCGTTTGCAAAGCAGTCTTCGATGGATTGAGATACGTTCCAAGTTGGTGCCGACCTCAAAGATCACAAGCTCTTCTCCGAGGTCTCTGCAGAATATCAGTTATTGCTGTATATGTACAGCCACGATGCAGTATCTTATAGAATCATTGAGGACGTTGAGATTACTTACTTTGAGGTGAGCTCAAAAGTGCTCGGAACAACAATCTCTTCGCGAGGATCTTCTGTGGGAGATGACATCTCTGTGCTTGCAACAGAGGAACTTTGCATTATAACTCAGATAATTGAATGGCCGCGCCTCTAATGATATGTTGCTTGTGGTGAAAAAATGGTTTTTGTGTCAATATTTTTGTGTGTGTAGAGATCAATTCGCTGACGTTGTGGTGTCCCTTCCGCTGGTAGTGCGCGACTCCACATAACTAAAGCATCTAATGATTGTCTGATATTCTTGGCTCAGTGATACTGTAAGAAGTGTTTTCAAGAATATACATTGCCATGAAATAAGAGTAAACATGTGTATAACGCCAGACTCTTGTACAAAGTTGCCAATATATTGGACATCTGCTGTCTACTCCGAAATCGTTGATCATACATCGTGTTTGTACAGACTTACATTTTCCACCTCAGATGATCTTCTCAGCCTCCTCGACTAGGTCCTCGAGCTTGAATCCTTGGTCCCCCTTGGCAAACATCTCTAGAAGCCGCTTCCTCTCACTCTTTTCTCCACCTACCCCATAGAACTTTTGCAAACACATCACTAACCACTTCGCCTCGTCAACACTCACCCCTCTCCCTTCCACAACCTGGCCTTGCAGTAGTACCAATCCCTTCTCTTGTGCGAACTCAAGGTGGTGTGTGATTGTTGTATGTGGCTGGCTAAATTCACCCCTCAGCTTGTATTCGGCCAAGTGCGTGAACAGTACAGTGACTGTGTTCTCGGCTGGAAACGTCCACTGCAGGAAGTGTATCTCAGCGCCCTGCCCCTCCTTCGGTAATGGTAGAATGAAATGAGGATGCTTCTTTGCTGTTGATTCCAGAGTCTTGTAGACGTCTAGGGGGATAACTGCGCACAACGATTGTGGATCGTCAACATGGCGTAGGCGCCAAATGGCCTCGAGTTCTTTCTGGGGCAAAGCTCTGGTTTTCTCGAGATCGAGATATGAAGAAAGAGTCTTGATTCCGGGAGAGGATGAGGGTTTCTCAGCCGGTATCCGCGGTGGAGGTGGTGGTTGAGGGAAGGGCGAGGAAGATATGGGGGAGGGTGTGGGTGCTGGTGCTATAGGTATTGGGATGGAAGCTTTCTTCTTCAGGTATTGTATTTTCTCCTTATAGACTTCTTTCAGCTCATTCACGTCCTTCAGTCCTTCCCTAGTACAGAAGGTTAGCCAAGTAGACTTGAAAACACCTAGATTCAAGCTCCGTACGCTTTTGCCTTCTGGTCAAGCTTCTCCTTGTACTTTGCAAGCACTCTATCTGACTGTTGGGTGGCTAAGAAACGTATGTCGTGAACTTGTGCCCACCTCCTCTGTGTTGCTCGCAGATATGGAGCTGCACCAGATACAACATGCCGTAGCGCAGGAACTCGATAAGTAGCCATATTGGAGCAATTGGAGGAAATGAGTACCTATGGATCGTATTCCGTCTACTGATAATCAATAAAAGCATGTCCAGATAGCAGCCGAAGATATCCCGAGCTGAAGGTCACATGATATTCACTTCTAGGTTGCTACCAAAGGTAAGGTTACCTGCCGGAGAGCTCTCGATTCGTGAAATACATCACATGCAGATGCCTTGCCTCAACCATCTTCTCCATAAACCAACACGCAAGTGGCTGCTGGTCTGGAGAAGCTGCTCCTGAGATGGTTGTGTATTATCTTAGCCCTTCTTGCTCGTCGGCAAGGATGATAGCGCTCATCTTTCTCAATATTATCCTCATAACTATTCTTTCACCTTATCATACAAATTATCTCGATGTTAGTTCAAGTCCATAGATGTACGAATCTTGTCTTTTTGCATTCGGATCTACATTTTCCTGTCTCATCTTGCCTTCTTAATCGCTCTGGTAGGCTTGTTGAGGTCAGGGAGCTAGTTATAGCACTTTCTATGCTTATTATATGAAATTTGTCGTTCTCCGGCCTTTCAGCTTATCAACGAATACTGGGGTGGTACGATGCAGTCACCAAAGAGGTAAAAATAAGCTTATTTCAAGTGGGTCTAAGTGTGTTAGTATTCTTGCCAACTGCTTGGATTAGCAGCCAACAAAAATAAAAGTGCTTTTTCTATACATTTTGTCAGACATTATTTTCTACATAATTTTCTTGATACAAGAACTTGCAGAGCTTCTAGCGCTAAAGTAAATATGGGGTAAGTCCTATCAACCTATCGAGATCGAGCATTCTTCTTTGGGTGCAAATGTCGGCATCACACGCAATCCCGTTTCCCCAATTTGCAAAGTTGCCTCATGAGCTTTGAATTATGATCCTCCAGCCGAACTTCCATTAAAGAGTGATTGGCAGTTGCTAGGTACTAAATAGGACCGTCTCCAATCACAGCTCCTAAGGTGTCATCGCACGGTCAATACCGAGCTACGGGACAATACAACTGAATGAGCAATTGATAAAGATACAGCGTTTTCATCACAATTGCTTATCATGTCGGGTTCAAATCTTGTCTGGAAGCCCTACGGACCTAGATTTGTTCTCAAGACACCTAGCACTTTAGATCATCCGCAAGCAATCCCTTAGACGTATTTTCATCCTCACGATTCGCCGTATCTCACAATATCAAGTCTGTGCAGAAAAGGTCCTCTAAGTGTAAAGAGCATTACATCCTTCGGTGTACGCTTGAAGTTTGCCGATCAACTCAAGTGCATCAAGAGCCTAGATATTCTGCCTCTTTCCAAGCAGAAATTTCAGTTTAGAGCTTTTAGTCGCCCCTGTGTTGCATCATAGTAGTGTGAAGCACTGGACCCTAGTTGAAAAACAACTCGATGACAAGAGCGATCAAGATCAACATCCTTGGACTAATAAGCGCACGTCTGACATGAAGCTGCTCATGGACTTGGCAGACACTAAAAGCGCATTCAAAATTTTTGAGGAGAGTCATACTATTCTGCAAAGATATGAAACTCGACCAAAAGTAGCAAGCTCGATCCTGGAGAGGAGGGGAAGTGGTGGGGAAAAGAGGGTCGGTGTAATTGCGGAGTTTCTCGATTGCTTTTAGCAATAAGCGCAGCCTCGAACATGACATGAATTGTTATCCATGCAACATAGCCCTTATGCGTCAAGGATCTAAAGGGCTTCATAGGCAGTTTCATTGAAGCTTGTGCAGTTTGGGTCTTCTTCCGAGCAAGGAGCTCACACAACATCCCTTTCCCATCACTTTCCAATTCCAATCAATTTCTGGGAACGCTACTATGCCATCTTGTGCGAGTTCTGCTGATAGTACCAATTACTAAGATTTACATCAGGAAGTTCACTCCGGAGGCATTGAGTAGTACTCTTTCCGTTTCAGGGCTCAGTGTGTTGGTTCATTCCTGTTTTTGGGCCTTAGGTCTAATCTTGGCAATGTGCCTGAAATCTACTTTGATTCTGTCTTGATTTCGTGCCTTGATCTCCCTTCCTCCATAATAGCACTGCAGCGATAGTGTAAAGTAGTAATCTCTCTCTTCTCTCCCGCCATATAATCTCTGAGAAAGTTTAACGTAGCCGGGTGTACATGACGTAGTGTTGTACAAAAACTTGAATGGCTTTTTAATCTACTACTAGTTTATTTGCTCGAGGTACAATAATATTGCTCTCCATGTCTCAAGTTTGACACACTTTTTTAAATCTATGATCCAGCGTTATTGAATAAGCCCTTCATTGGTTCAAGCGAAGCAGTGCCAAGACCTTACAAACTACCGACATTCCTACACACATGGACACCTTGTAAGAGAGCATTAAGAGCCAATCTAAAGCATGCGAAGAGTGCAGGACACTAGCCGTTCTGTTTTCTCAATTAACAGTTAATACGGTATCACTTCGGGGCGTCACTTGGCACTCCCTTAGTTTAAGGTACTTAATCTTGGTTTACAAACATCACTCTCCGCCATTATCGGCGGTCGTCACCTGCATACCGGTAATGAGCAATGATTTGCAAACCTCTTTAGCCTAAAGGGACGTGATCTTAAGGAATACTTAGTGAATCGACATCCTGAGGCCTCGAAGAAAAGAGTGCGAATTTACACCGTGGGAATTCCCACCGTCTCTCGAACACTTCAAGGCAAATCTAAGCCTAAGCACCATAACCAATAACTCATAACTAAGAGCTGTGACGTTTAGGGAGTGTAAGAATTCAAAAGTGATTGAGGTTGTCGTTGTCGGCATTCCTGACTTTTGATTGGCTGTAGAAAAAGTGGTTGGCGGAAGGGTCGTTTCGGCCGAAAACATACATTGGCAAGAAATACTATCCATGCTCAGGCATCATCCGTTCATAAAAAGTGGCTTAATGTCCTAAAATCCGTCTTATAATCCCGAGTCTCAAGGGCTGTGTGCAGTAGCGATATTGATGGCTTCCACTTCAACTTCTTGTTAGACGAGATCGACATATCTACGGAATAGACTCGGTGGCTTGGCGATACTCAACTGCGCTGCACATTATCCGGGTCACAATGTTGAACTTGAAGTTGATATATAAAGCATTGAGGTGTAGAGCACGAAGTAGGATCTCATAGGCATCTTAGTTGCATATTGTTTTCATCATGTTCAATTTTGGAGCTTTGACATCGGCCGCTTTGCTGCTGCTCACTTCGAGCACTACAGCCTCGACTGTCCAATTTGAAGAGCGTACAATTTCATCCAAATGTCAAAGAGCAGTGAGTAACTCAAGCTACCCTTCCTGCTGATATCAAGTGGAAGTGCTAATTCTTTGGTCCATCAGTGCAAGCAATTGACGAACAAATTTGGCTCTGACTTAGTTCACTACTATGCCCAAGACAACCTCGTCATGTGGGATTCAAAGCAACTGGTCGAATACGCATGTCGTTTCACCCCAAACAGTACTGCCAACGTCTCAGCCGCTATCAAGATCCTGACGCAGTCGCAATGCACCTTTGCAGTCAAGTGTGGAGGCCACTCGCGGGATCCTGACTTCTCCAACTCTGTTGGAGGCGTGACTTTGGATCTGAGACACATCAACCAGGTTGAAGTTGCTGAAGATCGATTGAGTGCACGTGTCGGTGGAGGAGCAATTAATGGCGAGGTCTTTCGTGCTCTCGCGCCATATGGCCTTGGTTTCGTGGGTGGTCGAGTTGGTACAGTGGGTGTAGGTGGTTTTGCGACTGGTGGTGGGACGTCAATCCTGGCATCAAGATACGGATGGGCTCTGGACAATATCCTAGCCTACGAGGTGAGAGATCACCTAGCCCTTTCCACGCTCAGAGACAAGAATATTATGCTCACCTACCACACAGCTCGTCCTCCCCAACGCGACAACAGTAACGGTCTCCCAAACCCAGCATCCAGACCTATACTTCGCACTCCGCGGCGCCGGCGGTGCCAACTTCGGCATCGTGACCGCCTTCACCGTTCGGACGTTCCCGCAAGGTTCGTACTACCAGGGCACATACATCTGGAACGACACATATGTCCCACAAGCCCTCGGCGAGATAGTCGAGCTCTGGACTGGTCCCGAGGCCGGGAACGTCTCGCTTGATTCTTATTACGGCTATACGAGAGCGACGGATAGTTTCTCGCTTACTGCCGCAGCGCGATATCTTGATCCTGTAGCGAACCCGCCTGCGTTTCAAGGTTTGAGAAGCGTACCGGCGCTGAGATCTTCGGGAGCATTGACGAATTTGAGTGCGGCGTCTGGAGCGGCCGAGATTACGAGCTCGACTCGGTGGGTGACTTCTTTGAAGGGGGATTTTGGGATTTTGAGATCGGGATAGAGGTGCTGATTCTTGTACAGGCATTTGTTCCAGACTCTCACTTACGCTGCGTCTCGCGAAGTTCTGGATCAGGCTCTCACGATCTTTCGCGAAGAAGTCAGAGCTGCTGGGCCGATTCCCGGGTTCCAGCCACTGTACATCACCTACCCAATTCCCACGGCGGCTATCGCGGCCATGAGCTCGAGAGGTGGTAATGCGTTGGGCTTGAGCGGTGCGAAGGGGCCATTGTTCGGTAAGTTTTCACCCGCACTCCAGTGCAATATCTTCTACCCTAACCCAGAAAAAAACAATAATTACTGACGGAAATAGTGACGCTGTTGAGTACCTCCTGGTCCAACGCCACCGATGACGCTGCTGTGGGCACTTTCTACGACAAGGTGATGACGAGGGTCGAAGCTGAGACTAGGAGAATTGGGGTCTATAATGACTACAAGTATATTGGCTATGGGAGAGTCGGGCAGAATATCTTCTCTTCGTATGGAAAGGTGAATTATGCTCGGCTCAAGGCTATTCAGAAGAGTGTTGATTGCAATGGTGTCTTCACTACTAAAGGCCTTTGTCGTGGTGGTTTCAAGTTGAATTGAACTTGATTTGGTACGATATAAAAGTTCACTGGAACATGTTGAGATAGATAGATTATTGCCATGCATGATTTATTTTCTATATACATTGAAGATGTCATGCTGCTTTAGAAGTTTAGACTGATGGAGTTTTATGCTTTGGGCGAACACCCAAGAGATTGACACATCTTAGGCAGTACTTCATTCTATACCTTATAACTCCTGATAGCACCGTCATAAATCGTTAATCATTCTTCTAATCTAACCCAAAACCGCAACACTACAGCACCATGATGAACTCCGGATCTCTATCATCACCACAACCGATGTACTGATCATACTTTCCGCTTCTCTTGTCCCTGTTCACCTTTTGGCAATACAGTACATTCAGCAAAACCCTATCACAGGCATTAGTCTTTGGATTCGAATCATGCAGTTGAGAAGAGCAAGACTCACATAAACCAGGAGAACACCAATAGCCCAAGCACAACCGTATGTCCCTTATGAAACTGTGGCTTATCCTTGTTGGGATAAATAAACGTCGCCACGAAGCCCCCAGAATTCGCAATCATCAACTGCAACGCCGTCGTCGTAGCTCGCTTATAGTGACCGGCGGAATTATTCGAGTTCCACACCAACACGCACGGCACGCTAGCATACATGCCTGTCGCCATCAGGAAAGTCATTCCATACTTGACCTTCGCATGCTGCACCGAGATGTTCGCGATGACAGCATACCCAATAATCGCAGGGATGAGCACAAATAGCATGATCACGCCGCGCAACTTCAGTCTGTCGGAGATGATCGCGATGAAGACAGTGATGACCGAGGCGACGGCATAGGGTATCACGCTCCACAACTGGGCTTCGTTGGCGGTGTATCCGAGCTCGACGATGATGGTAGGCAGGAAGAGGCCGAATGAGTAGAGCCCCGCGAGGATACCGAAATAAGCCAGCGCCGAGAACCAAGTTGAGGGGCTGAGCAGACCGCGGCGGACTTCGGACCAGGAGAATGCTTCGTGGTGTGAGGGGCTACCGTCGGCGGCGAGACGGGACGGAAGGTCAAGGTATAAGCGGGCGCGGGCGTGGATGCGTTGCTCGGGAGTGAGGAAAGGCGCTGTGTCGACGCTGTTGGGGAGCATGAAATAGGCGAATATGCCGATTGCTACGGTCTGGTGGTTGGTGTTAAATATGAAGGGAAAATGGGACCACAAGTAAGGGAACTTACGAGGAGACCTTCAATAATGAATATCCAGCTCCATTTTTCTTGTGCACCACGCTTCCCGATGCTGCTCAGTCCTCGTGCCAAGAGGCCACCGAATGCGCCACTGAGGGAGGCAGCTGTGTAGAAAAGACCTAGTCGTAGTGCCATTTCTCCACGAGTGTACATGCTTGAGAGATAGAGCACCTAAAGTGGTCAGCAAACGCCATTTCTGTGAGGAGACACATTGAACTTACCATGCCTGGCAGTAAACCACCTTCACAAATACCCAAGATGGCACGGACAGCCATGAATTCATGAAAATTGTGAACAAAGCCGAGACACATTGTTACGAGACCCCACAAGCAAGTGAGGGTCGGAAGCCATACTTTTGGAGACACTCGTTTCAGAACCAAGTTGCTAGGTATTTCGCTTCATTGGCAATTTATGTCAGCATTTTCTTTTGCTTTGTCAATTGGAGTGTAAATGTTAACATACCTTGCAATGTATGTAGCGTAGAAGACAGTCAATCCAACGTCATATTGATGATCCGTCATTTTCAGACCTGCTTCCAAGCCATATGTTTTGGCATTGCCGGCATTGGTTCGATCGAGGAATGAGCAGAGGAATAGAAGTGCCAAGATAGGCAGGATTCTATCAAAAGTGAGTGTTAGTCCTGGTGATTTCAATTTTGAATAAGCTGGAGGGTAGATATACCGGACGTCAAGCTTCCACAGCACAGCTTTGCTCAACGCCGCATCTGCCTCTGATTGTGCTTCCACGGCAGGCAATTTCTCATTCACATCCTCCACAAATTTCTCGTCCGGAAAAGCCATATCTGCATTATCCTTCTGACTCGATTCTTGGTGTTTATTATCCATGAGTTACCCGCTTCCACTCACTTGAGACCTTCCTACGACAAGAATCACATAGAAATAAGGTTCCTTATATACCTTAAGCCAAGAAAAGAGAGCTAAAAGGACCGACTAGGGACAAGGTGCATGAGGGGAACCCAGTCTGGGGTAAAGATGAATGACTTGTGGATTAACAAGCTTCCGCCTCCAACCTCCACCAAAGCTTACCCCCATCTCTGGGGAAGCACATCTCTCCGCCTGCACGACTATGCGGGAGCAAGGTTGAAAACTGGGGTAATACAACCTCTGGCGAGTAGCATTAGACACGGATGTCAGCACTAGCTCAGTATCACAGATTATCACCTGAGTACCAAGACAATCACAATAGAGACTATTCGTCAACTGAGGTGGTCGATATATATGTAGATAAGCGAAGTGAATGTATTTGGAGGGGGGAGGGATTAGTCGGTCATTTATTTATGGCCGTGTCCCACTCTCGGGAAAGCCATTTGATTTATGGCCGAGGGAACTGCTTCGGCCATTTTTATGCCGGACCATGTGAGATCATCGTTTGGACTCTCAAAAGTTTTCAATCTATCTTTCTGCTCTTGCTGCTGTTCTTTAGAATTCTTTGAAGCTTAAACGAGGCAGTGCAGAAAACAAGATGTCTAAACTCTCACCTAAGCTGAAAGCACTCATCAACGCCCCTTTTGCACGACCAAACACACTCCCCGCAACACCGAGGATACAGGCTGTGTATGAGAGGATATACGATGAAGCAAAGAAACACAATGTTGGGCAGCCTGCCTGGCTGTCTTTCTCTGTGAGTTGTTCTCAGGTGTCAATTGAGTGACTGGGAAGCTAATGAGATGAAGACAGCAGCGACAATGACCATGAACTCGCCTGAGTCTCTCACGGCATTATATAACCTCGCAACCGAGAATTCAAAAGACAAAGAGCACTCTATCAAGACAGCCGAATTGATGAGAGAAGTCGGACTGAAATGCATAGGATTCAATGGTGTACGTCTCATACCCAATCCTCTCACCAAGAACCTGATCTAACACCACCATCACAGGTCCCACGAACAATTAACTGCCTGGGCGCCTTCCGCTCCAGCCTCCCCGAAAGCATCACCACCTCCCTCTCCACCACACCGACGCGTGAAACCTCGCCATCCAATATCTCGGGCGTCATTGAGCGAGGTAACTCGCTCTGGACGTCGATCTACCGGCCCTTCGACCAGAAGCTATACGCCAAGCTCGCACAATCGCACCCCGACCTGCCCGTCTTCATCCTGAACCACGAGTACGGCGCGCTGTTCGCGGACCCGGAAGCGCAGAACAACTCACATGCAAAGGTCGGGAGGGTCCTTACGAGTCTAGTGGCCGTGGCGTGCTTGCGAGCCCAGACCGGCGTGGGCCCTCAGGTGCTGAGCCATGTTTTTGGTCTGCAGAAGGCGTTTGAGGATGGGAGTGCAGAGGGGGAGGGCGAGGTGCGTGTTGAAGGGGGGAAGTGGTTGGCGAGTGAGGAGGGGGTGGAGTGGGTTTTGGGAGGGGTGGATGGGATTGTGAAGGCGCTTGGGGAAGGTGGTGAGAGTAGTTTTGCGCCGGCGAAAGCGAAGCTGTAAATTTTCTAGTTATTGTAGAGCAAATGTGAATAGTTCTGTATATAGAGAAGATTTTGTTTCCTGAAATCTGCATGCAAACATGTTTGGGAGCTTTGATGTAATGATTCTCTCGTCAATTGACTTTTGATGTAATAAAAGCAAATGTTGAGTCCAGTCTCTTTCATCCAGACGCCTACGATACACTTTCCAAGCCCATGTCTATGTACATTTTACAAGTCGCAAAACAAAGTTATTCCATGCTCTTCAAATCATCCGCTATCTTAAACTTGGCAGCAGTCTTTGATCTCACCTCCTCAACATCAACACCATCAGCTAATTCCGTAAGAGTCAATCCACCTTTGACTCTGTCCACCTCAAACACGCACAAATCAGTAATGATCGTGCTCACCACTTGCCTTCCAGTCAATGGGAGACTGCACACCTCGACAATCTTACTGCTACCATCCTTGGCAACATGCTCCGTTGCCACAACAATCTTTGTCTTATCAGGGTTGCCAACGAGATCCATTGCACCTCCCATACCCTTGAAGATCTTTCCAGGGATCATGAAGTTTGCCAAATCACCAGAGGCAGAAACTTCGAGGGCACCAAGGACCGAAACATCAATGTGACCACCGCGGATCATGGCGAACGATTCCGAGGAGGAGAAAGTGGAGGCACCAGGAAGGAGAGTCACAGTCTCTTTGCCGGCGTTAATGATATCTGCGTCAATCTCAGATTCGGTGGGGTAAGGTCCCTATTATACACATTAGTGTGTGTCTTGAAAGTCGCACATTGGAGACTTACCATTCCCAACAGACCATTCTCAGACTGGATCCAGACTTTTGTCTCGGCATCTAGATATGATGGTGCTAATGTTGGGATGCCAACTCCCAAGTTAACATAATATCCGTGTTTGAGCTCCTTCGCTGTACGCTTGGCTATCCTCTCTCTGCGGATAAGCGCATCTGATTTCTTTGCAGTCTCGGTTGTAGCTGGACCTTCCACTTCTTTCAGTTTACGGATTTCAATGACCTTTTCGACTAGCGCAGGCACAATACGATTAACATAGATGCCTGGCAAATGTACGTTGTCTGGGTGGATGGATCCAACTGGCACAATGTTGTCTGCTTCAACAATAGTGATTTCAGCAGCCTTGCCCATCACTTCGCCGAATGCCTTGGTCGTGTATCTAGTCATGATCAATACCACAGGCATTAAAATTTTCGCAAGTGTCACTCACCTGAATTGGCAGTTACCAGCCTCGTCAACTGTATGAGCCCGCAGGATTGCAACATCGGCTTTGATGGCCATTTCCATACCGTATACCTTACCATCGAATATCCTTGTTTCACGTGGTTTTCCTGCTTCAAGAATGGTGGATTTGCCGGTCACTTCGTCTTTCGGTCCAAGGCGTACAGGAATGTCACCAGTCTGAAGAAGTGTGTCTGTGGAAGCGTCAGCAAAAAATTCCTCGGCTGCAATCAGGTTCACTCACTGATTCCGGTTGGAGTAAAGAAAGCAGGAATGCCAGCCCCTCCAGCTCTAATTCTCTCAGCAATTGTGCCTTGAGGGCAAAGCTCAATAGCAATCTCCCCAGAAAGGTACTTCTTCTCCAAAGACTTGTTTGTTCCCAAGAAAGATAGAATCAATCTCTCGATTTGTCCAGAAGCCACAAGGGGCGATAGACCTCCACCCCCACCAGCCCCGGCATTGTTTGAGACAGCTGTCAAGCCGTTGAGGTTGTCCCCCCTTCGTTCGATTGCTGCAATAATTGTTTCTATGATGCAGGTCAGAACTAGTGAATATATCAAAGACAGAAGAGGATCCCACCAGCAGTTCCACAGAGTCCAAATCCAGCACTCAAGATGGTTGATCCACTCTTCAAATCCGCAACTGCATCGTCTGCATTCTTATACACTTTCGATTGCCCCCTTACAACCTTTGGTGCCGCATCCCGCTTCGCACTTGTATTGGCTTTCTGTTCGAATCTTATCGCACTTGCATGTAATTGCCTCGTATTCTGTGCTCTAGGCGTGAAATGGGACCTGCAACGGGGGATAGAGAAAAGAGCATTGTGTCTTGTGCTAGCTAGACAAGCTGTAGATAAACGTCGTGATGCCATTGTATATGTGAACGAACAGAAAGAGAACATCAACAGGGGAGATGAGTATGAGAAAGAGAAAGAGGAATTTACGAAAGAAATAAATCGCAAGTCGCACATGACGATCTTGCTGAGCGGGATGAGCTTCGGATGTGCAGGCGGTTGAGGATCGGGCATTGTTTTACGAGCGAGTGGGTGTTTGCCTCGGAAAGTGTGGTAAGGCGGGAATAATATTAGCCGCCAGTTAAAAATCACATGACGTGCTGCCAAGGGAGGGACGAGGGATGCTCGGTGATACATTTTTTGCCGTTGTTACTGTAAGTTTCGCGATACATGTGAAATCAAGTCGACGGGCATCAAGAAATACAACAATGTAATCGTCTTGATATTCAAATTCAGTACTCCCGGTAACAATGGCGACTCAGCAGCCGTTCTGGTTGGGGTAAGTGTTTTCTAATTCTAGAAGTGTTTAGACACTGATATTTTTGCAGTGGTGCATCTGCGTCGATGGCAGCTTGCTTCAGTAGGTTTCATTCAGAACCTAGATTTGACAAAGACCTAACAATTCTACAGCTCATCCAATTGATCGGACAAAGTAGTATGTCAAGCCTGACTTTCCTCTTCTCCGAGGTAACTGACTGAAACCAGCTGTATGCAAGTCCTGTCTTCGAAGCAACCTATGTTTAAAGCTTTATACACCTTTGCAGTCAAAGATGGTAAGAGTATAGAATCCAGATAGGCTAAATTTGCTGACTTTGAAGGTGTACGATCATTATGGTCAGGTCTCTCGGCTTCAATACTCAGGCAAACCACATACTCTACAGCACGTTTTGCGTTATATGATGCACTTGCAAGGGAAATGCAGGAAAGAACTGGGGGAAAGCTTTCAACAACATACACGATAGCGTGTGCTGGGATCGCTGGAGGGCTTGCAGGAATGATAGGAAATCCTACGGAGGCATGATGCTACCGCATAAATCAAGAGGACTGCTAACATATTCAGGTCGTCTTGGTTCGAATGTGTGCGGATGGTGTGAAACCTACAGCACAGAGATATATGTATCCAAACGCTTTGAAGGGGCTGGTTCAGATCGCCAAGGAGGAAGGTATGGGAGCTTTCACTAAAGGATTAGGTCCTAATGTTGTGCGAAGTGTCTTGATGAGTATGTCTCCAAGTCTTCTCGCGTATCATAGGCTAACATTTCGAAGATGTTTCGCAGATCGCAGTGTACGGATAGTCCATGTTTCTTCAGTACTCGTTCCTCTCTAACTTGCTGCTAGGTACACAGCAGCTAAACGAAGAATCCTTTCAAACAATACACTTAGTCTGTCAGATGGTGTACCAGTACACATATTGTCGTCTTTAGCGGCTGGTACTGTCGCAACTACAGTTTGCGCGCCAGCTGATGTACTGAAAAGTAGACTGCAAAGTGCTACTTCCGCCAGTGGACACTCGCCGGTAAGTGAACGAACTTAAAATATCCACACAAACATATGTTGATGTCAACGTAGGGGCTCGTGATGATTCTCAGAGAGGGCTTGAAGAGTGAAGGACCGGGATTTCTGATGAAAGGATGGACACCGGCTTGGCTCAGACTAGCGTATGCTACAACAGTCCTCCATGAGACATTTAACTAACCTTTGATAGGCCAAACACAGTATTAATGTTCCTATTCATGGAGCAATTGCAACGTCTTGTTGCCACTCGAAAAACTTTGTAAACTCCGCTTTGACAATACAAAGTAGGATCATGTGGATTTGAGGGTTCTAGGGAGTACGTCCACCATGATGTGATGAATTAAGACAATGGCTTTTGTCTACGAGTAAGGAAATATTATTTGCCATGAATCAATAAAACAAAAGATCATGATTTGCTGTCCGACTCGTAGTGTAAACACATGTGCTCAAAACGCGATTTTGAATGATAAAGAATGAATGGGAAGAAATCATGAAGAGCTCTTAAATCTCTGCCTTTGCCTTCTATCAAATTATTTAAAAGATGTAAACATAAATTGTGATCATGAAGGACGATAAAGTCGGAGCAAAAGCATCCTTGGGTTCCATTGGGATGGTAGGGCCACGCAATATGTGAAACCACGTGATGTGGACGCTTTCTCAAACTTCGGACTCAGCACCCGTCTGCTCCTTTCAATCACAAGATGACTATTTGAAAGTGTGAATCTGGCGACAGGAAGAGTGCGTGCAGGATATACCATGCTCTTATGGGCATAATGTTGGCAAGATTAATGAATTGCCCTGAAGTTTCTTCAAATCATGGAATTCCGATCACCATCAAGCTCAACCGCCGGAGACAAAGCCGAGAGTCCTGGCACGAGCAATATCAAACAAGCTGCGTGCTTGAATTGTAGAAGAAGCAAGACTCGTTGTCTACGGAACCGGGATGATCTCAGGTGTAGGAAATGCACACAGGCTGATTATGAATGCGTGATACCTGATTATCGTGTAGGGAGGAAAAAAGGCATCAAGAAGTAAGTCGGATGGCATCTCCGCAGAATACATAATAATCGTAACAGCAAGCGCGATGGTTTAGAAAAGGCCGTGTATCGAATTGAGCAAGCCATCAAGAGATCTAAGAATCAGGGGGGCAATTCAGAGGTTGATCAAAACGCGTTGCATCTTGAATCCTTGCTGAACGATGCTCAAGCTCTTCTGCCTCGGCAAGAACCAAATATGATGGATGGGACATTTGACAGAAGCCAAGATGTCCAGCGCCCCCAAAATCATCATGACCGTCCTGCATCATACAATGAGAATCATGTGGATCAGACAGAGGATGATCATTTTGCTGTCGATGATGCTGAAAATCCTCTGCAGTTACTTGCACGGGCTTCGGATATTTCAGGTGCAGCACCTTTGGTGCACTCACGTTCCTATTCTATGCCTCGTCAGACAGACTCAAGTCCAAATCAAGATCTTCAGAGATTCTTTGGTGCTTTTCGGCCCAGTCTAGATGTTGGAGATGACATTGATCCCGTCGAACTCGGTTTAGTGACAGAAGACGAGGCTTCTGTACTCTTCACTTTGTAAGGCAACCTTACACCTTATGACTATACTAAACTTTGCTGATTTAGATGTATAGCTTCTATGACCACTTGGCACACACAAGATGGGGCTTGGATCCGGTCCTGCATACACCTCAATTTGTGAGAAAGCAGTCAGCTTTCCTGTTTACATCAATAATGGCAGCGTCGGCATTGTTCATGCCAAGTGCTGCAGCAGTATCAAAGAGACTTTCGTCTCATTGCAGGCTTCTTGCTCAGAAAGTACTAGCTAACAGGAACCGTTCGCCAGAGATTGTGCTTGCTTTTATGGTTAACATACCCTGGATGGCACCAGGGAAACACTGGTCAGACGATGAGACATGCTCTTACATGTCTGCCGCACTGACTATTGCTTTGGATATCTCTCTTGACAAATTAATTGTGCCTTCGTCCAGTACTTCTTTAGCTAGTATTCATGAGGACAGGGAACCATCGGACTACATTACAGCAAGGAAAGCATTAGATATTGACGGATTTCGGGATATTGCTCCTGGCTCGGATGTTGGGAAAAGAATTCTTCGACGACGTGAACGAATCTGGCTGGCTTTGTTCGTTCTTGACAGAGGGTAAGCATAAATCGGCGCAAATATGAGCGCGCTAACAATTTCAACAGAGTATGTCTAGCAAGAGGGCGAAGCTTTACTGTACCTCTCACCCCAATTATTGAGCACTGCGATCATTGGCATCAATCTTCACTTGCAGATGTATGGGATGGATCTCTGGTTTCATCGACGGTTTTGAGGAGGGAACTCGTAAGCCATTGATATCTATTTTGACACTCAGCCACTAATATGAGGATCAGGTAAATTTAATCTCGAATGTTAAGAGAACCTGCGACACTAATCGTGCGAATGCCATCAGTGGACCTTCAGTTGCTCAAAAGTATGTTTCTTGTATATGGTGGAGATGTTGTATGTTGATATATTCTAGTATCCAGGATATGATTGACGGATTTTTTAATCACTGGTATTCTACTTGGGCCTTCGCAATCGGGGGAATGAAAGATAGCTCTATCCCTCCTTATGTTGAAATCCTGGTTACTCATGGTAAGTGACTTTCAAGTGCAAAAAATTTCAATGCTTGCGTGTAAGCATAAAAATAAATGATTTTTATTCCTTTCCAATATTCTATTTGTTTTAAATTTTACAGAAGAGTATTGCTGACTCCATAATCTGGCACACAGGCAGATTATCGATATACAGCAGTGTCATAAACCACCCTACAGCCCCAGTCGAGGTCAAACGATTCTTCCGAGCTGCTGGATTATCGTCATCATTAAATGTGATGCGAGCCGCCGTACAGGGTGAAAGTCGACTAAAATCAATGCCAAATAACACTTCGATCATGATTTCATTCGCAGCCTGCTTTGCGTTCTACCTGAGCACTCTTGGCTCAACCGGTAATATGAGCCTTGCTCCCAGTATTCGGGTTTTGATTGAAGAGTCCGCGGATGTCCTACAAAGGATAGGCTCAGATCCGCCTCATCGAAATGGTGTTTCGGCGCTGTATGGAAGACACCTCCGTGAAGTGGTTGGAGCTTCACTTCGACGACCAGAGATCAATAACATGCAGCCACAATCTCATCCGTACCAGCTTTCCCAAACCACGCCAATGCAGAATCAGCTTTCTCAGTATCCAAACGGTGGGCCAAGTCTTGCTCCAATCCAGATGGCAGAACTTCTACAATTCTCTGCTATGTCTGATGATCAGATTAATGAGGCGATCAACAATGCTGGACCAGAATTGCAAACTTTCCTGCCAGATTTTCAGATGGACGAGAAAACTGGACTGGATTGGCTAGATTGGTTTAATCTCGACCATAATGCTATGAGTGCTTCTGGATTATAAAAGTACTTAGATCTCTTTCAGTATAGTCTACGCACCTTTCTATCATATGAAACATCAATGGAGCCGAGACTTTGTACATAGTACATATCAAGGGATCTCCAGGATTGGTGCTTATTGTGTCCATCGAAATAGCCGCAACTGAATCCTGGAAAAAAAGATTGCATCTTCGAATATGATGAGCAAACTTACCAGCTTGATGATATTGAAATCAAAACTCCAGAGTCTTAATCACCTAGACCCAAAGACTTCGAACTGGCTCGGTCTCAAGGCCATATCAACCAAACCGTCAAACAAATGAACCAGCGCCATGGATAATTGAAGCAAAATAGGATCAGGAGCTGAATGTGAAACTTTGATGATTAGGAACAAGCTAGTGGAAAATGAATGCTGGCTAAGTTAACATACGAATGCCGAGTAATTGCTTCAAGGAACCTCGAAAATACTGGCACCTGTGGGACCTGAAAGATTGGTTATTTTCACTACAATCACCTGAATGATGTTTGATTAATTTGGGATTTTGGTGCAGGATGTTCATAATCTTCGTAAACATCGCTTAATGATCGATGAGTCGGCAATATGTTTCATCAAGATCGTTGGATGCGAAGTCCCTAAAACCTTTAAATGAAAAAAATTGAATAGATTATTATATACAATTATGAATAATTGACTAATACTTAGAATTAAAGAGTGGATTTCAGTTGATTTCATTTCAAAACGTTGTATATCTTGTCTACATTCGAATTTTCGGATATTCGGTTTCGGGCATCACGAGATTTTCCGAACTGATTGCGAATTCCGGCGCTGTGATTGGCTCATGGAATGATGACCTAAACGATTTGAAGCTAGTATTGCTATTCCCGAGGTCAATTGACATCAACGACGGCAACAAGAATACTTCCAATTGTGGCGCCAGCGACGTCTATTCTCCATATCGACCTTACTCAATCAAAGAATTGAGCATAGATTGAAGACGAGCCGATACTCACGTTCAAAAATCCCCTACGAAATCTGCGATTTCCTAGACCTACCACCCAACACAAACAATCTCTACTCCACCACGATGTCTGCCATTCGAAGCACCACCCGCCTGTTCACGGCAGCTCGCCCAGCATTGAGATCCTCTGTTCGTGGATTTGCATCAGTGTCTAGTCCTGCGCCTGCGGAGCCAGAGGCCAAGACCAAGACTTTCCACATCTATCGCTGGAATCCTGATGAGCCCACCACAAAGCCTCGCATGCAGTCATACACTTTGGACTTGAACAAGACGGGGCCTATGATGCTGGATGCATTGATTAGGATTAAGAATGAGGTTGATCCTACTCTTACATTCAGGCGAAGCTGCAGAGAGGGCATTTGTGGAAGTTGTGCTATGAACATCGATGGTGTAAATACCTTGGCTTGTTTGTGTATGTTTGCCCAGGGTTCTGCATATGATTTATCATGGAGTTTCAAGCAAAACATATGCTGACATTTTTGAATAGGCCGCATCCCTACCGATACAAAGCAAGAGACCAAGATTTACCCACTTCCCCACACATACGTTGTAAAGGACATCGTACCTGATCTTACCCAATTTTACAAGCAATACAAGTCGATCAAGCCATACCTCCAGAACTCATCACCTGCACCAAATGGAAAGGAATATCTACAATCGAAGGAGGAGCGCAAGAAGTTGGATGGTCTCTATGAATGCATTCTCTGCGCCTGTTGCTCAACATCCTGCCCCTCATACTGGTGGAACTCGGAGGAGTACCTTGGACCTGCTGTCCTGATGCAGAGCTACAGATGGCTTGCGGATTCACGAGACTCGAAGAAGGAGGAGCGCAAGGCTGCATTGGACAACAGCATGAGTTTGTACCGATGCCACACCATTTTGAACTGCTCGAGGACATGTCCTAAGGGATTGAACCCTGGATTGGCAATTGCAGAGATCAAGAAGGAGATGGCTTTTTAAGACGCTGTATTGAGAGGTGGAGAGGGCATTGGATGTTGAGCGTTGATGGCGAGAGTGCTGGGAGCACAAAGAGAGGCTTTGTATTGTGATCGGATTTGGCGCATCGTTTTTTGCGACAGCTTGCATTATGGGCTGATTCTGCGGCCGTGTAGTTGTAAATACACGTTTATCAGAACATCAAAATTGGAAGTCTATCTATGTCCCCTTGCTCGGTAATTCTGCGATTGGTTTCATTATTTGATTTAGACTCGAGCCACCTTCATGCTGACAGTTGCTCTGCTTTCAATGGTCGTAATAAGTTACAAATCAGCGTTTCACCACCTACCTTCCACAGATGCACTGTAGTAAGTTTAACATCCTACAGTCAGGATAATACATTCTTCGCAGCGTGGTTGCGCTGCAATCCTGAGTTAGAGGGAGGGCAGAAGCCATATCAACAGCTTGTGCCATCGAGATTGAAGGTCAATTACATGCCTAAGTTCATTTGAACAGCCCCCCTATTGAAAAGAGCGAGATCTTACTATGACACACAGTTGTGGTCTGCGGAAATCCATTCCTCGATTTTGCTTTCTCGTTTATCTCTGCCATAGCTATATGCTAGCTTGGTAGAATTACTCAAAGTCTATGCATCTTAGGGTTTAGGTAATTGTTTCTTGATAGTGGTTGTTTGTTGTGAAAGTGGCGCTGTGAGAAGTTTTGAGGCTTGTTCAGGTGTTCCGACTTATCTAAATATTCGGTCTCTCATGTGTTTCCTATTGATGAGCGATGCACAAGAAAGAACAAGTATTAGATCTTGGTGTGTTAGACAAAGTGTTCATACATCTCTCTTCACTATTTTATTTTCTGTTATTCCTTTCCGGCGCCTATCGTCCTCCTTGCCCTTCCTTCCTTCCCCCCTCTCTCTTGGAAGCATATCACCCTGTCAAATGTGTCACTGGACATCTTACTTCGGAGCAGCGGTGTGCTCTTGGTATGGCCTTGACGTTGCTGAGCGAAACGGCCTGGGTATATGTCTGTGTTGTATATCACGATTGATTGACCCACTCTATGAATTCTGTTTGCACATGGCCCTCCAAGTAATCCATATTGTTTCTCCGTTATTTGCTTTTGGGATTTCAATAGCGCCCAATGGGGCTCATATTTCAGTTGGCCTGCTGAGGGGTCAAGTTCCACGACTCAGCCGCATGGGCTACCAACACCTCAACACTGAAGCATTATGAGCTGATAACTGCCTATTCTTCCTAATTCTGAAAAATTCAAATTGCATACCTCTTATTTTGCACCATTTGTTCAATTACACGGCGCAAGAAACACCGTGCTGCGAGCTTATCCTTTATTTCCACGATCTTGTAACAGTACAGACGAAGAGCCTCAGCTTGGGCAAGGCTTCATATTTTGGCCCTAGTATCAGCATTTTAAAACCTTTCGAGAAGGCAACCGAGAGTAACAGACGACGAAGTAAAACTTCAGCCAAGAGTTCTTTGTTTCTCATTGCCAATATGGCGGATATACTCGGTGGTATCTCAGCAGCATCCTCACTTGCGGGGCGAGCCATCGCAGTCATTGATACGCTATGTGAAGTGCATAGTAATTACAAGAATCCCGATTTTACAACTCAACAGGTCCAGCAGCTAAGAAATGTGAGTGGTTGTCGATCTAGTTGGTGACCAAACTACATACTTACGAGACATTTCCTAGCTTGCAAATTTGCTCCTTCAAATTGAGCAGTCACATGGATCCTCCTCGGAACTGCTTGTGGAGATTTTGGGAGCATGCTTACAATCTGTAGAGGCGATGAAATTAAGGTTGGACGACATTCTAATTGACAAGAGCGATGGGAGACGAACCAGACTGTGGAAATCCATGAAATGGGTCAAGCGAAAGACAGAAGTCAATGATTTGTTTCGCGATATTGAGCAGCAGAAAGTAGCACTGAGCCTTGCCATGTCAAATGAACATAAGTAATTCACTTCATAGGTACATAAAATAGCAAACACTAATTTTCTAGATTGCAGGGAGATGCCCATACTTCGCTTCTGAAGAAGGTCGACCAGAGACATAGATCACAAGGGAATTACCATACCGCCCTGCTAAAAACGATCGACAACAATACCCGGAACATACGGAACGTCCAATCTTTACCAGGCAAATTCTATTCGGTGCCATCCAGGGGCGTTCGAAACTTCATCGGCCGTGCAGCTATACTTAAAGATATAGAAGCAAGCTTCTTTGGTCAATATAAAAACGCAATCGGACCTCATGTTGTTGTCATCCGAGGCCTTGGTGGCCAAGGAAAGACGCAAATCGCACTCGAGTATTGCAGACGAGCAAAGGAGAGCTTTCGTGGAATTTTCTGGATGAACGCAAACTCGGAGGCTTCGGTCAAGCAAAGCTTCCAAGGTATTGCGGATGATATCAAAAGTCCGGGAGAAGAAGTTCCTCAGGACGCTGCGAATTTCGTCTGTAAGAAACTCAGCCTCTGGAGGGAAGAATGGCTGCTTGTTTTCGATAACTATGATGATGTGGAAAGTTTCAGCAATATTCAAGATTTCATGCCTGAGAATGACAAAGGCTGCATTCTTGTGACGAGCAGAAGTCCCGAGGCTGAAAATCTAACAAGCAGACAATGTGCTTTTGTGCTGGAAGGACTGCCTGAAGAGCAAGCACTGGAACTACTCAAAAGCACCAGTAGGATCGTGTCATTCGACTCTGAGATTGACCATGCAAGGACCATAGTCACTCAGCTTGCATACCATCCGCTCGCCATTACTCAAGCTGCTTCATACATTAGACAACAGAAATTACGCCTGCCCCAGTTTCTCGAACACTACAAAGATAAGAAGAAGATATTAGGGTATACCCCCTCCCTAACGATGTATAGAAAGACGCTCAACAATGATAATACGAGAGAAACTGCCATGAATGTCTTCACTACTTGGGAGTTGTCTTTCCAACAACTTCTTCGGGGCCCGGACGGCATTGCAAAAGGAGAACTCCTATCACTGTTTGCATTCTTTGACAATAAGAATATTTCGGAGGAGCTTTTTAAAGTATACTGTGAAGTAGTACCTTGGAGGAGGCGACTTTTGCCTGACCATAAAAACTCTGAAATTATCTGTAGCCACCCTTGGCCAGTTACCTGTCTAGAAATATGTGAGCACATCTTTACAATAATCTATTAAGCCTGAGTTTATTTCTCAAATCATGTTCAAGTTGGGTAGAATAACGTACTCTGGGGTGCCTACGAGTACCGTAATTATTAGTAAGATTACTGTCAATTTATACTAACGATAGTCTAAGGTTTGGGAAATGGTAGCAACAATGGAACATTGAAATCCAAAAGTAAAAGTTGGAGCACTCGTCGCTACACAAGTTTTATTGAAGAGTTCGCTCGTAAGTCTTTGGTACAGTCTTGGTCGCCTAGTGGACAAGAAGATGAGTTTTCACATTTAACTATACATCCGCTTGTGAGAGATTGGATCCGCCTCAGACTTGATAGCGAGAAATCCATATTTTATGCTTTGCTGTAAGTGATTTTTGCCAACTCCTTCTAAACGACTCTGAACGACACAATTGTTAGAGTCTACACGCACGGTGATTGCTATTTTGTATCAGAGCTAACTAGTACAGAGCTACGAAGATATTATCTGCTTTCCTTAACGCAAGGTGGGATGAAGCTGAAGAGCGTTTCAAAATCACGCTACCGACTCAGCAAATCATTCTTTCACATGTGGAAGTTTATGAACAGAATAGAAAACTACTCGAAGCTAGGACCACTACAACGAAGCGCCAAGAAAGACTTGATGATTCGGACTACTGGATCTGGTATTTATTGAATAAGGTTGGCCGCTATGACCAAGCTGAAAAGGTAGCTTTAAGAGCTTACCAAGGAACACTGCAGCATCTTGGCCCAGAGCACAAAGACACAATTGTTACTGCTTCAATCCTAGCTTTCGAGTGTCAAAAAACAGGTAAACTTGACAAAAGTGAAGAATTGAGTCGTGTAGCGTTGAATACTAGGAGAATCATCCACGGATCTAATGACATTGCCACACTAAGATCGCAGAGGCGGCTGGCCGAACTTCTGCAACTTAGGGGAGATAATGTAGAAGCCGAATATGTGATACGCGATTGTCTCCAGAGGCTAGAGAAAGTGGCTGAACCTGACGATGATGAAGTGCTGAGATCGAATTCCACACTTGCTAATTTATTGATGGAGAAAGAGAATTACGTTGAGGCAGAAATCATGTTTCGGCGTGTATTGGAGTGCAGAGAGAGGGTTTTGGGGGCCAATCATGTGGAAACTCTCCAGGCAGTCGGGCGTCTTGGCACCATCTACCAAAAACAAGGACAATTTGCTCTCGCAGAAGAGATGCTGCACCGGAACTTACAAGGGTCTGAGGAACTTTTTGGGAAGGAACATCCTGAAACTCTGACATCTGTGCACAATCTCGCAATGTTGTTCCAGAAAATGGGTAAGCTAGTTAGGGCGGAGGAAATGATGAGGCGAGCTGTAGAAGGAAAGGAAAGAGTGCTTGGAAGTGAGAGTTTGGACACATGCGCTAGTGTTGGCTGCCTAGCCACGATTGTTTACAAGCAAGGAAGGCACGGAGAAGCGGAGCAGCTTTATCGGCGATCACTGCCTGGCTTGGCGAGGATGCTTGGGCCTAAGCATGGGAGGGTTATCAATTCTGCCAAATGCTATAGAGATTTAATGAAAGATATGGGGAAGAAGGAGGAGGGTATTGCTTGGCTTGCAGAGCTGGACATACATCTGGAGACGAGGAAGAGGAGTTAGTAGATCAGGAATCGACGTCACATTGCGAGATCAGGGAGTCCAGACAAGAAGAAGCTAGCGATACAACCACACCAAGCGCACTCTCACGATCTACAACCTCTGTCAGTGACCCACCGCCTCTCCAGACACTAGGAGAAGAAGCAGAACATGACGATCTCTACTCAGCCTAAGATAGTCCGTGATGTCAACTGCGTTCGAGCTGGCAGCATCAGAACGGGTGTTTCGCCACTTTTCGAATTTGCATTTGGACGAGAACGAAGGCGATCATGAGGAAGGAGGGCAGAACTCAGGCAGGATGATTGGATTTGTGTCGACTGGGACTGGTTGTCCAAGTGTTGGAAGATGGGCTGTTGTGTTTTCAATTTCAAATTGTTGATATAAACGAAGGGGGTGATTTAAGCGAGGCATGGGATGGAGTTTGCGTGAGGGTGTGCGAACTTACTTGGCTTGTTCATGTTTCTTTTTGAGTTAAGTTATTAGTGGTGTGTAAATAATGTGTTTCTGAGTTCTATATTTCTATGTCACAGTGATATTATAAATGAGGATTTATGAAATCTTTCAAATTTCATTTCTCGCTTAATCTGAACATTCAACCAGAACCACATCCACACTCCTCACTTCAACCTACACCCTCAACGGCAGGACATGCTGCATCTTAACCTCCCTCCGACAAAGTGGACACTCCGCCTTCTCTTTCACCCAGTCCCCAATACACTCCCAGCAGAACACATGTCCACAACTGACCGCACTCGGATCCTTCAGTTCCTCCAAGCAAAGCGTACATTTCCTGTTCTGGCCCTTGATGAACGACATCGTAGTGTGATCCTGCAAATCATATCGGGGCGCTGCTAACAGAGGCGTGTGTGTCTTCCTGCTGATGGTTTTGTGCGATGAGGAAGATGAAGTCGAAGATTCGAAAAGCAGCTCGTTGTGGGAGCTTGAGTGCGGTGCATCGAGGGAGAGCTCGATACCGTTATTCAATATTGCAGAGCCGCCTTGGAGTTGCTCTGAATTTGCTATTGTGGGGGTTTGCATCGTGTTGTGCAAGTGTAACCATGTCTGTACACTCATTTGTAACACTAACAACACACCAAGTACTTCGTACCCCACACGCGCTTCCGAGGGCGCGATCCTCTTCGTGAAGATATATCGAAGTCCCCATATCCTTTTGGAAAGCTGGTAATAAGCTCCGGAGAAGTAGAAGATAGTCAGGGTGAGAGCATGGATTGGTGATGGCGAAGTGATGGTGGACAGGTGAGTGAGGAGGTATGATTGGAATTTGTAACTCGTGGACCCTTCTTGTTTGTTTCGAGCCAATCGCCGTGTATTTGCTTCTAGCTTATTTCGTATCCGTGCTCTGAAGCCAGGTAGGATCTTCGTGAGCGAATATGGGAGCAGGATGCTAGTGAGGATATATCCTGCTCGTCGGCTTATAGCAGGAAGCTTGAGGGTATCATCTTCGATCTGAATGATGTCGCAGTACTCCTCTCCCAATGTACGGTTTCCAATGAATGTCGTAAGCCCAAGATACAGCAGCTCCGAAAATGTGCGAGCTTCTGAGGTATATGTATGTAGGAACCTCGCGCCATATAGACGACGAAGGAGGTTTGAGAGGTGGTTGAGCAGAATACCCTCAAAATAGGAGTCCTTCTGGTTTGCGCGGATGATATCCGGAGCTGCAGCGAACGGATAGTTGAACGAAGGGGTCTTCATGACCTTTTCCGAGATGTGATCTGCCATTATGAAGCGATTCGCAGAATTGCCTTCTCTACAACTTCTCACGCTCGAGACACGACGTTCAGATTGACCTCGGCTCGGCTCAGCTCCCTTTCTTAGCGTCTTTCAGCCTTGTGTCAAAGTGTGGCTGTTGACGCCACTTGGCAACCTCAACTGTGGCGTTAATATTCTTTGCGACAAATACGTAACCCTTTTTACGCTTCTGTCCTCAAGCACACGACCACCAATTGCAGTTTTTAAATCTCGCTGCCGTCAGTGTAGCTGCTCCGTGGAACTTCTTTCTCCTTCAATGCGGCGTTTCGATACACGGTAGCAATGGATGGTGACCCGGCCGTGGAGCCTGATCTCGATTCCTTTAGCCTAACCCTTCCTTTACCTTATAGAGTTGCGCTGGTTGTTGTATTGGGTATTTCTTCCTCGCAGATTATGGATCGGTTTGCATAGACTGATCTTATACAGGCGTTTGGGCATGGGGAGCAAATCTGCATTATCTCTCTCTTGTTAAAATCGTCAGTTCTCAAAACCCCCCTTACAACCCACTAGCTAACAACCTACCCAGGACGTCCCCTCCCTTCTCCAATATCCCTCCCGACCATCTCCTCGAACCGATCCCCCTCACCATCTCTCGACCTACCGTCTCGCGACTCTCCTCAGCATTCCACTCACCCTCTCACTACTCCTCTTCTGGGCCTTTTCGCACCGCAATCCAACCCTCGTGATATTCTACGACTTCCTACCAATATCCTACCTCTGTCTCCTGCTAGGGATATTCTTCCTCCCCCTCCGTCGCTTCTCTTCCGATGGACGAACTCGCTTTCTCACAACCCTCAAACGGGTCTCGATAGGCGGGCTAGCGCAAACAGGACAGGGAAAGTTCGGAGACATCCTGCTTGCTGATGTGTTGACATCGTACGCCAAGATCATCGCAGATCTGTTCGTAGCACTATGCATGTTCTTCCAAAGCGAGGGATCTGCCACCAAGCGTCCAGACCGCGCATGTGGAGGGCAATACCTAGTGCCGATCATAATCGCCATACCGTCCCTGATCCGCTTCAGACAGTGCATGATCGAGTACCTTCGAGTGCGTGCCTCGAACCGTCGAGCAGGAGGCATAGGTAGCCAAGGCTGGGGCGGCCAGCATCTCGCTAACGCGCTCAAATATGCCAGCGCATTTCCCGTCATCGTGTTCTCCGCGTTGCAGCGGAATCTAAGCATGAATCACGCCCAAATAGGCCTTACGGAAACGAATCTCTACCGCGCCTGGCTGGCAGCCGTATTCATAAACTCTTTCTATAGCTTCTACTGGGATGTCACCAAAGATTGGGACCTAACCCTTTTCTCCTCTTTCTCCTTCAATCGAGACCCCAAACCCGCGCCCCTCTCCCTTTCTCCAGCTGCCCAAATCCCCTTTGGCTTGCGCCAGCGCCTGTACTTTCCGTCCAAGGAACTCTACTACTTCGCAATCATCACTGATCTGCTGCTGCGATGCACGTGGTCCCTCAAGCTATCGCCGCATCTCGACCATTTCGCGGATTTTGAGTCCGGTATCTTCCTCATGGAGTTTTTGGAGGTCGGGAGAAGGTGGATGTGGATCTTTTTTCGCGTTGAGACGGAGTGGGTTCGTAGTACCATGGGTGCTGGGCTAGGTGGACCAGGCGCGGATGATGTTTTGCTTGGGGATTATGATTATGGGAGCAAGAGTGATGATAGCGATTAAGGTTGAGGCTTAACCTGTACTGGGCCAGGAGGAAAGGGGGATATGTGTATGAATACGTCATTGTTGATGGATGGATGGATCGGATATGATAGACGGCACGGGGCGTTTCTCTTGCTTGAGTTTTAAGGGTTGTAAAGTAGCGGAAAGGTATCTATCTATCTGAATGAGAATTTTACAGCATCAGATACATGGATTTAGAGAAAAATAAATCCAGATTGTTGAAAATTCATTCACACGAGGTATAATACGCTTCATATGCAGCATATGATTAACAGTAGGGAAAAATAAGCATTTCTGGTATTCATCTGCTATTGTTGGGAGAAAAATGATCTGTAAAGTATCATTCAATTCAAGATAGTAGTGTATGGTGCAGTTGATTGGCATAGGGAATATTTACAAGGATCATATGATTTTCTGCTTTAAGGTAGTGTCTAGTGCTGCTGCTGCTGCTGCTGCTGTATGTTTAGACCTAAGATATATCTTTCTTTATATAGTTCTGCTTGATTTCTAGTTCTAACTCCAATCCTAAATTCCAATGCTAATCTCAATGCCTGGTTCTAAAGCGGAAATTCTAGCCAACAAAAAGGCATCGAGGTGAAGCTATATGCGTAGATACAGATACAAAGTAGCGACCAACAGCTAAGGTAGTATCCAATAAGTCAAGCTGATATATGAAAAGACAGTATAGTATTGGATGAGAATGCAACGACGCGATAGGAGGACGACTGGGATAACTGTAGGATATAGGGACCTGGAGAACAAGGTGACTTGAGATGTTCAGTGTGGGTGATGTGAGATTATGATCATGCTATCCTTTCTCACCCTTTGATATAGGTACTTTCTAACTTCATTCCATTTCGATCGATCCATCTATTTGACATCTTAGCCAAATCCAATCCATTCCATGCCAACCCATAACAACCGCTTCCAAACCAACCACCAAAAATCACCACCAACACCAATTCCCAAGTGTGTATACATACCCTCACTCCCACTTCCACTCCCATTTCCCATCTCACCCTAAAAACCTACCCATAGCCACAGCCCAGGAAATCGAATCAACTCATATTTTCAACACGAATATGAAAAGGAAAAGAAAGGAAAGAAAATCGGAAAATCGGTCGATTGATCCATCGAAATGAATATCGATATCGAATCTTCATCGGCGTCTTCACGCGGACGGCTTCTCAATCTAGTGGATATCGTGTTGGATCGTATCGTATTGTATCGTACTGTGTTGGGGACGAGAACGAGAACGGAAATCTTTCTGGATGCAAAAGGGGAACGGTAGGAGAGGAGGGTAGGTAGGTAGGCAGGAGAGGAGAGGAAAGAAGAGGGAGGACGACGGAATAGAAAGAAGATTCACTCTGCTCTACTCTGCTTGATTCAACTCGACCCGACTCGGATTTATCATCAGAGGAGCTCAATTTCGGATACGATGAGGGAGAAGAGGAGGGGAAGGCAGTTTTTCTGGCTGTTTACTTAGGTTTAGCTTGGTCTGGTCTTGGGATTGAGCTTCAGCCATCTTTTTGCCTTTATTTACGCACACGTATTAATATCAACTCAATTCGACAATGAGTAGCATATGTAAGATTATCGTAAGATAGGTATATAGGTTGGTAGATAGGTATGTTAGATACAAATCGACCCTATCTCTCTCCCTCTTTCAAGAGATCAGATCAGATCAAGCTAGTCATCGTCTTCACGGTCTCTATCACCCTTGCCAGGACCGTCCTTACGGATGGGGATCTTAATGCCCTGCGTGGCGAAGCACCTGCTCAAATCCGTGCTCTCGACCACACCGGGGAACTTCTTGGCCGAAAACACAATGAAGGGCTCCGAGAAGCACTGTGCTAGGACCTTGGCCTTGCCTGTGTTGAGGTGCGTCAGGGATACGATGGTCCCGGTGGGGGTTTGTTGGGGCTCGGGGTCGGGTTGCATGCTAGTCTTGCTTAGGTCCGCAACGGAGAAATGGAGTCTGTGGTAAGTTTAGATAGATTGTACTTAGTGGTAGATATTTAAGGGGATACATACCGGAAAATGCCTTCTGTGCGTACAGACAAGTCTTGAAAGACAAACCAAATTCCGATTCGATCATCGCAGTCGGTTAACCTGGCTGCTGCTACGGCAGACATACCAATGAGATTTCTAGTGAACATGCCTCCTGGCGATGTCTTTTGCTCTGGCATATGACGCTCTTGGTCTGCACGGGCAAATGGAGGGTAAGGTGGTGGTGGATTCATGTAATCACTATTTGGAGTGTGAGGATGTGCTCCTGATGGACCAAAACCCGAGTTTTGTGGGTGGTGATATCCGTTTTGGTGCCCTCCATTTGGGTATGGAGCTGGCTGTTGGTAAGGAGATGGACCACCTGGTCCATATTGTGGTGCTGGTCCAGGACCGGGTCCATATACGGGACTATATTGAGGAGGTGCATGTCCATACTGTGGTGAAGGTTGACCTGAATAAGGGTTTCCATTTCCATTTGTGTTGCTGGGAACAGGGACATATTGGCCTGCATTTTGAGATACAGGTAGAGTTGTTGGGGAAGTATGTGGCGAGGACGAAGAATGATTAACAAGGTTCACTTCTCTATTTCCGTGCTCATCAAATATATCAACAGTGCAAATCAGTAAGGCGTAGTCAATCTCACTAGTAGTTCGTTAGGCATGCTTCAATACAACAGAATGCAATCTTACTTGACATCAATCTCCTTGCCGGTTGCAATATCAGTAATAACGAGTTTGACGCACGGTGGAGGGGTAATCGGACGTCGATCCTTCTGAAATTTTAGTAGGAAAACTGAAGAGGGTGAACGCAACCCCCCAATGATCATACCTTGTCACCAAAACCACACATACGTGCGCGTTGCGGTTGTTGAAAAACCATCAGCCTAAGAAGTTACATTAGCACATGCTATTGGGGTTCAAGCAAAACACACTCGGGTAGCACGACTCACTCATATCTCCGACCATCTTTCTCTCGAATGAGGGACTTTGGAGGTGGCGGTGCTGGCTGCTGTCCAGCTACTAAAGATCGATCTCCCCGACTAGATATGCTCTCAGGTACAGCAGCTCTCTGTGCGGCGTATGGATTAGTCGTTGGATCAGAATGTTGTTGAGATGCCATAGGAGATGGACTAGGAATTGGCATCCGAGGATGATGTGGTGGGGACATATGCGACTGGTGTGCAGGTGGCATTTGCTGCTGCTGATAATGTTGGTTGGGTAGCGGCGGTGGATATGAATGAGAATTTTGCTGCCGTTGATTGGATGCATAGGGATGCGCTGGTGGAGGAGGAGGCGGTGGTTGTTGATAGTTCGAGCGAAATAGTCCTTGTCCATGAGGAGCTTGAGACATCATGGGAGGAGGGGGAGGTCCAGTGACACCGCGATATGCACCCCCCTCATGTGGTGAGGAATAAGGATAACTCATTGCGATGTTGGAATGTCTGTTGATCTTTTGCTCAGTCAAGGCGAACAGACTGGTGGGAAACCGTATCGAGGCTGGTAGAGATAATTTTGTAGTAGCATGAGCTGAGGTGGGGTGAAGCTGAACCGGAAGTCGAGTCCCAGTGAATACAGTCGCAAGAATAAAAACGAGGACGAAAAAAGCTGGCCTTCTTTGATATCTAGTCTATGTATCGAAATTGCGGGTCCTAAAGCACTGAGGGCGTGATGTTGATATACTGGTACGTGGATTTTATAGTGGTTGAAATCAATATATCGGCAACGATAATGGAAAGCCGAGTGACTTGGGTGTCTATGGAGCTAGTGTCTTTTTAGCTCCCCAGGCGCATTACCTAAGAAAGCCGTAGCTTTAAACTTGGGGTGCCGTGAAAGCTCCCACACATGCACCGTTGCGATCTAGGTATGTACGTCGATAATAAAGCTCCGAGATGGTGATGAATGTTGTGAACCTTTGGGATGGTGTTGATGCGATCGATCCGTTCACAGTTCAGTTGAACTGATAGATAGAGATGGTTTGGCTCACGCACGAAAGGTGACCTTTCTTGCTCGCTCGAATAATACAATAGTCGTATATAATATGAACACGCGTATATTGTTACTGTCTGTGGCAGGGCCAATCGAGAAGAGGTAGGTCGAGAGGGGGGTGATGTGATGCGATGAAAGAAGGGATGGAAAAAAAGTTCGTGCTGAACTTTGGCGGAAAGGCACTTCAGTCAATGGCAGTGACAGCCGCGGCGATCTCCCGCCCTCTCTGATGGACGACCTGATCGAAATACACAAAGTGTGGAGCTTGGGCTTAAGCTCGACGTCGTACAATCTCGAATATCGACTTGAACACAAGCGGTCGGCGTATTTTGTACAGATATAAAGCTCCGAGAATCAGGGGGAAGAGAAGAGAAAGATGTGGGATGTAGGATGGTGAACGACGGACGGTGAGAGACGAATGATAAATGATTGAATGATAGTGATGGGAAGGACAAGAAAGTATAGTTGTCTTTTGAATATTATATCATACCATACTACACTAGTTAACTAGTTACCGTACCGACCTAGCCATTCACCTATCCACCTATCTGCCTCTGCCTCTCTGCCTCTCTGCCTCTAACCCTCCCCAAACGAGAACCCTTCCCGAAACTGCACTCATGCAAAGAGCAGTATGTGTGTGGTGGTGGTTCACATCCGACATCCCCTCCCATGGAAAAGAACTGCGCCAACACCACTCACTCACAGGCTCACAGCACCTGTCCAGTTCCAGTTCCCACCATTTTCCCCTCTCCCTCGTCCATGTCCATGGCCTTGTCTTTTTTACCGGGAGCGTGGGCATCTTTACCCGCACTGGGTCCTCTTCAAGGTCTCCAAGACCCCTCAATGACAATGGGTTCACCACCATGAACAATTCCATTGGTGGTCTCACACCCCACCGTTGGGATTGGGAGCACAAGCACAAAGCACAAACTGTGGAAACAAAGGAGTTACCCTCGAACCAGCTCGCACTCGACTCGCTTGCGGCAAAGACAGAGAAATGGTGTGTGTCGATGGTGCAGCTGGCCCAGAGAGGAAATGCACGTCAGACGTAGATGCTGCTAATTGGGCCACGGCGTCCACTCTTTGCCTTTCCGCCCCAGGGCTTTGTTCATCGGCGGCGGTGACCTTGCCGTGGATTTGGGGGCATGGGATGGGGCTTGCGCTGGGGTTTAGACATGGTTCTAGGATATGCCTGCGACTGTATCATAGCCTGTATGTAGCTGCGGCGGCGGGATGGGAAAATAAAAAATTAGATAGGAATGTGTGCAAAGGAGGCACGAATCGGGATGTTGCAAAGAGACGATGGTATGGGTAGAGAGAATATCCCTATTGTTTGCAGGCCGATGATAAGCATCTGTAGTGTTCCGAGTTTGGTGGTGTTCAGCAGGCTAGAAGGGATATCAGATGCAATAATGATTGTATTGTTTGACCCTTTTCAGTTGTGTTGCATTGTGTTACATGGCCCTCGGTGAAGGTGGACATGAGGGGTTGTTTTGTGGCGTGTACTGTTGGTGAGTTGGGATGGATATGAGACGAGACAGGTGGTAATCGACGTCATATTTCGAAATCATGGAGGGACTGAACGGTCAGATATATCGAGTTATGATATGATTGAAGGAGCCAGAGCGACTGTGATCAGAATTATGCGTAGATTTCTTTTATAGTCCCGAATCACTTCTCGTACCGAGCATCAACATGCCTCACTCGGCATCTGAATTGGATGTCAACCCCTGCCTCCCGTCCCGAGGATGCAGATGTTGGACTGCTGCTATCCGAAACAAACACCGAGTAAAGGCAAATAACAGACGACAAACTCAAAATGGGTATTAATATTTAAAAATCGAATCATTATGTACACAACCCTTGAGTGAGCATTCCTCCCCTACCAAGTCTTTTAAGTGCTTTTTTCACTACCAAACAGCTTTCCATGACAACCTTTCCCTAGCATTCATTCATTCATTCATTCAGATTCACTTCTCTCCCTCATTTCCAACCCAAGCTGGACCCGACTCCAACTTATGGCACATTACCCCCAGCCAAGTCTGCGGTTGCTCCAGCTGTAGCCACCTGGATATCTTGTGCAACACTTCCACCACTGACACCAACACCACCAATCAAGAACCCATTATAATAAATGGGCACTCCTCCTCCAAACACCACAAGTCCTCCATTGGTCTCCTCGATACCATAAAGATCGCCTCCAGAGTACGAGCGGTTGAGCAGCGCAATGCTTGGGATGCCGTTGAACAGGACTGACGTGCGGGCTTTCTTCTGGCTGATGTCGATGCTGCCTGGGTAAGCGTTGTCCATACGTACGAAGGCAACCAGCAGGCCCGATGGATCAACGACAGCAATGTTCTGGGGAACACCAATGGCGGTTGCATTTCTAAATGCCGCAGCGAGGACGATGCCTGCTTGGCGGGAATTGATGTAGTGTCGATCGGACGGAGTGCTTCCAAGACCATTGTTAGTGACTTGACAGTCAGCCAGAGCCAGCAAGCTGCTGACGAGAGCTGTTGTGAAGAAAGAAAATTGCATTGTGTATGTTTTGAGAGCTTGAGCTTTGAGTGATGTTTGTAATTAGATTATTGTTTCGCGTTTGTGCCAATAGAGCTCAAGAGTTTCCTTCTCATTGCTTTTATACATGTTCTGGGAGCTAGATGTTCCCTCTGACCGTAGTTCATCGTGACCTCTACCCCGCAAACCTCTTGCCCCAGATCTACAGCTTAGGAAGAAACTCCGCTTGCTCTTTGCTCGTTGCCATGGCGGCTCGAAATGGTGTGGAATTGACTTTTTCAAAAAAAAAAAAAAAAAAAAAAAAGGTTCTAGATGACGTCGATGGAGGTGGTGACAAAGTTGACACGAGGGAAAGCAGTCTGAATGGGCTAAAAAGGGTTCAGGACCTGCATGAGGAGAACTTGGTCCTCCATCCTTTGTGCCGATCTTTGTGGTGTTTTGGAGCTAAAGAGCTTTCACCTCGGGTAACCTTATGCCAGATGTTAGTTGACAAACTTAATATGTATGGAACACAAACATTTGAATTGAGTTCGCATTTGAGATGAAGCAATAAGTGCAGGTAGGGTAGAGTAAAAATCTACATCGAGAAACATTATTGAAGATGGACTGGTGGTAGTTAGTATATGCTTTCCATTGAAATGCGGAGAACCCGTACTCGAGAAACTGTCTCGGGTATAAGTCGGTTAGAGCGGGCTAGCCCGAATGATCCGTGTGCCCAGCCCAGTTTCATCCGAGTCCAGTTCATGTTTTACTGAGCTCGGACAACCATTACTCGTACCTCAGTCTTACATCTTCACCTTCGACCATCACAACCACTGGAACCAGAACCTGGACACATAACTTCAATCACTCAAGCCATCCTCACCGAAGATCTGCCATAAATCCCAACTATGGCTTGTGTCGTACAATGCCAGAGTCTGGTACTCGGGACCTCGAAGCTCCGAATGGTTGTGCAGTTCTTTCTCAACTTTGCTGGTCCAAACAATCGTATTTGTAACCAATCAATTGCACCTCCATCAAGCGGCACCTGCATCTGCAGCAACAATACCAGGAATGGCAGATGAAGAAATCCTTGGAGATAACTCAGGGGGCCGGGAACAAGCTCGCTTGAGCTCGAAAGCCCACCCTTGAGACTTGGGTATCCTGCCACCCATATATTTATCCTCCTGCACGACATTTCGCATTATGCACTGTTTCTCCTGCCTGATTCAGTCAACGAAGACACCTTTGTCTTTCCTACTCGGGTCACCAACACATGCTGGTGTCCAAACTCCGAAGAAGAGGTCTTCGTTTTGGTCCGAAATATGCTTCAATATCCTGGGCATAATATGAATATAATGGATGTCTTAGTCGGAGTCAATGTGAGAAACTCCAATCAACCAACTTCACTGAAACTTCTGCACCAGATACTGTGTTTAACTATACGCTTTCAGGACCTGTCTCGACGAAAGGCATTCAAACATAACTCTTGAGATGGAATTGCTGTGCAGCAAAGTGCCCCGGCTATACTTACAATAAAACTGGCTACTTAACGTACGCCGGGTCTAAGCACCAAGTATGGCAAAGAAAGTAGATGTCGGACCATGTGGCTTTTTAATTGTCACTAATTGTACCTCATTCGTCCAAATATCATTCTAGTACCAATCAAATACCCTTCGACTCCAACCCTGCAACTAACGCCCTTGAGGCTTGCGTATTTGTTGTATTTGGCTTGTTGCGCTGAAGGCGCCCAAAATCCATAGATCATCAATCGATACTTATTGACCTCTCGCATCGGGGGAATGTTAGGAAATGATCGTCCGATCTTAGACTTGAGCACATTATGCGATATCGGGCTTTCATCTCACCGACTTAGAGAAATTATTCGATAGCGAGTCACGAAAACGGTTCAGGGGTTTCAACTGTACACACATCATGGTTGGCGTTTGTGCTATGCAGATTCCACAGGAGGTCTCTCCGGAATAAATACCACCTTGGCTGATGGGTCTGATCGCAGTTGGAGAGGTACCTCTCTTTCAAGTGAAGCATCATTCAAAATCCGACTCCGATGTCAAATGTCAACATGCATGCTTGCGTTTTCACTACCTCATCCAGATTACGTGCTGAAATTTCATTCCATAACACGTTGCGTTAGTAAATTGGTATGAACTGAAATAGTAGGTTGTTTTTGCATGCATCTTTAGTTTTAGCACTGTTTTACACAAATACCAAAATCTTGTTGTCTGACGTCTATTGTGGTTTTCTCCCCATGTTCACTCTTCACTGGCCCCTTAAACGGGTGCAACACCTTCGATGCTCATGAACGAGTTCCGGGTCCTACTGAATCAAGGTTTCTAGAAGCCATGGCCAGGAATCGGTTCAGATCACTGTCACTGTCGATTCTCGGATGTCCTCAACTTTGAAGGCTTAAGATGTCCTCCTGGGAACCATATATTTGACCGTCGTCATGTCGTGGAACACAAAACGATAAGCGACATTGCCCAAATTGATTTAGTGCTTAATGTGCAGTTCCTGGGTTTGCCATCCTATCAGTGTCGACATGATGCGGCTTTCGAGTTCCGCGATCTACAAGTACACAAGCAGCCTAATATCATTTCCTCAAGCAAATCAGAATATCCGTAGATAGTCCTCCTAGAAAGGAGAGTCCCTGATGCTAGGAGCTAGCCAAAACGTCGAGATGTCTTGACAATGGACTTGATATTGCCTTCATTTGGACTTGCGATTACAGGCTGAATTTTGAACCTAGGGTCCGAATTATTTTCCTAGGCAGACCAGTGGAGGGCTCTTCATTATCAATCAACCTTCCTCGTATGCACCTCACCGGCGATAGTGGACAGCATGATCGAACAAAGCGTTTGGACGCTCCGCATAGACTAAGCTGATTTGCTGGACCAAGATCTCGGGGAAACAAAACATCTGTCAACTTAGCCCCCACGTGGGCACAATGAATAATGTTCCAACCTGACACTAACAAAAGCACATTCACCAGATCCTTGTATTGGCTTAAACGGCTCAACCAGTTCCAGCATTTGGGTACATGGAGGACACAGCCAATCCTCGCTTACAACTTGAGGACATGCAAGCCTCGTACAAGCAAACAGTAGCGTACCAGTGCACCGGATTACAATACTTTGAAGGTGTGTCACCTTGCAGTTGAGATATGCAAGACCCTGGGACTGATTGAGCTGGGCGTTGCTTTGTCTCATGCAGGAAAATCAGCAAATCCTCCGATCTGGGCGTTATCGAATCATTCTTCGCCATCAAGTACCCTAAAAACCACACACCGGGTCTCAAGATCAAGAAGTCAAGCACACTCACCACAAGGCAGAAAGCGGGGTCGACATTTCAAACATCCTCACCGAAAAGTCAGTGCTGTGCCACTGCGCTTCTTCATCCTGCTTCCCGTGTCTGAGGCGTCTGAACCCTGGTTACCAACACAATGCATGCTCCTTGGACCGCGATTTCCATGTCACACAAGCAGGACCTGATGGACTGTCTTGCAGGAAGAAGATGGACTTGATATCAAAACGGAGGTGGAACGTCTCTTTAATATTGGATTTGAGGCACAGTACTTATCACACCGTTGATAACAACTTTGATTCTATTTCGGGATCGGGTTTGCCGTCGGTTGTTGGAAGTGTTGTTTGCATGGCTATTCAAGGCCCAAAAGAACTGCGAGGGTGTTCCTTCGTTCTCGGATCTCCGCGGAGGATCTTTGTTGGTTTTTGATCTTTTCGACTGTGTACGATTTTCATCTTGGGACTCGGTTTCGTATTCACACCAAGCGAAAGGCTGGAATAGGTCGTGATGTAGGAGATATTTTCGATCTAGGGACATTGCTAACTTCGATCGTTTAGTACGGTCGATACACTGGTCTCGTTCAGTGAATGGACTTTCATCTCAGTCTTCATATTAGTCGCAAAAACTTCAGCGTATTATAACTCCTGAGTCTAGTATAGACTCAATGTGGGTACTGCTCATCAGCTGGAATCTTGGGGAACAAACAAAAATGGTGCACATTCACTTGTTCCAGCATATGAGTGGCTTGTCGAGCATAGGATACGATTTTGGTTGCTCTTGCTAGCAGCTTCTGTTCCTATAACTTCAAGCGAGTATTCATATCGGACGATTCTCTCAAACGAAGATCAAAGCTATCTCGCCAGCGAACTTGACATCATTTGTCTCATGTCTGGCTTCTTTGGCGGTGATGACCTCCTCAGATGGGTCAAGTCTTTCGGGAGACCGTTTCCTTAAGCCAATGATACCTGTATGGAACTTGCGATAGTCCTCTGTGCTCTTTCGTAGGATATCTAGTTTCTTTATGTCCTACATATCTTAACCAGAGGACACAAGCCTCATCATATGGCTTGCTCCTGCCCTTACCCTACTCCTCTTCTTTCTCCTTTGTCTATTCTGCTCTATTCCTGGCCGGTAGGAACAAATGCAAGTGGCTCTCTGTGTCTTTCTTGAACTTGAAGCACTTTGAAGTGATTTATTCCCTGGTGAGCTGGAGCTAGAGTGCTTTACTCTATGGGAGGTTAGTGAGAAGGTGCACGTGGGTGTCTATCATAGGGGAAAGTCTAAAAAGAGAGATTCGGAGTCTGCAATCAGATTTGGATTTGAATCTCAAGTCGAGGAAGTCCGCCGATCTGAGCTAGTAGGCTGGTGTGAAGGGACTGCCTAGAGTGTAAATCGTTCGCTATAGTTGAAGGTGCGGTCAAAATAGGCTCCCCGTCTGTCTTTATTGCGGACAAGAGTATGAACCGACCAATAAGCAAATGGTCATCAAACATTAAAACGTTGTCGTTTTAATCAGGGGCTCAAATATGGCCCTCCTATCGCTAATAGGGACTAGATTGTGGATGGTTTTAAAGAAGCTGACAGTTCGTTCAAGGTGTGCATCTATAATAGAGGCCAAAAATGACAACCCCGCCCCCCAGTTCCGAGCGCGGACAAGAGTTTAAATCGACCAATAAGGGAATGGTCATCAAACATTAAAACGTCGTCGTTTTAATCAAGGCCAAATATGGCTCCCATCAAGTGGGGTTAGAATGTGAATTGACCAACGAGCTGACGGTCATCAGATATTAAAACGTGGTCGTTTTAATCGAGGCTAGAAATTGCTGCCATAAAGTGGAGCTAGAATATGAATTGACCAACGAGCTGGCAGTCATCAACATTGAAAACGCTTTCGTTTTAGAAGAGGTCAAAAACGATTGCGTTTTATTACCGTTCTTAGTTATATAATGTGGCGTAAACTTGCACAGAAGATTAAACATGGTCAGAGAATAGATTGCCTGTCGCCTCCCGATATTAAGCTTATTTATTTTTTAAACATGTCGCGCAATCCACATCCACCAAGGGTGCCAGAGGCATACTGGGGTGTCTGGTTCGGCAGAATCCAGGAATTATACGAGCAGACTCAGGACATCCAGAACTATTCTGGCTATATTTATAAACAGCTTGAAAAGGAAGGATTTTGGCCAACGTAAGCTCCCTCGAAATGGCTATTGTCTGAAACATTTTAATTTTCCTTAGCGACAAGCAGCTTACTACAAGGCTTCGCAAGTGGCGCACAGAGCGTAGACTATTATATCCTGTGACAAGGTAAGAGCTTATAAAACTTCCTCTTGTACGGAATATGTGGCATAAAAAGAAGACTAAGAAACCTTGTTAATAAATACCTTCAGTGCCTCTCAACCGAGTCCAGTAAACGATGTCTCTTCAGCGAATGCTCCAGATGTACCGCAGATTAATCACCACAACAGCCGCCACGACACCTCCCAGCAAGATCCAGTAAACCATGATTTGCTGGCCGAAAATATGAATGTGAACTGGGAAAGTTTCATGCAAACCATCGGCGGCGGGGAGGATGCAGGAAGCAGATCGTAGCACTAATCAGAGAGATATCTTAATCAATGAGAGCTAGATTTCAAATATCTTTTTATTCCCCTAAGTTACAGCATATGGAAATTGTATGCACAGCCCCCAGAGACAAAGGTATGGCTAGCCGAACACTCCTATTAGACCATTCCCCCTTCCGTCAAAAATGCCTCCGCGGCCATATTATTCGCTTCTCGTAAAGACGTCCACCACAGGCGCGATGCCTTGACACTACTTATTGGCCCTACGCTATTGCGCTTTGTTATCCTTGTTTGTGGCCACCGCTTCCATTTCACTATGCTTTGCGGTCTGTCAAGCGAAGTGGCGGTAGGCCAAGGAGGCATGTTTTTCCTCATACGATGCTACGAGAGGGTCGCGGATTCCCGGTGCGAGTCTGCCGTCTAGTCCTTTACCATAAGTGGTAAGATTATAATAATATTGAAATATAATAAAATATATTTTATGAATTATCTTGATCGAAAAAGTATTAACTTCAACTTCGACTTTCCATTCAGTCTCAACTTGGGGGGGTTCCTTTTTCTTTTTGTTTCTTTTTCTTTTGGATAAGAGAAAGGAACTCGTCGAGGAGAGAAAAGGGAGGAGAGGGGGAGAATGCTTGGGATTTCAAAATTGTTCAGTTGGGGGGGGGGGGGGGTGCTGAGTATGGTTATGAACGTAAATGTGGATTGGAGGATAAGAGTGGTGATGAAGTGCTATTTGTGATGTTATAGTTCTTAATGGTGGGTAAGTAAGTGGTAAATGGGTAGTTTATGCGTTTCTGACGAAGTTTGTTGACTTGTGGTGTCTTTGAAGCATGCTGAATAGTAAAGTGATGGCAGATCGATTTTCTTTCTCCTCTCTATACCATACCTTAGTGAGGCGAAGAGCCGAGGGGTCTGGTACTGCTAAGTAGATAGTTCACGAGCTTGAGTTCAAGTAGAAATCAAGCTGGAATTGTTGAGAAGGATTTTGATCTTGATGTTGTCGGTGTCATTAACGTGTTTGGTTACTTTTTATTTTATTTTGCTTGGCAGGTTGGTAAGTTGGTTAATGGGATATCAGGCAATTCAATTCAATATACGTTTCTCGAGAATGGGCTGGGAATATGAATTAACACTGGTGCTTATGATTCCCCAGGTAGATCGCGGAGAGAAAGAACCAATTTTAGGAGCGCAAGTGGATGGTAGATGGTAAATGGATGATGAACGGCCGAGATGATGGAACTAAGTAAGTTTTTAACAATATGTTAAATCAATCTACATTCATACATTCATACACACAATCGCAATCACTTAAATCCCATCAAACCCTACCTCATGCAACATTAAGACCTACCTACCCACCTAATGATCTCGTTATAAAAATTAAATCTAGCGCCTAGACCTTGTTCTATAAAGTCAAAAATGTTATCGCCATAAGTCGGGAGATAGGTAAGACTTTATGTACATTTATGCTAAGATAAAACCAGAGAGAAGGAAAGGGAGGAGAGAATGGAATAGAACAAACGAAAAACAAATGGATATACAGGCGGTTTATCATGGGCTCATTCATCGCTCGTTTACTCGTTTATAAGTGTACATGTAGTACAAATAACGCAATTAACTCCAGCTCATCCACTTTACTATCTACTTGTACTTGTAATTAGTAGTTTAATCAATCAATCCATCAATCAAGTAAAGCGGTTGATCCTTGGCTGTGTAATCTGTGAAATAGCAACGTAATAGTGATAGGGAGTTATTATATTATAGATGATTAAGTTTGATCTTAGTTCTCTGATTTTCTTGATTTCCTATCACTTCAATCACTAGGCCACTTGTCCCGCTAGCCACATTAGGATATCCACGTCGAATTGCGAAATCGAGGTAGGTAAAAAGCTCTTCCACTCGCTCATTCGATTGGTATTAATGACGAATAATTAATAAAACAAACTCCCAGCCCAGCCCAGCCTTGCCCAGCCCAGATTAAAACGCCCATCCATCACACCATACCACTCTCCAATTGCACCTTGCTTCACTCACACTCTATTTCTTGCCCATCAACCACTCCTTACTCCGATCCGCCCAACCCTTCTCGCCCTTCCTCAGCGCCGCCGTCTCCTCCCTCTTCTCGCCATCCTGCGATCTCGAGTCGATGGCGCTGCCGTCCGCGCCGGAGTTGTTGTTCTTCTTCATCTCGGCCAGCAGGGCGGGCGAGAAGACGTTGGCGGCGCCGCCGCGCCCGACGTGCGTGTTGTTGTTGGATTCGCGGCGTGGCGTGCTGGGGGTATTGTCAGTTTGGTTTCTGGGTGGATGCTTGGATGGGAAGAAGAGGTGGGAGGGTGGGACGGGGAGAGGGGGATGGATGGATGGATGGATGGGTGGGTGGGTGGAAGGGAGGTCATGTGCTGGTGTTGGTGTTGGTGATGATGGTGGTGATGTTGAGTTTAGAGAAGAAAACTACGCTGGTAGTGATGTTCATAATACCGCGAGTGAATAGCGAGAGAAGGTAGAGAAAGATTGATAGGATGAGAAGAAGAGGAAAAACATACGCAACAACATCCTGTGCCCGTCTAGCAGCCTCGGGATCGTCATTCTTGGCCATATTGCCACTTCCACCGCGTCCAGTCGTGTAAACCTCACTCTTGATCGTAGGCGTATCAAGCGATGGTTTATCAAAATCATTCACCGAGTTTCCCATATTGCCTGGTTTTTCATCAGTACAGATTCAATCGATGTATGGCAGCAACATATGGTGATGTGACATGTACATACCAGCACCTCCACGGCCGTGGCTCATGGGTCCTTTGGCTTCATTGGAGCTGGACCGTCCGGTCTTCTTGATTGCTGATGAGGGGATTGCGGCCGACATTTTGAAGGTGTGTGTGTATGTGATTTTTGTGAGTGGAAGATGAGATTTGGTGGGTGAAATAGAAGTGTGAGGTTGGAAGTCACGCTTTGAGGTTGAGGTTGAAGTTCTCCACTTCGGCTATGGTTCGAATTTGTTAGACTCGGCTTTTCTTCGATCAAGTGTCTATTAGTGTCGAGGCAATGTTGTTCAGACACGCAATTCTCCTTGTTTGATAAAGATAACCTCGATGATGATGATGACACTGAGGATGACACTGAGGATGCACTGAGGATGACACTGATGATGACACTGATGATGACACTGATGATGAGAACGATGATGATGATGTGATGATGTTCCGTGTTTCCTAAATGTGAGGGGAAAGCTGCAACTCTTATATCAAACCAACCTCGCTACAGTCGCATCATACACACACAGCATTGACAAGGGGACCGAAAAACCAAAAGCGACCAGTGATTGGAAAATTTGTTCCATTAGTAACGGTAAGCTCAAGGTATGCACTGTGCACTCACTCACTCCCTCCCTGCCCTTGACGAGCAAGCTTGACCAACCTACCGTCCTACCGTGCTCCCCTACCACGCCCCGATCCATTCCCCTCGTGGAAGGCCAAGAAGCATTCTACCATCCTCCTGGTGCTGCTGCTGGGTGTTCTAGAAGACCGGGCGCCAATCCAATAGCACGAATGCATCAGGTGGACAACATCCAGAGTAACATACCAAGAAACTCGACGGGAACTAGGTCGACATTGCGTGCCCTCTTCCTTCTCCCCTTGTCCCCTCTCGCGTACTCCGTTTGTTTGATGTCTGCCTCCTGTCTCGCAGCTTTTTTCGTCTCCCTCCAAAGACATCCATCCAGGTACCATACCATACCCGACCCAGTAACCGAATTCCATTACTCAATCTCCAGCTTGTTCTTGCTCTGTCAAGTGCCAGTTGTCATATTTCCACCGGTTCACCCAGAGAAGTTTTTTTATTTGGCTTTTTTCTTCTTCCCCTTTCGCTCTCTCGCGACAATGCAAGAACTGTGCCCTGCTCTGGTCTGCGCTCACCGATGGTCTGGCCGAGCCAGAAATGAGGTAATACCTAGCCAGATGTGCGGTGCACAACATAAGGCGGGGAGTGGGCTCCGTCGCACGCCAGAGCCTACCTACCACCTACCTGCCTGTAGGGAGCAGGTCCCTCGCGATGGAGCTAAAAACGTAATGGAAACTTGGCAATGGGGCGAGTGTGACCGTCTGAGGATTTTTCTCTTCGGATGGCGTTATCTGGCTGGCACTTACTTGTCTTGGGTTTGGGGCATCGTTTTTTTTTTTCTCTTTCCCTTTTTTCATTTTCCTTCCATATTAGAAGGGGCTCCATTATTCTTCATTGTTCTAGAAGCTTGACATGATCGGCGTGTGCGATTGAGAGGTCGTCGGGACTCGCCTTTTCATGTGAGGGAGTCGAGAGAGAGAGACATCGTTCTCTCTCGACCTGTGGATTGAGCCGCATGTTCGCTATCTCACGGAACATTGGTTCACGTCACGACTCGGCCAAGGCTGTTGTCTGTTGTCTGTTGTCTGTTGTCTGCCTACAAGTTTGAATGCCCGGAGTTTTGGGAATGTCTGGGGGAATTTTTTTTTTATCGAGAATTAACTAATTGATTCCAGTGTTGGAATTTGTGGTGCCTTGCCTTGCCTTGCCTTGCCCTGCGCTGCCCTGGAGATGAACTCGGGGCACGGTGGGGCGTCGTTGGTTGATATTTTTTCCAGAATACTATACCTCCGTAGTGAGTGAGATACCGTATGCGATGTGCGACGTGCGGCTGGGAAAATCCGGGGTGCATCAGGTCAGGGCCAGGCCCAGAAGGAAGATCGGCAGGGTTTCATTTGGGGGGATGGATGATGATGACAACTTCATCGTGTTTTTCAACCAGGTGAGATTTGATATTTTCTATTTTCTATTAATATTTCCATGAGTTATTATTATTATAACTATTATAGCGACAATTATTATTATCAATACTATCACGACACAAAAAGCATGTCTACTGTGATTGGCACTAGCATCTCGAAGAGCGAAAATGAGAGGTCATTCGCTATCATCGCTACCGGTACGACTCCGACGAAAGATGAACTAAGGTTCGACAATAATTGTAAGAATTTTTACAATAAACGAAACCTGTGAGACATTCGAGGCGGTGCAAATCCGTCTCCGACAATTCGAAATTTGAGATCACAGTAAGATGACAATCCAGTTGTCAATCACAGTTGAGTGAAAACTGGTACAATATGCTCTTGCTACAGTTGAGGGAAAACTTATTTCTTCGATTGACTTGGGAGTACTTAGTTATGGAATCTAGTTGAGCTGACACTGGAAGATTGATTGACTGCCCGACTGTCTGGCGGTGATTGGTATTGAATACTAAAGTCTAGATAGATACATAGATATAATCCGAACGTTCCCTCAAGTGTACTTCTCCATCTGAAATGACTTGAGTACGCCAAAATACCAGTCATGTGCTCTAGACCTATTCCATTCATCTATACCAATTCCACCCTGCCACTTATCCAGCAAAGCACAAAGGGAGTCGAAAATCGAGAAACTCAGTCCAAAGTCCTATTCACACCTCATTAGCATCCAAAGCACATCCACATCTCAATATTACAAGCAAAACACCCAAACTCTCCACCCCAAGCGAAAGAAATGACACAAAAACACAAAGACACAAATCCCAAATTCCAAAAAAGAAGACTCAAAACTCACCACTCAACCTCAATCCGTCCCGGCGGATCCAACGGGCCCCCCGTGAGCGCCGCAAACGCACCGACCGACAAATCAATATGATCCATATCGCACTCGTCGGCGGGACACGTGTCGGCGATCAGCGCCGTGATGGTGTTGCCGACGCCGTGGTTCTGCTGTCCGCCGCCGCGGTTGGTGATGCTGACTGTGCGGCCGCAGTGTTGGTTGCCCGTTACGCCGGAGATGGCGACGAGGAAGTCGGAGTCCTGCGTGAAGAAGGTGTGTTAGTGATGTGATGTGGAGAAAGAGGTAGGGAGGAAGGTAAGAAGTTAAAAAGGTAAGTTGGGTGAATGAGTTGGGAAGAGAGATTCGGTTAGAGGGTTCACGAGTGCGGTGGTTGTTGGAAAAATCCGAAACTTGCCATCGCCATCGTAGTGGAATTTACAACGAGAATCGATGATTTCTCTCCACAAAGACCCAAACCCACAGAAGACAGTCTTCATCAAGAAAACATCACAAAAGAAAAAAAAGCAAACATACAGCCTTCCACCACCCACAACTCCCTGCATTCCCATTCTGGTAATAATACGTCGCAGCACCATTGTGCGTCCAGCCAGCAGCCGAGATACCCCATGGCGCAGGAGCAGGAGTGCGAGGTTCAATCGTGCCGTTTACGATCGCGGGGGCGGGGGCGGGGATGGAGAAGACGGGGCTGATGAGGAGGGCTAGGGCCGTGAAGGTGAGGGTTGTGAAGTGCATTTTCGTGGGTGTCTTTTTTGGTACCTTTTTGGTGCAAGGGTTTGTGTGTGGTGAGGATGTGTGTGACGCGAGGGTGAGAGGTGAAGAGGAGAGAGGAGAGGATTTCAAAGGAGATGAGATAGGAGGTGAGGGAGATATAGATATAGAAGTGAAAATCCTGTGCGGGAGGAGCTAAAGTAGACATAACACCAACTACTAACCACCAATCACCAGCCAACCAACCAACCGCCAAACACACAACCGACAAGTTACCACCCACTACTGATACCATATCATAGTATACCACATTATATCTCACCAGACAAACTGGCCTCACCCTTACCCTCACCACGAACCGCCTAACCAACTAACTAACAACCTAACAAACCACCAGCACACACCCCTCAAAAACCAATGAGTACCTACTTACTAACTAGCTACCGAACCAAGAAAAATCCCACATAGTAAGAGAGAGATAGGGCTGAAAGCTCCCCACAGAGAAAATACGCAGTATCAACGTTAACGCTAACGTTAACGCTGCGCATATGAATACCACTACCGACGCCAGGCTAGTGCCGTGCCAGTGTAAGTGCCGGATGATGGAGGATATCGGGTTGGAATGCATTGGGGATTTTCGACTAGCTACTGGTAGTATCGGCTAGAGGGTAGAGGATGGAGACAAGATGGCTTGAGTGAAGTGGTGGATCGGTGGTAACATGTGTGAATGTGAATTTCTTTTATATCTTGAAGCTGTAGCTGTAGGATAATTAGTGTAATGTAATGTAATAGTGTGGATACTATCTTATATCTCCATGTACTACAGCTACCGGACCTACCTACCTACCTACCTAGTATCTAACCTAGGTACAGGTACCTTAGACATACGTTAGGATCTGTTAGATCGAAATGAGCACCTACACTAGCCAAGGTCTCCTGAGTACCTACCTACCTACTCTCTCTACAAGAAAAGAACGACGAACTGGGATACAGCCCTCAAAATGACGCACGCACAATCGACAAGCAACGAGTAGCGAGATACGACGACCACAGTATATGTAGTAGGAAGTCAAATTCTTTGAATTTCTACCGCGTGACAAAGATGAGATATCAAGCCATACAACACCACCCCATCAACACCGACATCAACAAACATATCCCTCAAACCCCTATATATGGAACCCAGAACCCAGAACCAAAAACCCAAAGCCCAGGATATCAGGCCTCTCCACAACGCGCGACCCTACAGCAGGTCGTTTAGAATCGATCCCGACGCTACTGTACATACACAGCTGTGGGATCTATAACTTAATTGACAATGTAGGTGGACGGTTCTGGACATCAGATGAATTATGCTAAAAGCCTGAACTTGGATGCCTGGTACGAAACTATTGATAAACTGCCAGGGAGGGAGAGTCAAGAACTTCTTGAGGATCTTGCTGGATGGTAATGAACTGCTCTAAATCAAATGCAAGGAAATCCAGGAGGCAACAAGATGGCACTTGCCATCTCATTCGTTACTGGCAGACATATGATCACGACATGTATATGCAATCAGAACGAGATTTACTTCAGTATAATATTCTATTCTCTACACTTCCACACCACATTCAACTTCCAATCTCGCAGCAAGGAACCGCTCCACTCAAGCATCACCCCACCCCTCAACCTCTCTCTCCCAATCATCAACCGCATCCTCAGCGACTTTCTTCTCCTTCTTCTTCGTACCCAGAACTGTGAACGAGCTCTTGGAGCCCACACTCTCCTGCAGCACTCTTTTCCCACCAGCCGCACCCTTGGCAACCTGGCTCCAGCCTCCAGATGCACTGCCATCGTCCTCTTTCCTCAAAACGTTGAGACTAGAATCTAAAGCACAAAGAGATGCTAGTGAAGCAAGTGACATAGCTGCAACTTTCTTGGCAACAGCTGGCTTGATTTTGAGCAAGTTGACTTCGACTTTCTGATGCCAGGATCCGGAAGGAAGTGCTCGCAAGACAACATCGCCTGATGGGAGGAATGACACATCAAAGCCAAGGCCAGCATCCGCGAATTCGGGCTTCAAGTCGGCGTGGAGTTCATCGATAGTAAGACCAAATCGTGGATTGGCTAACAAGAAACCATTGTATGGCTCCGCATTGGAGATTAGAGGCTTCGCAGAGGATGATTCGGCAACCACTGCTGGTTTCAATTTGACACACTGAGAAAGTGTCTTCATTGGACTAGCCACAAATCTCGGTGTCTTGAAGATTACAATGTGTCGATGTGGTTCGGGATCTTGACTCTCAGAATCAAGACCAAAGTCTTCAGCCAACGAATGAAGAAATGCACGCTGAGAAGCTTGCATAGGCTTGAACCTTAATCGCTTCTCAGTCTCATCCGCAGCAAAGACGCGGAATTCGCGTTCTTGCTGTTGGCAGAACTTTTGGTGCTCGACAAAGTAAGACAGTGTGGTCTGGGAATATGGGATATGATCATCGATATGAGTCGCTGGATCAATGTTCAAGGCGGAAGCGAGCTTGGCGTTGCGTTGAATTCGCAGACATTCATCATCGCATTCAAGCGTCTTCGTTGTATTACCAGGCGAAGTCTTCGAAGCCAAACATTTGATAGGCTGCTTCTGATGCTGGCAAGCGCAAGTAATGAATGTCTTCGCCTGACAAGGCGCATTCTCTTTGCATGGATACGGAGCATGGCACGGATCCGAACATGTATGATCACAAACAGTCTTTTGTCTTCCACAAGCTTGCGAGCAGGCTGATGTAGCATCCTCACACTGGCCTGGTCGATGACAGAGCCTTTGGCAGGTATGAATGCCGCATTTCAATTTCTTGCCACAAGCAAGTCCACAACGCACTTCTGTAAACCAGCAAGGTTGGTTCTTCAGTGTTTTCTTGCTGCATATGCATTGCTTCTCTACTAGGAAGGGACACTTGGGGCAGTCCTCCGTATCCTCATGGCATTGATGCTTAAGTTGAGGGTGACCACATGTTCTTTGCCGAGTGCAGTCGAATCTACACTCAGGTACTTTTGTCCCACAAGCCTGGGGAGGCTGAAGGATGGTTCGTCCACAAGCGCAGCTAATATCCTCGAATATGGCCTCCAGGCACGTTCCGCAAGGTCCTTTGTGGCAAAGAGAAGCACATGTATGATTGCCGCATTTCAGTGGTCGTCCACATACCTTGAGACAAATGTGCTCTGGCTCGATATTGTCATCAGCTGCTGGTGCATTCAGAGCACGGTGCTTTCGCCTAGAAGCTTGCCTCTCACTCCCTCTTTTCTCTCCTGGACAGCAACGTTCACCACATTCATGACGACCACAATTTAGTGTAGTTCGGCAAATCCGGGGGCATTGTGGTCGTTCCTCCATGCCTTGATGACATGCTGTGTTGGATGTCGTTCTACCACATTGACACGAGATTTGCATGGTTTGAAAACATGGATGACATTCACCATTGTGGCACACCTGCGGGCACAAATGTCCACAAGCAAGGAGTTTCTGGCACTTTTCTTGACAGTGCGGTATAGACGCTGAGCAATCTGGACGTGGCGTGGAGAGTAATACACTCAAGGGCGTCTTCCCGCAAGGACATGTCGTGACCATGTCAGGCGAGAACGGACAGTGATCGGGTTTGGATGTCTGAACATGGCATTCCTTCTCACAGAAATGCTGTGGGTTACCACAATCGTATCCCCGACGACATTCGGCACCACAATTGAAAGATCCTGTCCATGTCTGACCATCTAGCTCACTCTCTTTTTCGTCATCTCGTTCAGAGCATGGCAGTGACTTTTCCACCTTCCCACAATAACATTGAGATTCGATGAGAACATCACATCCTCCGCACATTCCTTCATGGCATTCGCGTTGGCATGAATGCTCTCCGCATGGAAGCATTTCATCACATATCTGACCGCAGCTCCAACCACTTTCGTAGTTGGTATCCACGCAACGTCTAGAGCTCGCCTCCTTGCCACAAAAGCAAGCCCGAGAAGGACCCATATGACCACATGGAGGACAAGGACCAGCATGACAAATCAATTCACAAGGATGAGGACAATGACCAGCTCTTGGCTTTGAGCAACTTTGACCACACGAGTGTGGTGGTAATCCAGCAATTGAATGTGGCTCGACCTCCTTCTCACACCAGCAAGTATAATTTTCTGGAAGTGCGTCTTTGGGAAGATTGCATCCTGGGCATCTCCATCGGCGAGGTGGCGGCAATTCTCCATTCTCAATGGCACGTTGTAGTAAAGTCGAAGATTCGTTCTTCGCCCAGCGTTTGACACAAGTAAGGTGAAGTACAGACCAGCAAGTTTTGCATGTCCAGATCTTGGAGTTGCTCCGTACTTCGTTCGTACAGATGACACATTCGTACTGGCCGTTTGCGATATCTTCGTGGGTTCTGGTAGAAATATCTGGAGCTTGGGATTTTGACAATCGACGTGGACGAGGTTGAGGTTTTGAAGGAGCTGGACGGGCACGAGACACCACCGGCTGACCTGGTATGAATTCTGGAGCATCGGCAGCGAGCGAAGCCTCTGGTGTTGGCACAACAATGCTCGATGTGAGCTGACCTCCAAAAGCCCTCTGTCCATTGACCATCAATTGTGCCCCGCCCCTCCTCGCCCCCCTCCCAAACCCGCCTCGTCTGCCATGGTTTCCTCTATTCGAATTCGCAGGCTGTGATGGTCGTTGACTTGCTTCTGCTATGACAGACGCTGGTTGTAATGCTAAAGAAGCATCTGCTGTATGTGAGGATGTGCCGGAAGCTGGGTTTGCTCCATTAACTGCTCCCCCGCGATGTGCCCCTCTTCTTGGACCTCGACGATGGCGGGGTGCTCTATTTGCTGCAGCTGGAACTGGAGCTGGAGCTGGAGCAGTAGCCATGATTACGTTGAAGAATTGAGTACTGGTAGGAGTATGAAGCAGCGTTTTGAAGGTTTAGAGGGAGCACAAAATTGTGTGTGGCGTAGTATGTGATTGAGAGAAGTGTCAGTGAATGGATGGAGCAGTGTATTAGAAATCTAATTGATTGTGACTCCTTGGATTGCGCTCTACAAATATGGCGTCTTCGGAAATAAATAAAAATAAGTCGCCCAAAGCAACGAAAACCGTTGCAGAACGCTGGCAATGAAGTTGAAATTGAATCAAATAAAGGGAAGACAAGGCTGACAGTATTGAGGAAAGTTGAAATAATGTAGTCGTCGGCCTATTTCTCCGTGTGGCAAGGAAGGCACGAAGCGAAAGGCTTCCTGGTCAATCAGAAAGGAGTCAGACGCTAGTATCACTGAGTCACCATAAAAAGCTCGTTCTCCCAATTGCATTTTCTGGCGCAGCGGGTCACTGCATATCTGAATCACTCTCATGCCCTACTTGCATCCGTACGGCAGCTAAATTCGGCCTTGAGCTTAGTCTGATGTTCTGGAAAGACCGTGCTTGTAGGTAACGGCGAGTCACATGTGCATCACTCATACAAGACAAAGAATGAGTAGAGAGATGGGTGCTTTCACCATAAAACCGAGACCATAATTCGAGTTTGACTATTAGGCCCCCATATCCAGACAGGAGCCGTTCCGGCAAAATGAAGAAAAAAATACAGTAGAATTTGCAATCTCCAGGGATGCTTAGGTATCATATAAACAGAACGATTTCCCCACGATCATTTCGCTTCATCCTCAAACTTTTCCAAAGCTCCTTTTCCTCTCCGACTTTGCCAAGTCCACCGCCCATTTCAGAACGTTCTCGGTGATACCTCTTCAGTGCTTTGTTCATGCTTACACCTCTATCGCTATCAGGTCCTTTGTTGATGTAGCCTAATAACATCTCAGCTCGTGGCTTCTGTGGTTGATAAATGACCATTTGGTTGTGAGAATCTTCTGTTTCAGTGTCGCCATTGGTTGCTTTGTACTCGATCATCTTTCGGGATGGACGTTCAGAGCCTTCGCGATGTTTTCGGTGTTTCCTCTTGGGACGGTCTTCGGAATGTTCCCTCGACATAACTCGCTTTGGAGTGATCAAAGACATCAGATTGTTACCAATAGTATCAACACGACCTCGCTTGGTAGTTGACTTGGAGTGCTTCGTCTTCTTCAGTGGACTACCAGGAGAATTGTCGCCAATGTTATCGCCAGAATAGTCAGGAGATGGTGGAAATACTGAAGGACGAGAGAGAAGTCTTCCTAGGCCACCAGTAAGACCGGAGTGAAGGACTGGTGGTGCATCTGTCATGGTCTCGTCGCCATCACGCGGCGATAGGTCTCTCGTCTCCACATGCAGGCGTTTGCGCTTCTTGTCTTTCTTATCCTCTCTTGTCTGATCGCGGTCCTTCTTCTCCTTCTTTCGCTCACGTTCGCTCTTTGGTGCAGGTGTTTGATATGCAGCCGACGGGACTGGTCCATCTCCATATTCAATAAGATCTGACACACTCTGGGCAGCGTCCCCAAACCGCACTCTGACGAGGCCTCGGTCGTTGTCCACCTCGGACTCATAATGCGCATCTTCTATTAACAGCATTGGCTCGGGCGCCGTCAACTCAAGTCGCGACGCATTTGGTGTCTCGCTGTTGACCAAAAAGTCAAAAACATTGACAGGACTGGATGTAAGCGTAAAGCCAGGTGCCGCTGAGGGCGGAGAAGGTGCTTCTGGCATTGGAGGTTCGACTATTTCAATGTGCGAGTTGTGGTGGTATTCTTCCTCCACTTCTTCAACGTATGGTTGCTGTTGGTGTTGGTGGACCAAAGCATTCGATTGCGAATTCTGCTTCGACTTTTTATCTGGTTTGTACAATGCTCCCTGGTATTTTTGCGCCTCGCTGATACAACTCTGCATGATCGTTAGGGTCTGGCAGGTGGGGAAGTAGTCGTTGGGTACATACAGTGTGAGCCCGATATGAATTTCCTTCAAAATGAACCATGCAGTCTAAACAGGTGAAAGAACAGCCATAACATTGGTTGCGATGAGAATCGAGTTTCTTCTTGGTGAGAACATCACCACAGCCCTAGAGCGACTGTTAGAAAGGGTTCTGCGAAGGGAGTTGAGTGTTTCAGAGCGCGTAAACATACTTCGCAAGAGAAGGAAACCATTGTGAAGTAATTTTTCGACGTGGCAGCCGGTTTGTGGATGCTTGCTGTGATTGGATCTTTTGGTCTGATATTTTGCTGCGATTGCTCTTTGATTTTCTGAAATACAATGGAAGAGCTTCAACGTCACAAAGGAACGAGGACGGAGGGGTATAGATATCCGTCTAGGGGTAATGTTGGAGGAGATCGGGGGAGTGTCGCAGAGAGAAGAACTGCCCTATTTCTGGATCAAGGATTGTTCAAGGATTTGCGGGCTGTGGTGCTAGGAATTTACGCTGATGCAAGGTCGCGTCCTGTTTTGCATGAGATATCGATCTCTGATTTGGTGGGATGGAAGAAAGGCTTGAAGGGCTGGCGACAAAAGTTGTAAAAAGATCGGCAGACGAACGAATGGGACGGTCGCTTCAGCACGTCAGGGTTTTTCTAAGGGGGTCCGGACGATGGTTACGGTTGTTACAGTGGTTACGGAAGTCTGATTTTGGAAACTTGACACAATCTCGCATGTTCTTGTGATTGGTTTGAAATACTAACTTCACATCTATCTGACGTTGGCTCGTTCGTGGGGTACCTTACATACATACATCCATACAGATTTGGACGGGACGCAGTAAGGTGATGTGATGGGATTGAACTTGGTCGCTTGATGATGGCCTGGGAGGATTCCAGAATGTTGGGATGGTAAGGTACTAACTGATTCCATTATTATTCCAACTGATAACACACCTTGAAATAGTGACACGCATGACGTGTGTCTATTTCCACTACAGCTCCAAAGTACTCAAATAGCAAGACACCTCAAATAGCTCAAAGACGGCACTGTCTCACCGAAGAATGAAGTTGGTGTTCAGTGCAACAATGCCAAGCAAGTATGGAAGTGATATCTCCAACTCCTCCGTGAGCTCGCAGTTCGCAGTTTGCAATCCGCAGTTCGCGACTGAATTCTCCTTTAGCTAGAAAGATCCAAGTATAAATGACCTAATGCTATCTAATCGTTGGTTTCGAAGTTTAGCGATCTCCCGCTCAGACTTCGCTCTCTTTACGAGCCATCATCGATTATCGTTCAGTGCTACCGTATCCATCTTTTTTGGGCCGCAGGAATTTAAATTCAACGGATAGCTCTTAGTCTGCTCCACAAAACGCCATATTGAACTCTCAACTTCCACCATCCAACACCTAATAATACCTATCTGATCATACAATCGTCCGTCTTAACCATATCCACGGAACAATCCACCCGTAGGAACCTTCATTCATATTATTGATTCACAATCGACAAGCACCTTACCTTACCTTACTTTGCTTTTCACCAGACGTTCGGACCTTTCGATATTCGGGCCACTTTCATGCGCCTCCTGCCGGCTTGATACTTCTTTTGGCAGAAGCCCATAGCTCTTCTAACCCACTTCAAACTTCAAAACACCTACAGCCAAGGCAGGGCTTTCGACTGTACCTTTTACTTTTCCCCCCCTGAGTGAACCGGAGTGAAGAAGCACACACAATTCTCACCGTCCGCACATGATTGAGTCAGCCAGCCAGCCCAGGTAGCGGTTTATTGTTCAGGAGCAAGTCGCCAACCAGCCTTACCTCGATTGGGCCACGAGACAACTTCATCACCAGGCAACCGGAGTCCAAACCATCATAGTCTTTGTCCTCCCCCCCACTGACCTTCTCAATGTTGTCGCAACTACGTAGCGCTGCTGGTTCTTTTGCGAGCTACATGCGTCTACCGGTTATTATCTCTTCGGTATTTACTCTTTAATTTCTTGCTTGTTATTAATCTTCTCCACGCTCTTTTCCATGTTCGACCCGAGCTTACAATGGCGGCAGGGCATTGCTGCTGTGCTGAGCTCCTTGTTATATTTCAAACAGAAGTAGGTTCAACCAAAGCACATTGCGCTTCCCCTCAATTGGATACAGTAACTAATCTACTGTCCCTAGAGCTCTCATCTACCCCTCCCATGTCCCGAATGAATCCCGAGTAAATGTTCCGCGACCCTCCCAATTTGGTATCACCGACTTCGAGGATTTGATGATACCTACCCCCGATGGAGAAAATCTATCTGCATTCTACATTCGAGCTCCAAGTCGCCGCTCTCAGAAGAACATCACGGTGTTGATGTTCCATGGCAATGCTGGGAATATTGGACACCGAGTGCCTATTGCGCGTATGTTTGTGCAGCGTATGGGCTGTAATGTTCTGATGTTGGAGTATCGAGGCTATGGATTATCAACTGGATCCCCAGATGAGACGGGATTGATGATTGATGCACAAACTGGTTATGATTATTTGAGGACGCGAGCAGAAACCAGAGATCACGACATTGTGGTATTTGGACAAAGCTTGGGAGGAGCGGTCAGCGTACAACTTGTCGCAAAGAACCAAAATGACAAGAGGTTGATTGGTTTGGTCTTGGAGAACACTTTTCTCAGTATGAGGAAGTTGATCCCGCAGTATGTCTATTGCTCTCGTTGCCCACCCTCTTAATATTCGGCTAATCTCTGGCAGTGTGATCCCACCAGCGAAATATTTGACACTGCTCTGCCATCAAGTATGGGCATCAGACACTTTTTTGCCATCCATTACAGAAGTCCCAATTCTCTTCCTCTCTGGTCTGCAAGACGAGATAGTACCGTACGTTTACTCTCTCTAATCCTCCTCATTGAATGATGACTTAATTTCCATCCACAAAACCTGACGTCCCTTCTGGGACTTGATTAATATACTATGAGAAAATCTGACTTTTCACTCATCACTTCTGCTTTGCACTCTTTGCTGAGAGTTTCGCTGACCTGATATTAGACCTACACATATGCGCCGTCTCTATGAGATCTGCCAATCTCCTACGAAGGTATGGAAGCCACTGCCAGGCGGTGATCACAACTCGAGTGTCGTCGAAGATGGATACTTCGAATCGATAGAGGATTTCATCGCAAATCTTGATTCCAAATCTGGATGAACTATTGGGATACAGGACGGATTTTTACAGCATTTTTGCGCGGCGTTTAGGTTGGATTCGACATGATCAAGCCCGGCTTTATGAAATTTGACGACTTCGATGTATACAGATAAGGTGTATATTACAGAAAGAAAGAGGAAATGAGGTTGGTACATCCACAATAGCTTGAGATACCCAGCATAGAACGCTTTATTATGCGACTATAGCGCAAATTTATATCAAGTCTTTTACATGCACAATTGCGACTCGATGTTGTCCATTTATCACTCGTCTTATCTTCCTCTGTTCCCAGCCCGTTGGTTCATCTCTTCTCTACTCTGCCGTGCCTTATGCTCACATTCTTCAAATTGCTTGTTTGTTGCACATCGTTCGGTTCCGAATGTTCTCGCAGGATTTGTGTTTCGGGACCGCAGATGTCTTGGTTCCTGCAACAGTACAACATGGCCTCCCCTCTGGTTGGTCTCTTCCTCAAATGGCGTTCTTTTGATTTGTTGTTGCTACATCTGTACGAGATACGCACCAAGGAATTCTCCGAGCTTTCACTTAGGACGATTTGGATATTGGAGAGGTGGGACGGCAGATGCGTCTGGGCTTGAGATGTTGAGGGATGGGAGGTGTGATTGGATAACAATCAAACATTGAGAGATTCTATTGCACGTCTACATTTCATCGGTCCCGATGACTTCGGGCGAAGGAACTGCGACTCTGAGGTGTTGTTGAGGATGTTTCGTCCGGTTGGTGATGTGAGGTAGGTTCGGTTTTAGTGTCGGCCGACGAGGTCTTTCGGGTTTCGCTGGATCAATCAGTGATAGCTACCTATATGCTTGAGCATCTGATGCCGGCTCATGTGGTTTAATTACCAGAGAATGGTGGAATTTAAACAATGCCATTGGTTCTTCTATCTTGCAAGGAGATATCCTGATGAATGTGTTAAGCTCTATTCGAATCCTAGCTGTGATCTAGCGATCCGAGCTTGTTCTAACAACTTGATGAACGAGGAGGAAGTATAGGCAGGTCACTTATGATATTTCACCACCCAGAAAAGCTTTCATTTGTTAGGTATACAGTCTTGTTCCTCTTATTGAAGATCTCCACTTGAAAATGGACTTGAAGATGCCAAGACATGTGGCTTCGAGATCCCGGCCGCGATGATCGTGAGAACGACCCATCGTGTAGACTCTTGACAACGACCACATGCAATTCTTCAAACTCTCATAGTCTTTCTAGGAGACCTTTTATCTCTCTTTGCGTGCTGGCGGGCTAAAAGACTTAAACTGTAAATAGGATTGAGGAGTAAACAAAGGACTCTCAATAGCTCAATAAACTCGCTTTCGGTATCTTTCCTACCACCATCACAACAACTGCATAGTTACCAGCCAACCTTCCCTACGCATTCTTCGTACCATTCATTTGGACCCACGAAGATCTGCGAGCTCCCGCGGTTCATATTGGAGCTTGGTTCAGCTTTGGAAAACATCTTGTCGCAAGTTTGGGCTGGTCAAAGAGAATATACCTAGCTCCATCATTGGAGCTTAAGCAACAGGCTGAGAGGTGTCACCACATACTAGTGAAGCTTCAGGATACCAAGCTCTCTTCCCTCTACTTGAAGTAGCTCTGCGACCACTGTGGACAACTTGCGACAGCATAGTATCTCATCCTTGCAGCATCTCACAACCATACTCTACGAAGCTTCCTTTGGGACTACCTACCAGCGTACAGAGCGAAATTTACCAATCTGTTGACTTTCTACTCTGGCGAAGATTCTCTTTAGAAGTGGAGGTTTTCGATGGGCATTCGCTTCGAGCAGTTCAACTAAGTCAGGCTGTACATTCATTAAGAGAACAACTTTCTGCCCCTCCCAAATACCTTCTTTTGGTTCACCCATCGCTAGCTTCATACATACTCAGAAGCATACATTCCCTTCTACTCATACGACTTCCAATATGTCGTGTAAGGAGCACCTCCTACATCTAGGCGCAAACCATAGCTAACCTAGCAAATCATAGTACTACCAACCGAGATCGAGCGCTACACTGCGCTGGTAGATGGCATTCTTGCTTCTAGCGACCTGGAGACTATCTCCTCAAAACAGATTCGAAAACGTCTGCAGGTTCTTGTACCCGAGGTTGATATCAATCAGAAGAAGGTAATTACCAATACTCATGTAAGACATTGAATAGCAGCGCTAACTTTCCCTCCAGGAAGCAGTACAGAGTCTAATTCATAGTCGGTTTGACATTGCTAGCGCTGCTCAACTCCCAGCTGTTCATCCACCAGAGATACCAAGGCCAATTAAGAAAGAGCGCGCCCCAAAGCAAGAAAGCACTCCTCCCAGCTCCCGTGCGGTCTCCAGCCCATCTCCCAAATCCGAAGCCGATTCAGACCAAGATGAGGATGCCCCACCACCGAAGAAGAAGGCGAAACGGAGCAAGGAGTCTGATGATGCGAAACTAGCGGCCATGCTTCAAGCACAAGAGAATCGGTCGGGTAGAGCTACGAGAGGAGGGAACAAGAAAGTTACCAAGAAAGCTCCAAAGAAGCCAAGGAAGAAGAGCGAGAAGAAAATAAAAGCAGATGATGATAGCGGATTAGAGGAAATTGGTAGCGATGGAGAAGTGAAGGAGAAGCCTAAGAAGGGTGGTTTTCATAAGGAATATTATCTCTCTGCTCCTCTAGCAGATTTGGTCCAGGAGTCAAAGGTGAGTTTTGTTTCATTGATTATATGCGGACTAGGCTAAATTTATTCCTAGCTCTCTCGGCCACAGGTGGTAAAGAAGATCTGGGAGTACATCAAAGCGAGGAACCTACAAGACCCAGCGGACAAACGCCAAATTATGTGCGATGACAAGTTGCAATTGGTGTTCAAGACCGACAAAGTGCACATGTTCACAATGAACAAGCTCTTGGGCAAGCAGCTCTACGATATTGAGGACGAACCTGAGCAGGCATAAGAATGGCTATTTTGATATTCGCAATCTTCTGACGCAATTAGCGACGTATAACATGACAGGTTAGCTGGACTCAAGGTTTGGGTAGGCAAAACCGGGGATCGGGAAGGCAGGCTTTTGCATGGCGTTTGCGGTTCAGGATCCATGAGGCTATGGTGGCACTCGTGGATGGTGTACCTGGATCTGATATTGCATGAAGGGTTCTTGAACATGCGGGGAGCTGTCATGGGCGGTTACATTGTCTTTCTGCCCGATTTATAGCTACCTAGCAACGAGCATGAAATTCCGCCTATGGGTGAGCAATTTTCTTGAAGTGTGGCTATGAATGTGACATAATAAGTATCAAGCAGATACGGAAAGCCCATGCTGGAAAGTGCATGGAAGTGACTCTTATGTTCGAGACCTTTTATTTGAGGCTGACAAAGTGACTGTTCGCCGCTTCCACTAGGGCAATTTGAACGCCACAAGGCTGCCGAGACGGCTGACTGACCGACGATCTTTGGCGGGGTTGAAATTAAACGTGCTGAAGTACAAGTGCAAGTAGATATCGTCATATTTTTGTCCTAACTAACCACACACTCAACAAAGCTCCCAAACATTTTCAATTCTCAGCGAATATCGTTCATTTGGAGCCAATTTCACTAAGTTACATTCAAGAACCAAAATACAAGCAAACTCAGAGGAAAACAGCGATCAATGGCTAACGAAAGCTCCAACGCACAACCTGCTATGGGAGACACCAATGGAAGGCCCAGAAATGAAGGCCAGAGAGGAGGCAGAGGTAGAGGGAGAAGCCAAGGACGAGGTAGGGGCGGGGCAGGCAATGAGTCTCGAGGCGGCGCTGAGGGTGGAAGAAGGGGCAGAGGTGGATTCAGATCAAACGCACCTACTGCCACGGAGGGAAACACAATGAATACCGGAGACCTGGCTGCCAGATTCTCGAATTCTGTGAAGATCGGAAACGAACCTTCGCCAAACATGGCAGGCAAGACTGTCGCAGAGGGCGCGGATGAGGCGGAGGCAGAAGTGTGCTTCATTTGTGCGTCGCCCGTAGTTCATGAGGCTCTCATGCCTTGTAATCATAGGACGTGCCATATTTGTTGCTTGAGGATGAGGGCATTGTACAAGGACAAGAATTGCATGCATTGTCGCGTAGGTTGTCTGTCCCAAAGTTGGGAATACGTGTGCTAATGTGAGGTAGACACCTGCACCAGTTGTGATATTCACGGATAATGCTACGAAACGCTATGAGGAGTTCTTGGCTGCGGATATTTCGAGTAGTGATGACAATATTGGCATTCGCTACGAGAACGATAGTATTCGAGACGATACTCTTATTTTACTCAGGTATAACTGCCCTGATGGCGACTGTGATGTTGCATGTCTCGGCTGGCCGGATTTACATCGTCATGTCAAGGTCGTACATCACAAGAAGATTTGTGATTTGTGCTCAAGGCACAAGAAGATCTTTACTCATGAGCACGAATTGTACACTGATATCGAATTGACGAAGCACATGAGGAAAGGCGACGACAACCCCGGTGCCATTGACCAGAGTGGATTCAAGGGCCATCCGATGTGCACCTTTTGTAACCAGAGATTCTATGGCGAGGATGAACTTTATGAACATTGCCGAAGCAAGCATGAGAGATGCGGTGTCTGTGAGCGCTTAAGAGTGGGAGCACCGCAATATTACATGAACTTCGAATCTCTTTCTGCCCATTACCGGAAGGATCATTATCTCTGTCTAGAAAGAGAATGCTTGGACAATAAGCATATTGTGTTTGGATCAGAACTGGATCTCAAGGCTCATCAGCTTGAGCAACATGGAAATACCCTGTCAAAAGATGTACGGCGAGACACAGCAGCAGTAGATATCTCAGGATTCAACTATCGAACACCGTACGTTCCCGAAAGACGGGGCGGTGGAAGTCAGAGGGAACAAAGAGAGCAGAGAGATGGGCGCGGACGTGGAAGAGGACGTGATCCAAATGCTGATCCTATACCAGCTTCAACTGCTCAACCACTTCGGAGAGACGAGCAGGCATTTCAACGCCAAATGGCTATTCATAGTGCTCAATCGATTGCACCTCGCACCTTTGGAGGTTCATTGACTGCACCAACACCTGCACAAAGCAGAGCACCAGCAGCAAGTGTTCCCAGGCCTTCAGCTCAAGTTGAGCCTGCTACTGAAGCTCCAGCCGATCTCACTCCCCAGGAGCAAGCTCGCCAATTGCGACACCAGGATGTGCTTAATCGAGCGACCAATCTTCTTCAGAATGATGCTACAAAAATCACGCAATTCCGAAACACGCTTTCTTCTTTTAGGACAGCCACTATGACTGCTACTGCAGTGATTGACTCGTTCTTCGCTCTATTTTCGGACACCACTCCTTTGGCACTGGGCACGCTGATCCGCGAGGTAGCTGATCTCTATGAGGATACGTCAAAGAGTGATGCTCTCAAGACAGCTTGGAATAACTGGCGTGCTATCAATGAAGACTACCCATCTTTACCAGCTGCCAGCGGAAGCAGCGGCAATTCGATACCTCTCAATTGGGCAGTAAGCTCATCAGGAGGTAACGCCAGCAACGGCACCACAGTAAAGAGTAATCGTGTTCTCAAGTTGAAGTCGAGTACAGCACAATCAAGCCGATCTTCAGTCTCACAAGCTCGCTCGTGGGATTCGGCATCACCCATATCCACGCCTCCTCTCACGAGCAGCAGCAACTACAACCCATTCCCCAACCTACCAACCACACGACAAAACACAACAAGCACAAAAGTCAACACCGTCTCATGGAACGCGACCTCCACAGCATCAGGCACCAACTCCGCGAGACCCACACCACCAACGAGTAGACCAGCAAGCAGAGCTACGACGGGAGGTAGTGATGCATTCCCAGCACTGCCACCGGCTGCGAAGCCTCAGAGTACGATCTGGGCACCAGGTGGCAGGGGCATGGTGAGGAGGGATGGTGGCAGGGCACCTACGAGTGCAAATCCATGGGGCCCGGCTCAAACTGCTGAGAGTGAAGTTGAGATGGAGGATGAGGAAGCGGGCAAGGGAAAGAGAAAGGGGAATAAGGGCAAGAAAAACGTGTTGGTTGCCTGGGGTTGAGGTGTTTTAGGTGCAGTAAAAATTACTGGAGCCTCCGCACTTTTGTCATGGGCCAGATTCTCAGGCATGTTTGATGTCCTGTAGCGGTAGGACGGCTTGGTGTATGTTGTATGTTTGCATTGCGTTGCGTTGCATCATTGCCTCTGTGCCATTGGCACACAGTACCGGAGCAGAAAGCGAGCGTTTACGATTAGAGGGATGAGGGCTCGCCTAGCTGGTGGTGACGTTGCTGGGTATCAACCGGAGTCAACTAGTCGTAGTTTGCACCAGCTAGGTGTGATATCATAGACTAGACGAGGATCAAAAATGAAAGCGCTGCATCTTAAAATTGAAATATTTGCGTGGTTCCTGAATTGGGCTATCTGTTGTGTGTGTGTGTGTGTGTGTGTGTGCATCTACTATCTGGTCTACATTTCATTTGACTACATGTCACTGGCACAAGGTGGTGGTGGTGGTGGTGGTGAACTGTCCACATGCTTGAGGTGTTGCCTGGAACACTGTATTCCTGCTCGGGATGGCATGGCATGGTGTTGAAGCGAGCACAGGCGTAAAGAAAACTTTCAAAGATTCGGTACAGACACCTCTCCTCGTCACACCCGACCTACGAACAGGATAAAGCGTGGCGTGGCGTGGCGTAGAGTGGGTGTTGCTGATTTGATGCTGGTGGGAGTTGGAGTTAGAGGTGTGGTTTGGGTTGGACTTGGAGGGAGTTGGAGTTAAACTTACATTTGCATTTGAGATTGAAATTGTTGATAGCCCTACCCCGCAACAAACCAGACCTGACCTGAGCCAAGATAAAAATTCAACAAACACCTCTATAAAGCAGTAAATACCAAATTGGAACTAAGAATAGCGCACACACTATCTAGGTGTCAACCTACCAACAACTCACAAACAGCTCGAACACTACCTCTCAGCCAAATAGGTGCGCAGATATCCATTTCCCGGCATCCCGCAGTAGTGGCCAGATCTTAGACCTGATACTTCAACTACCTAGATACCTACCTCGTACCTGCTTGGATACCGAGGCTGGTAAGCGAAACACTCCCCAAATAGACCCAATCTCTAACCTCCGACCCGCAATCCGCAATCCGCAACACGTACCAACTGCTCCCCAACAGGCTACAGCTACAGCACGGTAAAGGAATCTCTCGATGAGTTTGAATCTATTTCCGTAGCTCGGTTAAGGATATCACCCATCACCCACCACCTATCCATCTACCGATCTATTTTTCAATCCATTGAGTTGATTGATAATCCAACAAGCTACTGAGCTAGACGATTAGATACACATCCTTACTATACAAACGAAATGCATCATAAAGGTGACAAGGGTAATGATGGGTCCGAGTCAACAATTGTTTTTAGAATTCCCTACCATTGAAAAAGGCCCGAGACTTGGAAGAGACCCGAGACCTAAGTTACGCCTGGTCTTGGCTTGGCTTCTTGCTTGTATCGTATCTATTCATAGACTTGAGGCTGTGAGAGTGGATAGATGTTGGATATTCCGTAAATTTATACTGGTGCTAGAGTTAGCAGCTTTCTCCTGCAGATTAGAATGGGACAAAGTTACTTCGAATTCACCGGGACAGACAGGCGTAAGATCACGATGGATGGTAAAAATATATGCATTCGGATTCCAAATCCATGCTGCTAAACGCCATTAACTATATTTGTACAAGATTGCCTTCCCATTTTCCAATCCCATCCATCATGCATGTCTCTTCAAAGAGTCCAACAGACTACTTAGGTATCCAAGAGCTCCATTGCTCCATGCAAGTGCCGCCTTCCATCCCACCTTCGCTAAAAGAGCCCGGAAATGCAAGGCCTAGACAATACCCAACCCAACTTACGATGAACCGCCATAGGGTTGGTAGTAACCCTGGAAGCGATCGGTATTATCCCATCCAACCTCGTACACGATCTCCCAGCATGTGATCAACAGAGCTGGGAAGCGTCTGGACCAAAAGTTGAGATACCCGTCAGGTAAAGCACCGACATGTTTCTGGAGCGCCTCAGGCATATCTTCATAATGGTTCTTCTTGTTACGCAAGGCACGCAAGAGATCGAGAAGACGAGTCCCAGTGTACTTGCGCTGTTTGCCCAAACTGTCGACAAAATCTTTGCCCAAAGGTTTGAGGAAATCACTACCGCAAATTGAGGGAGCACAGCGTTCGAGCTCTTGTAAAGCAGGAGTGGGAGGGTCGCGTTTTTCCTTTTCGAAATAATCGGAAACATCGCAGAGGAAGTCTAAACGACGTCGAGCAGGCCAGAAGAACGGATGAGCCATAACCTCCAATGCTGATGGCCGCCGCTTTGGTTCAGCTGCCAACATTGAACTAATCAGGTCCTTTGCTTCAAAAGCATAGTCGCCCAGAACATCTAGCTGCTCAAGTGAATATTCTCCCTTTCGAATGTTGATTTCGCGCATGTAACGGTTACCACAATCGTAAGGATGAGATCCTTTGGTAAGAACATAGAAGAAGACTAGACCGAGCGAGAAGATGTCAATTGCTCGGGTAGCACGTCGGGCTGGTACGAGTTCAGCACCTGGCATAATGGCTCCTGAATGACCTTCCGTACTGGCATCAGCCATCGTCTGGTGCGTCTGGCCTTCTTTGGCATCGTCGTCGAGAAGTAGCTCAGGGGCTCGCCATCCGCTGGTACCTGCTGCATGAGCTGTTGTCGCCCTGAAGGATGACTGCTCTCCTTCCAACTTCTTGCAGAGACCGAAATCCGAAACAAGAAGACGTGGTCTGCCTTCTTTGTCGAGAGCTACTAAGATGTTTTGAGGTTTCAGATCGCGATGAACGATTCTAAGCTTGTGTAGATGTGAAACACCTTTGGTAATTTGGTAAAGCACATGAGGGAGGTCTCTCTCTCCAGCTTGAGCCAAATTTCGATGATCCAGGGGTTTGCTTATTACATCGGCCAACGAGGCAGGACACAATTCAAGGGCGATGTAGAGGAAGCCAGCCGCTTGTTGCTGCGCAAAATATCGAATAACGTTAGGATGATCATCACTTTCTCGCAGCAATTTCGTTTCTTGCGAAGCAATGTCATAAAATTGCACAAGCATTCGCTTAACCGCAACATCACGCCCATCGAAACTACCTTCAAAGACCATTGTCCCGTTGGATCCTGTTCCAATAAGCTTTTCGGTATTGACAACCAAAGCACCAATTCGGATAATGGGTCCTGATACTTCTTGTGGGTCACTGGACATGGTTCGAATATCGGGTTCGATTTCGGTCTTCTGCTGACCCATAGCTTGTGCATTCCGAACTGCATCATCTATGGTAGGTGCACTGGGAATGGGGTTGCCATCTTCCGATGTTCCTTGAGATTGTGGTCTAGGACCCTTCTTGTGTTTGGCACCACCACGTCTGCCTCTGTGTCTCTTTTGTGGGGTTGGTGCTGGTGCCGGTGTAGGCGTGGGTGCTTGCTCGGCCTCCAAATTCTCGGAGCTCGTTGTGTCTTGCAAAGGTGCAGCTTCAGCGCCGGTGACAGTGGCGGTTGCGGGGACATCAATTTGCCCAACTTCATTGTCTGCCGCACCATCAACCATTGGCGGATCATTATTGGTTGGTATGATGACAACTTCATTTTCAGGAATATCTTGAAGCTGCCTGATGCTTTCTTGAACATCAATGACTTCAACCTCCTTCTTCTCAGATGCAGGGGGTAGAAGGGAAGACTTTCCGCCGTATAGTGTAGCCCACCACTTAAAAATATCTTGGCGAGAGTAGATAATTCCCACCATGATTAGTATCCAAAGGATCGGATTGTGTAAAAGCTCCAAGAAATTCCAAACATTCACGAGAACACTGTTGACAATAGTATCGGCCCGCGGTAAGCCAATCTCAAAGTCAATAGCACTGTCTTTAGCGATAGATTCTTCAACAGAATCCAATGTCTGTGGTGGTAAACCCCCAATTGCGCGACGTTGTGTTTGAGCACTATTCGAATTGATTGAATGCAGACCTACAAGATCTTTTGAGAGCTGGACATTGTTCGTAACATCCCATTGGGGGCGATGCTGGAACCACCCAGGTTGGGTGCATTCAGCGAGTTTACTTCCTTGAACGGCCATAGGATATGAATGTCCCGACATAGCGTACCAAGTGCCATCTTCAGTATGGTTAACGAAAACATTATTTGCTCGCAGATTTTTCTGGTAGAGGTCATCTGTATCAGGAGCTAACGGCTGTGCGAGGACGATCAATTCTTCGGCTTCCTGCTCGGGACCTCCTGGCCGGGCAATATCGAAAACACGAGCAACAGGGGAGGATTCCTTGGATTGGAAAACGGGTCCTGGTTCATCAATACTGTTTTCGTAATCAAGTGCGAGTATACTGCCATCGTGGCTGGTATGTATATACTTGTTGTCGAAAGTTGAAGTATACTGCCTTCCAAGGTCTTGATCGTAGGTGTTCGGGGTCCATTCCGAGTACCTGAGAGTTGCGATATGACGCTGGCCCACATTGACCGAGACTGAGTAAACTGTCTGACCCAATTCCAATGTCTTGTAACGGCACGAGTTACTGTTTTTAGAAACTACGCACTTCGCGTTTTCCTTATTCAGTGCCGAATCCATGCCCAACCAGCTGGTAATTGTTCCAGTGTAAGCATCGATTGTTACCATGGTAGTGGTTTTGGAACCAATGTATCTAAGCCCCCCAGATGTATCTCCACATGGGGAGTCTATCACAATTTGCTTCATGGTCATTCCAGTATGGGTCAATCCTGGATGTGCCCCGCCTGGCTTGTAGATATACACGGCTCCATCCTGGCTTGGCTCGATGATCCAAAGATAATCATCTATTGTATCCAAATCATAATTGTCTCGCTCGGCGATTGATGAGCGATTATAAGTAGTCGATACCATGGAATCCGCTGATAATTCCCACCGATGCTGACCACTTTTCCGATCTCTGGCGTGCAACTTTCCATCAATAGTCGCCAGTAGCACAAAATCTTCCACTTCCCAATCTGCAAGAGACCGCGCGTTACGCTGCGGTGAACCGAGACCGGTATTGCTACCGATTCCTCCTGCAAAAGGTGCTGCAACGGCCAAATCCACTGGATTCGCCGGAGCCAAAGTTTCCAAGGCGCTCACGTCATTCTTCTTGGGGGGGTTGTTTATAGTTTTCTTTCTTCGATCATTTGAAAAGGGTGTCTCTATGCGAATAGGGACTTTTGAAGCTTCGATCGTGCTTGCTCGATCGAGACCTTCGTGGGGAGATTCATGCCGGATGACTGGTCGAACTTGCTGCTGCTGAGCATTGACGACGCATGATATTAGGATAACGACAGCTGCCAACAATACGACATTGTTCACAGGACCAGTTCGAGGCCGCCGTGGCGGCATGCTGGGCGGTCAATGTGTGAGGTGTATTGAATAATTGATTGAAGCGTTCGTATTTGCTTAAGAGGATGGCGCGGAGCGACCAGTGACGCGAAGCATGGAGTGCAACGAAGAGCTGTCGATTGTTGAAATTCCAAGGAGATCTGGAAGGAGGAGAACACTCTCCAAGTGACTGTCTATATGTCGACTCAGGATTGATAAAATGTAGTCCTGTCTAAATGAAGATGGCGGGTCGAAGTATTTCGAGGTCGCGATTTCCGATGACTGCAGATCGGGTGGTCCGTCGTTTGAGGCCTCGAGAGGGCGGGTGAGCTGCAACTGAAAGGCGCAGATCTCCAGATTTATTTGCGGTATCAGGACAAGGTCGAGATGGAGGTTGAAGTTGAGAACGAAGGCGAAGTTGGAATGAAATAGAAATAGTTGTGGTAGGTAAGTTCGAATGTTGGTTTCAGAATCGTTCTGCCGCGCAGTGCATCGGCTCGTTTGAAAATAGCCCCGTAGCCCCGGCAGCTAACCAACCTTCAGACTGTGAGTAAACTCTGGGGTCGGATCGGAAAAAGGAGGGGCCAGGAAATATATGTTAGAAGGTGAGAGAGTGAAGGGTGTGGGAAATAGATGAATAGGTACGAGATTCTATCTCCTCTCTGGGTGGATTTTCACATTCAAGAGAACCTGTGTGTGTGGTGTGGTGTGGCCCCAATTGACGACTCCGAATCCTCGCAGCAGGCCAGCAGACTTGGACTTCCTTCTCAGCTTACGAGGGACAGCACACAACTCAAATGTGTGATAGTACGGTTCACCAATAACCACATCTACGCAACGGCCGATCTTGTCTCCAATTCGTGGAACCTCGATTTCTGTGTGATCAAACAGCCCCTCTCTTCTCTCTTCCCAAGCCAAGATCCTGAACTTCTGATCTGCACGGCAAGGGGGCTATGCCCGCTTATTTTTAAGACAATGGAAGGTGCCAGCTAACTTCAGTGGTCGGAAGTTGGAATTCACCTGATACCTATTTTGAAGTCGAATCGGAATCGTCAAAGAATTCCCTGAATTGTCTCATCGAACTAGAGGGATGGAGTGGCTTTGGCTTTAAATCACGAGATTACTGGTATGACTTATTTATCTATCTCCTTGATTAAGTTCGCAGGAGTCAAGAGATCAACATTCAATACTTCATCCCATGTTTCACACGCTTCGTCCTTTGGTGTGACAATACGCATCAAAGTATCAGAATTCATAAAAAGTCCGAACCCTTTCTCGAGTTCATCCATTCATTATTGCGTGCAATATGATCTATGGTATGGTACAAGTCCAACCGGGCACTTTTCATAATACATTGAACTCCATCGTCCTGCTATAAAATGCTCATGATTTTCATTGATCATCGTTCACGTGCTCGTGGTGCAGCACGGATAATGTTGTCCACCCTCAGGAGTAGCTGGGCAAAGTCAGTACAAGAAGGAAGGACATCAGAAGAGAAAAAACTTACTTCTGCAGCTTCCGAGGCTGACGAAACGACCGCCTTCTTCAGCTTGTAGCTCTCAATCACGCCCAACTCACGCATATCTGCAATGCCACCTCCTGGAGTAAGCAGATCCAAGCCATACGTCGTCATACCATCGTAGATAGCAGTACGGAGTCTAGCAACCAAATCACTAGAATCGTATCCTGCGTTATCGGCAAGAATTGTGGGTAACTGGCGGAGAGCAGTAGCAAAAGCACTGACTGCAAGTTGCTTCTTGCCATCAATTTTCAGTGCAGCACCATCCACAGCCTTAGCCATCAACATCTCAGCACAACCACCTCCGAGAGTAGTTCTTGGCTCCTTAACAGTTTGCGACAGGACAGCAAGGGCATCATGGAGAGATCTGTCGGCCTCGTCGAGAAGTTGCTCAGTTGCTCCACGTAGCACAATAGTGCATGCTTGTCCAGCTGCAACACCAGAAAACTTGATCAGGGTATCCTCGCCAATGATAACTTCCTCAATCACATCACAGTAACCGAGCTTGACTTGGTCCGGGTGATCAAAAGTGGATGTGATGTCTCCTCCAGTAACCAGTGCTAATCTCTCAATACCATCAAAGTCCGCATGCTCGATGGACATGATTCCAGCATCAGAAAACAGCTGCTCGGGCCAGTTGTAAATCAACTGCCTATTGATGAAGCAGTTGATGCCGTGTGCCTTAATCTTGTCCACCTTAGCCTTCATCTTGTCCTTCTCCGCCTTTTCTAACTCTGCAAGTTTGCCTGTAGATGTAACCTTGATCTTAGCGCCAAAGATCTTGATCTTATCCGTATCCATAGCTGTGTTTGCAATCAAAATCTTAGCCTTCTCCAATCGTTTTGGCTGATTGACACCAATCTTCTTATCCAGAATGAACCCCTCATCGAGATACGAGTCCTGGAGCTTTCCACCTGCCTTCTTGATGATTTGAATATGACTTAAGTCCGAAGAACCTTGCATACGCAAGACTGCATCACAAGCCAGCTCTGCAAAGTGGTTCCTATCTTGCGACAAGACTTTTGAGCTCAATGTTGTCCTCGCGATCGCTAACAAGTCCTTCTTGAAAGCTTCGGCATTCTTGCTGTGATCAACCGCAGATTTCTCCAGAGCTGCTAGAGCTGCCTGACTAGCTATTCTGTAACCCTCAATGATTGTTTGGGGGTGGATCTTTCTGTCGACCAGCTTCTCAGCTTCCCTCAATAACTCGGCAGCCAACACTGTGACTGATGTGGTACCATCTCCAACCTCATCGTCCTGAACTTTCGAAATATTGACCAGGACCTTTGCTGCAGCGTTGTCCAGTGCTATTGACTTCAGGATAGTGGCACCATCGTTTGTAACCATAATCTCTCCCGTGGAAGCACTCTGTAGAATCTTGTCCATGCCCTTAGACAGTTAGCACAAGTCCCACGAAAGGCTGCAATTCTGCAGAGATAGCATCTATTTACCTTGGGCCCTAGTGTGCTCTTCACTGGTCACCGTTAGCCTGCATCTCTCTGAGAGTCCTCGAAGCCATACCTAAGTCACCTAGAAATCAGTTAGCAATAGCATTTAATAGCAGCTTATAGAATCACATGCCAACAGCGATTGCGCCAACGAAGCTGGAGAGACGTGCATTCTCTCCTTTCTCCTCTGTACTGCCATCGGCGAAAATCTGGGTGGCGTTGAACGACATTTTGTTGTAGTTGTAGGTAATGCTTAATACTGAGCTTTTGATATGAACGCGCCCGCCATCAAAAAATCCGCGCCTGAGCCCGCACTTCGTAAGCGAGGCGCCGCACTACCAAAAAAATACTGTAATAATTGGCCTCGCCGCACTTTTACGACGGCTGCGTCGATACGTCAGTGAAATCAATATCCCTTCACCGTGAATTATTTCAAGGCTGACACCGAAGATCTCACACTGCTGAGAATTGTCGGAACTCCATCAAGGAAGCGTCTAAGCGATTTTCAATCACCTGGAAGCAGCGCACATTGAAGTGGGGTATCTTCCACACAGATCGAACTTCACAGGTCAAAGACTTTCACACCAAGAACTGCTATTTTATACAGACCCGACGCAAGATCGAAGAGAGTAGGAGGACGGGTCGTAACAAACCGCAATCATGGCGCCAAGTTTCGACCATCTGCCAGATCCGGAGGATGATGATTACGATGAGGAGGAGGATGTGGATGTGTCCGATTTGAGAGAGAGATTTGAAGTTCAGCTTGAGAAGGGACTGGACGGATTTGTTGTGGTCGATGGATTGCCAGAGGTTACAGAGGAGACAAGACCAAAGTTGATCAAGTTCTTGAAGCGCAAGTTAGATGCAGCAGGAAAGGTCAAAGAGGACTCCATCTACATGCCAATCAACAGCCAGGGACGCTCAGAAAAGTAAGCTCTAAAATTTTCAAATCTCCTGTTCAAATATTGACGTCTGCAGATTCGCATTCGTTGAATATGCCAGTGGTGCAGAAGCAATCTCGGCATGCAAGCAACTCGATTTGGTTGCCCTGGACAAGAAGCACACCTTGAGAGTCAATAAGCTGACCGACATCGAGCGATATGGCGGAGAAGGACGAATTGATGAGACCTATAACCCACCACACATTGAGGAGTTCCAAGAGAAGGAGCACTTGCGATCATACTTAGCAGATCCAAGCGCACGCGGACGGGACCAGTTTGTTATGTACAAGGACGACAGAGTTCAGGTTTTCTGGAACAACGAGAAAGAAGCACCAGAGAGCATTGTTGATCGTCAACATTGGACAGAGTCTTTCGTACAATGGTCACCACAAGGAACATACCTCACATCCATGCATCAGCAAGGTGTACAACTCTGGGGTGGACCATCTTGGACACGTCAAAAGCGATTTGCTCATCCTTTCGTTAACTTGGTTGATTTTTCACCAGGAGAAAAGTACCTGACAACTTGGTCAAATAGGCCTATTGTTATTGGTGAGGAAGGTCACCCATCGCTGTCTGTTGACGATGATGGAAAGAACTACGTTATTTGGGATATTGAGACTGGCAAACCTCTTCGTTCTTTCGCAAACCTTGAGCTGCCAAGCAATTCAACGGACGAGGCAGGTCAACCAGTAAAGCGAAAGATTGTTTGGCCAGCATTCAAATGGTCTTCAGATGACAAGTACGTTGCACGTCTGACTCAAGGCGCTTCGATTTCAGTCTACGAGCTCCCTCGCATGGGTCTCTTGGACAAGACATCAATTAAGATTGATGGTGTTATGGATTTCGACTGGGCCCCAGCCACACCTCACCGTGATGGAGTCAAGACTTACGAGCAGCTATTCTGTTTCTGGACCCCTGAAATCGGTAGTAACCCAGCAAAGGTCGGTTTGATGAGCATTCCATCAAAGGAAATCGTCAGGACTCTCAATCTGTTCAGTGTCACCGATGCAAAGCTGCACTGGCAGTCAAACGCCGATTACCTGTGTGTCAAGGTCGATCGCCACTCAAAGTCGAAAAAGTCCATGGCCACCAGTTTAGAAATCTTCCGCATCAAGGAGAAGGGAGTACCTGTGGAAGTAGTTGATACCATCAAAGATCCCGTCATTAACTTCGCTTGGGAGCCAAAGGGCGACAGATTCGTTATCATCACAACTGCCGAAGTTATTGCACCTTCAGCTGTTCCACCCAAGACTTCTGTTGCCTTCTACTGCCCCGAGAAGATCAAGGGTCCAGGTGTTGGAAACTTCAAGCACATCCGTACCTTTGACAAGAAAAACAGCAATGCTATCTACTGGTCGCCTAAGGGACGTTTCGTCATTGTAGCCACTGTTCACTCTCAACAGAGCTTCGACATGGAATTCTATGACATGGACTTTGAGGGTGAGAGGCTTGAGAGTGACAAGGATTTGACCGCCAACTTGCAGCTCATGAACGTTGCTGACCACTATGGTGTAACTGATATCGACTGGGATCCCTCAGGTCGTTTCGTTGCCACCAGCGCCAGTATCTGGAAGCACACAGTAAGCATCCTCGGTTTGATTATTACTATTACAAGCTAACACAGATAGATGGAAAATGGCTACCACCTATACGATTTCAAGGGCGAGCAACTCCGTGAAGAACCCGTCGAGAAGTTCAAGCAATGGCTCTGGCGCCCACGCCCACCCACGCTCCTCACCAAGGAAGAGCAAAAGACCATCCGCAAGAACCTCCGCGAGTACAGCAAAGTCTTCGATGTCGAGGATGCCGACCGTGGCGCTTCAGCCGATCTCGCTATCGTTGAGCACCGTCGCAGACTTCTGGACGAGTGGTTGGCATGGCGTGCATCGATCGAGGCAGAGGTTGCTGAGGAGCGCGAGATCATGGGTCTTCCTGCTGATCCTATGGAGGGTCTGATCAAGAAGACTGATGAGACCGAGGACCAGGTTATTGAGGAGATTGTCGAGGAGATCGTTGAGGAGAGCGAGGAGATTGTTGCTTGAGCGTGCGGTGGTCTTGCGTGCTAGGGTGATAATATTAGGTTGATGATTGTGTAGCAAAGAGTGCCCTCTCTCTTCCTTCCTTCAGGCCATCTTCGGATGTGGGTGATGTGATGCTATACTCATTCAAGGGACGGCGTTCTTGCTTGCTTGTTGACTGCATTCTTGGGAGGGAATGCAGCGATTCAATCGGTGGGTCGATTGGTCGATGGAATGAAATCAGTCGTGCCGAGTTCTGCTCGTTTAGTTGCATAGTAATTGACTGTCTCCGGTCGGCTGCTTAGATGACGGCTGAACAGCACATGACGTTACATGCATGGATGAGGGTGGGCAGGTACATGTAGAGAAGAAAAGCCATTGCAAAATAAAGCGTGATCTCCATTACTCGATTTTTATTTGTTTTTCTCTTCAAAGTGATTTAACTACATTGACAGATGTTGCCCAAATTGAAAATCTGTTATATAAATTTCCTGAGGTCCCCAACCTAAGTCCAGAGTTACTAGAAGTGGTAAAAAAAAACTACTGGCTGGGAAACTTGATGAATGTGTAAAATCAAGTAGCGCATTTAACATCAAAATAGAAAGTAGAAATGTAACGATCATGAGACTAGTCGGGACGTAGCATCCATAAAATTTGTCACATGCTGGTAGTCTATTAAGAAAATTTAATCCAACTCCTTAATGCTGGTCCTGACCTGTCCTGACCTGATATATCCCTCTGAGACATACCTGTAGCCGAATATATATTTTATCTCTGCCATGCCGATATGCAGTAACCCAAACCATGCGGATTCCGTCGCTATGCAACCAGCCAACTCAAACTCCTATTTCCAATCCCATTCCCATGAAGCCGTCCAAACCATGCATCATCCAGCATTCCAATCATTTTACATCCATAAATCATTCCATATCCTCATTCACCATCTCATCTAAATAGCAACACCGCTCTCCCACCACCTACTTCCCGTATGCCACCCAACCCCCAAATGTTCCCAACACCACCACCCCGCATCCCTCTCTCCCCAGCCCAATCCTCTAAACACACTAATCGGAACAGGCTCATACAGCCAAATGCCACCCCTCGCAAAATCATCCGTAAGCCAATGCCCCGTCTCCAGCAGCCAGAAGAACGTGAATGCGAAATTCCCCGCCCTTCGCACCCCTCTTGGCATCTTCTCCAACAAGGGATGACATAATACGCAGAGGAGTGTCTGGATTGTGATGCCTACTGCTTGTAGCATGAAGAAAATAGGTGCATGTAAAGGCTTCGTGGGTGGGAATTGAGAGATCGATCCACCTGCGTGTAGGAGGCCTGAAATGCCGAAGGCAAATAGTAGTGCAAGGATGCGTGCTAACTGAGTACGAGGCTTGATATAGCCTTGGGCGATGAGGTAATTCGTTGGCGCGGAAAACATGAAGCGGAATGTTTGGTGCCACCAGCTTCCCCAGAGGCCGTTCAACCCCTTGTCCATGACATTTGACCACGCACCCCATGTCGAGGGGTAGTACCACGCTTCTGCTGTTTGGCCGAGGAGTCGTGGACCAAGTAGGATTGAAAGACCGAGCGGCGCGAGCATAAATACCATTTCTAGGGAAAGGATGATGGCGAAGGAGGAGAAGAGCTGGTGTGTGAATTTCCGAAGAAATGGTGTGGAAAGCAGGATGGAAAGGGGGAATGGAAAGTTGGGGGAGTATGTTGTTGGGCCGAAGATGAAGTATGGGTCATGCATAAGCGTTGTTTTAAGGAGGTCGAGTGCGAAGTACCCTGCTATGAAGGTGGGGAGGCGAGCGCGCAGGAGGGCAAGGCGTGTGTCGTAGCGTACGAGGCCGATGGAGGAGATGTTATTCGGAACGGAGGAGGTGGGCTCGCCTAATTGGGACGCGATAGAGGGAGGTAATGAGGGGAGAGGCGAGATGGCGATGTTCCAGCCCGGCATGCGGAAGTTTATTACTAGGTCGAATACCCAGTCAAATCGTTCAGAGAGAGTACCTGTTATAGGGTAGGATTGCCAGTAGTATTCTAGACTTTCGTCTTTTGACGGGTCGTAGTCGAAGGATGTTGGGCTTGTCTCGCTGAGAACTGTTTCCTCTTGGCCTTTCGGTTCCGAGGGCCCATTTACCTGCTTGCGTTTCCTCAAAGACCCATTACCATTCACACTTCCATGACTCTCAATCGCCTTTCCATTCCCATTTGCATTCCCTTCTGCACTCGTCCTCGCTTCTCCCTTCTCTCCCATCCTTGGCCTCGCACGCACTCTCTTTGCCTCAAACTGTGTTCTATTCAGCACCAGCCAACTCACCGACCACACTGTCCCCCAAACAGCCATCAAACCAGCCGCGAACCCCGTCGCCATACTCATACTCGTCGTCGTCCACAACGTGTGCCACTGAAACGCCAATATAGCTCCCAAAACTGGCCATCTCGCTACATACACCCAAGGTCGCTGTGTGTGAGGTATGCAGAGATATCCGACGAGGAGAAAGTAGCCAAGCAAATGGTATGTGAGTACCAGTGGTCGGAGGGTCCCCTCTATTACTTGCGCATCGAAAGTAGCGCGGTATACGTCCATTACTTGTCTGGACGTAGGAGGCGGCCCAGTCGCTATGAGATGGGGGAATAGCGAGGCCATATTAGAGATTTAAGGTTATGTCGAGGGATTGGCAGAGGAGACAGGAGAGGAGAAGACTCGAGGTATTGTGTACCCCAAGTCAGGTGGCGGCCTGACTGGTTGTGAAGGTTGTAGCCTCAGAAGGTTGTACTTGTTCCTGTTGTCTTCGTCGTTCAATTGTTTTGGGTGGAGCGATGACGTCGGTTACTGAATTGTAAGATCTTATCTAATCAAGATCTTCAGTGTAGGCTCAAAGCTTTCTTGGACTGCAACCTGTCCATCACAACGTTATTTATAAAATTTGCCTACTCGTGAAATCCATTTGCATCCCTTCAAATGTACATTCGTGTGTTTGCATTCTGTCTCTTTGCTTCTGGCAAGGCCGAGGCATAAGATACTGTTGAGATCTCATCAAAAAGTGGTCTTATACTTGTTTTGTTGCCTGTTCTGTTCCTCTTCAAGACAAAGGTGCATACTGAGTAGCCTCGGGTTAATAAATGCCATCTTGTGTGGCAGCCACATTGCTGATTTACTGTTCTGATGCTGACGAAGCATCAGTATCTTCATGTGAAGATTGGCTTCTGATAACCATTCGGACATAGATCTCGTTTTGGATACTCCGCGGTTTAAATGTACTTCGTACGAAGTACAATGTATTTCCAAATTTCACCTGCAAATCATCTAAGAAATTACTTGTTGTGGTTTCATCTGATTTCTGTATTGTATCTCTGATTCACATCGCAAAGTCCCTTTATTCATTCCATCCACTATTCGAGGGCGACCAAGCATGGCTGATTTCCCTATCATGACCTGGCCTCTATCCCCCCAAAACGCCATAAAATGCATTCCATTATCACCAAGTCTTATGTTAGGACCTCTGCCCATTGCCTTCATATTCTTGCATTGGTCCTTCATGTGACGATTCTGGCGACAAAAGTTGTTCATCTGTGCCCATCACTCTCCGAATATCTTGAGACGCTTGGGGGGGAGCCGTGGCAAGTGCTCTCAGAATAATTCCTTTCAATGACTCTGTAGTTTCTAACAAATTCTGCATTGTTTGGTGCATGAACTGGTTATACTCGGAATGTTCATTGATTTCTTGGCGTAGTTCTTCAACAAGCTCTTTGTTTCTAGCACGCCACGCGGCTTGGGAGACACGGTTTTGCTTTCTCCTCCTTGCAACTGCTTCGGCCGAAGGTTTCCTTGGGGCTTGGGTAGGCAACGTGCTGCTTTGTGCTGAGGTGTTTGTAGCCACTAGTTTGGAGTTGCTAGGTGAAGCCGCTTCACCAATTGGGGGATACATCTGAGTCCATCCTGGACTTGCAATTGTACTGCTGTCACCGAATGGCATATATTGTTGGTTGGAAGTATCAATCTAAGTAAATATAAGCTTATGATCGACAGAGGGAGGAGCAACGACATACCGAATGTTCATGCGGTCTTCCTTCGAAAAATGTCCTATGGTCACCAGGAATCATATTCAAGTCTTCCAAAAAGAAGCTTGCACCGTCCCAAAAGCTGTCTTGATTATATTGGAAGGGCATGGCGTACAATGTTGGCTTTGTTGTCTCTATTCTTGGTTTCTGACAAAAAGATTTGTCTCTTCTCCACGAAACTCACAATCGTTAATGTACAAGTCAATGAATGTGTCGACCAATAATCTAGAGCAAAGTTGCATGATTAAATCGTACGATATAATACCAAGACTGCCTTTTATTTGTTTCGATATGTAGGATTGCTAGGTTTCCAGCATGTGGAGGCTCAGAATGACAAGGAGCTGATTTATAAGGCAGGAGCACCGCCAATAACATCATCTTCTTGCACTGCAGCTGAGATATCAAGAAGGAATGCGTGTACAGGCACTTGATGCCATGAGGAGATGTTTACGTTAGATCCAGAGATGTGTAAGCACTATTCTCTCCTATCATTGGTTCATCGTGATGGGTTGTTGGTTACTCCTACAGTCAACTTAGCCTCCTCTGCATGACTGTTTGAGGCAAGCCGGGCTACAGTCCCTCAAACTCGACTTGCGGAACTATGTACCGCAGGGCTATACTGCAGTATCATTTAGGAAGTTCGACCCCATTCCGCCACAGAACTTGGCGGTCAGTACTCTGGCTGCAGGATGTTCAACCAATTTTTCGTGGCTCGCATGGGAGCTTAACAAACTGGAAGTGACAGAAGAGGACAAAGAGGCAGAGTCCTGCCACTGGCTTCAAACAGGATCATCAAGGCTGTATCAAAGTTCGTTACCGTGGAAGACATAAATAGAGCTAGATAGCACATCGGGACAAAGCCTTAGAATCTGCTTAGATATCATAGACGTTAGTAAAGAGAATTTGCTTAGATATCATCCATGTTGGGAAAGCATATAAAAATAAATTCTTAGAGAAGTTTCCCACGAACACTTACAAGGCCTGGATCTTCTACATCGGCTAGAGTTTTTTGGCTTTGCTTGTGGCGAATTCGACCTACCTCGTATCCTAAAGCATCAAATGGCCCCCAACTTGCCGTGTTTGAAGAGCGACGCTCGCCAAATCTGGTATCCCTGCGCTGGGAACCAAGCTACCTATCCACACCAGGTTACCTCCTCCGGGTCACATTCTCGTCAAGACAAAGTCTTTAACTTGCACGGGGTTATCGAACCAGACCCTCCCGGTATTAAGGTGACCTACCTTAAGTCTTAGGAAGTTGGCCCCCCTCCCCCATTCCTTGTTAGTTTTGAGCATGTTGGGGGTTGTCATTGGATTCAATTATACGAATGGACCCCAATCGAGCTTTCTATCGAGGTACCGGGTGTTTGGCTCTGAAATTCATAACTGAATTCTAATGTTTTAATATCTACAACTATCTATCCATCAAGCTTCGCTTAAATTCTAGCTTTCATACACGCGGTCTGTTATCACCGTTAACCGCTAGAACACACCTCGAAAAGAACTGACCATCCAAAGAATTCAGGAGATGACTGGAATTGCAATCATCATCGTAATCATTGTTTTTGTGGTCGTTTCTCACATCCCCGCAATCTTCAAATGCGGGTATATCCCACTGCCACCCAAGCTGCTTACTGATGCAGCCTGCACCGTGGGGACAAGGGCACCCACCCTGTGCCATTGGCTAGCGAGACACAAAATAGTTTTTGATTACACTGCATGTCGCCAGTCAGAATTCCATGTGGAGCTTTGCAACTTTCTCGTCGTGCTGCTGGCGGGAATTCTTTTTTGTTTATTTGCGATGTTTTGGGAAATGTCACCGAGATTGTTGAATGAGAACATTCGGTATGCGAGAGGGTTCGTGTAATTGGACCTTTTGACTTCTGGATGCATAGATTGAGGGGATGTCCTTGCATGTTGGATGCGTCTTGAGGACTTTGTGTCGAAGTTCGACAGGAGATACGGAAAGATGGGTTCGATGCCGAAAATTGTTGCCAGCAAGACTGTCGGCATACATGGAACTGCGTAGTTTCTGTGCCTCTGCCGCATGTAGAATTGAGCATTGATGAGATTATCTCAGGTTTATCACAACAAACCTTGACTATCAAGAGTGGTTATGGTTGGTTGAACCATGCTCGGATATCAGTCTCAGTCTGTCATTTCCAAGGCGAACGAAAATTGTGTAGAGCAAAATTTGGATTCGTTTCTGAGGAATGCATTGCGACCTCAGACTAATGCTACTTTACCTAACTAGTGACTCAACTCGCCCGTATACTACCCAAAGCCGGCAAAACGGAAGCTTAAGAGAATATGCTCAGATATCATAAACATCCTGACTCGCTCCCCTGGAGTTATGATGGAGCCACAAATAGCGCACTCGGTGTTTCGGGAGATTAGATATTTCAGATTAGGTCCTATTTTTCATTTGGAGTACATGAGTCGAAGCATGCGACTTGGAGGGCTATGTGCTTGGTGAAATATCAACCATGCTGAGTCACGTTTTGTTATAATTTCACTTATCGTTCGAAGTTGGGAAAGTTACCTGGTTCTGGTGAGAGGTCCAATCACCTATTGCTGTCGAATGTGATTTTTGCTATCATTATCTTGCTCAGTTCCTGCTGATATTTTACGCCGTTGCGAGACAGTGTGATGGGAATATGTTAAATGATACATAGTACAGGAATTAAGTTCATACTTTTCGATATTCTGTTGGAAGCTGATCAGTTGCTCGGTAGGGTATATTCGAACGAGGTCTTCGAGGTATTTAACAGTCACTTCTTACATACTTTGGAATTCTAGTCGATTTTATATACCAAAATTATCAGGATGTGGCAGTGAATTGTCACTGAGAAGTCAATTTTGTACCGATCCATCGCAAACCGCAAATTGATTGCTCAATACCAAGCCAGATGTGTAAAATTGAATAAATTAAGCTTTGATTTATCATAAAGGTTTGATATAAATAGATGGAAACTCATGGGACGATAATCTACGATAATCCAAGGGAGGAAATTAGAATACCGAGCCGCAATGCAAAGCGAGCGTAGTGAATTGGTCAGTCAGATGCAAAGATCAGAAGTAGGGAAGGCTGAAATGTCGTTGGTATAATTACGAGTGTTCTTATGGCTAAGGTAAAAGGAGGATTTGTTGCTGTCAACTGTCAAGGTGGGATATTGCTGTGAAATCTAGGTCGATTTTTGAGCATTTAGACATCACTTTTCGCCTTCTGTAGCAGAATGAAAACTCTTTGACATCTCTGCAAATCTGGGCCCGAAGCAGATTGAGAATACCTGCTAGGTTTTACTCGCACAGATCCGACCTGCTACATATCATTGCTACTGTAGGTGATCTTTAGTTTATGGCTATGAGATGAATCATTGTAACGACTAATTTATAGCTGGATTCTGTGATGCTGATCTAAGAAGGCTGGAAAGTTGCCTCAACATGTTCCACCATTGATTGAAGTGGTGCCTGATTCAAATTTTATCATTCTTTGAAATGGTAATGCTTGAAATTCAGCACGGACAGGAGATGAGGAGGGGCAGTATTTATAATTCTCTGCTATTCAGTTAGAAGAAGTAAGCAACAAAATTTCAAGACGACTCCATCACAATAAGAGCAGAAGAGCGTGGGACTGGTTGAAGATTTTGACACGCTTACTATCTATTGGTTTCGTAAGACATAAAAACAGTACAAATCTGTCGATTTTCTGCTTAGCTAGAGTACATCTCTTTCGCAAACCAATATGATCGCGGCGAGAGAAAGCTAGTTCAGATTTGGAGACTTGATAGCGATGATTTGATTGATAGCGCAAGTTCTCTGTAGTAAGAATCTATTTACCGTTTAAATGCTCATAGGAGTTAAGTTAGAGCAGTAGTACGCATGCACATACCTGATCGATCAACCACCGCATCAACAGGTTGAGTGGTCTGGATCCTTTTATGTTCGTGGTATCGGATCAGACTTTGTTACTGTTGAAGTAGCTGAAGTTTATTTTTATATAGGAATATTGAGATGTGTGACTTGCGAGAGGGAGATCTGAGAGATTAACTGACTACTTGTCATAAAGTGATCGATCGCAAGTCAGCTGCTGCTCTGAGCAGCCATGATGTGTTGTGTGAATGATCGATGCAGGAGACGTGATGCAACATGATGTAAAGTTGAAATTACTCACAATTGGAATATGAAATTGGCATAGCTCTTTGTATCGCAGGATGGCTTGGTTTGCCTTTCAAACTTCTGGAAGGATCTGTTCTGGAAAATTGTCTCAAGTATTAGAAAGAGACTGTGCAGCTATGTGCTTGCGTTGTTGCTGTCGACCATGTTACACCGAGAGAAAATTTTCAGAAGCCAGAGAAATAAAACAGGAAATTGACAGGAAATTGAAGGGTGATTTTTGAAAAGCTGAGAGCGCTGGAAATCAGGCAGAATCAAATATCGTGAGAAATTGATCTTCGAAATTTCCGAGAATTGTTTTCTCCGACAGCAGCAAAGCACTCATCCATGCTCCTCTAGTAGAACTTGCCATACTTGATTTGTTTATCTAGATCACCTATTAGAAAATGAACGAATGTGGCACACTTTTGGCACACTCTGAAAAAGCCCTTGTGTGTTCAATTATTTTGGATTTTGGTACCACAAACCGCGTCCCTCGCTTCGCTTACACTCACTCATCAAAAATCAACAGCACATTTTAAGAAGCTGTGAAAGAGGAGTTGGTGTTTGCAGGGGATCATGATAGTTTATTTCATCTCTTTTGAGGCAACCCGTAAACGGTGAATCAGGCCCTAGCCATAATGTACTTTGCTAACCGGGTCCGGATGGAACAACCAATATCAACTGAAGCCTATGCTGCTTGAGAAACTAATTTTTTGCCGTTGAAAAAGACGTCTAATGGTCATCAATGTGCGATCGCGTAAATTTATTTATACACCCCATTTTCGCGCCTGGCACATGACTTCGGACATTCCCCTATCTACCTTAGGTACCTACCTACCTTATCTAGTCAATCCTACAACTGATAGGTTGCTCCATCGGCCACTTTATTAATTCTCTCCAGTCTTCATCTAGCTCTTTCCAGATGTTGTGAAGTAAACCAGTTCCTATACCGCGAAAACACCAGACATGATCGTTATTTTTCAGCAGGACACAGTAATGCGCAAGAAGCACCAGTGCTCTTGGATCGCGATCAAGGATCAGGTCGAAGAACTCGTTACTGATTTTGCCGGGCCACATGTGGAGTGCTGTCTTGTCGCATAGGGCGTGGATGTATGATGAATGTGCGATGGCGAATGTGGTCCGGAGGTGGTCTAGGGATGTTAGACATAGTTGTGCTGAGGAGGAGGATTCGGTAACTGGTATTGGGGATCGATGTGGAGCGTAATATGAGCTTAATATAGATGGTTTGGTCGGGGAGAGACACATCTGTTCTAGAGCCGCGAGTTTGGCGTCGTTTGGATTTATGGAGTATGGTGGATCGGCATGCTGATCTAGAATTGGCGCGAAGGGTCCTTGAAATAGCTTTTGTAAATTGGTTGCTAGTAGATTCATCATGCCTCTCACTGTTTACGGGTGTTAATAGATATAAAATTGAATGAAAATTGAGCTGCATGGTAGTGAAGGAAAGGAGAGATCGAGGTATGTACGCCTCAGAGCTGAGACTTATAAGCTGGTAGGTTCCTTACTCATCTGAAACCAATGTGGATTCTCATCTCCCCTACTCGGAATCCGACACCGATCAACCTTCGTCTCGAAATTTCCCCCCAAATCATCAGGAACACCCATAATATAATATATGGCCGAACCAGCAAACGCAAAATTAGCATCCACTCGTTCTCCCTGCTCATCAGGATCGCTTAGCGAGGTCCTGAAAGCAAGCAATGCAGCGCTCTCATGTGCTATAGCTAATCTCTGCAGCTGCTTTCGACGAGCAGGAACGAGAGTCGCTAGGTGCAAAGCAGAGATCGCACTGATACCAGAAAGGAGGAATGGATGTGCGAGGCCGAGTTGTGGAATAGAGTGCCGGTATATCCCTTGTCGTCTATCGCCGGCTAGGGAAAGGAAGACGGATGTCTGGTAGTGGTGCATGAGCTCATGGGTTTGTGTGTCAAAAGGGAGAGCAGAGATGCCAGACGAGGGTTTAGGTTGGCGGGCAATGAGTGCGGTGCTTGGAGGTGAGATGCTTGAGAAGGTCTTTATGCCCTTAGGTGCCAGGAACTCAAGACTACATTGGAGGTGATTTTTGACGCAATAATGACATGAGGGTGTATGCTCATCACACTAGAAATTGTTAACACGTTAACTTTGAGAAGGACGAGATATAAGATCGAACCTTGATTCGACGTCGTTTACACTGTGCACATCCCGTTCTACTTTTCCGATGAAGGCGCCGCATGCCCTCCACATTGATGCTATGGCTGAGGTAATAGAGGCGTTCGCCTAGGTAGAGTCGCTGGTTTGGTCGTATGACGTGCAGTGGTAGCTACCACAAAGTTGATAGATGTCTAAGAACCGACAAGACTAGTGCTCATAGGAGGTGATATCAATTTTGCAAGAGTTGAAAAGCAAGTTAAAACGAATGTCAAGAATAGAATTAAATTGCATTATCACGTAAAGCAGGATACAGAACACAGAGTGCAGTGAGATATGCAATGTCGTTGCTTTGACGATTGACCCCTGAACGATGACGGAACTTTGATTGGCGGAAAAGCGCCTCAGCGCCAAGACCAGTATATTTCTATCGCAAAATAGAGACCTTGAGTTCTTACTAATTACCTTAAGTCTGGAGTTGATATCATAGTCTCGGGCTTTCAATTCTTCAAATGCTGAATCATTAACTTGCAATCAACAGACTGTCGTACTCGTGCTGAGGTAGGGTTCTAGTCCCCGACCACATCGCCGTCCTCGTTAATCTCGGCCCGAAGTCCGATCCCGAAAACACCCCACCAAACTTCAGCCACATTCATAGAGGGGTAAACGCCACATGTAGACGAGGTGAATTTGTCAACGTCGCCGATTAGGTTTTCTTATTCATAGAGAACTTGAGATACATAAGAGAGTTGAATCTTGATTAATTCTCAGCTATCAAGATTTCAGCAAAACTTGAAAGAACTTAGCAAATCTACCCTGCTATCACACCTCGAACTCAAATCAACCACTCAAAGATATCTCAAGATGTGTATGAAAGCAACCTGTTCCTCCTGCAGTACGTTTATCCTCCCCCATAATCTAGCATCATTTTCTAATACAATACAGACAAAGCCTCATGGGTAGGATGTGGATCTCACATCCCATCCGTCATGGACAAAGTTCCAGAGAAAGATCGTTGCAGTGTGAGTCCTCCATGGTCATGGACACCTCTACTACAAAGTGGATCATAGCTGATAAGACTTTCTTCTGCAAAGTGCGAGCCAAAGGTCGAATTCGGAGGCAAAGAGTACCCACCAAAGGCTGGAAGTGCCTTGTTTGCGGGAATCGCAGGCGCTGCTCAAAATATTGTGGGATGGGCTACGGGCAGTGGAAAAAAGACTGAGGCGGAGAAGAAGAATGAGTTGTGAGGTTTTTGAAGAGGTGGGAGCTTATTTTGATTGCCTGTGATGGGATTAGCTTCGTGATATGTCGTTATTGATGGGTGCTTCACAATTCTTTGGAACGATGCTAAAGAGTGACTGCATTATGACTTCAATGGGCCTTTCTTTCACGGTTTATGTTGTTATCTCTTCTATACTCACTACATCTTGGCATTTATGTGAAATGGTCATAATATTCCCCTTTCTCCTTCAAGGCGGTAATTCTTTCACTCCATACAAAAAGGATTGGGCGTAGTATTGATCTATCCATATCATTTGTCTATGTCGATCTATCTTTAATAAACAATGCATCTTTGGTATCAACTCTATATCCTGCTGCCTTTGACAAACTGCCCGCGATGATACTGCTGGGGCCATTGAACCTTGACTCCCAGTCTATAAGCCACTCTCAAAACCCATTCAGGCTCTCTAAGAAACTGCCGAGCAACAAGCACAATATCCGCCTTTGCCTTCATTCCACTCTCACTCTCAATCTCGATCAATTCACTGCCAGCACTCTTCTCTGCAGCTCCATTCTCCACGATTGACTTAGCAGCTTCAGCTTCGGTGATCATGCCCACAGCACCAATGAGCAAGTTCTTGATCCCAGCAGCATACAAAGCAGAGCGGATCTGTCCTGCAATACCAACTTGGAAGTCGTTGTATGGAGTAACGGCTTGCTTCTCGTTGTTACCACCAGAGCTGACGTCCAAGAGATCGACACCTAGTGCTGGCAGCAATTTCGCGAGCTCAATGGTAGATGGAACATCCCAACTCTCAGGAGCCTGCTTATCCATCCACTCCGTCGCAGAAACCCTGACCAACAACGGCATACCAGCCGGCACTACTGCTCTTATAGCCTTGATAACTTCCAGCAGAAGCCTGATCCGGTTTTCAAAGCTGCCACCATATTTATCCGTCCTCCTATTGCTGATGGGGCTCAAAAACGAAGACAGCAAATATCCATGCGCCGCGTGAATCTCAATGACATCCACGCCCGCCTGCACAGCCCTCTTCGCGCTGTCCCTAAACCCATCAATGACATCCTGTACATCCTGCGCACTCATCTCCCTCGGCATCGGGAATCCCTCTCCCCACCTAATAGCACTGGGGCCCATCACATCATCCGGCCATCCACCGACCTCCTTCGTCGACGTCGCGGCCTTCCCACGCTCCGTGAGCCACGGCGCAACTGTGCTGGCTTTGCGCCCTGCGTGCGCGAGTTGGATCCCCAAGTGCTGATTCTGCGAGTGCAGGAAGTCGGCGATGCGCTTCAGCGGCGCGATTTGTGAGTCCTCCCAAAGACCCACGTCCTGTGGTGTGATGCCGCCATTAGGAAGGACGGCCGTGGCTTCGATGATTGTGAGAGATGCACCGCGGTATGCAAATGCAGAGAGATGTACAAGGTGGAAATCGGTTAGGTGCCCTTTGTCAGCGGAGTAGGTGCACATTGGTGCGACCCCTAAGGCTCTGTTAGTGTCTTTGGGCGAGAGGTGGGGTGGAGGGGTAAGCTTGAGACGTACAGATTCTATTCTGGAATGTGACATCGCGAATCTTCAATGGGGTGAATAATGTTGGCGGGTTTGGAGAGAGTGCCGAACCAGCTGGAGGAGACTGGATGGGTGTGTAGTAAGGAGCGTTGGGTGCGGCGGTGTTGACGAACTTGGTAGACATGTTTGCGATAAGACAGTTACAATGATAACTGAAAGTAGTAGCGCACAGAATACGCGGGACAAAGTAAATATAAAGCAATTCGAAACAAGCACGCAATTTTTAGATTGTACAAATCATGTTGTTTTGAACAATTGCTTATGAAACTGGGGTTGGTCAGCGAAAGCCAAACGGCAACGGTATTCCGAAAATAAGATGCCGAGGCATCTCCAAATGAAGCTATTCGGATGGCCAGTGCCAAGACAATATACAAAGTTGAAGGCTTTCCAAAGACACCTTCCTTTACAATTCTATGATATTACGACTTGCCCAATTGTAAGTCGTCGAGAAGATATCAGCTAGGAATTTTTCGCAACTATCTCCAACATTTTTAAACCTATCCAGTGAATTCAGAGCGAACCTCGACTTCTCTTTGGTTGATGAAAACGATACACGCATCCATCTTCATACTTCGACAACCTGAAAATAAAATGACATCAGCGATGACACAAATTCCATGCTGCAGCGTTAACACCGTAAAGGTCCACGAACCAAACTTGAGAAGCATATCAGCAAGACATCTCATAGACCCAAGGATTAATCAAAACCAAATACCCCCATACAATTCGTATCGCATAACTAAACCAATCATGTATAATTTATCGCCTATCCCAAATATAATAATTAAAGTCACTGCCATAGTCACCTGAAGATGATGTCCCTAACGATGAGAATTAAGTAAGGTCATGTGATCTCGCTTGAATCTTTGGTGCCCCTCAATGTCATGACATTTTGGGATCTAAACACTGACAATCTGCTACATTGCCTTGAAAGCGCATCCCACTCAACAGACTTGGACAGCGAGTTGCGACTACATCATTTGTTGCACACTGCATCAGAAGTCCCCATATCCTCTCCATCGTGAATCCAAACGTTGGGTTATCAAGCGCTTTTTCAGACTCAGCACTCACGGTACCATTACCTATCCAACCTTCTCTCGTTTCGATTGCTCTCAAGAGACGTTCGTAGACATTCTTCTGTACGCCTCGTATTCTTTGAGCACCTGCCACAAATTGGCCTTTGAATGAGAGCAAGATTGGCGTGTCGTCCTCGCAAGTGTGGTTGTAAATGCTCGCGTAAATTTCGGGGATGACTTCCAGCTCATCCTTCCAGCCCCATCTGTCTTCACACCTTCCACAGCGACATGAAACGCCTGTGAATCCTAAACTTAACATGCCTGTGTCTGCGACTAAGTAGCTGTCGATTCTGGGAATCAACTCTCGTATATTGTGCGCATGCGCTTGTATGAACATTGTTTTCTCCGCTAAGGCATCCCAATTCGCGACGATGTGGTGCAGATATGTACCTCCCTCTCGACCAGTGTTTGGCAGTTTCTCGATAATGTCAGCTCCTGTAGCAAACCTCAAACTCGCAATGTCTGCATTTTCGTCTTTGGTGTAGAGAATGACTCGTGGTTTCACTGTGCGCAGGAAAGTAGTATGTTTGACAGCAGCGAGCATGTTTTTGATTGCTTCTGGATCTTCATGATATGCGCTCACGACGATATCGAATGTGGATGGAGCTTTGTACGACAAATCCAAATTGGCAGGACCGTTTTTTGAGACAGTATCAAGCGAGGTGGACTCGGAGACGTAGAGTATGGCACACCCAAAAACAGCAAGTGTGAACACAGCAAACATCGTTTGACGTGAGTCTCCTGATTCACGCCGGCCGAAATCAGACTGGGAGTGCGAGTTCTTTTTTTGGGCACTGAGCCGAGGAAAGCCAGGAATGAAGACAACGGCCATTATGTATGATGCGAACTGTATGATGGAGATGACGATCTTTGGCTTTGTCCAAATTGCTGCTAGTATAACCAGCATACTAGAAGACAAAGAAGCAAGAACACTGCTCTCAAACGAGTTTATAGGCAGGGTTGATGTTGCATCCTCGAAGGATAATAGTGAGAACACCATGAGCCAAGATCCAGTAGCAAGTGCGGTGGTGACAGAGATGACTTGAATCAATAGCAATCCAGATATTTCCATAGATACCTCAAGCTTGTAAAAATTCCGTTCAAACACATGGGTCATAAGTCCGCTAAAAACAAGTCCAAAAAAGACGGCCATGATCCTGAATCCGTGGCAGGCTTCGAGTTTCGTGGATGATTTGTTTGAGGCAATGGTGAATAGAGCCTTTGCTAACCCCATCAGCAGGAAACTAAGAATACCGCTGACCAAGCCAGGTACCATGAGTCGATATTCATCCAGCAAAATTACAGTCGAAGCGAGAAGTGTTATGAGAGTATGCCATGGGAGTCCAACAGAAAGATTTTCGTAATTGTGTGAAGGAGTACATAACCTGTGAACTAGTAGAACAATCGACTCTGTCGCATATATGAGTGGCTATTTTAAATATGTTAGAAAACTAGGCTTCTTGCAAGAAATCTATGTGAAGTCAATATTGAGCCTTTCACTGAACTTACAAATAGCATTGCTAGGATGGGGAGACTCGGTAAGTGTAGCAGAGCTTGAAACAGCAGTGGCAATGACAGGGCAACCGCCATGGACGGCAACATCATTCGCTTCCATACTGAAGACAAGACAAGATTTCTCCAATTCGGTCTACGTATGCCCAAAAGTGATGTCAAGATCTCTGTCGAGAAGCATTGTGATGGATTTGCCCTGGGATGAGCATCTTCTGTTCCGAAGTACAGTGCGAGCGCATAAACGAATAAGATACATCCAAAGTCAAACAAAGCGATGGTAGCAGCTAGAGATATGTAAGGAAACGCTCAAAGAAAGAGGATGTACTTTCAACGGACGATAATCTGTAATTACATGTTAGAACTCGGCGAACAGTTTATTGATGGATGTGGAAGAAAGGGTACGCACGATACGTGTGGCTACTCACCAGCAACTTCGTCGTATATAGGGAGGTAGAGGAGGATAGCACCCAGAACCTGTGGAGTCGACATATCAGCATCCACCAGATTGTAGTTAGGACATAGAAAAGACTGAATGTATGGAATTTTCACGGACATTTTCCTCACTCTCGAGCTTTCTACCATTGTCTCGGGCATTGGAATGCCTGTAACGTTTCGAAATGAACTCGGAAATCTATTACTGTCTGTGCCAACATCCTGCATAAAATGTAGCTCGGTGAAATGTGACTGCTGAAAGTCCATACCCAATATCTCATAAGGTCCAGCTTGAATTTGGTCGTCGGATGGCTAAAGTCATGGCCAAAAAGCGGTTGACGAAGCAAATTGATGCGAAAAGGAACTTTGTTTGTTGGCACTCTCATTTGGACTGCGCCGTGTTGGTACTTCATCAAACCAAAAGGAGGCCAGCATGGATAAAATCGCAAGGTGCATGGGTAGCAATATCATGGGTATTGATAGGCCTGCTAAATAGAGCTAAACGAGGAAGAAAAGCCACATCCAGCTGCGTTAGCGAGGAGCCAGGTATCTTTGTAACTCTTTGTTTCGTTTTCGACATTTCTCTGTTAGAAGAATTAACGATAAGCTTGTTGAGTAACCTCATACCTGCAATAGAGAGGTAAAGAATAAATCGAAACCCATCCAGTATTCTTAGATAGCAGCGTCTTAAACAACAATCGTCGATGCTGAAGTCAGAGACTGCATCTAAATGGATGCACTTCTCAAGATTACCCGTTTTCTTGCTTGTATCGAGGCACTCACACCATCCTCTCCCATTTCATGATTGGTAACGGAAAATTTTATGGTTGGCATTGCTTCCCGATGGTATGCTGGTGAAAGAAGAAGCTCATGCTCGTCTTTTCCCCAGTGACCGGATTTAACAAAGACCCTTCCGAGAGAATTCGAAATATCCAACGGGTAGAAAGATCTTGATCAATAGCCTTGTAGGATTTAGACTGTTGAAAAGGATGCTTACATCCGTAACTATGTGTTGGAAAATCTGTATTTGTTTGGGCCTGGAAAGGGAACTTGTTTTAGCAAGGAACATAGTAGAAAATAATAACTAGTCAAAAATATATTCCAGTTATTAGATTCTGTCCTCGAATTATAAGTATAATTTCATTAGGCATCTAAGTTTTGTCTTCAAACATGCCTATTTGTCTTTTAAAAAGTGTGAAGTTTCAAACAAATATGGCGAAGGCAAAGGCACACATCCAAATAGGGCCATACGATACTTGCACATCACTCCCTGTAGACTCCAGATTTGTGAACAAGGTACTCTGTCATTCAAAGGCTTGTAGGAATTTCCAAATTGCTCTGCATAGCGAGATGAAGGGAATCACTATAGCCTGTGACAAAAACGGGCAGTACTTGCAGAAAATGAACGGCTGCCTTCTCTGCTTCCGCTCGTATGTTTCTCCAGCTTTAAGGATAAGCTCGGTTTGGCCCTCACCCGATCTTGTATAAGTTCCCATGATTTTTCTTCTTCTTGAACATCAACCAACTCGGCCTACATTCACTTCTCTCATCTCTGGAACATCAGCTTGCTTATCATACACACACTTTTACCCTAAAACTATCCAAAACACCCTCCTCCACTTCCTCACAGCGATGAAGATCACCAATCTTAGCAGCATTCTCGCCTTTGTCCTTACAGTATCTACTGTAGAGGCTGGTTGTTACACCTCGGGTGCTTAATTCAGCTCTAAAGACGTCTGCCGTGCACACATTGGAAGAATGTGCGAATTTCTCAGCGGACCTTATGGCCCCTATGAGACGAAGTATCACTGTCTCCCGGTGGATTTTTCGGCCATTATTTACGAGCAATCCATTGACTATCGTATCTACAACAACCAAACCGATAGTGGTTATGTCACTTATGACTCGTGTTTGGATCTTTTGGCTCGGGAATGCGGTTGCAATCAAGGAGGTATCGAATATTATTACGGTGGACCAACTGGAAACGTAAGTTATTTTCCAAGTCAATTGTCCCTTTTTCGAATGACTTACTAACGTACTCTACAGTGGGAATTCCAGTAAGTTAGCTTTCATTCTCTTTCTCTAGTTGATTTTTACAATTACAAATGTCTAATTACGCAATATCTAGGGTCGATCCTCAAGGAGGCGGTTGCAATTCCAACTCCACTCCTTAGGTTGAGTTCCAACACGACGTTATGAATTGCGGTTGTTTCACTGTGATTCATAGCCCCATTTCTAACGAGGTGGTTTGGCTTTCTAGGTGTCGCGTGGCAATGCGGAAAGTTGGTTTTATTGGGGGAGAGTTTCAAAGTTGTTTGTTGGCGATGTTGAAAGCGTTATACTGATAAATTCTTTTTCTTGGGGGTGAATTATTATTGGTGCTTTGGAAAATATTTGTGGAGGAATTGAGTATGATTTAATTGGATCGAAACAAAGCTTGGAGCTCATGGGCTGTAATACTTGTAGGCGACGGTTATTTGGGCTCATAAAGCTTCTCATCTCAAAGCTCAATTTTAACATAGAGCTGATTGGGAAAATTTTCAAAAAGGGGTGTTGCTTCGTAACTTGAACTAGATTTCTGCTGCTGAAGTCGTGACATTTCTTGATGTGAAACAGGAAAATATCCCATCAAGTAATAATACAACACTTAGTCGTTTCCACAATAGCTAAACAGATATCCCACATGTTCTAGCGTCTTTAGGTTCATTTTAACTTATCTTAACTTTATCACAAAAGCATATATACCAATAAGGAGAGGCTGTGTTGGGCTCGAAGCATACGGTCGATCCTCAAGAAAGCGTGTAAAATTCAAACAGCAATCCCTAAGTTTGAAGGAATGTCCAAATAGCTAGATTTAGGTCTCAAGAAGTAAGGGATTGGTGATTATTTTGCTTGTGGAAAGTGATCAAATATTGTCTTTCTGCTTGATGTTGGTGGTTGCCATGCTTTAAGCAGATGGTTACTCCGAGTCATCTTCTCGTTGCTATTATTGTATGTGTTTTATACGCCAGAGCTTTATACCTGACAGATCCGGGCCTGAGAGGGAGGTCTCTCAAAAAAGCCAAAGAATCGAGGGAATGAATGAATTTACCTGAACAATTTTGGAGAGAATTTGCAACAATCTCTTCTACTCGCATTGGACTCCTTTAAACAATATCTTCTTTGTTGCTTAACTTGAACTATGAGTTTCCCCACCTTATCGTGATCAGATGAGGGAATTGTGTATAGAAAAATCTCGACTGTGGATAGTTACGGCCGTATACCCGCCAAAACAACAGGCTCGTAAACGAGAAATCCACGCATGTGATCTACCCCTATGCTGTACGTTTCTACGCCGCAATGTGGTCGGGATATGACCTTCTTTGAGCTGATGAAATCAGCTGTAAGGCGGGTAAACGGGTGATCTTGGCCTTTATGCATAAAATCAAGATAGGTCCAGTAGAGAGCCATGTATGTTGATCCCCACCATGGCGTGAATGTCCTTAGCTGTATAGTCATAACCTGTAGCTACCATATGGGGCTTACTATCACACATTGGCACTGAATCTGTAGATTTGAGGGGGGTTTTGGTGGCTCTCATTTCCATCAACATATGCAGTAAATGGCACAGCTACCAGGTTGGTGTGCCTACAGAGATACACCGAGCACAATCGTAACATCGTGTCGGCTGGCGGTTGAATCCTTCAAGCATATTAACTTTGCTTTAAGAGGTGCAAATATCGCGTCGGGAAAACACCGAAGGCGATAAGTCCGTCGGTGTATTAGAGATCCCACACATTCATCACAATGGCATGACTATCTTAGACTTTCCAAAGATTATCCAGAATCTTTTTTACCAGCGGTACACTTTTTAAAATCTAGATAAAACTGCCAAAACCGTCTTCATGGCTCACACTCACTATTTCTAGATATCTACAATCGTCGAGGAGTTGGGAAGGGGAGGGATTCGAGTATTCTTGGAAAACCTCTAGCTAGAAGCTTTTTGCCAAGAATCTCGCTCTTCACACACCTGAGCGGAAGATTGGCATGTTAGGATTATGTTCCTCATCGGTAACGTTACCTACTAACGATATATGGCTTGTTGTTGCGATATGATTGTGCCTTCGAAGAAAAACACAACCTGGCACCTACTGTCTTGATAGGGATGGATACAAGGGTTGCCTACCTGTGCAGATACTTTTCTGGTGGTTGATTTGGAGATTTTAATTTATTGTCTGTGTGATACTTTTAGTGAGAATTGCTGTTCAGTGATTGCAATATCTGAGCGACTAATTTGATTCTATTCAAATTTCAAACCAAAATTTGAGTGCATTTGATTCCAATGTTGTTTGTAAGAAGAAATAGATAGTTTCTTCTTGTCAAACTTTGATCAATAGTCTCGGAGTTAGCGTTCTCGATCTCACACATCCAATTGGCACCATTTATTTTACCGAGTTGACTTTGTTCAGATCGGCAAAACATAATAGAAGCCCTAAAGAAGCGCAAAATGTCCTGGAAATTCACAATGCTTTATTACATGGCCTTCGTATCTCTCAAGTCGCATTGAAGTAACCAGACAGCCAGATTACCACTGGCCCGTCGGAGCATCACCTTTGAGTCCGAAGGTTAGGTGCGGGGTGTCAGGATTTTATCAACAATTAAACAGGCATCTCAAGCCTAGGCTTGCAAAACTATCTCATTGTTATCATAACTACCAATAAACTTACTGGTTCACAATTGTGAGCCTGCCAAGTGTCGAAATGGGCAGAATAAACTCATGCTAGATTTATAACCGACTTATAGCATGCCCGAAAGGCCTAGTACAAGTACTCTAAGTATCATTTCAGGAAGACCCTTCATATATCTTGTTAAATGAACCATTTTATCACACATGATTCATCATTACTTGTTCGAAGCTAATATCTTGATCCGCACGTGTTGTCTGAGCAAGTCTTTTCTTGAATGAACAAAATATAGAAATTTGAGTCTGAAATTTGATCTGCAGGTGCTGCGAAGAGGTTCACTAGGTATGGCAAAATCAGGATTGTACAGTAGCATCAGTTATGTGAATTTATCCTGGACATGACTTCTCCTGGCTGTCAACTCCTAGGATGTGTTTGTGTTCTCTCCGATACACTTTCTTGTCGTTCGCGTCCAAACCGGACGAAGCTAGGATCTTGCGGATTGAAGAGATTCTCTCAAGCATACGTGCCTCCTTGAAACATGCCACTCGGAGATATTGCCAGCTTTAACAAGAAAGACAGACCATTCTGGCAAGATGACATACAGCCAATCTTCCGAATATGTATATATACTCTCAATATCCTCTGTTGTTTTTTGAGGCACCTTCATCTCATCCTACATTCTTCCCTCTCCTCAAGATCTCACCTCTTCTACATTGCTCCCTCCACTATCCCTCTCGATACACTGCAGCCATGAAGATCACTGGTCTCACAGCTGGCATCGCCTTCCTCCTCTCTGGCGTCAATGCTAGATGCTACACTTCGGGAGCTTAGTTCAGAGACGACTTCACTTGTAAGCTCACTGTTCCTAGAATTTGCGACTACCTCATGAGGCCATACACACCTTACCAGTCCAAATATCACTGCCTTCCCCTCGAAGTTATCCCAAACATCATCTACGACCAGTCCATTAATTTCAGAATCACCAACAGCCAAGCTGCTGATGGCTACGTTACCCATGAATCATGTGTGGAATTCTTACAAGCCGAATGTCGCTGCGAAAGAGGAGGTATCTCTACCTACTATGGAGGACCAACGGGAGATGTGAGTCGTCCTAGAAACATCGCGATCCTGACAAGCTTACTAACAAAACGTACAGTGGACCTTCCAGTAAGTTGCAATTCCAAACAGCACAGGCTTATGTACTTGCCACTAGCTACTCACTCTTCAGATCTGATCCCCAATTCAGCTGGTGCAATTCCAACAGCGACCCATAGATGGTAAACAATGGACCAGTTGGCGAGTTGCAAGCGTTGTGGTTGTTTTGATGACAATCGTTCGGTACTTTTCTTCTGGGGAGGGGATAACTTGTGGTTCTTGATGCTCAGTCATGTGTTGTCATGTAGATGGTATTGGGTGTTGGTGGAAATCTAATCGTCATGTTCTGAGGGCAGAAGCTTATTTCAATTGGAATATGCTGAACAAACTTACACTTTCACTTCACAAATTCTCGCAAGTGTCCACATTTCTTTCCTCGCATGAAATCTGCTGTGAGAGCAGAGCTGAGGACGCATCGCTCTAGCAATTTTGATATTTACAAGTCTCATAATAATCTCTGTAAAAGTCTACATTTTTCCATACTTTAAGATATGCAAGTATTTCAAAGCTGGAATTCATTGACTAGTCGCACGACACTTGCGGCTAAACAGAAAGTGCAATGCCCCTCCATATACTTATCTCTAATCTTACAGTTGTGTAGCAAACTCATTGTTTCAAGTATTCTGACAGATTGACTTTAGTTTGCACGAAGCACGAAATTAAGATCGTGATCGTGATCTCGGTCGTTGTCGTTGTCGTTGCCTCGCTTAATTCGCGAAGCGAACTAGACTGGGGTCCTCGGACAGTTTGAGGGGGGCGGGAGGCCGGACGGTTACCCCACAAAGGTCCGTAGCAGCCAAGAGACATCAAAATCGTGTGGTGAATAAGAAGTCGAGCTTGGCGCTCTTGCAATGATGCTGGGAGGTCGGCGACCTTTCGGTCGTAGCTTGGCGCGACGCTGCGCCGCTTAAATTCGCGTAAAGGCACTGAATTGAGACTCGAAGGTCGTCAACCTGGCACTCGGGTCCTTGAGGAACGAAAGTAATGACAAGCATGGCACGGCTTGCCAAAATATCTTGGCGATATCATGGCCTGAAATTTTGTACAGGTACGCAAAATTAAGTTGCAACGCTGTTCAATGATAATTAGTGTGTTTTGGCTGGTTCGACTGAATGATCACCCACTGGGATCGAAGTGCCAACGGCGCAGCTGATCCTAGCAAGCTTCGGACGTGACCGATATTGGAATACAAGATTGTGACATTGCTATAGGTGATAGGTCGTATATACTGAAAGGAGTCAGTCCAACCTCACCGTGACAGTATCTTGAATGCTTGAAAATGTGATACTTGAGTCGTCATTACCCGGTGGATGGATCGTGGGGCTGGATTACCACTACCGAATGCTGTCGCTAACCGAGGAACAATAACCATCCCAACACCGTGCAACTTTTTAGGTGCCGACCTCAATGATAATATAAACGATGAATGTCTGGTCGAAGCCATTTCAATTACCAAGAGGTGATACGAAGTGATATTTGATTGGTGGGGAGATACTGGTTATTCAATGCAGAGCATCATAAAAAAGGAAAGAGTATCTACCTCCTACAGGAGGGATCCATATCATATCCTTCCTGCAGCTCACCATGTCAATATGCCATGAAAACACACCACTAAGGCGCGCGGGAAAGTATTCAACGTAGCTTTCCGTGTACCTGGTAGCCCCACTTGGCCCTCATATGAGTATCTCAGACTCACAATGGATAGTCCACGCGGGTGTGCCATATTTTGGTGGAGAGGAATGCCATGCCAAGATCTTTTGCATCTTCTGGGGTGTGAATGTTGGTGGCGTTGAACATCCATGCCTCCATGCACTATGGTTGGCTCTTGTGATAATGTTTATTTTTCGAAGTAGATCTTGTTGTGAGAATGGTACTTTGAAGCAAAGTTTATGACCGAGCAACCATTGTCTTCATTGAGGAGCCCAACTGGTCATGTATGACAGGTTTCGAACTATTTACAAGGATACATGGTGCTTCAAAAGCAGTCAAGGTATCAGAGGATTTATCTCAGTGTCAAGGCCCAACGGCGAAGCAATTTTATCAACCACAACAGGCAAGCCGTTCTTGTTGGTACCAGATACACTTTGTCGTGGACTTTAGATGTTTTGTATACTTAACCAAACCACCGGAAGCAGCAGCTGGTTTCGCGAGATGAAAGTGTTTGGGTCATCTATTTCACTTGTGCCTCCTCTACTCTTAATCAGAAATCGGCCTATCAAGTATTGATAAAGTGAATCTTTGTTTAAGTGAAAATTAAATGCATTCAACTTCAAAGCCGTGAAGTGTGACTTCCAGAAGCACATTGTATTCCGACAATTCTCTGTCCAGCCCAAATTCTTAAACGAGTTTTCTCCTCGGCTCAGGGCTCTTCAGCATCGAAATTCACGTCACAGAAAACTCTTTGCCTGTACTCGCAGGCTTTCTGTCCTTGAATTTTGTCAACTCTGACTAAACACAGCCTTGCTGATCAACCTCAAACTTCGTTTTCGCTTTCTTTGTTTGGCTTGAGTATCTTGACAGAATGAAGATGAAGTGAATGCCCTATTCATGAAAGACGGCACGTACCCAGTCACATTGATCTCTACAAGTAGCTTTAGATTCTTTTGGTATATACTCTATGGTATCTTCTCAGTATTGAACGTTACCCAATCTAGTCCCTCTCCCTTCATCACCTTCTATGCCCAACATAGCACCTCTCACCCACCTCGCATCAGTCCCACCTCTCAACCTCAAAGTTAAAATCGCAAAAATGAAGCTCACTGCCCTCCTTGCCCTTCTCTCAACAGTCCTCACCGCTAAAGCAGGTTGTTACTCCACAGGCGCTTCCAAGCCGACGCCGTCCCCCACGTGTGCGACTATATCAGCAGATGCGTCACGCCTCGCCAATCTAATTCAAGTACCACTGTATTCCCATCAACAGGCTCGTGTTCTTCGACTGTTCAATCGACATCAGAATCAAGCCGGCTACATCACTCATGATAGCTGTATTAAGTTGCTCAGCAAGGGGTGCTATTATCCCTGTGGCAGGACTGAGTATTATTATGGTGGTCGAATCGCAGATGTGAACTTTCCATGAGATTGAGAGTGCGTGTTTATTTGAGGATTTGGCAAATATGAGTGTAGTGGTCGTTCCAGTGAGTTGGATCTGATGAGAGCGTGACGGCGCATGATTGAAGCAGGATTTGGGAGATGCCAATCATTTTTTTCTTCTGGAAGGGATGCTCAGGGCAGCTTTTGAAATTCCAATGACTATCCTTAGATACGCTACCCAGGCACGAGGGGCGGACAAACTGTTCTTACCGTTGATTGATCTCAATATGTGGAACAGTATTTGCACGAGGATGTAGAGGGGTATGTGGAGGAGTGTGTGGAGGTCTATTCGGACGAGGATGTAGTATCAACGGTTGAGAAGGGATGACCCAGTGGAGGACGACTCGAAGTTCGTAATGGGATTGTAATCAGAGACTCGTTTTCGATATTTATCGATATTCGGTAACCAAACAGTCTTATCCGCAAATGAAACTGCCATGAATTTCACCTCAATTGTTCCCCAATGCAAGTCATGGTAAAATTGTTGTTAACTACCCCACTCCAGCCCCCTTTTAATTCTCGCTTAGATCTAGCTCTTCGGTTGTGAATGACCACGCTGGGATACACAACACTTTCTTCCGCTTCGGAGTCCTACCCTGAGTACGAAATATTTGATTAGATTCTATAGATTTGAATTGGGGAAAGTGCTAGATACCATAGTGTTCATATCATTTGTTGTTGTGTGGTGCATCACGTGCAAGGCTGGTTCCCCTCACTTGAATGACTTAAATGGATTTGTTGAGTGTGAAACAAGAATACTATTTCATACTAGAGCCTAGTAGTTATGAGATCCACCTTTTAATACTATATGCTCCGTTCCCCATGCCATATCTTAATATCCGTAACCCTGTGCTATGCAAATACCAAAGTCCCAACCCAGAAATGGAGACCAAACAAAAGGAAACCCAAACACTAATCCCAGCACTAAGTTCTAACCCAATTTGTCCGTCCACCATATCTAACAACTGTGTGTGAGATACACACCGTTTAGACCAGCACCATTGAGCTTGTTGAAATACTCGGCAAAGTCCACACTAGCACTCTGCGACACCCAGCTAGCAATGCTGAACACATAAGCGAGGCTGCTTGCACAAACACCGCTATTGATGCTCGCAACCTGGCCGGGTGCAAATGTAATGGTATCAAAGAGTCCTGGACCGAAGGCAGCAGTGCCCGATGGGAAGAACTTGCTCCACGAGTAGTCGTTCGGGTAAGTGATGCTAGCAGGCGAACCTCTGTATAGCGAGGTGACGTTCAAAGTTGGTGTGCCGTACGTTGTGATAGGGTAGTTGGCATCGAACTTGACTTTTAGCTCGCATTGGTATGCGTTTGAGGGGATGCCGCTGAAGGCGATGACTTGGTAGATGCGGTTTGTGACTTTTCCGTCTGTGCCGACGGTTTGAGAGACGTGGAAGTTGCCGTTGCTGTTGAGAGTGTTGGGGCCGACGGTGTATGGAGTGCTCTCGGAGAGCTGTTGGAGGAAGGAAGGGTAGATTGTTGTGCCACATCTAGGTGCGAGCTCGACTGGAGTGGGAACGGCGGAGGAGAGGCCGATGATGCTCATGAGAGCGAGAATAGAGGTTGAGGCGAGCATGTTGATGATCTTGAATGTGCAGAAACACTTGAGTCTTTAGGATGACTGTGGTAGAAAGAGCTGTAGATGGCTTTGAAGACTGGTTGATGTGGGATGAAGATTAGAGTCTGTCACTTGAGTACCCTTTCTTATATATCTTGAAGCCTGCAGCTTCCTTCAGTCTACCACATCGTATGATACTAAATCTGCCTCGAGATGAGAGGCTTAAAGCAAGCTGTGCAAATATTTCAAAATACCTCCGAAGGAAGGCTCATCCTGCCCTGTGAGATTCAAGCAATCATATTGCAGCTTCATAACGCCAAGAGGATATAACTCCGATAGTTTGCTGTCACGATGGTAGTTATGACCTAAGGCAAACATACGACTAGCTGCACTTGCAATGAGAATTTTCTAGGTGGAGGCTGATATGGTCAGTTCTTGTGGCTTGCAGGAGCACCACCAATTCCTTCAGCCTTAACTAAATAAAGGTGCAGCTCACGATCTTGGTGGGGCGAAGCCATGGTTCGTTGACGATGTGTCCAATGAAGAACGGTTCAGCACGCCACCAGATGTTGGCAAAGCTTGGAGCTCTAAAAGAGTAATTTTGGACTGCAAACATCAGAAATCGTTCGAACTTAGGCAAGGTAGACTAGGTGCTCAAGTTTAGATGAAATCTGACAAGCTGGAATTTCATGGGGCTTCTCATGTCATGGATCTGAGATGGCCATTGAAGACCTCAAGGTGGAGCTGGAGAGCACCAGATTAAAGTTCTCAGCCCAGTAAGCAGCTTGCTCAAATGCCTTGACTCGAGGGTCGCTACAAGCCTAATGTAATTGACATGTCATAAGATGAGGAGGGAAGGATGAATGCCACGAAGCTATGAGCTGTCATGCTTCGCTTTGTGTGACCGCGAGGGCAAGACAAGTCGAAGCTAACATGGCTAACACAGTGATATGCGATGATATCATACGATGTAAGCTGTGATGAATTCAGAAGACAAATGAGATGGTATGACTTCTTAGCTGAGATTCAATTTGGCTGAGCTATGTCCTTGTTAGCGAGTGACAATTTGAGTGTGAAAGGAAGCCTCTGCCACTAAAGCTGGGGAAAGCTCCAGGTGCAGGGAGGGAGGTGGCTTTCCGGCAAAGATCGGAAGGTCTATTTTTAGGGACGCCTTGAACCTTCTTTTCGGCTTCTGCATCTCTTCCACTCAACCCCACGTTTGAAGCCCTCGTGCCCATCTAATACGATCAACACTTGGATTATATCCGTACCACCGCTTGATTTTGCCCAGCAGCACTATCCAACACCGCCTCATCCTTACACGAATACCTTACCCTTTAATCCTAGACCTACCAGTTATTATCATGGGCTCATACGGCGACGCTGATTCGAAGCTCACCCGGCCGGAGGAAGAGGAGGAAATCAATGTCCTTGTCACCGGCTTCGGCGTGAGTTGTCCGCCCACAGTACTCGATTCATCTCACATCAGCGGTGCCGTACCGTGTGGCACAGCTTGAGCTCTGACAGTGAGAAAATGCCCATTCAAACCTCAGCTAATTCCTTCCCTACCACAGCCCTTCCGAGCTCAGAATCCTATCAACCCTTCGTGGGAAATCGCAAAATCGTTACCTCCCTTCCTCCCACCCGCTGTCGAGACATCACCCATAAGACATGGACCTGTGCGGATCTTGACACATCCCGAGCCAGTGAAGGTGGCATACAAAGAGGTCCGCGAATTGGTACCGACCTTGTGGGATGGCAGGAAGATAGATCTGGCGGTACATATTGGCATGGCTGCTGGTAGACAATACTACAGCGTGGAGCGAAGAGGGCATCGGGATGGATACGTCATGAAGGACGTTGATAACGAACTTCTTGGCGACAAATCGAGGAGAGAACTCGAGAAGGACAACTGGATATGGGCTGGAGTACCCGAGGAGTTGCTCTCTGTCTTGGATATTGACGATGTGTGGAAGAGGTGGAGGGCCGGTCTGAATGTATATCCCCCCAAAACCCTACATGCAGGAAGCTAAATTGGCATCAGGACATCGACGTCAGAGTTTCCGAAGATGCTGGACGATACCTCTGCGACTTCATATACTTTTCCAGTTTGGCTCATTTGACAAAGAAAAATGAGGAAAGACGTGTTGTATTCCTACATGTACCTGTCGACTCGGATGACCGTGCCATTGCTACAGGAGTCAAAGTAACTCTTGAATTGATACGAGCCATGGTTCAAAGCAGCACCCTACAGAAGCTAAAATCCCAAGGAGAACCCGCTAGCGTACCAGCATAAGGTGCCATACATGGCTGTGACTGGCCAACATACCATCATTGCTATACACAGAATAGAACATGAGTTAACGCAAGAAAACAGGAGTATAAGCATATACCATAGCTCCAGGGATAAGGAAGTATATGCATAGCGAGGACATATATTGAATTGATCTCCAAGTTCCTATTGCATTCACTCAGCATATTGAGCCGATGTACCTTCTTCTATACATTAGCTAGGTGGTATCTGATTCTACCTGATGCTGTTGCATAGTGCATTCGTACTGTACTGAATGTCCTAGCTGGCACAACGCTCCGGTTACAATTCCGTTCTAGGTCGTAACGATACAAAGTGTCATACTCTTACTTGCTTTTATACCTTTGGACTGGTGTGAACTGTTGCCACATTCACTACAAACATAGCTACTTCTCTAGCAAATGTTCAACAACATCAGTAATAACCTTGACATTACCTCTGAAATCCAATCCAGAGCTTTAAGATTGTATGGTGAAATTCCGTCAGCATAATTGTACCGAGGCTCCCAACCTCGGTTCCGTCGAATAGGACTTCAATGGTTCCAAATATTGCAAGCAAGCCGACGCGAAGCGCCAACATCCCCTTGTTTGATCTCTCGGGTCTTAATTATATGGAGCTAGTGAGACGAGAGTCTGGATTTGGCAGGAGGTCTTTCCCGCTTTTTCGTTTACTGAATGGGTTCAAGACCATGGGAAAAGGATTGGGAATTGCTGACAAGATCATCTTGACGGTTGTGGAAGCGGGATTTGAATTCACAAGTTATTCCCCCGAAGCCAAGAAGTAGATCCCGACGAGCCTCACGCCACCACACTCGACTTGAAGGTCGCAAGATTTTCCTCTTGCATCTCAAGCTTTCCAAGGAAAATAGGACTCTTCGTACTTCGTAGACACACGTGATCCGACGTCGGCCGACGGGCGCACAGAGTGATTATTTTTTTGGGATGGCTTCGGTAGAAAGAAAGTTTCTTTACATGTTTCTTTACATGTTCGATTTACAAACCTATTTACTTCCCGACCCGTCTCATCTCATCCCATAGGCCTCGTCCCTGAAAGATCGGGCGACTCCGAGTCTTAGTGCCATAGTAGATGTAGATCTTAGGTACATATGCCGTACAAATAATTTCAAGACAAAATGACGAGTTGGAGATGAGTTACAACGGCGCTTCCGACTGTGTTCGCGCAATGGCGCAAATGAGGCAAACGGCAGTGGTGATATGACGAGTGTGCAAGATATGCGACGTCTGAATCAAGCTCTCATGAGCCGTGCAAGCCTTCTGCATCCACGACTCAAGCTTTCGTGTGGCTGGCAAAACCTACGGATTGGCCGTCTTCGAACGGCGAACGTCTTGCTTTCGGGCCTTGTTTCTTGACTTCCCGGTGGAAAGTAACATTTGGGAAAAACATCCAGGGGCATCGACAGGCCTCGCTAAGTGAATAATGGAGCCTCATGCTTGGCTGTACAGAAGCCCCGCTTAAGATTTGCAAGCCACGACTCACGGCTTTATACTTCCTTGTACAAGTAAGTATAGATTACGGTATATTGCATTCGTCAATGCTTCCTTCCTTCCTACTGAGTAGAGAGAGTGACCTCCTCGCCTTCTTATCAAGTCAGCAAGCTGGGGATTGTGTATCGTTGTCTTTGTATTGGTTGATATGGTATACCTCTGAGAGCTGAGACAAGCACTACGTAGATCTCCTCCTCCTTTGGTCCAATTACGCTTCGATTCGGAAATCGCTAACCTAGCCGGATTCCCGCAACGTTGCGAAAGAAGAAGTCTAGAAGATGTGGATCAGGGATTTGAAGTATAACCACCTTCCCGAACGGGTCTTCTTCTTGTCCACTATCATCCTCGCTTGATATCCACAAATGTCACCACCAGAGATCGTAAGTTCCTCTTGGCAAGTCGTATACACGTCTCAACTGGAGCAAGTCGTCTCATTTCAAACTGCAAATCGAGCTTGTCTCCTTCTAGAATATGGCGACTTTTGTCCTTGGGGATCCCGAGCATCGGGAAAACATGTGCATCAAGTAGCCGCGCACCACAAGTATGCACAATCTGGCAACTCTCTATGTACCCCACACCGAGGAAAGATTGGAACTCTTATCTCAGGGCAACTTCTTCTTCGAGCGTCGTCCAACATGTTAGTCGCTGATAGCGGCAACGTTTAGCATTGGACTCTGGGGTCCAGGAGCTCGTGTGGATACCAAGGGTACTCAAGCCATTTCGAGAGTCTTGATTCATATAAGAGTTCGAAGCTCCCGCGAAAGTTGTTCTCGGCATCGTTCCTGGAATCAACAGTTCCCAGACAAGACAAGATGGGTAAGTTGCGTGTGCATATCCCCTGAGATAGACCTTACTAACATGCACAAGCAATTGAGAACGTCACAGCCGATGCGGCATACGTCCTAGGACAAGCCAATGCTCATGTCGACCTTGCGGGGAAGACTTCGATGGTCGTTGCCGATGCTGATAGACCAGTCATTGGAGAGCACATCAATGCTCCCAGCGAGGAGGAGAGACACACACTTCGTCGTGTCCCTGGCAAACTCCCAACTGTCGCATACATGATTTGTGCTGTCGAATTTGCCGAACGTGCTTCATACTATGGTGTCTCGCCACTCATCAGCAACTTCGTCAATCGTCCTTTGCCAGCCAACGGAAATGGCTACGGAGCACCGCCTAGGGGAACACAGTCAACTGCTGGAGCTTTGGGCAAGGGCACTGTTATTTCAACAGCTGTGTCTCAATCATTCTCTATGCTGGCTTACTCGCTGCCTATGCTTTTCGGTTGGTTGAGTGATACCCGCACTGGTCGATGGAACATGATTTGTGCTGGTATTGCCGTTGTCGGTATTGCCCACATCCTTATGGTCGCAGCCGGATCAAAATCCCTGTTGGCATCTGGACAAGCTCAAATCCCATACTTCTTGTCTCTGTACATCTTGGCCGTCGGTTCTGGTAAGTTGATTCGCTTCGAATGTCTACGCACTCGCTAATATGAAACAGCCATGTTCAAGCCATGTATATCTCCAATGCTTCTGGATCAGATGAAGGACACCACTCTTGTCACCAAGGTGGAGAAGTCAGGCGAGAAAGTCATCGTTGACCCCGAGGCGACCACCGAGCGTGTCATGTTGTGGTTCTATCTCCTTATCAACATCGGTGGATTCATGAACGTGCCTACCTCCTATACGGAGAAGTATGTCGGATGGTGGTTGTCATTCTTGCTGCCTTTAATCCTCTACGTCCCATTGCCTTTCTTGCTTTGGTACCTCAAGCCTCGTTTGGTCCTCAACCCTCCAGGAGGATCTGATCTTGGCAACGTTTGCCGAGTCGTTGGTATTTGCATCAAGCGTGGTGGAATCGCCAGGATCTTCAAGAAGAACGCAAGCTTCTTCGATCCCGCTAAGCCATCCAACATTGCTGTTTCTGGTCACCCTATCGAGGTTCCATGGAACGATGCATTTATCTCCGATGTAAGTTGTCCTTTGCATCTCATTACAGCGCTCCTGTACTAACTTTTCAATAGGTCAAGCGAGCATTCCAAGCTACCGGAATCTTCTGCTTCTTCCCTCTCCAATCCATCAACGACAACGGTCTCGGCGGCTCCGCCAATGCCCTCACCACCATGCTGACCACCAACGGCGTCCCCAATGATGTTATCAATAACTTCAATTCCCTGTCCATCATCGTGGCAGCTCCTATCCTCAACTATGGCCTGTACCCACTTCTCCGCAAATACAACATCCGCTTCGGCTCCGTGGCACGGATGACTTTCGGTCTCTGCCTCGCTGCCACCGGAGGTGTCGCATACACCGTGCTGAACTACTACGCATACAAGCTCGGCCCTTGCGGCAAATACGGTTCCTCGTCCACCTGTGTTGATGCTGATGGCAACTCGCTCGTCTCCAGCATCTCCATTTGGTACGCTGGTATCCCTTTCGCCATCGGTGGTGTGTCGGAGCTCTTCGTCAACGTCCCCGCTTACGGCATTGCATACTCGATGGCTCCACCTAACATGCGTGGTTTGGTCTCAGCGCTCAATCTCCTCTCTTCAGCTTTCGCATACGCATTCGGTCTCGCCTTCGCTGGTCTGATCCGTGATCCATACCTCACATGGGATTTTGGAGGACCAGCCATCTTGGGTTTCGTCACTGCCTTTATCTTCTGGTGGATGTACAGAGGTCTGGATGATGAGGAGTATCATTTGAGTGAGAATGATGACCAGCTCCAGAGGAGAGTGGAGAGGGAAGATGCAGCTATGCGGGAAATTGAGGGCAGCGAGAATGGCAGTGCTGGGGAGAAGTCCGCGAGTTATGATGAGAAGAAGGCTGTTGATGTGAAGGGCGAGAAAGCGCTTGAGGCTTAGGTTTTGAGAACATCTCGTGCGGTCTAATGGGCGATGGTTGGTGCTGGGAAGGGACGGGAGTGAGTAATGATATGATTATGATGTTAGATTTAGATTAGATACCACTCTGTTGAATTGATGATATATTGTCGTTCAAGCGAGCATAGTCCATTTCAGATCACTGTGGTTAATGTGACCAGTCACTCTCCTCGACCACCGCAGCTCATGAAATAGTACAGACGTAAACATCCAATGATCCGTATCCATTTGACGACATGATCCATTTGCTTCATAATTAAACGCTCTACGCAAACTTTCATCTTGATACTCAACCTGCTCAACCTGTATATGGAGCGAATCACATTTTCGAGAATTACGAAAATCGCCCAACGTATGACTAAGAATACTAAACTTATCAGAAGCGGAAGGGGGTCAGTACATGAGATACGCATCCTACTACACTGTATCTACTTTGGTAGCCATTCAGGCTCATAACCTATAAACGTCGAAATTAACGCCAGGCTTGAGAAGTGACCAGGAGGAGGAGGTGGTGGAGGATGACAAAACCGTGTAGGAAGTAGAATACCTCAACCCATTACGGATTATCCAACACGTAGGCAAGCGGTTCCAAATTGAAATACTTGGAACTTTTCGTGTGATGATGGTGGTTTTTTATTCCGCAATCATTGATGAACGACGATACGTGTTCCGGTCCCCCTAGGAATATCGTTATTTCGTGAATAGACTAGGCAGTTCGTGAATGGACGGGTATTCTTCAACTGCATAGTCTATTCGTAAAAAGACGAGACGATTCGCGAATTCGTTATTTTAGTAAGTGATGTTATGCTTGTCTGTGATAAAAATGCACTTTAAACCATCTCAACTTGAAGACCTCAATTTAAGGGACACTCGTTCACTGTGATGTGAGTAATTGCTAGGATTCTCAATGTGTTTGCTTAAGCAGCATCTTCCCTCTGAAAACAACTCGAGCGAGATGGATGTGTAAGGTCAAGATTACGAATTCAAGAGGGTATAAGCAGGCTCGGAGGAACCGACGTGGAACACGGGCCGTATCACTTTCTACTGGCAAAGGAATGATACAAAGGGCTACTCTGCCAAATATTTAAAATGTGGGTTCTTCATGCAGCTAAATTCATGGTATATTTGCCTCAAACTACGCATATCCACTCATTCCACTCTGCTCCTTACCACATCTCTCCCTCGCAAGATAATACAACACCACCAACGGATCCACTGGCCCTCCCTGCTCCGCGAACCCCACCGCACCGCCTTCACAACCCATCTTAGCGAGCCCAAAGCCATCGAGCTCAGTGACCTCCACGCTCATTTTCGGCTTCTTATACAAACTCATGATGCGCTTAATGCCCGACGGGCCAACATCACCTGGGGGCTCACTCGGCGGTAATGCCTTTTCACGATTCGATCGCGCTGTGCTTTGTTGGTAGGCGTCTGAGGTGATGACTTGTTCTAGCTGGGCTTTGATGCTCTCGAAGGACTTGGAAGTCGTGCCGAGCATTCTCGATATGACTGTGTTATCCAGTGGGAGCTTGAGAGGCTCGCGGAGGGGAATGTGCGCGGATGCGGCGGTGGGATAGCCTTTGAGCATCCATGGATGATGGGCTAGTTTTTGGATATTGGCTCTGTATTTGGGATCGTGCCCTAGGGTGTGGGAGATGAGCTGTTTAAAGCCTGCAAATTACGTTAGTGGCGGCTTTTAGATGGGTGACAATGGAAGCGACTCACTTGGGCCGACGTCTTGCTTGTATGCTACTTCGGCTTTCATGATTGTCGCCAGGAGTTGGGGTACGCTCTCAGCTTGGAAAGGAACCGTGCCGCATATCATTTGGTATTGGATGATGCCCTGCTTAAGATTAATCTCATGTCTTGGGCTTCGGAGTCAGATCTAGGAACTCACAAAACTCCACACATCCACCTCTGGTCCAACAAAGCTCCTATCCCTCAATAATTCGGGCGCCGAGTAGTACCGTTGCGCAGGAGACGACATGAAATATCCTTTCGGCGAAAAGATATTATTGTACACAAACCCTTTCAAAGCCAAGTCTCCATTTTTTCTTATAAGAAGCTGGTCCGGTCTGAGATTAGCATGAATTATACTGTGCTGATGACAGTAGCTTAGAGCACTAAGTATCTGCCTCCCAAACTTTCGAGCTTGCTGCTCTTTGAGCCTCCCATGGCAAGCGAGGTAGTCTGATAGGGTGCATCCTTTGATGTTTTCAAGAAGCAGGTAGCAGTTATTTTTTGTTTGGAAGACTTCCAAGTGCTGACAGATGAATGGGTGGTCTAGAAGCAGGATTTTGGTCGACATACTAGCTATGCGAACAATCTTGTGTTTTGGCGTTGCTTCGTCAGTGATTCTTGGGATTATCTTGCACACAGCCTGAAGCACAATGTTAGACTAGGTCAAAGGTTTGAGGCTGTCAAAAGACTGACTGTGATACCCTTGGCTTTATTCCTCACATTCCTGACCTTGCCATTCTTATTCACTCCGATGGTATCTCCCAAGTGCCAATCGCCGGATGAAGGGGAATGTATAATGTTTGATTTGATTCTCGAGGCACTCGTCACAATCGAAGTTCCTCCAACACTTGATAAAGAGAGGGACATAGTAGTACTCGCCACTTCTGGGTCTAGAGACCGACCTAGATTTCGCCGTGAATTTACAAAATTGTGTGGGTTGATGGATGGTTGGGAATTTCGAACTGATGTTGGCTTTGTCGTGTTAATAGCACTGGATGACGATACTTCTCGATATGCTTCATCGCTTGAAATGAGCGAAGAAGAATACATGTCTAGATGATCTTCCTGCTCTGGTTGCTCCACAATACTAACTGACGACAGTCTTCGCTGTGTTGAAATCACTGGAGAGATTTCTAGGTCATACAATGACAGGATGGGAGAGCCTGGTCTTTCAACTGGTATTGCCATTGTGGTACTCTCTACCGAAGTTGATAGAATCGCAAATGAATCCACAATTGCTTCCGCTTGTTGGCGTGGTAGAGGCATGGTGCTAGCTTGAGTTTCATTTTCTCGGATAACAAGCTCGCCAGCTGCTTCTGTGCTCTCGGAATGCGGTGTGCTCTCAGAAGTCACACATTCGACTTCTGCTTCCACAAGGATCAATGGCTCCGGAGATTGAAGGGGCGCTACAGCTTCACTTCGATATCGCTGGATGATAGGATCACTAAGATGGATATTTCGCATAAGCTCTGCTTTGAGCTCATCAACTCTTGCCAAAATTTCCTCTTGGCCAAGTTTCAAGATCGCGGTATCGTCTCTTATTACCGCAGTATCATCTTTGATGTCTCTCGTTAGAATTCTGGACAACATCAGCTCTGTGTATACCAAAATATCTTCTCCTAGAAAACTTACATGTCAACCGTAACGAGTGCCAAGTTCAGGGCATCTCTGTACGATGCAAGTTCTACTTGCAGGCTACTAATCTTCACCTTCCCATCTATCGCCCATCTTATAGGCCCAGTTCCACCCGAGTACCTCTCGAGTATGGTGACGATCTTATCTAGTGTTAGGTTGCACCGACTTATAATCGGCAAGATCTGAGTTGTCAGCGACTCAGGAATCAGCGCCGCTTGACTTCCATCCGTGTCATTATTTAGCCATTCTAGAATCTGCTTCAAAGCCGTGAGCTCTTGATTGACTCCCAATATATCACCCCGAGCCTCACGACATATCTGAACAAATTTGTACACAGCTATGGTCGTCGAAGCGATAACCTGTAAAGTAGAAGAGATACCAAAAGAGAGTGATATTGGATCGGCCATGTCATCGATGCTGAGATACTTGCGACATGTTCGAGAAATTTTAGGTAGTGATCAAGTGATCCCGTGAAGTTGAGTGACCGATGAAGCTGAGATTCTTCCCCTCTCAAAGACTCGATTTAACCTAGCGTCTCTGGCAGGCATTCTGCCTCGCCCCCACGTATTCTGGCTTGTGTAGATGTGCTGGCAACCCCTCATCACAGGCAAGTTTTGGAGGCTGGAAATGGCTGTTCTGTGTCTCATTCAAAGCCAATGAGATTCATTGGCTGCCAGTCCAGTCAGGCCCAAAGCCGGAAACATCAACCATTTTAGCACACAGCCTGGCTGCCAAATCCTTTGGGTTTCTCATTTGAGAAGAATAATATTATCTAGGCTTAGCCGTCGAACATAGTTTGAGAAGGAACTGAATCAGGCTATGCAGGATGCTGAAAATCTCAAATGACAATACAGCATTAACGCGGATCGACTAAATAGCCAAGAAGTTACAACAATAAAACTGTTTAACCAAACTGGCAGCGAAATTATTGAGGCATCTATTAGAGAAATCCAGACGTCTTCATTAAATAGAACAACACCAAATGGGTATCATAAGGCCATTGAATGAGTACCCACCACCCGACCTTTAAGCTTGATATCAACTGTGACAACAGAAGTCACTGTCAAGACCAGGTCAAACAAAAGTTCAAATATCCCCGGCTTTCGCTTACTAGCCCTCCAACTACTGTAATCGCTCTGCAATATACTGTCTAGCCGCACCGCAATGTATGCAGTTTCAGTTTCCCGTGCATGATCTAGTTATTAGTTATTATCAAGCATCTGCATAATGACGTTCAGAGTAGCTAGAAACCCCCACTCACCTGGTCTATTTAACTCCGACACCTGTGCAGGCATTGAGTTGGAAGAATTCGCAACGAACATGATCATTGAGCTATCAACACGTTTCTGGCATCTGAAGCGAAGCTTAACCGTTTTCTGAAGCTCGCTGTCCGCAAAGATGACCTCACCCTCATCAACCAGCCAGATGAGTTTATCCGACGAGAAAGGATTTGGTAAAATCGCATTCTCATCAAGTGGATCAATTGACCACGAACCCTCGTCTTGCTCAGAGGATGAGATGAGCAAAAAGCCGTAGCGACGAGGACAGCTGCCAATCCTGGGAGGAGGTGGGGCTCCAAACCCCATGCCAGCAAGCACTGCCCCTTTGACAACACTGCTCCAGCTGTACTTGATGTCAGGATAGTTCATATTCATTGTGCGAGAACTTGCCAGTCATCGGCTCTCTGTACCCGGATCGAGCCATGTTTCCTTGCCGTTTTGTTCACCTCATCATAAAGATAAGGACTTTCGGCAAAACCACCCGCAAGAAAAATGTCAGAGATTTTGCATCTTATTTTGTTCATAAATGCTTCCTCAACTTGAGTTTTTTGCTGTAATATCAACAATTTCACACCTTCAACGCTCTCTTCAAACATGAGTTTCATTTGATCGCTGTTGACATTAGCGATGCCCATTCTAGATTTAAGCTTGATTCTTACGAAGATATATGTAGAGAGCGCGTTTCGTTGTCATCTTCCGGTGAAATGAGAATTGCATCTCGAGTGAGATTCAACTCAAAAGATTCCTTCCCAGTAAAACTTTTCTTGAAGCCTTCAAATCGCCTTAATAGCAAGCTTACCCGAGGATTCAAAACATACTGCCCTCCTTTTCCATACTCGCCAGGGTGAATGTCTAAATTGCTGACTTTCGTCCCAAGCCATTTCAGAAATGCTCGATCAACAGAGGTTGCGCCGATCGTATCCCCTGAGATTCTCCGTTAGCATAGTTTAATCTCAGTAATTGGATAAAGCTCACCTGTAACATCACTGACTTTGATCAATTGTAATGGTGCGAGACTTGCAAGGTAATATGAGACGAGATCCTGAAATTTTGGTATTTGATGTTAGAACTGTTAATTAGATGTTTGATACCTCGAGAGCGGTACCACAACTCTATAACCACAAAATGGAAATTATTACTTACCACAGTTCCTCCACCGGCATCACATAATGTAAAGCAGTTTCCCTGTTTAGATTAGAATGATTCAAATCTCACACCGACATTCCCAACTCACCGTTCGCAGCTGACCTGGCGACTTCTTGATGATATTCTGAATGACGAAGAGAGTACATGCTTCTGGTTCAGATTTCACATATATGTGCCGACGTGTAGGTAATCTGACCTTATTAAAAGCTCCACTGACAGCTCTAACCAACGTGCTCCTTGCTGAATCTGGCCACATTGCTGGATGTGTGACGACGATATCAACAGGTACTTCATCAAGGACAAACTTCGCCTGTGCTATCACAAATCTTACCCACTCCTCTGCGACATGGCTTAAATAGAATTCTATGACATCTTTGGTCGTCCTGAGATGGATTTTAGTGGTTGTCAGATAGAAATCGATAAAACTACAACGTAATGAAGATTTCCAAGGACTTACCTAGCTAAATGACGAGGCACATCGTTTGTTTTGTCGCTCTGCGCGTAAAGAGCGTTCATCTGGGCGAGTCCTTTGATCAATTCTTCAAGTTTTTCAAGCTGTCTTAGCGGCGAAGTGTTGGTGACGAGGTCCAATTTAGTCCACCGGAGTACCTTAGTGAATGGTCCATTTTCAATCGAGAATCCCCATTGTCGATACTCTTGATCACCCGCTAGATCTGTCGTGATTGAATATGTGACTTCCGATGGCACTTTAGCTTCATTTCTTTTGACGTCATTTTTCTCTGGCCAGTTGACGAAGAGGTTAAGATGAGATAACTCGGGTGTCGTTGCACCATCATTCTGCATCCATGCTAGACCTCGTGGTAATTTAGAACGTGTACTTGATTCAACTGAACGATCATACCTGTGAATGTCGTTCCATAGTCGATCGCAAGCACTAATCGTAAACAAGACATCAGTATACAAATCACTTAAACGATCCCCAGTAGGGGCTCAAGACATATGCCTCGACGCCCTCCGTTGTGCATCTCACGAGTGCCGTAGTACGTCTCCAGTTATTGAGTTAGCACGAAGAGAGATAACCGACCTATGCGAGGTTCAGAGAAAGCTTTCGCTAGTTTCTTCGCTTTTGATGCAAGCGGTGGCATCTTCTATTCCTGACGCATACCCTCAACTGAGGTCAGTTATCTATCGATATTTTTGTGGTGTCTAGCGGTGTTATCCTCGACCTGGGGCGGGGTTAATTGTGTCAAAGGTGAATCTACACCTGGAAGTATTGAGCACAATGAAGTTGGGGTTTTCTCAATACATGAGTAGAATATGAGTGTTCCGTTGTACTCTTAAGTCCAAGAAATTGAGAAATAGAATTGTTCAGTTGCCTGACTTGCAAGGTTTGGCAAATCGAAGCTCAATCGAGACATAATTCGACAGCCTCGAACCTCCTAAGTCATGGCCAATTAATTGGCAGTAAATGAAGTGGGTGGTGAGTACCATTTCTCATGCAGATGTGGGGGGTAGGGCGCCTGACAAGGCTCTCTTAACCAGCCAAAAATCAGCTGTACGCCACGCGGCACACTTGTCCTCGATTCCACAAGATCAGAGCCTTGTTACCACACATAGTATTCACATCTCACAATTAGTCTTGCTTGAATTTTAACTAACTTCGTAATGAGTTTCTTGCCACGAAAGAAGGAGCCCCAGAAGTTGGAGGGGACTGACCTCTATGATGCCAATATCAAGCATTTTCTCAATAGAGTTGGAGCCACACCAAGCTGGTGGACTGGTGATATATTGGGAAAGCTGTTTGCCTGGGGTGAAGCAGTGCTGAGCGAGCGAAACAAGCTGCAGAGGGAACTCAACGGGATTGAAGGGAAATTCAGCAATGAAAGAACGAAGCTGCAAAACCAAAGATTGGATGTGGAGAAGAAGTTTGAGATTGAAAGAAATCAATTTCGTAGTCAAAGATTGGAGGCAGAAGGAAAACATGAGAACGAACGACAGCGACTACTTAGTCAAATCTCGGACTTGGAGCAAAGGTTTAGCAACGAGCGGAAGAGATCCAAAGCATTCGAAGATCGCAACAGAACAATACAGAACAAACTTCAGGACGACCTCTCGAAAGCAGAGATTCGAATCGTCTCACTGCAAAGAGATCTCGCTACCGCCCAATTTAAGATGAGCGAGGTTGAGATAAACAGTGCTGTTGTGCAACAGAAGCATCGAGAGGAAGTCGACAAGGTGAAGAATCAGTTTACAACTGTGAGTGAGAAGGAGAAAGACATACATGGCCGAGAGGTCAAAAAGCTCGTTGGACAGCTGCTCGTGAATCAAGATGACAATCTCGGTTGGACGGATGATAAGTTGAAAGTCAAATTCCAAAAGCTCCAAAACGCGATCAACTCGCTTGTGTCTCCCCAAAAAAAAGAATATCGACTTCCTCCTGGATCACAACTAGACAAACATCTAGACCCAACTGGCTTTCTTGCAAAAACGAAGAGATCCAGCACCTATTTTCTCCTTCAAAACATGCTATGGACCATATTGTATGAGCAATTCTTTAATGCCCCATTCGGGTTTGGTGTCTTTGGTGATGAGGAGTCACAAAAGACATTGACAACCACAATGGTTGCATGGGTGGAACTGCTTGGGAAAAAGTCAAAGGAGAGTAAGTGACTAGCCGTCTGGTAACATAAAGTTACGCTTTATTAACCTTCCATAGAAACTCCTCGGAACCAAGTCCTTGAGTTTTTCCGCCAAGGTAGATTTAATAACCAATGGAGGATGGCAACATTCCAATGCATCAATGATGCTCTGGCGTATGCTTCAGATGCGCAAAGCCCCGTTTCGACAATGATCATGAGAAATGTTGATCAAGCTACCAGTCGCATCTCTAGCACCTTGAATGAGATAGCTAATCTGTCTGGTGCCGTGGCTCACAGTAATACGGACGAAGAAAACTTGTTGCGAGAACAGGTCCAGCAGATTGTGGTACAAGCTCGAGACCTAGCTTTGCAGTTTGGCGTGAACTCAGCACGATTGCAGCTTTCGATGCCAGAACACGGTACAGAGATTCAGATCGGGGAGGACTTCTTTGACTGTGAGGACGGAGATTGTAATAGAGGAGCAAAGCATTTGGTCAGTCTCGTCACCCTTCCTGGCTTGCAGAAGGTCGGCGATGGTCGTACGGATTTGATATCGAAGAGGACTCTAGTGCCTTGCGAGATATATCCAGCTTGAAGCGATTGACATAAGACATTTATCGCCGTCTTTTATAAATATAAAATAACATAATTCAAGAATTGCAGCAAAGTCTTGATGTTTGCTACAAATTTTAAGCTAGCGTGTCATAAATTGCGGGACCAAACAAGCATAATATAACCTTGTTTCAACCCCAGTTCCCTCAAATTCTCATGACGAGATCCTGCAGCCTATTCACTATACCCATATGCCCAAACCATTCTCTCAACTCGTTATGAGAGTTTATCCTCTTGATGTATCCTGTGCTCTACACTACCTGGAATCTCCTCTACGCCTGCGATTTGTGCTTGGATCAAGTTTGTACGCTTCATTGCGAATTCTGTGCACCATCTCTAGTTCCTCCTCCGTCCAGATTTGTCGTCTTTCTTCAGCATCCCAATCATCGATAGTGAAGCGAACTGTCTGGAAAAGGATATTGGCATCCGCGATCATTGCCTTTCGCTTCTCCTCGTCCTCAAGCCTGCAACCTTCGGCTCCAAATATTTTCAAGTCCAAGGAATACATATCCCGGAGCATGTGGCATACAGAAGCGATCTCACGCGATAATCGTGCGTTATCACGAGTGCTTGCAGTCGGTGGCAATCCGCGGATAGAGGAAGATGGATCTTCAGATATTGACGTGTGCGACGATATCGAATCTCGTGGAGAGAAATTGTTGTTTATACGTTGAAATAAACTGCTCACACCAGACCTGGTGCTGATTGTGTTTCTATCAGAGTCAAATTGGCTATCTGTATCACTGATATGGGTCGAAGCTCGGTTCCCCCTCTTCGTAAGTGCGAAGAGAGAGTTCATATTGTCGAGTCCTTCTACCGCTCAGATGGATAATCTTGAGGCTACTAAGGATTCGATAGGCAGTCCAGCTAAAAGTATGAGCCCTTCTTGATATGGCGATGGGAAAAAGAAATATCATGTGCGTGTGACTGCACGCTGTCCTGCATCGGCGCTTCAAGTGAGGCTGATTTTCCTGCCACGAGCTGAAAGAGAATAAGGCTGGGGAAGTCACTACAAATGCAGCACAAATCGATGGAGCCCCCATCGCTGTGGAAATATGAAGTCTCATAGACAAGGCTCGCTCTTTAGTGTCAAAGTTTTGAATTCTTCTGTAGATTATGCAATCACCTTGTTGTGTTCGAGGACACACATGTAGCTCTTGAGCTTCACATCTGAAAAACAGCATTGATTCTGTATACTCCGCAATAATGGAAACAGCCAGCATACACAGCTTGACTCCTGACCAGATCCCGCTTAAACTCACACCAATAGTCATATCTGCAGTAGGAGCTAATGGCCAAAACGGATCTGTTGTTCCAGCACTGGATGAGGTTGATGCATACGCTTTCCGAGGTATGAACTTCCGCTATGCCTTGATCTGATCATGGCTCATGGAATATGAAGGTAGTGATGGAAAAAACGGTACAAATGCTACGCCACCAACAGATGGTCGTCGAGGCCAAAATATCGAGATTGAGCTTCGGTATAACCCTGACAGCGCAGGTGGTGTTGTTGAGGCTATTCGCGATAACCATATCGGAATCGAAATAGCAAACCATGAATGTCTTTTGCTTGATGTACAGTAAGCTTTTTGACCTCTTGTGTTGATCTCAAGACTCCAGTTCCAAGCCACGTGACTTGAGCTAGTGTTTCATCCCTCCAATGTGCAAAGACCTTCTGAATAATCGGTCAGAACACGATGCTAAGTCAACTTCAGTGGTGGTGATGGAGGGAACGGAGGACACGGCGGGGTAATCATGATTCTCCCTTTCTTGAAAGTGATAATTTGCCAACCAGATTTCTCTAGCCTGGACAACATGGTGGAGAGGGTGTTGTTGGAGCTCAGGGCGCAGTGAGTTTACTGCCCTCTTCGTCACAATTTATTTGGTACTAATGAAGGCTACAGGATGGAGGACCAGGCGGGAACGGAGGAAAGTAAGGATTGTCTATTCAGCACTTTATGTCTCTTGTGCTTACAATTGCAGCGGTGGCTATGGTACCGATGGTGCAAATGGAGGAGAAGGTGGCAACGTGCTTACCATAGTCCATGAAGATGAGCTAGATCTACTACTTGCCGTCGACCTCAATCCTAACCTAAAGGGTGGCAAAGCTGGTAAAGCTGGTACTCATGGGGTGCCAGGGGGTGGAGGTGGTGGAGGTCCAGGGGGGCCGAGCTACAAGACGTACAACTACAGCGGGAATAGCACGACCCATCGCGGTGGCAGAAGGGGTCCTCCAGGCTTCCCTGGCTTTGAACCACCTACAATTCTCAATTCTGGCTTGGACGGCAGAGACGGCCGGATGAGTATTCACGTTATGTCGGATGAAGATACAATACGCTCCTACAGCAATAGATATCAGCTCATTGCTGAGAGCTTCGAGGCATTCGATGAAAATGATGATGGGATTGTGGAACCTGGAGAGTATTTAATTGTTCAAAATATAGCAGTGCGCAATGATGGTATGTAAGCTATGCCCATCCTCGATTCACCCAGTGTAACAAGTTTTGCTCAAGGACCAATGGTTTCACCTTCTGGTCAACACTTGAAATTAGTTATCAGAGAATCTTCTTGGCTCAAGCCAGATACGGCCAGTCCACTCTTCTTCCCAGACGCTATTCCGCCAAATGGACGAGCTCTTGTCACTGGCAAACTGAGAGCTTTCATACGCCATGAAACAAGACCTCGGGCCTCTGGGGAGGCTTTGAACGCTCGTGAGAACGTAACCCTCCTCGGCTACTCTGAGCGACTCCATCGCTTCATTCCTGAATTTTCAGGTGGTGTTCCGATCGTGGTACAATATCCTCTACAGCTTCCCAGACCTGTTTACATGGATTGTATGGAGAAATGCGATCAAATGTCTATATCGTGGATGGTAAGAGAGTGTTCCTTCACATTTAACCGTCTATTTACTAGTCTAGGTGAACAATGTCTCAACCGAAGGATATGGTGCAAATGGCCGGAAAATGCGAACACGACTTACTGATACTGGACCAACTTTTATGCTTCCTAGCGCAAACGAAGGAGCTCATTCTGTGGTAGACAACATTGACCAGATTGAACCAAGTGATGGCAACCGATTCGGTGAAACGTTTACGGTCATTGAAGAGACGAGGCCTTTTACTACCGGAAACTTCGTCGTTGAACTCTTTTTGTCAGATCCTCACACTGACGAATTAAGATTGATCATGTTCTATTCACTAAACATACAGATATCTGAAGGTTACAAACTCAACAACACATCTCGATTTCTGTTTCTTGTCAACGCCAACACGGATAATGAGGCAATTACCAGGATGCAGAAATTTGTTCGAACTGAATTATTCGTGGACGCTGACACATTTAATCTCAGTCTCACAGGTACACTAACGGATGAGACGACACATAGAAATACTCTGCTCGGCTATCAAGGTAAATCGATCATAATATCAGGCAACTCATTCAGCCACTTTGGCAAGTTCACACGATACAATTGGGATCTCATTGATCCCCGAGTCGTCCAAATACTTTTGATGAATAGGACAAACTTTCTATTCTGTGGCGTTGTGTTGGAGAATGCACAGAAATCTCTTGCCAGATGGATGGCACTGGTGCGATACCCAGTCGGACTTGATCTCGGAACAGCAGGCTCTTTGACAGAGCACAAGGACCGTAGCACTTTACTCACCTCTATTCGAAGCCAAACCGCAACAGAAATTCTTTCAACTCTTGATAATAAGCATCAGTATATGGTTGATGGCACACCAAAAGTGGTTGAGGAAAAGGGCACCAATCTTGCTAAGAAGCTTGACAAGCAATCACCAATGAGACGGTTCCTGGTAACACCAGAGGCAGACTGCTTTGGCACTCTGTCTGTAATTGAAGGCCTCTCGAGAAGCTCCAGCTGCATAATGTCTTGTAGCCCAATCATCAATTCCTCGCATTCGCTTGCTCCTCATCAAGAGGTTATGATGATTGATGCTATTCCTTTCCATGTGTTGGTTGTCATGTTCTGGAATATTGTTGGGTCCATGAAGGGCAACGGCATTGCGCCTGCAACTCTCTATCGTGGCTTGACTGGATTTCAGGTTCCACTTGGATTCACCGAGAGGTACAACGAATCAGAAGATGGCAGTACCTATATTGGTAGCAAAATGATCAGTCTAAAGGTTCGCTTACTGAGCTTGCTTTGAGTATGAGGAGTTAACACTTAGTAGATCTGCAATGCAATTGCCTGGGCGATAGAACACGCTCTCCACTCCGACATCCAGCAGCTTTGTCATGCAAGCCCCACGATTGATAAAATCAGAACAGCAAGCATCCTCACCCATGCACCACGTCTACAGATATTCCTACAGGCCATCCCAAAAGACAGCACAGTGGCATCTAGAGAAGGCATCGCCTTCGCGGTACAAGTCCTCGGCTCCCTAAACGCATGTCTAAAAGCATCCAACTTCCTCGTCGACATCTTCGCCAGCATTCCGGCCCTCTCATCCCGCCGCATCAAGATCCGCCGCAGCCTCTCGCGGTATCAGCGCAGCGCGCTCTCCTTCATGGCGCCCAAAGACCTCAGTCAGGAGATCGGAACCGAAATTAAGCGCGAAACGGAGCGGTTGACACGCGCGCTGAAAATTAGTAAGGAATCCCCCATGACGACAGACAGTATCGTGCGGCGCAGCTTAGCAGCGCTAGCTGGTGAGGCGACTGCGATGAGACTAGTTATTAATCTGGCTGCGGGCGATGGGTCGTTATTTTTTGATGCGGCGACGTTCGCGAGGAATCGGCAGGCGTATTTGGGGTTGGTGGAGCAGCAGGCTGGGGATGTGCAGAATGCGCGGGAGGTGAGGGAGGAGGTCTTGGAAAGGCTTTATGATACGATTGATTTTTTGCCCATCACGAGTTTTGAGTGAGTGCGGATGAAGGAATTGAAGGGAAGGGAAGTGAAGGCATAATTTGAGGTAGTAGGGCCGATGTATAGGATCTTACTTTATTGTGATCACTTAATTTGAGACCAATACCTCGATAAGCATAACAAGATCTGACATTGCAGTCTCCTCACATAAGTGATTGATCAATGTGGTGAACTTGAAATATATTCTCTCTCAGCTTTACCACATCCAACCATAAAGCTCTATAGCTAGGACGGCACCTATCCGGCTGGGGTAATTAAACACACGCATGATGCATCCAGATAGATGAGAAACAGTAGCTCGCTCAAAGTTTTGTCAATTTTACCGACATCTTATTTTCTATATTCAACAATGGTATTCATTCACGCACTATTCTTTCCTGTGATCGTATCTCAAACCTAGGCACTCTTCACATGCCCCTGACACCAGTTGAAGAAATCACTAAAGAACGAGTGCTGCATCTTATCCGTCTCGCCCTCCGTCCACGCAAACGAAGTCTCCATGTAAACCTCAAACACCTTTTTCAACATGTCTCTATTGGCTCTAACAAGACTAGACGCAACAATGAAACTAGCCGTGCTTGCTGCACGCGCAAAGGCGTGCGAATCGTCCTTAGAAGCCTCAATGTGTATCTCTCTGAGCAAACGCAAGCGATCCGAGGCGTCGAATTCAGAATCCTTCTTGGCTGATTTGACAGCTTTCTGAAGTGTCTTGATGGTGGTATGAGCTTTGTCGGCTAGGAGTTTGGTCTTTGTGGTGCGGATTGTTTGAAGAAGGGGAATGATGAGCTCAAATGCGAGTGTGTTGGAGGCTTGTTTCTTGGCGTAGAGGTCAAGGAGGTCTAGAATGCGACTTTTGAAGTTGATCATCGTTTCTTTGGCTTCCTTTTGCTCCTGCTTCTTGTTTGGGGTCTTTTTGCGCTGAGCGAATATCTCCTCGAGCTTCGCGTCCAATGGCAGCATTTCTGAGTCAGTCATGTCTGCATCGCTGTCCGACTCGGCGGCTGCGTCTTGATCGAGACGATGCGTACCAAGAGCCTTTGCAAGAGCGTCGTCTAGCTTCTTTGCCTCTTCGTCCTCCTCGCCTTCCTCTTCGTCATCTTCGTTATCATCGTCGTCGTCTTCTTCCTCCTCATCTGACCCGTCCTCTGCAGCAAGATGACCATTCAGATGTCCTATTTCACCGTTCATATCCACGACCTCGACGTCTGAGTCCATTTCATCATCTTCATCATCGTCTTCATTCATATCATCGAGATTGTCAGGCTCTTGATCAAATAATTGTTGTTGACCTCTCAAGCTTTCGTCAGATTCAAGAACATCTGTCATAAGTTTCAATGCACCTGCTGTCATATCTGGCATGAAAGCGTTGAAAACGTGTTGAGAGACCTTTCGTAACAGAGCTGATGGTTTCGAAATCAGTGATAACAACAATTCCACCAGCACCTCGGAGGCATCCACGTCCGAGTCTTCTGTATCCTTGTGCCTAATAAGTTTGTCGTAGCAAAGCTTCAGCTCGTCAATAATGGAGACAGCTTCAGATTCGCCATTGTAGAGCTGGAAAATTGTAAGGGCGTATAGAAGGGCCAAAGCTTGGAGTGAAGGTTTCGCTTGGTCTTTATCTTTCTTAATCTTTTTCAGAATCTTCTTCAAGGTTGATTTTGCGCCATCTCTAGCCTCAGCAATACCCTCATCCATGGTAACGCCATCAGGGGAAATTGACAATAGTAGATCGCATGGAAATTTGTAGCCTTTGATGTCTGACAACAAGGAAGCGAAAGCTGACATAAGTCGAGTTTGATAAAGCTCTCGTGTCTTATCAGATACAGAGGGCTCGTACTTTGTTTTGGTGCTGCCATATGCATAAGATGCAAGAGTAGGCAGGGCAACATCGCCAATCCAAGCTGATTCTGATTGTTCCTCGGCCTCGTACACATTCGCAGCTGAATTTCGAATGACGTTGAGTAGGTGATCAGCTAAAATCTGTCGCCTAAGCTCTCCTTCCTTCTGGATGTCTGATGCATCCCCCTTTACGCTCAATGTTGGCTCCACAAGAGCGTGGATAGTCTCCACGGCGTTTTCTTCGTTGACGAAGCGAAGAAGCTGTTCCACTGTCTTTGTCTTAGTGACTCGGTCGAAATTGTAAGTACCATAACCTGATATGAGATGTGGGAGAATAATTGGAAGGAGAGTTGGATTGCTCTCTACAGCTCGAACAATCGTTTTTAGTGAATTATGCGCTGATTTGTTCAAGAATCGCTCCGTATCCTGAACATGATTGATCATGCATCGAATTAGATTGTGGCTGAAAATACTTGGAAGAACCTCTGCAAAGTGGATGCTATGTTCAAGAACTTTCTGAAAGAGGATGAAGCCCCAATATTTCCGCTCTCGCGAAGCTGATGCAGAGAACAGATTTTCTACACATCATTAGCCCGTAGCACATAAAAGAAATGGTAAGACATACCGTCAACTGCGACTTTCCAGAAATTCTCAAATTCTATCGTTATACCCTCTGTCTCATCTTGGATAGCCTTGATGTAATGAGTCAAAATCACATCCCACACAAAGTGTAGCTTTGGATTCCAATTGCCGGTCTGTTTCGCTTGTTGAGTCTTCCCCTTGTCGTCTCCAGATGAGCTCTCTTTTAACGCTTTGCCTAGCGATTTGAGGTGCTCCAGAGGATTTCCACTGTGGCCCCAGGGCTTACTTGGAAATTTCATATCCGGAAATTGGGCTCGCACCAAGAGCCAAATTCCAACGCCCTCGGGCGACAGTTCCAAGCCATGTTTGATCAAGACAGTCAGAGTTTTCTCCGCTTGCTGTTGGCTCATTTGTGGCAGTGCTTCTTTGGCAATGGTCCAGCAGCATTCTTCTCTGATCCAAGGCTTAACCTCACTCAGCTTGAGTAATTTCTCCAGCACAGCATACCATCTGCTATCATCCGCAAACAATATCTTTGCCTGAACAAAGCTCTGCAGACCAAACAGAAGGCCTAGACTATGATCTTTCTCCTCCTGCCCACTCAGATCTCCGTCTGGTTTCGTCTTTGCAACCAAGAAGCCCAGCACATTGTCAAAAGTCAAGCCTGTGTATTTCTTTTCCGCCAGGCCCTCAGTCCCATATAATTGAGTTAGTATCTCTGCAATGACAACTCCATAGCCAAGCCGTGCTCCTTTCCTCCCACTAGCAAGACCTCTGAACAAGCGTCTCTCGAGATGGCGCTGTAGTGTCGACTCGTCCACGCCTTTGTCACCCAAGAGCCCGGATATGATTGCATTTGCAGCATTGAGCCGTTCTTCGGGGTTTTCGCTGCTGAGAATGTTGTACAGGTTGACTTCGCGCTTCAACTCATCTCCTCGCGGGTTGTCGACAAATGGCGAGGAATCGAGAGGTGTCTGTACCTGCGCTGGAGCGGTCTTCTGCTTTTTCTTGTGTTCTACTGGCGCCACTACGGCTTCCTGAGTGCTGCGCTTGCGTTTGCCCATATTGATGTTGGTAGTGAATTTATGTATGGAGGTTTTGCAACGTAGAAAATAAATCTCGAAATTCATGTATACTGCCGCGTTTCACCGTCTATACCCTTGACTTTCTGTGCCAAGCCAAGATAGACCCCACAGCCAATCAGTCACATGACATAGTCACGACTCTTGTGGTCGTCTTTCATTGACCACAATTACCATATAATTGACCTATCTACTAAAAAATCAGGCAGAACAAATAGATGCTTAACCGAAGAGTACTCAGTTCAAGATCTAGCACATATAGACTTAGCAGAGGCTTACAATTGAGGCTGTCTACAAATTTTCACATTAGTTGGCTTGAAAAGCACTATTTTCCTCGATTATATTGCCTACCTACGATCTCAGTGATTCTTATTCACTTCCAATTATCAAGGCCATAAACCTCTAGTCGTTTTGTCTATTGGTTGATTAGGTTGATTGACATCGCTTCTGATTTTGTCCTTTTTGTCTTTCTGTACACACTTAAACACCTTAATCGTTCGGCTACGCACTCCCCCAATTCCTCAGTGCTTATGTAATTGGGTAAGGGTCAGCAATGCGTCGATTACCAGCAATGCGTCGTTTTTATAAGTAGGCATTAGAGTAATGAATAAGTATTTACAAAAAATTTACAAAGTTAAAGCTTAAACTATTAGCTACTATTTGCGCTATTTTTTATTCGAATAAACTTAGAGGCGGTATATTTTTAAAAAATTGAATTTTTCATTTTAGTGTATCAACATATTGCTGGTAATCGACGCATTGCTGACTTTCACCCAATTGCCAAATTGGGTGAGAGTGGAGCCGAACGATTACCTCAAACGAAGTAATAACTGTTCCAATACCACAGTATTATAAAGTAAAGACATACCAGACGTCAGATGTTCGAAGATATAAATGATATCCTACAATCAAAATTACTGAATATTTTGTTACATTTGTCGAGTCTTTACATAGTTCAAAGATCTCGAATAATCGACATCTAAACCAGAGGATCCAAAATATCAACTGTACGCAAAGCGACTAAAGATATCTTTTTAGATATTTGACACGGTCTGACCTGGAAGTGCAACTTAGACCCATATCTCGATATAAAACAAGGTCCTTTCGCCCAAGTAGTCAACAGTCGGATGTTTATAGATTTGAAACCGTCCAATGGCCATGTCAGATGTGTTAAATTCATTCTGTCGACCAACACCGTTTCCTGATGTCCGTGGACAACTTGACAATGTTATATAAATATACAGGATTCTTGCATGCATGGTTATGTACTGCCTTGTTATCCGTTCTACAAGATTTACAAAAGCTCATAGAAAACTGTCTAATAGGTAGTTTTAACCTTCAAGCAACCTCAAAGGAGAAAGGCTCGCTTCGCAAAAGGGTCGGTCCAAAGCACCTAAGCGAGAGTTCTTGAGACTATATTTGGATAAATGCCCAAACTATTGACACACCAGAAGACTAGGACGTCTGGTTGCTACATTTTCTCGTTGCGGAACATTATAATCCTGGGCGTCAAACATTACCTGTCTTCCCTACCTTACCTTATATGTCACAAATTATCAGCTGGCCACACTAATCATGTGACAACCCCCTTCCCTCTCGCTTATCAACGTCCTTCTTGTTCAACTGCTCTATACAGCCCCTTCCACATGCGACAAGCGAACTCCATTCAAACCACACCTGGTGAAATTGATAGCATAGATATAGCGAACAAACTTCCTCCGCCATGTCTCCCCCAAAGAGCCCAAATAGCGGCTACGAAGAGCCCAATGAAAATCACAGCAGCGGACAACAAGAGAAGCAGTAAGTACTTTCCATAGCCTCGCGTATTGCAATTTTGACCTATCTCAGACACCAAGAAGACGTCGTTACATTCATCGTGGGCCCGCTAGATAACACCACCACTTTCCTCCTCAAGAAAGCCCTCATAACATGCTATTCGGACGTTCTCAGAAAGCACTTCAAGCAGCAATCCCTCGCAGGCCAACCACTAACATACCGACTCCCTAAAATCCTCCCCGGAACAATCAAACAATTCTCGCAGTGGCTCCGCACGCAAACCCTGGACATCATGCAACTACGAACCAACTACGAGGCCACACCAGCAGAAGCAAACTCCAGCTCAGCCATCAGTGCCCAAGATCTCGAGCTTGTGCAACTCTGGGTACTAGCAGGCGAGTGGGCAATCCCACGGATCCAGAACCACGTCATGCGGGTGATTTTCCAAACTGGAGGACTAGACGCCGCGGTCTTTGGGTACGTGTATGGGCACACGGCGGCGGACAGCGCGTTGCGGCGGTTCGTGGCCGATTATGCGGCGTTTGAGATGGGGGCTGATGTCGTGCGGGTGGCGGTCATGGCGGGAGAGATTCCAGGCGAGTTGCAAAGGGATGGGATTGAGAGAATTGAGGGGAGATTGCCTGTTTTGAGAGAGAATAGGAAGAGGGGTGAATTTGGTAGCGTGGGAGATATGTTGGATTCGCACTACTTTGTTTCGGAGGAATTGGGGGATGCGGAGGAGTCTGATGTCGAGTGATTGGACGGAGACTTTCAGGCTGTATAGATATTTGGCTTGTTATACGTCAACTTCTTTCATTGATGACTTAATGTTCTTTGATTTCACAACGCCACAGTATCTCTTGACGTTTCTTTGAGGCGAAGACATCATCTTTGTAGATAATTCTTTAGTGATGACATTGAAACTAAGAAACAAAAAACAAGTAGATGTATAGGACAGTATGCCAAACAAACATAGCATCTTGCAGTTTACGCGAGATGGGCATAACTCGTGACTTCGCCTGTTTTATTGCTAATCATGGCATTCTTGGTGTGTTTGAATCACTTCACATTATCAAATTTACAGCCCACACTTCGGGTCCTTACGAGGAGTCGGTACTCTATATCGGATATTTGTTCATTATCGGTGGTCCCAGAAACGGTATACAGTATCAAAACAGTTCATTTCCCAATCCCATCCATACAACCAGACTCCAAACACCAAGCATGCAATCGTCACACATCAACATCCTCACCTCACCTCCTCCTCCCCACAATCCCCGCTTCCAACTTCCTGATCGCCCCCTGCAAACCCATGCCCCTCTCACAATTTGCCTCCAACCACGTCTCCATGCCCTCTCTAACCTCCCTCATGCCCTTCAAAACAGGCAGTTTCGCGCCCTCCTCACTTTCGACATGATTATTCGGATTAAGCAACAAATCGAACGCATTGCCCCAAATCTCAGTCTGCCAGTAGCGCTTGAGCGTCTCGCGAATCTTCCAGCTCTTCTTGGCGGTTGCGCCGACGCCCACACCTTTGTCCGCCACCGTGTCGATGTACTTGCCAAACAGCATGGAGTGGATGATGCCCGCAAGGCCGTGGTAGTCGATCTGGTAGGTCCAGGGGCGGAGCTCGCGCATCTCGGCACAGTCCTGGGCGCTGGTCTTCCAGTCTGCGATGAATTGCACGTCGGGGCGGAAGACCTTCATATCGATGCCACGACCGAAGTCGATGAGTGCGATGCCCTTCTTGTTCCAGCCACCCGAGCCATCTTTGCGATATTTTGTGCTCCAGACGTCGGCGTCAGGGATAGCGTCAAAGCGGGCAAGGCAGTTGTCGGCTTTGAGGTCGCCGTGGAGTATGCCTTTTGAGTGCAAGGCCTCAATTGTACGGAAGAGCTCAATAGTGAAAAACATGACAAGTGACTCGTCCATCACACCAGGTCCAGAGGCTGTTGGCTCGGCTCGAGCGAGGTTGATAATGTCTAGCAGTGTACCTTGGTCGCGAAACTCTTCTATCAAATAACACTCATCGGCGTAAAGGTGCATCTCATAGACATTAATGACGCTTTCAGCAGCTCGCGAGACACCAAGACGGCGCTTTGCTTGTCTCATAATATAAAACTCCCATGCGGTAGGGGGATCTTCCATTTTCAGAGCTTCGAGCTTCTTTCGACCATATACATCAAACTTTCCTTTCCCCATTCGTGGTTGCTCATTATCATCGGATTCTTCATCGTCCTCTGGGGCTGCGTTTTCTAAAAGAAATACTGGAGCAAACGCACCAGCCCCAAGTTCTCGCTTAACAACATATCGTCTGTCGGCACCAGAAAATTCGAGAAGAGGTGGCATTGCCATATTGGTCATGGTCTTCTCACTGGCGTTTTTGTGAAGCTTTGATGCTGCTTTCGCAAACTTCCTGATGTCTCCAGCCTTATTCCGTACTTCTTCCCGGTGCCCGAAAAAGCCATCATATGATTCGAGTGGAGGCTGAAGTGCGGCAAAGATTGCATTCCGTGTGTAATCATCGACTGGATTACATTGCGCGTCTTTTATTATTGGTCCCTTGGGTGCAATCTCTCGGGCGAGAGGGCCACCTCCCGACTGGACTTTGGCCGCGATTGCTGTTGTTTGGCTTGCCTTGGGATTCTTGCTCAGGAGAGGCTGTGGAATTCGATCGGTAGGAGCAGAATCATTGATAATCTCTCTAAATGGACTGCTATTAAGTCCTTCAATAGGTCTTACAGGCGGTTTCCGGGATCCATTCTCCTTACTTGGAGTTTTTGAGCTGAAATAGTCCTTGTCCTGTCTCATCGTAGGTAAACCTAAAGATGATTCAGTCTTTTCCGCTATTGGGGTCATAAAAGGCAGGCGGTTCTGTGAGACTTGGGCAGCATCTCGGTAGGGCCAGGTTGGGGGCTCATAATCTTCAGGGGGTATAGGGATGAAGGATGTTCTGGCAATGTAGGGTGATTCGGGTGAGGTGGGCGTGATCAGTTCTTGCTCACCTTGCCCATTTGGTGGTACCTCTATCTCAATCATCCCAAAATCCTCGTCGTCGGCGTCGGTAAATTTTGAGGCTCGGGTGTCCTCATCCGCGTCATTATTGAGGTTGGGAACGTGTTTTCTTGTCGTAAATTCAGACCATTCGCTTACACTTTTCACATCTGAGGTTTCATCGTCTTCTGCTTCACTGGTTGTCATAAGTCGGCCAGTCCCAGTACTTTCACCGCCGCTCGTGTAGTCCCCATCAGTCGTATCACCATCGTCACTACTCTCCTCCTCTTCCTCCTCCTCCTCTTCTTCGTCCTCTTCCTCCTGGGCAGGTTTCCGAGGTTGGTTGAATAAATCATAGATGTCATCTGTAGCAGCTCGAGTATGAAGGGTCATCGTCTGCTCTTTAGACTTCCGTTTAGTCATTTTTGGGCCAGAGGGCGACGACAACTTTGCTTTAACTGAGTGATGTTAGCGATCATTGGCAAACTGTGTGATGAAAATGCGCACTAATTTGAGTTTCGTTGATCTCCTTGATTTTCATCCTCCTGCCTCGACCTTCTCTGGCAGGCTCTTTCTTTACCCCGTTCTCATCTAATCCTACAGGGTCACGAGCAATGATCAACTTATCCGAGACTTCTCGAACAATCTTATTAACCCGAGGCCCGTCATTTTCATCTCGAAAGATAGGAATTGTTCGAGTAGCGAGTTTCTTTGGTCGCTCTGGTTCCCACACTTTGGACAGCCATCCTCGTTGGCCGGCTCGCAATTCCTCCAAGCTTATTTCTGAGCCTACGATTTCAGGTGTGGGATAGACAGCTTCAAGATTTACATGAATACGCTCAGTTCTTCCTTTCTGGTTCACTGTCACTTGATGCTGAGCAGGTTCTGTAACTTGTGGGTATGCGAATTGAGGTATAGACTGAATTACAAAACGCCAAAATCGACAATCATTAGTCCTGTGATCATCAATAAGTGTGGAGAAAGAAAGAGAAGAAAATAGCTTACCTCGTCCTTGAAAATCGCCATCTTCGTACTGCTCTTCTTTCCACCTGCCTTTAATGTCTCTCCCACCCAGGGTTTTGCCTCCATCACATTCTCTTTCTTACGATCTGCTATTGACCCAATACTCTCCCAACCTTTAGTACCCTCTCCAGAACCCAGGGCAGGGGCAGCACTGTCCGAGTCTGAGAAAATCGTGAGTTTTTGCCTTCCACTCTTTGATGTTCCTCCTCCAACTCCCGAACCAGGTCTCGGAGCTTGCGGATCCCTGGGTATGACTGACGCAAAGGGGTCGACTTTCGCAGCAAGAGCTGGGCGCACAGTCGGCATGGCAGGGGAAGATGGCTCATTCAAGTCCTCTGGTCTTTGCGAGAATCGATGCTGGAATTCATTGTATTTTCGAAGTAGCCGCGCAGCAGGTCGTGCTTCCTTCTCAATACCCATTTGGTATACCTCCTCTGCCTGTACCCATCTCTCAGCACCTTCCAGCCATGCCGCAAACTCCTCGTAAAACAGTGCCAATCCCTCGCCAATGTTGTGTCGTGCTAGGAAAGCAAATGTTTCGCGAGGAGTATCGGAGAAGAAACGAATATACGATATCCACATCTTCAGATATCGTGGGTCATTCTTGTATTGATTTGATGTGAGGAATGCTTTGGTCGCGCGTTCAAGTAGTGGAAGTAGTTGTGATGATGGTGTTGCTTGCGCAGAGGGGTATGCATCGAGTGTCCATTTTACATATCGGTCATAGATATCCAGTGGGTCGTCTGATTCTGAGATATTTTCGAGTTCTATCTCATACTCTTGTCGCATTGCATCGTTTAGGTTCTTCGTATCAGATGGTGTTGGAGTCATTAACTTGTGTAATGGTGAGGGGGAAAACATAGATGCAAGCGCACGCGCTGATCTTCCACCTGGAAGAGACTGAATATTTTCCTTCTGACTCTCAATAATGTCGAAATCGATTAAATCCTCGGAGGCAGACATCTTGTCTGCTGTGTATCGTGGTCGTCGCTGGTGGTGGTGGTGAATGTTGCTGTTGATATCTATTAGGTGAGGCGGTGATGGTATTTTGTCAACAGGGTTCGTCAACAAGGCTGATCTTCCATTGTTGTCCAGCCAACCAACCTAGATGGAGGGGGGTCTGATGTTTAGGTAACTTACACTTGTACTAAATCTGGATTTGTCACAAAGAGCAAGCAATTTTCAAATGATGTTTGTTATGTTTAGTGTTTATATCTACATTTCGGAGATATTCTATACTTATGGATAGTTTTATTCCTTCATTGTCATTGTGATTCAAAAGTCACCCACATTACAGCACAGTACGGTATCAGATACGACGAACACGAACAGCAAGTACCCATCGCCACGCAACACGATGTTTCCTGGCTTTCACAGTCCAAACAAGCTTTCAACTTTGGCAGATCGGTGTTCTATATGCAGTGTGCTCTCTACTCAAACCTTTATTCCATGCTTTGCTATGATTGGCCTTCCACTTGAAACGCGTCCTACGATGCGGCTGACGCAGAACGGCACAATGTCTCCACCATCTTCGTCACCACTAACCTCCACTTCTATTTCCACCACCCTTTTCAACGCTCAACAGAGGTCGAAAGACTGTGCTATTAAGCCCCTAGAGTATTTCTCTCAGTCTGTCCATGGTCAATCTGCTGCAAGAGTGGACAATTGCTTCATCCCTATGAAGGAAGGGATTCCTTTACGAGCAAATGTGAAACTACGCAATCTGTCACATTCCGTGCAAATTGGGACGCGGCATGTTGTCCAAAGCTGGCCAGCCCATGGTCTTAGAGAAGCTGAAATGTGGATTTGCATCATATAATAGAGTTAGGTACCTGCAGCATGCAGGGCAGTCTCCCTTGTATCGTCTATCATTCCTTTAAGTACTCTAGAAATCTCGCGTTTTGCACTGACAAGCGTTTGTTCTTCTCATCCGGTATCATTTCTCATATGTTGAGCTGAAAGACCCTTCCCATTCGCTTCACTATAGGACTCGGAAAGATGGGTGCGATAATGGGGACCAGCTTGCGGAATATAAATCCCAGGAGAACACAATTGACGAATGGTTCGATCCTTATGGTTCTGCTCTTCATTGCCTATGTTTCAATGTGAGTTGACATCTGATCTTGGAGAACGCATAGCTGATGGTTAGCTCTTAGACCTTGGAACCCAAGTCCAAGCCAAGAGCATATTTTGCCGGTCAAGATGGACTGTCTGCCCTCCAATCAATCTACAACCTTACCACTAGCACCTCCACCGCCAAAATCCATACTGGATCCTACAAAGGTTGCTTTCTTGGTGGAAACACGGCCGCTGAAGCATCTCCCGGCTCTGTACGCACATATGACTGCAATCATACCACCTGAATGGACATTTAAACTTATGGCTTCACCCGAACTCGTCACCTTCATGCGATCTTCACCTATAATACCCCGACTAGAAAAGTCTGGCAAGCTCGGGTTTCTCCCTATTCCATCGAACTACTCTCTTACCAATCGAGAAACCATATCTCAGATGTTCACAGATCTTCATCTATACAGAGACATCCTAGCACCCGCTGAGAATCTCCTAGTGTTTCAACCAGACTCGATCTTCTGTGCAAATGCACCCACAACTCTGAACGACTTTGTGGAGTGGGATTGGATAGGTGCGCCATGGTCAAAAACCGCGGAGTATGGCGGGAATGGAGGCCTAAGCTTGAGGAAAGTGAGCAAGATTATCGAAGTACTGCAAAAGGAGCAGAGACGAGTAGGCGATGGTGCGTTGGAGGATTTGTGGCTAGCGTCAAAGCTGCATTCCTTACCCAACTTCCACATGCCAAACGCCAATATCAGTAAAACCTTCAGCGTGGAAAGCGTTTGGGATGATACGCCTCTGGGATATCATATTGGGTGGCTTGGAGTTCATCACGAGCAGATCTGGGATGATGCAAAGCAAGTTGATCACGTTCTGGAGTACTGCCCGGAGGTAAAGATAATCCTTGGGATGAAGCTTGACAATGATAAGCCTAAAGGCATATCATGAACGTTTCTGTGTTTTCTAGCAACTCAGCACCTGCCCCACAAGCCTACCAATTGGTGCATCAGGAGTCACCATCCATGCAGTCGTTCAGTGTAGAACGCACCTCCAAAAGAGTCTGCGAGGACGACAAATATCGCTATGGGAATTCTTCTTTGGCATTCGGTCTATTTACTCCTTGGGACCCTAGTACTCTGCCAGACAGCCCAAGGAGATATGGTTGGGATGTCACATCAACCCGAAGCCACAATAATTCCTCGGTATGTCAGCTAAAGCAGCTGCATGGCATGTGCATCTACGCCATGAGCGAAGGATAGAATGGAAGATCATGCACCAGCTCCATGGCATATATGGTAATCTTCTGGATTGTGATCTGAGATTTTGGGAAGAAGCGATGAAGGTATTTCCACTGCTCGAGAAAGTGTAATGAACTTTCAGCTGCGTGGAAGAACTGGTCATATCCAATATAGAAGCTTTGCTTGCAAATTTGCCGCATTCTCCAAGTTGTTCTTTCCTCGCTGTGCTTTCATCTCTCTTTCAAATTGCTTGCTTTTGTCACTTCAAGCTCTAGCGAGCCTTGCATGCAAGAATCTCCAGCGGGAACAAAACATTTCAAATACTCCTTCTCATATTGCTCACCGTGCACTATTGACCATTGACTCTCTCCATACCTACCTCGAAAACTCCGTTTCACAATCCGTACTCCTTATATAATCTTACTTCCGCTCAAGGCCCGGCAGGCAGCATGTGGCACTCAGGATATGTCCGACAAGCTCCATTGAAGTCGTCCTATGGAAACACAACGGCCTGTCTCTCGTTCACCAAAGTGTTGAGAACGACAGGTGATTAGTCATCTTCTGGGGATACGAGCCAGAGGAACCCTTCTCCGCGGAGCTCAACCAATGGCTTGCGTCACCACAGAGCTTGATCCAACGACATACAGCCATCCTTCACTTGAGCCTCCGATATCTACTGCAATCCAGCTAGCATGAGCGAACTCCTCGGGGAAAGACACGTTGTGACGATGTGCAACAGAATCTCTAGTCCCCTATCTTTGATCCAAGCTTTATGGCTAAACACGCATTCCAACCTGATCAAACGCCTTAATGGAGTGGCATTGGATGGTCTCGCATCTCGGGGATTGTTTCACCTCTCGGGGATGGTCTTGCGTCTCGGGATTTGATACCGGAGAAAATGTGATCGTTCGACGTGCAACACTTCGTCCGAATAGAATTTGAGGATATGTTATTGGAACAGCTCTGTCGCGGCGGAGTTGACGTCGACTGTGCCACTTGCAGCAGTGTTTCTGCATCCAATGGCTTCTGGCTAATAAAAGCTCCTATCTGTTCAGATACCGCAATTACATGGCGTTTGCTAGTCTTACGTCTCAAGATTTGATACCGGAGAAGACTTTATCATACGACGTGCAACAATTCGTTCGAAAGTCCCATCAAAGCCAATGTTCGATTAAACTCTTATCACGGCGGATTTCGTGTGCTTTGCGACTTGCAACAGCCATTACGTCTGGTAAGAAGGAGAGGATGCCGTGATAACGGTATCTGGACGTGATAGCTAGGTAGCTTGTAGTTGGCTGGTGATAGAGTATCTTCGTCTTCCAGCGGAGAAAGCGAGGCAACGAGATGTGCAACAGATCGTCTGAACATTCCAATAAATTACGCTATCGAACTTAGCTCTTGTTGTAGCGGAGTTGGTGTCTGTTGTGCGATCCGCAACACGAATTTCGTCTGGGAGAATAGAGAGGCTGACGGGACGATAAGTAGATTGCAGTTGGCTTGTTGTTGAGTACAACATAAAACTCTCCTCAAGGTTGTTAATGCGGCTCTTCCCGCCATAATTTTTTGTACCGAAACTATTGCTCACTGTTCGAGAAGATCTCGGCCGAGCTTACGGACCCGTATCATCTCTTTATAACATAAGGTAGGTAGGTAGGTATGCTGCTACTCTACTCGCCAGTCGGCTGCTCTAAGCGAATGCAACCCAAGAAGTCAAGTAAACCTTGGCTCATCTTGGCCCAAGGCGAACAAACACCTCATCAATGCTCACACGAGGTCACTTAAAGCCCTCTACTGGACCAAAACGGAACTTCCAAATTATCATTGGCATAGGTACTGAACTGGGAAGGCGATGACTGTATCTCGCGCTATACCTGCCTATGGGAGGACCTCCGGCGGCTGCCGCTGGCCCACAATCAGTATGCTTACCCACTTTTGAGCCCCAGATGGCCAGTGTCCTGGTGAAAGCTACCTACCTATTTCAGACATCGTCTTACCTTATACCCTTATACATATGAGCTTTTGAGTATTGCGCTACCAATCTTTTCTTTCTTTATCTTTCGTGGATTGTTTGATAGATTCATCCATTTCAGGACATTTTGTTCGCTACCATCTCGCCACTTGTTTTAGAATATTTCGAAGCTGTGTCAAAAGCTTAATACATTTCGGGTCCAAATATCTCTCCAATAGGTACTTATCGAGACTCTCACATAAACAATGGCTGTCACCCTTGCTGCGACGCCACTGCAGAAAGCTGCAGGCTCGGATGTGGATTTTGGGGTTCAGATCTCGGGGGTCGAATTAGAAAACTTAACTGGTATGTGCTGTGCTGCACGATCTTATCTCGTATCGCGATTAAATTGCTAACTGCCGCCCAGATGCCGATTTTGACTTCATTCGCACCGCACTGTATGAGAATGCTGTTGTGGTTCTGAAGGGTCAAGCTGGGCTTTCGCCAAAGGCACAGTATGATCTTACCAAACGCTTTGATCCAACATCATCGACTTACGGGCATGGAAAGACGCTTGATGCAAAGCGCAGTGTGCTGCATCCTGACTTGAAGGTATTGTCATTAGCTTAGAATATTGAGACCTTGCTAAATGATCACAGACAATCCCGCATCAGCCTCAAGTGCAGGTGATCGGTAACGGTTACGTGGAGTCCTACGAAGGTCTGGAGAAGATTAGACTTCGTCATCCACATCATAGCAAGTTCCACAAGACCAAGGTCCCAGACGAGGAGGACTTGGAGTTCACTCGTTTCTTCCGGTGGCACATCGATGCCGCGTTGTACGATCTGAACCCCCCTAAAGTGACGTCTTTGATGGCTGTCAAGGTGCCGAAAGGTCGACGACAGACGCTTCGCTACGACGATGGTAGCAACGAGACGCTCGATGTCCCTCTCGGTACGACGGCGTTCGTGTCAGGGTATAGGATGTATGATTTGCTTAGTGAGTCGGATAAGGAGTTCGTGCGCACGTCAAAGGTGGAATATGCACCACATCCTTATATCTGGATGAGCGGCGCCGCATCACGCTCAGATGGTCTAGGGATGATATCAGAAGGCAAAGAGATCCCACTGCCTGACCTCCCACCATTCGAACAATCCAAAATCAAAATCCTGCCCATGTGCTGGAAGAACCCCGTCACGGGGAAACTCGCACTAGTCGTGCACCCTTCAGCAATCAAAGCCATCCATCTTGCCGACGGGTCGATCATGGAGGACCTAGAGGAGGTACGGGAGATTGTGCATAAGCTGCAACGACCGGCTATTTCGCCGCAGTTCGTGTATCCGCATGATTGGGTTGATGGGGATTTGGTGCTATTCAACAACCAGGGCGTCATTCACTCAGTTGTGGGTGCTTTTGGCGAGGATGAGGTGAGGATCTTTAGGCAGTGTAATATGGCGAGTTCGGAGGGGGTGATGGGCCCGGATGGGAAGCTATATTAGAGAGGAATAGACCAGAATTTACATATTTAGAAGCATAGCAGATCCAAGTCTACTACTTGAACATAAAGAACATCCTACACATCTGCATGTTCATGTCACTCTCGTTTTCTCGGCCATGAATACAAAGCTACAGTCTAATTTTCTATTTAACTGAAGAGAAGTGCCAAGTAACTATATGCATCTCAAATATTCTACAAACCAATTCATTCCCTAGAAATTTCCCACTGACCTCCCTCATCCTCCTCCAGCCGAGCAAAATCACCTGACTTCGCTTTCAACCCGTGCCGAGCTCAATTCCCGACTGAACCCCCTTTTTCGCCTCAACCTCGCCGTCGTCGTCGTCGTCAAGCTCCACAACGGCGACCGCATCTCCACTTCGTCAACTCCACATCACATCACATCGCACCATCTCAAGCCCATAACATTTGATCAGCGATCAGCGACGACTCTGGCCGCGGGCCTATCTCCATCCCGCATTCCGCATGCAAAGAGCCTATGATACTGGTTCCGGCCATTGATATAGGTATCCATCGTATGGTAATGGAAGTTTCATAAGGTAGCTTACCTACCCATGAGAGAACGACGGCGTGATCGCTCGCTCCCGTCGTCGGTGTCGTCCGTTCTTGGGACTTGTGGGTAGGGTTTGGGAGTTTGGGGGATGGAAATGGAAATGGTAATGGGAATGGGCCGTGGGGTGCGAAATAGTTTTTTGTACGATCTTACATGTTTGTTGACTGGCTGGGTCGTGCTGGATGTGTTTGTTCTTGATTTTGCTAGGTGTGATTCATGTCTGGTATGCGTACGAGCTAGTGCATCGTCGGTGATTCAAGTGCCTATTTTGTTATCGAAGGTCAATTGTACTGTATTGCATTGTCTTCTTATACTCTCACATCTCTGAATCTACCATTCTGCCATTCTGCCATACAGTCCAGTACCACATTATGCATCTAGAAGTCCAGACGCCAACCCATACCACAGCACTTCCAAATGTACAACTTGATATTGGTTATTCTTCTTAAGCCCGCCAATCACATCGCCATCTGTTCGTGGTACGTGCTATCTCGAAAGCTTTTTTTCCCAGCCGGCCAAGCTACTGCAGAGTTTATATTTTTTGTGACTCCACAAAACTGGAGATGCGAGTTCGGGTGCCCGGGGTAACCCGTGGGTTCATGATATTAAGCCGAATCATTGGCAGGATATGACTTTGTTGATATATACTCGTATAGACTTCTGTTTTGAAAGTTATTGTTTTCTTGACTTAGACGTGTTGTAGTTGCTTTGGCGAGTAGTTTGTTTATATATTCCCCAAAAAATTTGGTTGATATATCAGAATTCACGAAATTCACAACCATAACAAGAGACTTAATCCGTGAAGATGGGCGTAGTTGATGATATTGGACCTCAGGATGTAAGTTATTCATCTCAAGAGAGTAGCCAGAGAAGTGGAACCTGTATACTAATCATTTTTCTCAAAGGTTCCTGATCAGATCATCCCCGAGCAAAAGCAGACTTTCGCTCAGTGCTCAAGCAATTTAGTGAAGAAATTCACAACCAAGAAGGGACTTCTCGGTAACCCAGTCCAATCCAACTACAAAAGTCTCAAGCAAACAAGTCTAACATTGTCAGGAACCTACGACTATGCATTCCTCTTCCGGCCCAACCTCCCATTCATGAAGAAATCGCCTCGTAGCGCTCCCTTCTTCGGCCTGAACCAAGAAATGCCAGTCGTTCTCGCGGTTCTTCTTGGATTCCAACATGCCCTGGCAATGTTAGCGGGCATCATCACGCCTCCAATCATCATCGCTTCGGCTGCTGGTTTCGGAACCGATGTCTCGCAGTACTTAGTCTCAACCGCACTTATTGTCTCTGGTCTCCTCTCGACACTACAGATCACCCGCTTGCATCTCAAAGGAACGCCTTATTATTTCGGTACGGGCCTGATCTCGGTGGTGGGGACTTCATTCTCCATTATCCCCGTGGCATCAGCTGGGCTTTCGCAAATGTACGTCTTCATGTCTGGATCTCTTCCCGCAAGGTAAGCTGACAAAATAGGTATGCAAATGGTACCTGTCCCACGGCAGCCGATGGCACTTTAATGCCCTGCCCAAAAGGCTACGGCGCAATCCTTGGTACGGGCGCGCTCTGTGCTCTACTCGAAATTGGCCTCTCATTCATGTCACCCAAGCTTCTAAAGAAGCTCTTTCCACCCATCGTGACCGGTCCGACCGTAACACTCATCGGAGTAGCATTAATCGAAACTGGTCTTCAAGGCTGGGCAGGCGGCTCGGGATCATGGTATATTTCTCCCTCCTATTTAAGCGAGACTTCACTAAGAACCGCCCAGTTTGGGTCGTCCCACGTCAGGAGATTACATGTTCTGTCCGTCAAACTCAGCACCGCATGCTTTGCCGTGGGGAAGTGCCGAGTTTCTCGGTCTGGGGTTCTCCGTGTTCTTGACTATTATCCTGTGTGAGCGGTTTGGGTCGCCGATTATGAAGAGCACATCTGTTGTGGTGGGTTTGTTGGTTGGTTGTATTATCGCTGCTGCATGTGGGTACTTCGATCGTTCGTCTATTGATGTCGCTCCTGTGGCGTCATTTATCTGGGTCGAGACGTTCCCGTTGAGTATTTATGCGCCGATGATATTGCCTATGTTGGCTGTTTACCTTGTAAGTTCCCTCACATCCCGTCTCTCGCTTACGCTTCGGCTTCAATGTCTCATCACATTCTAACACATCCCAGATCCTAATGATGGAGTCCATTGGCGATATCACAGCAACATGCGACGTATCTCGTCTCCAAGTCGACGGCCCCCTTTTTGACTCTAGAATTCAAGGAGGTGTCCTCGCAGATGGCGTGAACGGAATGCTAGCCTGCTTATGCACTATCACCCCAATGTCAACATTCGCTCAAAACAACGGCGTGATTGCCTTGACCCGGTGCGCGAACAGGAAAGCAGGCTACGCAGCATGTTTCTTTCTCGTTATCATGGGCATCTTCTCAAAATTCGCAGCCGCTCTCGTCGCCAGTAAGTCTTCCCCGTTCTCCCAATCTCCTCACTTGCGAGCCTCAAACACTAACACCGCACAGTTCCCTCCTCCGTCCTCGGCGGCATGACGACCTTCCTCTTCTCCTCCGTCGCCATCTCCGGTATCCACATCATCTCCACAGTGCCCTTCACGCGGCGAACGCGCTTCATCCTCGCCGCCTCAATGTGTCTCGGTTTCGGGGCCGATTTGGTGCCCGACTGGTTCTCGTACGTGTTTACATACACCGGGAACAATCGCGCCAAAGCTGGGTTTTTGGATGCCATCGTGCTGGTTATGGAGACGGGTTTTGCGGTTACGGCGTTTTTGGCTATTGCGCTTAACTTGATCATTCCGGAGGAGGTGGAGGAGGAGGTTGTTGAGAGTGAGGTTGGGGATGAGGCGGGGTATAGAAATCAGGAAGAGGAGGAGTTGAGACAGTTGGAGGAGAGGGGGAGTTTGAAGAGTGTGGGAAAGTGACGGGATTGGGAAGGTCAACCATGTAACACTGACATCAAAAAAATTATATAGATATCCCAATTACTCTTAATATAGACTGAGAAACTCGATGCATGTGCTTTCTATAAATAGCAGTAGATAATAGTACATGGCAGGGAATCACGAAAACAGAAAGCAAGTAAGATCCCAAACGCTCTCTCAACAGAACTCGTATAAATATCACCTGCCCATTCCTCAAATCTCGTGACGGAAGGAAAATGAAACCTCGAGTCGACATTGGATCCTCCCAAGGTGCGCTGCTGCGCTGTTGGACTTGTCCCCAAATACATTCAATTTAGTGTATGGTGGGTAGAAGGAATCGACTTCTGAGTTGCTGCGTGTTCGTGGTGGAAAGGAATGCTCACTTAACTGACAGTGGTGGGTGGGATTGTTGTTGACAGTGATGGTGATGATGACAGCGACTTGGGGGTTGAGAATTGGCAACAACAATGCAATCGAAATTACATGAGAGATAAACACACGACAGAGTAGATCAGCTTGGTTCCATCGATGCCAAGTACTAGCTTCTGAGAATGTTAAACAAGAAGCCAAATCCTAAACTCTGAGCGCATTTCCCAGGACAAGAGAGAGCGAAAGCGAATATGGATTTGGTTTTGTGTGACAATTTGGATAGTAAACAAAGAGCTTCCCTTACAGATGAATCTTATATAAACACATGTAGCTAGCTACAGTAAAGGATCGTTCAAATGCACTTCATCTCGATGTTGATTTCCGTAGGTTACTCGAGAGAAAGTTGACAGAGTTCGCATGTGAATTTCATACCTCGTGGTAAAATCACGCAACGATTCTCAAGTCGACCACTTATATAATTCTAATTTGTTTGAATATAATTTGGGTATGACACACACCTTGGATTATACCAGCGCCTAATATTGTGCGTCGTGATAAAGCGGGACATCATTCCATCAACCGTCTACTCCTAGAACCCAAAAGAGCTGCTAATTCTAATTCGAAGATTGTACCGCAGCTAGAATGGTGAGTTTCTCTACATTTAATGAGGAGTCTAGCTAGAAGTAAAGACTAAGTTGAGTACTGGCAAATGACAAGAAATTAAAGAGACAAATGACAGCAATAGCTCGAATTCCCTTTCACTGCCAAACATATGAATTGCCAGCTTTCCTTTCTTTGTTGAGGGATTTACCATACCCTTTAACATGACCACTAATCTATTATCGCATCTGGATCATACTTTTAAGCAAGATTTTACGACTAAGAACACAATTCTTCGAGCTTAAGCTTATCATCATCCCAGGTCGCCAATACAACGACTACTATTCTCAGCAGCCTGCTCTTGCTTCCATGTGATTACCGAAATTTTGCTATGTATGTATAAGACGATGATCCTGTTCCTTTCGATTTGGCGATGTTCTCTAGAGTTGTATATGCGTTTCGCAAGAATTAAAGTGGAGGGAAAGCATGTAGCCTCAATGCAGCAGTGAGACATTTCGAGTGGTTGTGGATGGTTTGTAGAAAATGAGAAGTATATTAGCAATTGCTGCTTATGCAGAGTAAGGCAGAGCTGCGGTTAAGAGGCGATTACGAGTCAAATCTCGAGAGGAGTGGGTGGTAAAGAAAGGCTTTTTACACAGAAAGTGATGCAAAGCTTCGATTTTAATGCGTGGCACTCTCGGCTGTCAGATGAATTCCTTCGTACTAAAAACCGGTAGGAAAATGATTGTGAAAGAATGTATTTGACGAGGCATACGGAAATAACAACAGTGATGGAAGTGATGATAACAATAATACAGACTTTACGGACTTCGCGAACGACGCCTTTCACAAATTCAGATTAATTCCATATCACCAATGAGTATAATGACAGCGGTAAGCATATAGCTATGGAGCAAAAATAGGCATGGTGTTTGAAAGCCAGGTAAGTTCAAAATGCATAGGGCGATAGGCATTTTGATGACATGCCATTTGGCTTGAGGCAGAAGTGGAAAAATGGAGATGATCACAAGTCTTTATATGTATAGCTTGAGGGGTACACAAGCTTCCACACGATACTCCCAAGAATGTTGAAAGTAGTAGATTGGTTGTGAGATTGACGTATCGCCAGAAAGGAGAATTTGCAAATAATTCCGCCTCAAATCAAATGAAACTCAAATACTAAGCTGAATTTGGGAGCACACTCTGAAGGTATGCTTCACACTCTTGAACATTGTTTGATGAATTACGAGTATACAATCTACCCGTGTCATTATCCTGATGATCTTACAACATTATAGAAGTCATACATCGAACCGACAAAACCACAAGTACAGCTTTGCATCATAAAATACCAATTGCGTCGCATAGCCAAAGCAGCGCAAAGTTTGCTCATAAAGCAGACAACAAGATCGATGCTGAACATCATGTGCCGCTGACATTCGTATACAGTGAGGAACTAGCACCATGAGACACAATTCTCTCCTCGTACAAGTGCAATACTTAAACCCTCAATGCTTGCAGCCTCCATCACTATTGTCAGAGTCCTCTTCATCATCGTCTTCTTTTTTGACAGGTTTCTTCTTCTTCTTCGGAGAAGCTTTCTTGAATATCAAGTCAAGTGTCTTCTGCTTCTTCTTATCCGTCTGTCCTTGGAATTTCTTTCGTTGCTCAGCTCCGAGATCTTGTAAACGAGATTCTTCCTTCTTGAAATCTTCAGATTCCGCATCAACGCCAATCAAGCCTTCCAATAACTTGATCTCTTTGGCCCAGACACCCTTATCTTCAACAGGCTTACCGTTTACCATTGTCTGTTCATCAATTGGAGTCTCAAGAACCATAGGCAAGTCTTGGAAGGGTGCATAATTTACCACATTATGGAAAGCTCTTAAGCCCAGGAAACCTGTACCAATGTTTGCATGCAAATCACGATTTGAAGCCATTGGTGCCTTGCTATCGTTGAGATGAAGTGCTCTTAAGTATGAGATTCCAATTATTTCCGAGAAGCTATCCATAGTCTTCTTGAAAGCTTCGGGAGACCGTAAATCGTACCCGGCGGCAAATGTGTGACAGGTATCAATGCAGACGCCTACTCGTGACTTATCGTCAACGAGCTCGATGATGTCGCGTAGGTCTTCCCATGTAGATCCGATGACATTGCCTGCGCCAGCCATATTCTCTAGCACGGTGATTACCGACCTTGTAGCTTTATGAGCTTTATTGAGCTGAATTGCAATACGCTCAATTGCCTCGCGACGTGGATTCTTCCCTGAAGACCCTGGATGGAAATTATATAGCTTGATCCCGAGAGCCTCACACCGCTTTAAGTCGTCCACGAAGCAGTTATATGCTTGATCCGCCTTCTCCGGATCAGGTTGAGCAAGATTGACGAGATAAGATCCGTGAGGAAGGACATGCTTTGCAGCATCATATTTATGTTCCAAAGACCACTCTTTGAACTGGTCTTTGGCTTCAGTGGTCATGGCCGGACTGGTCCATTTCCTTTGAGATTTCAAGAAGAGCGCATAGGCGTTGCCACCAATATGGAGGGCATTTTTGACAGAATTTTGAACGCCTGCATTAAGCCGCATTAGTAATTGACAGTATGCTCCTCATAATGAGTGACCAACCTCCAGCAGCACTGACATGAGCCCCAATGTATAGAGCACGCTTCAAAGTTCCTACTGCTGTCCTTGCAGCTATAGGCATAGTCTCCGCGTCCTTTTCCTCTTTTGTTTTCCGTTTCTTTTTCGATTTCCCCTCTCCACCTTCTTCCTCGTCCTCTTCCTTAGCTTTCCGTTTCACAGGCGCCGCTTTCTTCTGCACTGGCTTGTCGTCCTCTTCCTTCTCAAATTTGGGTTTTACGGCAGCCTTTGATAGCTTTGATTGAGGCTCTAAGCTAGAAATCTCCTTCTTCGGCGTATCGTCCACATCTGCCTCGTCCTTGACCTTTTTCTTGGTAGATTTCACGGGCGTAGATTTCGAGATAACCGCAACCTCTTCAACCTTGATTTTTCGGCCGTTCTTTGGCGTAGCGATGGTTTCTGTAACGTCAATGGCGATATCTATCGTTTCAGTCTTACGACTGGATCTGCGAGACATTTTGCCCTTGTGCTGGTGGAGAGTAGAAGCTGTCTGGTCCAAAGGACAAAATTGAACGCGGTTTGAAATCAACGCGTCAGGGAAGCACGTGATATCAATTCCCGGCTAATTACCCCTTTCTTGCCTACATAGGTACTTATGAGCGACTGTCCCAAACCCTACCAAATCTTCATAGCACCAAAACCAAGAATAGCTCGTGCCTTGATGAAGTACAAAGTATTTTTTGCATCACTGTACCGTTTCTCACTTCTTTTTGAAACCCCCATTCCTTTCTTTGTCTAACATCAGCGACCATTCAGTCTGAAGTGATATTTCTCGTAATTTACGAATAATCATCAACTCGTTTAGAGAACTCAAATGTACCATACAGTAAATTTCACCGCTTTTGCAATGTCATGTTTTCGTTTCTTCGGAGCTTCAAATCCGCAGAGGTCAGACAGCTGATCTTTGAATCTTTTCACCACTAACGTAGAATCCGATGGATTTTTATTTCCGGTTAAATCTCTCGGTTGATATCGCCTTGTGATATCCAATTAATTACTCCAATTCTTCATGATCCTGTTAGTCTAATGCACCTTCAAGGTAGCTCAATGAACCTACTGCACCACATTGGGGCCAAGTCTCAAAATTGCTCATTCTTAGTCAATCATATTCCAACGATAACGCACACCAAACATATGTGCTGCGGAAAAGCCCCATTCACAGGATTTCTTGATTACATCTGGTGGGGTTCTGGTGGGGGTGTGAAGAGCTACCCCTCCTTCACGAGCTTTATAAGAACATGCCACCTCGAGCATTTCCTCTTATATTTCCATCTATTCACAAGTTCTCAAACATCACCATCTCAGTACCAAATTTCAATTCGTTTGTACATTCCAATTGCCTCACCCAGGACTCAAGCTAACATATACAACCCACAGAAACAAAAATCACAACGTACAGCTCTCTCAATTGAGGGAATCATGACATCTAAGCAATGGAATTATCCCTAAGAGGATCAAGGTATATCATACTGTAACACACTTTGCATGAGCCGGTGTTCGTTCCCAGTGTCATCATAGCCGCTCCATCCACCATTGTATTCACATGCAGTGAGATGAGTGGCCTGGTGACAACCAAGCTGGGTTCGTTCTGAGATTACACGGTCGTGAACTTGATTCTGGATAATACCAGCGAAAGGATTCATGCTTCTCCCATTCCCCTACCCCAAAGATGGCTCTAATCCATAGCAGGTCGATTGATCCTTGATCTAATCTAAACTCCTATCAAAATGGCACCACCATCAGCAATGTTCGAGGAACCATCTTCCGTCCCGGAGGTGTCGACTCTGAAGTCCCATTTCGACGTCAAGTCCTACCCCATTCAGACCACCAACAAGACCAAGACTCTCGAGGAATTGGCCAACAAATGGGAACAAGACTTTACCTTCACTCCCATCCGCGAGTCCCAGGTCTCCCGGGCCATGACACGCCGTTACTTCACTGATCTCGACAACTATGCCGAGTCAGACATCGTCATCGTTGGTGCCGGATCCTGCGGTCTCAGCACTGCCTACATGCTCGGCAAGGCTCGCCCAGATCTCAAGATCGCCATCATTGAAGCCTCTGTCTCCCCAGGAGGTGGAGCATGGCTCGGAGGTCAGCTCTTCAGCGCCATGGTCATGCGCAAGCCTGCCGATGCTTTCCTCACTGACCTCGGTGTCCCATTTGATGACGAGGGAGACTTCGTCGTCGTGAAACACGCAGTAAGCCTGATTCCCTTCTTGTCCATATACCTTGCTAACACCTACAGGCACTCTTCACCTCAACCCTCCTCTCAAAGGTCCTCTCCTTCCCCAACATCAAGCTCTTCAACGCCACCGCAGTTGAGGATCTCATCACCCGTCAAAACGAAGACGGCACTCTTCGCATCGCGGGTGTGGTCACCAACTGGACCTTGGTAACCATGCACCACGACGACCAATCCTGCATGGACCCAAACACCATCAACGCCCCTCTCGTGATCTCTACCACTGGACATGATGGGCCATTTGGTGCTTTCTGTGTCAAACGTCTCGTTTCCATGGGTGTGATCAATAAGTTGGGCGGCATGCGAGGTCTGGATATGAACACCGCCGAGGATGCAATTGTCAAGCGCACCCGTGAGGTCGCACCTGGACTTATTGTCGGAGGAATGGAACTCAGTGAGGTCGATGGTGCCAATCGCATGGGACCTACTTTCGGTATGCATCTTATGTGTATAATGGTTTTCGTTTACTAATCTTTGATAGGTGCCATGGCTCTCTCAGGTGTTAAGGCTGCTGAGGAAGCTCTCAAGGTTTTCGAGGAGAGAAAGAAGCAAAATGCTTACTGATGCCTCTCAACTGGGAAGAGATGCTCTCTAATCTGCTGAAGCCACGAGTATGATTGGCTTCACTCAAGCCTCAGTTTACCTGGACATATCACACATATAGCACATTAGCACAATATGACAACACTCATTAGAGCCAGATTTAATTAAGATTCTAAACACAGCAGGTTGTCGAAATATCACTATAAGTGAAAAATCCAATAGCTTCAGAGACCGCCCTTGTGACTATGCATACTCAATCATCTCGCAACGCAGAAATTCGTTAAACATGCCTTCCTGATCTAGACATTTTGTATTGTAAATACCAGCAAAGCTCATGAAAATGATGAGTCCACGGCTTCCTCTATCTACTGCGCCATAACGCTTCCATAAAAGACCGACCAAGTACATGCGCCAAGCCGTCTCTGGCAATCGGAACTCAGACTCCTTTGACACCAATAGACCATGCCGACTCCGAAGCAATTACATAATGCACCAACGTTGCCTACCCACTCTCAAATCGTCTCCCATCCGCCGTTGTTAATGTCCATCTCTAGCTTCCGACTGATAACGCTTGGAACACCGTGTCCCAGCCATACAGTTCTTAGAAGCGCATCATATCGCTTTTGGTTGAGAAACAACTGGCGAGAATGGCGGAGGCCTGGGTCTACCTCACCATATTTGTCAATATAGGGGGCAACCATCCAGGAGCCAGATTGATGATAAACGTAGAACACCGTGCACTTTCGGATGTTGATGTAGAGGCCGATGTTCTTCTGGCAGCTAGTGGAACTTAGCATTGCTCGTCAATATACCTCACAATGAGAGAAAAACTTACCTAAGCATGTGTCGCTGGGCTCCACCAATATCCTTGACCTTCCCTGTACGATCTGGTGGACCAGGAGCTAAGCAACAAATGCTTTGACCACATATAATTACACCACAGAACAGGCAAAGCATCGGATCTGTCACATCTTTACCGGTGGTAGGGCAGCGCCGCTTCATGGTCTCTTCCATCAGAGTGTCATAATTCTTCGGTAGGCCTATGAGTTCAAATATGACAGGGTGGCTGAGTGAAATCTGTGACTTGTCTTGCATCTTGCTGTCAATGATCCAGCGTTTAACAAGGTTGTTGACATCGACGTTGTGAAGAAATAGAGAGCAGATTTGCTCGAGACTAGGAACTTTCAACACTTCGGTCAGGCGAATTAATTCATCAGCATCAGGATTGGATGAAACCTGGCCAGTGAATGCAACACCATATCGAACTTGAAGAAGTAAAGCAACTTTTCGGAGAAACACCAAAGCATACTTCTTGACAAAGGTCAACACGGACTCTGCAGAGCTGAAGCAAGGTTGAGAAAGACCCGTACTTGGACCATCCTCAGTGATACCAGTATCTCTGTCATGGCAATAGATGGCAGCACAGAAGTGCTGGAAAACATTTGCTTCGTCTGGAGCATAGAATCCCATGATGTCCATGTATTGTGATGAACCCTTATTCCTCCCAAGCTTAAGCACAACCTTGGTTATTTCCGCTATGTAGCAAAGTTGCACAAGTTGCATTATAGGAATGTTCTCTACTAGAGAGAGACACAAAGATGCCTCAGTCAGAAACACAAACGCGTCCTGACTCAGCAGTGATCCTGAAAAGGCCTTTTCATCATCGTTTGATGTACTCTGAGAACTTTCGCCGCTCCACCGGTCAGGGCGAAGGAAGAGCTGCCTCTGCTGCCGCTCATACTCCAAGGAAAACTCTCGAGCGATGGCGTTGTCTCCAGCTGCCTTAAGACCACCAATAGAGACATAAGAGGCTGCTGTTTCGGCGAGGATTCGTAGATGTGTGACGGCTTGCTGAGGCATACTTTCCAAGAACGATGTGCCAGCAGCGCTGGCAACACCACGCTGTTGAATTTCCACAGCTGAAATAGAAAAGCCAAGCATTTGGGCGAGAGTATCGCTTGATTGAAGCTCGCTAGGATCATTCCTGATATTTGCCACTGGCTCGCTGCCAGTGCTAGAAAGTCTATTCTCCAGCATTGTCTTGTTCAATCTGGAGTATACCTCCGCAAGTTCATGCATGGGAGAAATGGGAATTGGAGTCGCTGCTTGGGCAGGAGGATTGAATCCCATGGCGACATTGTTCCAAACTGCAGGGCTCACCGCTGGCAACAGCACATCAGGCGCAGGTGGTGTTGGTTCCCAAGCGTCAATAAGAAGTTCTGATAATTTTGGTGCTAAGGAACCGACCAAAACTGATTTGTTGTAGTTCATGAATAGCTCTACAGATCGAGAGCTCAATGCACCTTGCTTTCGCACGGAGATTGCATCAGATTTTGAGAAAGGTATCATGGCAACCTGAAGAAAATCCTCAAAAGCATCAGAGGGTTCCATATTGGCGCATGACAATTCTTCCTTAGGGCCCCAAATAACTGGGAGGAATGCATTTCCCAATGCTTTGCACAATGGACACACAAATTCGTTGAGTGCAAGGGTCTCAGGGTGATGTCTGGCAATTTGGTGTTGATGTCTTCTTTGTGAGGCGTCACAATATGCCTCGAAGCATTTGTAATGCATAATGTGCCCGCAACCAACGGAAACAGGGCCACTTCTTGTTGATGTGGAAGGAAACCCCTTGCCAATGAATTGGCGCTCAGAGACAATCTCTACTCCACTGGAAGTTACCTTGTGGACTTGCTCACGATTTTCACCAGCAACGCCAAAGGGACGGAGCTTATCAGCTGATCGATCCAGGTTGCTTGGCGTCTTTGTCACTTCTCGCATAAAGTCAGGGCTTTGAAAGTCTGTTTGGCGCAGAATGGTACTTCGTGTCATCAAAGCGAATGTTCCATATAAGCGACCGTCCTTGGTCTCTTCTTGGCACAAGATGCAGGTGCTTGACGGGTATTGCCAGTAGCTCTTCTGTTCTCCCGTCTCTTCCTCAAACGTCTCATCACTGAGATCGTCTTCTCCCCAGTCAATGTCACCCTGGTTGTCAAGGAAATTCTTCTGCTGCAGCTGGAACTGAGCCATAACTTTCGCTTGTCGCTCCATTGCAGCTTGTTTCTTTCTCTCTCGCTCTTCAAGGACATTGTTGTTTGCAGGGGACGCCGTTGAAATTCTATCGACTGATATTCCCAGTCGGATAAAGGCAGTCTCGAAATTTCGTGGTTGCTTTTGTTTCATTCGCTTGAGTACAAGGGAGATTTTGGAGTGACATGATTTGTATTCCTCTTTCGAAGACAATATTTCGAGAATGGCAGCAATCGTTTTCCAAGCTGGCGCATGTTGAAGGAAATTATGGCGGGCAGTCCTCGTTAGTGCGATATAAACAAAAGAGCTAGTTGGGTCGTCGGACAACTCGTCTGTGTTATCCTCTGCTATGGCGATCAACACCAGATGTAGAACAACTTGGAGGAAAGTCTCCACTCTTGTCACAGGAACGTTCGGAGTCAATTCCTGTGCCTTCAGAGGATATAACAGCGAGTAATAAATAATTTGAGCAAAGGCACCAGTTCTTGTGAACGCAGCGAGATCCTGAAATGCACCCGAGGCGACTGGTCTAATTTTAGGCTCAAAAACTATATCAGATGCTGATCGACCTGTCTTCTTTGCCATCCACGCCTTGTAAGCATTTTCGGATTCTTCTCGTTGGTTCTTGTTGTAGTGAGCTATGTATGGGTCGATGTCATCAAGGAATTGTTCTTTCAACTCAAAAGTTCCAACATCTGACAGGCCTTCAGGCGCCTTGAAAGTGGTCATCTCATCAAGGATGTCTTGACACTCCTCTTGATCTTGGAATTTATCTGGAAGCTTGCCACAGATTTCGGAAAATGACAATGGTTTGAAACAAAGAACATGAGTGATATCTTTCCGCATCGCAAGCGTGTGGGGATTTGGCTCTTCTTCGCTGGAGACAAGTGAAGTCCGATCGCTGACTAAAACTATAAGCAAATGTATCATGTCCTCTACAACATCAAGATGTTGGGCATCTTCAAGACCATCCATCTTGTTCTCATATATGCCCTTCATCCAGGGTTCTAGGCCAAATCGGTCAATCATAGAAACCAGGACGCGTGCAGGAGGACAGACAACCATAGCAGTCTGCAGTAGAAAGATATCGCGATGGTGCGACACATCTCGCTGGCTGACTCCGCGATAGGTGCCCATCTGATGGCGGAGACTCATACCATTTCGAACCCACATGCCAGCCTTCATTTGAGCAAGCCAGGCACAAACTCGAAGTGGATAATCAAAAGCAGCCATGAGATGATCTTCGGCATTGTAGTGTATGTTCGTTACGTGTCGTGCACCCATCGCCTTTGGTTTTTGATACAGATCTTCCTCGGTGAAGCTCAATAGCTGCATCATCTGTTCTCGTGGCATATTTTTACCACACTCGATGAGCCAGGAAAGTGTGTAGTGAAGAGCATGGTGAAAGCTGATAGGTTGTGATTGAACATCAAACTTGACAACAGAATGCTGAACGTCGCCTTTGAAATGCTCTGTGATCTCAAACTCGTAGTCCCCAACTTTCTTGAATCGAATTTCATCCTTGATCTCTGCCTGCAAAAAGCGCCTCCTCTCGCAACCCAACGAGTTCAAAATAACAGCCTTAACAGTCAACCGAATGGCATGTGAGATGTGAGTTTGATCTTCACCAACATTCCACTTGAAAGACTCGGAAAATTGTCGACACAATCGATTGATTTCTCGAGTAATTAGGGAAGCACTAATCCATGCGTCGGTTTCGTACTCGACATGCTCGCCAACGGCTCGAAGATTGGGGCAAATTCCTTGGTGTAACTTGACCAAATCTAAGAATTGAAGCATATATCTTTCCTCGGTGCGCAATCTGTGTTGTACGTGATCAGAACCAAATAGATATCTAAGATCCATGAAGAAGTGGTACATTCGACGGTTTGTGACAGAGCCCGAGTCAAACGCAAGTGTTGCATTGGGATTGATTTCATACGGATGCCCAACTTGTCTCGTAGTTAAGAAGGTGTATAAAATTGCTATCAGATTGGTGAGAAAGTTCCCTCTTTCGACGATCTCTGCTGTAATAGTTGGGGTCGTCAACATCTGTAGTGAGATGTTGATGATGGAATGGTCTGGCTCACGATCTGCAATCAAGTACAGCTGGGCGAGAGTTGTATATAGGCCAGCAAACCGTAGACCAAGAATTCGCTTGAATTCGGGGATGGTGACAACGGTGGAAATATACAAATCACGAAGATCGATGCGAACCTTCTTCCACATACGCAGATCGAATAGAATCATCCAATCTAAGCGTAAACGCTGTTGTAGATTCTCATGGAGAGGAACAGAATCATCGTCTTTAAATGCCGCTGGCGTTTCGAGCCAGTACCTGGGTGGCTTAGGTGGAGCCTCTGACTTTGAGCTCTTTCCGGGAGTTTTGGGTATTTCCACATTGGCTTTGGCATAGACACTATGCGAGATCAGAGGTTGCATTTCAGCTGTGTCCGAGTCCGATGGGGTAACGTCTCGGTCACGAGTAGGTCTAGCTGGCGGTGGGGGAGGGGGAGGTGGAGGAGGAGGGTACCCAGCAATAGTTGCCTCAGATTCTTCCATTGGAGAGGTATCTGGATCGCCCATTTCAACATCCCCATCCGCATCGGTCTCCGTTTGTGACGATGCAGCTGCCGTCGCAGGCTGCTCGACGGGCACGTCTGTTACGCCATAATCTGGGTCTTCGTAGTCCGAATCATTGCCCACAACCATGGCCATCTCGTCATCGAAATCAACCTCTTCCTCATCGTCCTCAATATTCTCAATATCGTTTTCATTATCGTCAGAGTCAGAATCATCGGTGGCTGCTTGAGCTGCCTGAGCCGCTCGCAAAGCCTGCTCCCGGCGAAAGAGCATTTCGGTTCGGTATGTCAAAGGGTCTTCTATCTCATGATCATCAATGCCTTTCATACCGACATCAGCATTGCTAGCTGCACTACCAGCACCCCAGCCCTTAAGCATTTCCTCACAGATGACCTGACGCAAGATGTTGTGGTCATCACCAACACTGCATCCAGCAATGTCACTCAACCACTGTATAATCGAGCCACACATCTGTTCTCTGAAAGTATCTCTTGCAGAGCGGATAGTGATTGTAACCTTAATATGCTCGATGATCTTAGACACTTTCAGTAGCTCATCGATATCAAAGCTATACTTCACGATACTGCGACCGACAGCGTCGGTCTCATGGGCACGCTGCATGCCCTCTTTTGAGGAAACTTTGCAAGCTCTGGCAACCTGATCACGAACCTCATTGACCGTATGCTTTTCATCGTTCCATAGCAGTAAAGCAAACTCGCAAGGCTCCTCAATTATGTCTCCATTGTAAAACTTCGATGTCAGCCGTGACATCCTCTCATCTTGTAAGATAGAATCTCTTGACTTTGGGAGACGCAGTTGCTCTGGGGAGCAGGAGACAACATCGCAAATATAGTCGAAAACCCTCCCAATTGTCATCCTAATAGCTTCAACGAGATCGGAGGGTAAAACGGGCGCCTTTCCCTTGTCCTTTCCCGTGGAGCCATGCTCATGAGCGGAGTGTATTGAACAGTGTACCGGTAACCGCCATGCCTCGGGATCACCACAATCACAACAACCACTGTTTCCCATAGACACACTAACATAAACGGTATGTCCAGTATGATCTGAAGAGTCGTAGCATCTGCTACAAAGCACACAAGTATCATCTTGGCTGCATGTTTTGCACCTGTATGTGGCTTCGCCAGCTTTGAAGATGTGCCCGCAAGCTTTCCCTCTTGCCGCCTCAGTGAACTCGTCTCCATCTGCCCCTCCTTGTGCTGTCCTGAGCTTCCATGTAGTATTTGGTGGAGGTCTAGTGTTTTCGGGGAAGAAGAGTCTCAAATAATCTGGTCTCCCACCAGCTAAAGACCAGAAGAGAGATTGAAGAAGAGCATCTTCGGCACTCTTTGTATATCGGTTTTTGTGAACGCGGGGTTGTGTTTTAAGAAATTCGCAAAGTTGAGACTCCTGCGTAGACATTGGCTCCGTCATATCTGCGAGCAATTATTTAACATAGCCAATATGGGGCTTGTGGAACAATCGGAGAGGTGCAGAGCATTAAGTTGTATTTGTTGGTGCCTACAGCTGTAATGCGCGCAGGTCGAGTGGTGTTGATGTAAGGTCTTGGGGGCAAACGAATGAGGATCAAGAGTTATGGGTTTCAAACTGATGTTCCAAAGGACTATAGGAGGTTGGTAGTTTGCAGATTTCGCTATACTTTTGGTGATCTGTTTTTGATGTGAAGTTGATCTATGACATATGGGTGAAGTGTGTGGGCTGAATATTTGGTGGTTATGGAAGCTTTCTGGAGGTGCAAAGCTCCGGCAAGTACCAGTTTGGAGTTGCTTGCTCAAACTGCATTTTCATTTTGCTTGAAACGCTAGATAGCCACGTGGAATTTAAAATATTGCGTGATTCTCAACATGAGGTTTAAAAATTCTTGTTTGGTTTGCGAAGTTGTACAATTATCCTCTCTTATACAGCGCATCATCGGTGACCCACGCTCTATTCATCACTCTGCGTCGCAACTCTTCCCCACCTCCAATCCTCACTAGAGCCAACTACTCTTGGTATCTGGATTTACTCGTCATCTTCATCGTTCTGGACGTACTTCGCCCGGATGTCCTTCCATTGTCGCTGGAGTGGCAGATTAGCCAATGTTCAAACCTCCCACCTGCTCATAGCTGTAGAAATCAACGTACTCCCTTGTTCATTCTGTCCCAGATCTTGTCTGTTACGATATCGTATCCCCTGTTCCTCAATTCAGCTTCGCTCCCAGTCTCTGTTCCACTGTCTGCACTCACATCTCGAATCCGAAAGCAGCCGCAAACACTGTTCCTAGGAAGACATAGTTCCGGCGGACGAATAAACTAATTGAGGCCCATAGTTAGTCGTGAATCCATTTTGTCTGCCTTGCATTCGATGGAAGCGCAGCAGCTTCGGAATCGGTTGACTTGCTTGTAAATAGGACGACTTGCGGTAGCCTGCCATTGACCCTGTTAGCCTTCTCCAATTGGTATGGAATTTTGATCTGACAATGCACTTACCATTTTGACTTTGAATCAGAACGCGCGAGGAGATCAAGGTGTTGTGAGGTATGTGAGTGGTCTGCGAAGTTGTTGCTTGAGGTTTTTGGGGATGATTCCGGGATGTCAAGGTCAGGTGATATACGGCTTAGCCTCGTCCCAGATTCTCAATCTCAAGGTCAAGAACACTTCGGAGAACTCGTCACAAAAGAGGCTGCTTGCATTTGTTAGCGTTGCGTGTTCATTCATAAACTCCTGACTTCAAATATCTAAACGGGGAGAGAACAACCCTCAAACGGCGAAATGCCGTCTGTTGAGACTCCAAGCAAGGCGGGCATAATTGAGTCGAATTCTGGAGAACGACACATTCCTTCCTCCGTGCGGGCAGATGGCAGTAAACGCAAAGAGATCAAAATCAGACCCGGTTACAAGCCACCGGAGGATGTCGAGGTGTATAAGAACCGTACCGCAGATGCTTGGAAGACCCGCGGAACAGGGGGAATTCCTGGCGCAGAGGGATTAAAGGACGATAAGGAGAGCTCTATAACCAGCAATAAGAATGCAAAGCGGAGGGAGGCAAGGAAAAAGGCAAAGGCTGCGGATGATGGAAACACAAAAGGCAATGGCGACAGCGCAAGCAAGGAAGCAGACAAGCCAGTAGAGGAGGTTGATCCAGAAGTCGAAAGGCAGAAGAAGGCTAGGAATTTGAAGAAGAAGCTCAATCAGGCCAAGGAGTTGAAGGAGAAGAAAGACGGCGGTACTGCCTTATTGCCAGAGCAGTTTGCTAAGGTTATCAAGATTAGCGAGCTTATTCGAGAGCTTGATGCCCTAGGTTTCGATGCTGATGGAGAGCCTAAGAAGGAAGAGGTTAAGCAATGATCACAGAAACATTGCTCTTCATGATAACGACTTTATGCATTATGGTTGCAGGTGCCGGAGAAGAGGTTCAGCTTGGTCAGGCGAATTGGATAGGGCATCTATCAAAGCGAGATCATTAGTCTGTCTCAACAGCATCCCCCTTTGGGCTAACTCTTGAGAGCTTTTGGCAGTGCCTATGAAGAAGGCGAAATCTAGAATCACAAAATACCTATCGCTCAAACACTAACCAAGCTCAAAGCCGATTTCATTACGGTAGTAGTGTCGAGTTCTGATAGAGGTTACGAAGGAGATTGTATTAGGACATGTGTGCCAATGTAGAATACAAAGCACACAGACAGATCATACAAACTCAAACTTATTCACATCAAACATAGAGAAAGTGATATAGCATCGGAGAGTCATCCAAAAAGGGGTTGTTTCGCTTAAATAACTCTCCCACTCTTTACTTTCCCTCAAGCCGTAGCTTTTCAATCTTACCAAAACTCCCTTCACAATCTCATCACTAAAGCGGAAATCCATTCTTACAACTTCGAACGGCTCACAACCTCAAGTTGTACTATCACGTAGTCTCGCAAACTAAAGATGGGAAGCATATCTGCTAAGATTCCAGTCTGGCTGGATTGTGATCCTGGTAGGAACCCATTAGCGTTACCTTATCTTTCAACACTTCCACATCACTAATATTCCTCGCAGGACATGATGTGAGTTTACAAGTTTAACATTATTGCGCCAACGGCTGGTCCCTTTGGCATGTCCATCTATACGTCCTCTGTCACGCCCGTATTTTCAACAGGATATTCCGATCACGTGATTCGGTTTCTCTTCCTTAACTTTCACTATCCGTTGAACTTGAAGGCTCCATTGTTTGCATTCCTTATATTCACCATGTCCCACCGCTCATTGGGACCCTATGAGCTGAGTTTCCATATTTTATGATAAGTTTGCTAATCAGCAGTAGGACGCTTTCGCCATCCTCCTGAGCGCATACCACCCTTCCATCGCCCTTCTCGGCATCTCAACCGTCCACGGGAACGCCTCCCTCTTGCGCACAACCTACAACGCAACCTCAATCCTAACTGCCATCTCCGCTCTCTCCATTCCCGTCTACCCAGGGGCCTCCACCGGCCTTATCCGCCCGGCCGTCCACGCCGACGCCATCCACGGCGAAACCGGACTCGATGGGACATCTCTCCTGCCCGTCCCAGCAATCAAGCATTTCGATGAGGAGCTATACATAGACGCCATGGCAAAGGCGCTTCTTGATACTCCGCCGCAGTCTGCATGGCTGGTGGCTACTGGGGCATTGACGAATGTCGCGCAGCTGTTCACAAAATATCCTGATGTAGCTGGCCATATCAAAGGTTTGAGCATCATGGGCGGTGCGATAGGTGGTGGGTTCACGACCGCACCCATGGGAAAGGTAGACGATAGGGAGAGGATTGGAAATTGGAGCGCATGGGCTGAATTCAACATCTTAGTTGACCCCGAAGCAGCGCAGCAGTTATTTCAGAACGAGGTGCTGAACAAGAAGACGGTGCTAATACCGTTAGATGTCACGCATCAGGTTCTCGCTACGGAAGAGGTGCAGAAGGTGCTGTTGAGCGGGAAGGATGGACAGACTAAGACAACTTGTAGAACGATGCTGGTGGAACTACTCACGTTTTTCGCGAAGACGTATGCGGATGTTTTTGGCATCACTGAGGGCCCGCCGTTACATGATCCGCTTGCGGTGGCTGTGATACTTGATGGCGTTGAGGGAGTTGAAATTCCTTTCTATGATTTCAAGACAGGTGAGGAGGGAAGGAGGGAACGGTACGCTCTCCATGTTGTTACGGAGGGCACGCATGAGGAAGCTGGGGCTGGAGCTGAGACTGGACGCACTGTCGCGACGTTGCTGCCGCAGGGAGAGGAAGGTGTCAAGATTCCGCGAAGCTTGGATGTGGGGCGCTTTTGGACAGTTTTGGAGGATACTTTAGAGAGAGCTGATGCTGCCAATAAGCTAAAGGGAATATTCTGAGCCGAGTAGACTATTTTAGATATATAGCCATTTTTTGTACCCATAGATTGATATTTTAAACCATGTCGAATTATGATAGAACTTCTTATCTACGATATGTTTACTTGAAGCGTATTACCAGAAACTTCACAATACAACATAATACATTTATTAATCAAATTCAACGACTTTCTCATTGAGCTGCAGCTTAAGCGAGCCACAAAAGGGGTTGCAGTAACAACTACAAGACACAACACAGTCCTTGCATCAAGGCCAACTCATGAGTGTTTAAGCCTGGTGACGAACGCAAAGACCGTGATATTGAGATAAGCATTGAATCATGTAGGATTTTCATATGCCGACCACGATATTCGTTTTACTTAAACGGAACCAAATACGACAGGTATCTTCATTGAGAACGCCGACGTGCAACCTATTCTAGCATTCACATGAGGGCTCCTTCTCCCCAAGGTCTATTTGTCTCAAAAGAGATACAGGCTGCTGCATATTGCATACAAATCTTGGTCTCAACTTAGGCAATGGAACTTAAGCTACATCGAAAATGTCCAAAGCTATACAGTGAAAACTACGTGGGTTACTTTATCGATGTTAATGCGTCTTCAAACTGTGTTTATATTCAGATTACCAATTGCATTCAGTGGATCTTCTTATCCCTTGATTGCCTGCCTGTCTTCGGCCCTTGAGATGCGATGGAAGAAGTCCAAATAACATGTTAGCTCGTCACTATGCCGTTAGCAAATGATCCACAGAGTCAGTCAATCCATAGTAATGGCATGTTGGCCAAGTTGTAATCTAAATTTCCCGTTTTATTTTGCAAGGCTCTTAATAGTCGACAATTTTTAGTATCTGTAGCAACTTCAACGAGAAGCACCAGAAACTTTCTAGCAAGAAAGGAATCATGGATAGAAAACCCTCAGAGCTTGGAATCTCCCAATAGTTGCACAGAAGCATCAGAATTTGGGTATTCCATTGTTCATATCATTCAGAATCATCGAGCCTTCATGCCCGCAATGCTATATCTGTTGTACACATGTCTAGCCTTCTCCAGTGCAGATAGCCAGTCTCGCTCCCAGTCTCTCTTTTTCTCAACACCCTCTAATCTTGTCTACCCTTCAACAGACGCTTTGTAACCTTGTCCTTCTCAATGATATACACATGAGCACCCCAACCCGAAAGCGCATCTCTATCCACAGCATTCAGCAGCGCCTGGGAAATGGTCTCGAACAGATCCTCTGGCGCCAAATCTGGCTCCCACAGTCCCTCACAAGTACCAAACAACTGATCGCTCGCTGTTCCACTGACAATGAAATCCTTCGCGAAATCGATGCAACCAATGCTGTCAAAACCACAGATGAATGGCTTGCCGGTCTTCTGGTCTAGGCCTGCAACGACTGGTGAAACAAAGTATGGTCCAAAGCGCTTCTCGTATAAGGATGAGGAGACCAGGTTGGCCATAGTGGAGGGTGAGATGTTGCGCTCCTCGCGGAGACGGTACATGTTGACTTTGTAGCGGAAGAGATCTGAGACGGTTGATACATCTGATGCGAGACCTGTGAGTCCCAGGTAGACATCGCCGTAGTTGAAGATCTTGGGGAAGTTGTTGGAGACGGTGAGGGATTGGAGACCGAGACGCAGATCGCATGCTATAGCCACACAATCTTTGCCAACCATTGCTACGCAGGCGCCACCATCTGGGAGATATTAGATTTAAATCTTGGAGGCATTGGAGGAAAACGGCGTACTGATTGAGAATGGAGAGCTCTGTACAACATGTTAGTAAAGTGCTGTAAGTTTGAAGGGCTAGGTAGGGCGGAATTGTTTACCATTTTGCAGACTATTTCCTTGTGATGGGTAGTTTGGGTGTACGAGACGAGTATGTAGAGCTCTGGGAGTTATTATTTAGCTTCGCAGACTGTCTGTAGGTTGATGTTTTGTGAGGCTGTTTGACAAATGGATGCTCCTGCAAGGTAGACACGGCTGTCGCGTCAAGCTGGGAGCTGGAGCTCGCGAATGGAATACGGTGACCTGGAACTTCTGCAAGGCACCAGTTGATCAGCTCAATTAATCATTTCTTTATTACAATTACAACACTACAACAAAACTCGAAGTCATAAACATCTCATTGTGTAGTCATCTTTCTGCAAACTCAGCGATTTCAAAGTTTGTATAGACTTGATCAGACAGTTTCTGTCAAGCACTTGAAAGCTATACATTTATCAACATTAGCACTTTACAGCCTCGTTCACCCCGCCACACCCACTTGCTCTTACAAACATTCGAGAAGCTCAGAGAAACTCGACATAAAGACAGTTTCTTTCTTCTTTTGCAAAGACTAGATACACATCAACTTGCGCTGACTCTTTTTTGATTTCTGTCAATTTTAAAACGACTACTGAACAAGTCCCCAAACCCGTAGCCATGGCTACCAACGTTGTGGTTATAGATAGTTCGTTTCGAAAGGTTACAATCAAAGTGACTGCTGGCAAGTTTCTTTCGGAGGTTTTGGAGGAAGCTTGCACGAAGTTTAAGGTGAATCCTAGCAACTATGGTCTCAAGTAAGTCTTTCGAGTTCCTCTGGCGCATAGCTTCTAACAGTTCCAGGAACGGCAACAAATCGGTAAACCTTTCGCTACCCTACAGACAGACTGGTCTAGCACCAGGGGCCAAGCTGAACCTCGTCGTTGTCTCGAAGACACCAGTACCTATTGCAATTGCACTGCAGTTGCCCCAGTCTATACAGTCCGGTGAAAGACTGAAAGCTACATTTCCGAGCAACACGACGTTATGGCTCGTCCTGCGGAAATTCGAGAGTGCTGGAAATGCGAATCTGAACTTCACGCAGCGAGGAGTTGCGGAGGTGACGAATGGCTCTTCCGGCTCAGGACGGATATACTTTGAGCGGCCAGTCCTGAATGTTATGGGAAGAGAGCTCTCTGAATTCACCGACCTACAGAAGACTCTTGGACAATTAGGATGTACTGGAAGTGCTCTTGTGAGACTTGACTTCAAGAAGACTGATCAGCCACTGGACGAAGCTATGGTTGCCATCAGCGAGTATTTCAAAGAGGATAAGCCTGTACAAGATTCTTCAGCCAGCACCGACGCCCCCGAGGAAGAAAACATGTTCACTGCCGCTATGGCAAAATTAACCGGAAAGGCCCCAGAACCTGTGTCCGAAGACACTGTGATGAAAGATAGCTTACCAGAAAAATCATCGCCAGAAATGGAGGGATCAGCTACCCCATCATCAGCACCTGTACCAGCAATTTCAAATGACCAAGTACTTGGACCAGATGGGCGACCGATAGCAGTTTACCGTGCTCCCTCAAACAGCGTCCCAGCTGCAGCATTAGCACCACACAATGAAGCTGACTACGAACCCACGATCGCTCACGCAAAGATGCACAATAGCCGACTCCAAGACAACTCACACAACAAGCGACTTCCCTCGGATGCTGAAGCCGAGCAGATCGAAAAAGAGAAAGCTGACAAGTTGAAAAAGACCACCTCCGTCACGATCAGACTTCGTTTCCCAGATCAGACCAAGGTCGACGCAGCATTTGATGCTACCAAGACTGGTGCGGACTTGTACACATATGTCACGGGCTTGATGGCTGCTGAGAAGGAACCGTTCAAGCTTACTTGGTTTCAGGGCACTGGGGCCAAGACGATCCCTAGGGACGGCAAGAAGCTGATCAAGGATTTGGGGTTCATGGGTTCGACAACTGTGAATTTCGTTTGGGGTGATGATGCGAGGGAGAGCGTGAGGAAGGTCCCAACCCTGAAGCCGCAGTATGTGGAGAAGGCAAAGGATGTTACTGTCCCCCAGTTTGCTATTACTCCGGAGGAAAGCAGTAGCAAGCCTATTGTTGATGAGAAGGGTAAAGGGAATGAGGGTGAGGCACCAAAGAAGAAGGGCTTGGGCAATCTGAATAGGTTCGTGAAGGGTCTGTCGAAGAAGTAGGTTTGGCTTGAAGCACGGGTTTGATGATGTATGATTTATGAAATGCGGTGCAAAAGCATAGCGCGGCGTTCTTGGGAGGTTAGGTAGCATAGACAGCGCATTCAGTAAATGCCACTTCACATCAAATGAAACTGAATGGGAATTTTTTTTGTTCTTGTTTGCTTTTCATTGATTTTTGATTCATGATCCCATTTCATCCACAGCTAACATGCAGATTCCAATGACAGCCGTCCACCCTTTTTTCCACTGAGTGAGTCCATGCAGCATCTCCCCTTGCTTTCTCTCATGCAACTCCTACCATCCATCCAGCCTGCCTGCCATGTTGGGTATCAAGGTATCGAATCTCAGAGAAGAGCGAGCGGTCGTTCGGTCGTGGAGGCGTAAGGAGGGATAATTTAGTGACCAGCGCGACGGGACTCGGCGATGACTCTCTGGAGCTCATCGACCTTGGCCTTGGCACGGCCGAAGGTACCAAGCTGTTGAAGATGTTAGACTATGTTCATGTAATAGAAGCAGGGGAGAGACGTACTCGCTTCTTTGCGAGCTTACGGGCACGCTTGTCCTTGCTGTTGCGGAGGAGTTCGATGACACGACGCTCATATGGTGCGAGTCTGTATTGGGATTGCGTTAGCATTGTTCGATCTCAATCTTGAATGGAAGTCCAATTCCCAGAAAGCCAATTCCACCCTATCTTCCTCCCATCAGGCAAGCCAACCTACACAACCCATCGCAGAGAGAATGAGAAAGAGAGAAATATGAACATACCCGGAAACCTCCTTCACAATCTCCCTAACAAACGCAGTGCGCTTGCTGAGGTGACCCTTGGTCCTGCTAACGCGGGGCTTGACAACGCGCGCTTCTGTCTTCTGCAGTCGCCGAAAGACAAGAGAGTGTTAGCCGTCCATCTTCTCATGTCGATGTCGATGTCTTTTGAAGAAGATGCTCCAAGAGCTGAGACGGGAATTGGGGGAGGATGGGGAAATTCATACGTGTCCCTTGTTCAGGCCAACGGCGATGCCGCTGCGTTCGGTCTTGGTAGCTGCCATTCTTGCGTTGGGCGAGTATGGTTGTCGATGAAAGATTCTGGCGGAGAGAAGAGGTCGTGGGAAAAAAGTTCGCGATGGGTTGGGTGGGTGGAGCTTGGTTTGAGATGTGGGGCGTGGGTCATGTGATGTGGAGAACTTCGATTTTAAGCGACGACTTCTTGTTGATTGTGGTCTTGGCAACAATTTTGCGTGTTGAGGATGGAACAGGAATGATATTTTGTGGAAGATTAGGATTACGATGAGATGAGTTCACTGAATTTCTAGTGACACTACTTGTTACTATTTGCCCCATCAACCTACAAATATATGTAATATACGACGTGGTGAGCATGGAGAGAAATTGACTATCAAGCATTACCTGCACATTAGAACACTGAATTTTGGAATGACGCTAATGCATTTTTATCTCTAATCGTCTATTTATGTACAGATTCTTAAGTACACATATGTTTGAGATCTCAAACGCATGTGCTTCAGAAAAAATGTAAGTCTTTCAACGCTATCTTCCTATATGCTCGTCTATTCCTTCTTTGGTTTGATATCCTCTACCATTGTAGTCTCCATGAAGAATTGTCGCTCGATGAGCTTTAGACCCTCGTCAATAAATCTGGTTTCAGTGTTAGCAAAATTCTTCGTATTTGAGAGCAGGTTGCACTTACATAACAGGGAAACTAATGATGAGAACAGCTTGCCATTCTGCCCAGTTCAAAGGCAGAATGGAGAAGAGGGTCTGGAGGATTGGGGTATAGAGAAGAGCAAAATGCAGAGCCATGGAGAGAGTGATAGCGTAGACAAGCATCATGTTCTCCCACAACGGAAGAGTAAGAAGTGACTCGCTTGAAGAAAGCGCATTAACTGCGTTGAACATCTCGATGACAACCAAGATCGACAGGGAGACAGTAGATGCTGACTTTGCCATATCATTGTGGAACATCTGGCACCCAATTTCGGAGAATTGGGTGGAGCATCGATGGAAATGTGACAACTGCCAGAATGTAATCTGGGGTCCTTCAGAGTAGAACATGAACCACCAAGCGTATCCAGCGACGGTTGCAAGACCGACATAGACACCAATAACCATGTAGCGGAAAAAGAGCCATCCACCGATCAGACGCTCGTCACGCTTGCGTGGAGCACGCTTCATGATATCATGGTCAGGAGGGTTGAACGAGAGTGCTGTTGCTGGAAGACCATCTGTGACCAGGTTGACCCAGAGAAGCTGGACAGGAATCAAAGCTTCTGGCATGCCGAGGGCAGCAGTTAGGAAGATAGAGACAACTTCTCCGATGTTGGAAGAGATGAGATAACGGATGAATTGTTGAGTGTTGTTGTAGATTGAGCGACCTTCCTCGATGGCAACTTCAATGGTTGCGAAATTATCATCAGCAAGAACCATATCGGCAGCCAACTTGGCGACGTCAGTTCCGGAACCCATGGCAACACCGATATCAGCCTTTTTCAAGGCTGGAGCATCGTTGACGCCATCACCAGTCATGGCAACGACCTCTCCAGCGGACTGGAGAAGGTCGACAAGCTTTGACTTGTGGCTAGGCTCAACGCGGGAGAAGAGCGATGCTCTCTTAGCAGCTGCGAGTTGCTCGCTTTCGCTGAGGTTGTCGAACTCTCTACCGGTATAACTTTTCCCAGTCAAGTCCTCGTTCTCACCAAAGACACCGATTTGACGACAAATAGTCTCAGCGGTGTTGCGGTTGTCTCCGGTAATAACAATAACCCTGATACCAGCCTCCTTGCACTTTCTGATAGCTCCTGCTACCTCCGGGCGAGGGGGATCCAACATGCCAACAAGACCAAGGAAGGTAAGACCTTGCTCTAGTTGAGCATACTCTGCTGTAGATTTTGCTCTCTTCAGAAGTGGGTTCGAGGCGACATTGTCCAAACTAGCTAGTGCGATAACACGAAGACCCTTGTTGCCGTACTCAACGATCTCCTTTGACAGAATGCTGGACAGCTTCTGGGACATTACTACTCTCTTACCATTAGTTCCAACCAAAGCATGGGTGCAGCGGTCGATAATGCTTTCAGGGGCACCTTTGACGAGAAGTCTCTGTTGAGTTTTGTCTCCGACGAGAACAGACATGCTCTTTCGATCTCTGGAAAATTCGTAGGTTGCAAGGCGTGGGCTTCTATTTTCATACCATGAGCTAGCAAGATGCAGAGTCTTCTCGGCCGAAACACTGGCTTTGCTTTGGTTTTGGGCTGAGTCTCGAGTGCCAATTTTCTCGACAAGAACGCGGAGAGCACCCTCAGTTGGCTCGCCGACGTTCGAGTATGTTCCAGTCTTCGAATCGAACGCTAGTTGAGCATCGTTACATAGAGCAGCGACCTCAGCGATTTGGAAAATAGTGTCTGACTTCACAGCGACATCAGTGATGATGCTTCCAGATGAAGTGATGCTACCAAGTGGAGAGAAAGTTGTGCCTTGAACATCGAGCTCCTCGAGGGTGGTACCGGCCTCGCTAAGGTAGACAACCTTATTGACGCTCATTTGGTTGGTAGTCAAAGTACCAGTCTTATCGGAGCAAATGACACTGCAGCTTCCGAGGGTCTCTACTGATGGCAAGCTTCGCACAACAGCGTTCTTGGCTGCCATCTTACGAGTTCCTAATGCCAAACATGTTGTAATAACAACAGCCAGACCTTCGGGAATAGCTGCAACACCAAGAGAGACGGCAATTTTCAGATAGTAGATAGCTCCTTTGGCCCATGAGCCATGCGATGGGTCACTGAAATGGGGAATATTGATGAGCCAGACGGCAATGCAAATGAGTGAAATAACCTTGGCCAGAGTGTCTCCAAAATCGTTCAACTTTTGTTTGAGTGGGGTGGGTTCAGAAATTTGGGCAGAAATACTCTCGTGGATGTCTCCAATGGCCGTTGACGATCCAGTCAGCACAACAATTGCTGTCGCATGTCCAGTAACGACGGTAGTTCCCGAAAATAAAGTATTAATCTGATCCTGTTTAACGGCCTTCAGGTCCTTCACGGCGGCAGTATCTTTTCCAACACTTTCACTCTCTCCTGTGAGAATGGCTTGATCTACCGCAAAACTGTTACTCTGAATAGCCAGTACTCTGCAATCCGCAGGAATTCTATCTCCTACGGCAATCGAAATGATGTCTCCGGGAACAAGCTCTTCTGCGCGAATTCTTTTCATCTGTCAGCATATTTTGCAGAAAATAGCGAAAAAGTACCCACTTGGTTATTTTGCCTCCGCGCACGACCTTTGCCTCGTTCGCGGAGTACTCCTGGAGAGCAGCGATTGCTTTCTCCGCAGAACTTTCCTGGCTTACTCCTACGACCGCGTTCAGAATCAAGATAGTCAAAATAACTGCTGGGTCCACGAAGGCAGTCCACCCGCCATCTTCGAATAATGCCAGCACGAAGGAGATTCCTGCCGAGCCGAGTAGAATGATGACAAGCTGGTCTTTGAATTGCTCAAGGATCAATTCCCATATTGGTGTCGCTTCTTCGGGGGCAATAGCTGAGTAGGAAGATATTGTCAGTATTTGACATTCTCGTTATACGGCTCAATCGCCGCTCAAAGGCAGTCTAGCTTACAATTTGAACCATATTTCTCCCTTGAGCTTTTGATTTGTGACTCGGTCAGTCCCTGGCCAATATCTGAGACCTCGAAGTATTTGAGTACCTCAGAGGTAGACTTTGCATATGCGTCTTCCATGATGCTTTAGCGTGGGGGTTTGTATATTTGAAGTTTAGAACCGTTGATCGGCCACGTCTTTATTTTGTACGAAGCATAAAGGCTCAATGATCCTGCCAAGGGCGCCGGGAGAAGTGAAGAATGTAGGATAGAAAAAGAGAAATACTTGTGAAAATATTGGAACGAAAGGAACGGGTACTGGTTCAGAACGAAGCTACAAGAGCATTCTAACAAACTGGCCTTTACCCACTACCTGACCAATCATTGAGCTTGAGCCTTGGGGGAGCGGACGGGAATTCAGTTGTCCATCGCCATCAAGGGTGGGGCGAGGGGCAATGCCGAGAGTCCAGCTTCCTTTTCAATCTTCTGCTGTATAGTATACAAGTATACATTGGATAGATAGGTATTGGACGATCACAAGAGGAGGCTCTTTATATGATTTTGTCGATTGAGGCTCAACTCTATGCCTGCATGAATTCAGACAACGTCAACGTCCACGTCCACGTCCGCTTTGCACCAGGAACAGAGCAGCCCTTTCATTTGGTCCAATGAATGTCCAGCAAAATCTAAATACCTCAAACAATTTGGAGGATAAGCAATGTCCTCCAACCAACCAACAATAGCCAAAAGAGACATTTCTTCAATGGCTGAATTCTCATCTGCGTTCCTACAGTACAGCCATGCGACCTCGGAGATGTCTCTAGGCACCCCTCTGCCTCTCTCCGCCCCTCATTAATACCTAGGTACATTGTTTTCATATGCTGTCTAAGAGTGCGCGCTAAGACTTCACAAGCACATTGTCAATACGGTCATGTTGTGCTTCCTCGTCGATATTGTATAACGATACTGAATATTTTGGACATTTTTGTGGAACTCTCAGCATGCATGGCACATCAAACCAGCCTTTGATGAAATTTCTGCATTCATACATACCATACCCCTCTATGGCTTCACCACCACCATGCAACCAGTACGAAGAAATGCCAGTGGGGGGGTCATCATCACATGACTGACTCTCTTTGGATGGACACTCATCGAAGGATGAAGATTCAAAAGCACTGAGCTGGGCTGATGGTTGTCCAACGACTGGTTTGAAGTGGTTGCTTGGGAGTATCATTGGTTGGGAAGTGTGTCTGCCAGCACATGCAACAAAACAATGATCCCCTGTGATTCCAAGGCAGAACCTGATGATATAGAAGAGCCATAGGTACGTGGGTGACATAGTTGCATAGTTGCACACCCCATGAAATAGCACATAGCCATTCAGCTCTTGGTTGAGAACATCATAAGACTAGCCATCTGTAGCAACAGTATTGGGCTCCAGTGCCCAATACATCCCACCAGTCGATGTTCGATGATGTGACCATGAATGAGTCTTGTCTTTTTCACCCATTCAAGGGATCAAGAGTGATATGCGGATGCCATGCCCTGCGTCGAGGCTTAGAGAAGAAGAATGATTGGAGATTGGGAAATGATTATATGAAGTGATGTTACTCTGATAGAAGAGAGTTTCCAAGTGAACTACTGATGTTGACGAGCTAGATCCTGAGGGGTGAGGTGGTGGTGGTGGTAGTATTCCTGTGCTTGAGTCTCTTTGTTGTGATGCGCGACAGAGCTGGAAAGAATATACGGACACGTGATTCTGTAAACTTTGCTCTGGAGGCCTCAATAATATACGAAGAGGATGAACCCTAGTAGCAAACTTGCCTCAAGTAACGGTGTATTTCTTTGAACAAACATACGATTTCCCCGATTTGCCAAACATTTTAAATTCAATTTCCTGGATTTGGCTTTGTCGATTCATTTCCTCCTTGTGATTGGCGAGGCGTCAGGGAACGCTAAATATCTGGAAGGCTCGCTGCTGCTCCAACTTCTTAGGTTGACTTCAAAACCACAACATAATCATCAAAATACCACCACAACAACTTCATCTAAATTCTGCTTTTCTTCACCACATAAACAACCAAACCAAAACAACCAACCAAACTTCATCATGGCAACAGAAGTCAGTTAACCCTTTCACTTCCTTGGGAGCCGCAGATCTGCGACTCCCAATTGCCCGTTTCCCCTCCATTCGATCCTGTTCTTATCTGCGCAACCGCGTTCTCAACTTGTTGAGAGGTTTCCATCTCCCAATACATGTGCCATGTGCTGACTTCTCATTCTCAATACAGCGCGAAGGGTAAGCCAGCAAACCGTCAAACCTAAATCAATGTAATACTCACCTCCGCATAGCAAGACCTTTCTCGCCCGGCTCTGCGAGCAAGCAGAACGTAAGTTTCTTCTTCTTCCCAAGAGTTCGCAAGGGAATGGCTAACGGTCCTAGGATATGAGGAGATGGTTAACTACAGTAAGACTTGGTCGTCTATACCTAATTATAGGTCGGTTACTAAATCCGTGAACAGTGAAGGAGGTTGCAAGACTGGGAGGAGAGTTGACCGTCGATGAGCGCAATCTTCTTTCCGTTGCATACAAGAATGTCGTTGGAACCCGACGTGCTTCATGGCGCATCATCAGCTCGATCGAGCAGAAGGAGGAGTCCAAGGGTACCGACAAGCACGTCTCCACCATCCGCGACTACCGTCAAAAGATCGAGACCGAGCTCGAGAAAGTCTGCCAAGATGTCCTTGACGTTTTGGATGAGTCTCTGATCCCAAAGGCCGAGTCTGGAGAGTCCAAGGTTTTCTACCACAAGATGTACGTCTTATCAGCTATAGCGGAGCGATGAACCATACGAAGATACATTTGCTGACAAGGGGTCTCACAATAGGAAGGGTGATTACCACCGCTACTTGGCTGAGTTTGCATCTGGCGAGAAGCGCAAGGTTGCCGCTACCGCTGCTCACGAGGCTTACAAGGTATGTGTGTTTCATAGATATAATTGTACAGATCTCTAATGTTTGTATCAGAATGCCACCGATGTCGCCCAGACCGAGCTTACCCCAACACACCCAATCCGCCTTGGACTGGCCCTCAACTTCTCCGTTTTCTACTACGAGATCTTGAACTCCCCAGATCGCGCATGCCACCTTGCCAAGCAGGCTTTCGATGATGCTATTGCTGAGCTCGATTCCCTGTCCGAGGAGTCTTACCGTGACAGCACTCTCATCATGCAACTCCTCCGCGACAATCTTACCCTCTGGACCTCTTCAGACAGTGTCGAGGCCGAGGCTGCACCTGCTGCTGAAGCACCAAAGGAGGCTGAGAAGGCAGTGGAGTCCGAGACAAAGATTGATGCCGATGAGCCAAGCACCGATGCTAAACCCGCTCCTGTCGAATCCTAGATTTCCCACTCTCGAATCTTCTCGTCTCAATTTCATATGCTCCTTGATCTTGCTGGAGTGGCTGGTAATCCTGGCTTGCTGGTGGAGTGATGGTGGCATGGGTTGGGGATGGGAGTTGATATGAAAAGCAGATCACGTTGGCTTTGCGAATTCGTGCGGTTTGCGAATACACCATCCTGCGGACTTTACGATCATGTTTTCCTTTTCTGGTTGCGAATGTTTTCCTTTTCCTGCGATCTTTCACATTGGGGACATGTTCTGCCAAGGAAGTCTTTATCCAGGGGCTTCTGAAGCGGGCGTCTTTGATATTGGAATGCATTTCTTTGCAAAGAGCCTCGACGGCACATGGGTGGTTTTTAGAAGGACTGACTCTGTCAAATGGGTCACTCTCGAAATCTTCCTGTCTGTCATGCAAAGCCAAACTCTATTGCGGTTTGCATGCGTGTTGGCGGTGTGCTTCGTCACTTAGATATCCAATGCACTCGGATTTCTTATCTATCATCCCCCTACCTACCCCCCGGTTGCGTGTGTTTGTCATAGCGAAAGAGCGTTTCTGATCCATCTTGCTTTGGTACTTCATTATGTTGTAGCTAGCTTGGGATCAATGAATTGCTTACACATTAATTTTGATCGACCCTTGTCTTCTTGTGCTATGCTCTGAATGTGATTTTGATGTAACGATGCATCCATATTTCAATAACGTGATTGATCAATTAAATCTCTGTCTCCTGGACTGTCGTTTTCTAGCGCTGAATACCTTCTGTATGAGGTGGTTTTTACAATGACAGCTAGGGTAGCTACTATAGTACTGCTCTCATCTTGAATATGGGGAAAATGAAGCATAGTATTTAGTATTTGGTGGTTGGTGCTTAGGGGCCCATGCTTGGACACGCTTCTCGTCCACCCTCCATAGGTAGTGCAGTCTCGGAGATAGGTCCGTTGGGGTAGGTAGGTAGGTAGGTATCTATTCAATGAGGGTTTTATTGACTCATCTACCTACCTATCTCCCTCCCTACCTACTTACCTGCCTATTTATAGGTAGATGGTCTATCGGTATACAGGTATACGAAGTTTGGTTTGTTGGGTTGGGTGCCTGGATGAATAAATAAATGGTGGTCGGTAGATTGGAGAGAAGAATGTGCTTTGCGTGGTGCGATGGAGAGGGCTAGGCTAGGGCTAGGGCTAGGTGGATTGAGTCGAGTAGAGTAGAGTAGATTATTAAAGAAAAAAGGGAGGGAGGAAGGGAGGAAGGGAGGAAGGGAGGAAGGGAGGAAGGGAGTTTTTGTATCGTCGCTTATTTTTGTGGTTGGATGTGAATCGAGTGATGTGGGGATGGGTGAGATGGGTAAGATGGTGAGGTAGATAGACACCTAGGTGGGGGGGGTTAAGTGGGTGTCTTGGTGAGTGTGTAGTAGACGGATACGTAGATGCCATGGGTAGTAGGTAGATAGGTAGGTAGGTACCTGAGGTGTTTATGGTGTTTATGGTGTCGGAAGTGAGTAGAGAGAAAGAGAGATAGATAAATCCGTCACCAAAAAGATCGGCTCCAAAAAGAAATAGGGGAAGCGAGAAGAGAAGAACGCGAGCGGGGTCGTAAGAATGGGAGTTTTCTGGGTAATTGACTACTGGATGTTAAATACACAGGTACTTCTACTGATTTGTATTGTCTGATTTACAACTTGTGACTTTGAAATCGTAACTTGCAGCATGTGGGACACAGGATATGATATATGGGATATAGAATGTAGGATATAGGATGTGAGATGTGGGAGGGTTGAGAAGGTACCCAAGTTAATAAATAACCCGAGGTTTTATTGCATTTCCATTTGTCCATCCGTCTATATATTTGATGATTTCGATCAACTTAAGCAGAGCGGCGCAGTGTTACTTGGCTGGGTTAGGGGTTTGGTAGACTCAATCAATGTGAACCCAGTGACTCGGCATCGAGTAGGAAGGTAGTTAACTCTCTGCCTGTAGAGCAAATATAGGTAGGTGTTTATGCCATGTTGCTATTCCATGCGGTTATGAGAGTTTAGACATTGATTGATGTTTTGATATCTCAATGTGGCGAAATTTGGAGATTTAGTATTCGATGCTCCAAGGTGATTGTGATTAACAAGTACCTACCTGTACCTACTTCGGCTTTGTCTTTGGTGCAGAGAGAGGACCTTGTTTGCTCGAATTGCGGGATGAGAGAATTGATATGATACAGGTAGGTAGGTTGGATAGTGGTGGTGTTTGAGACACTCTAGGTGGGTAGCTAGGTAGCTAGGTAGTATGTTCAATAGCAAAAGCGGAATATACAAGGTAAGAAGGAGAGGTAGAGAGGAAGTGTTCTATTCAAGGTGCCTGATTGGTCGTTGTAAGTACCTACCCTCCCTTAGTAAGAAACAAAAGTAGTAAGTAAGCATCCATCCATATTAACTATAGTAGATAAGGATAATAAATAGGATTATATGAGTACTTACGTGAGTGGGAAAGCACGTAAATAAATAAACAAGTAAGTGAGTAGAATCCTTCCTCCTCTTTTCACAATCACAATGTAAAAATGAAATAGATATAGTAACTACCCAGCTGGTTTTGCTGAAGTCTTGAATGTATATGTGTATATGTGTATGTGTTTCCCCTCACGGCCCGACCTATAAGAGTATAACCACACATAACCCCCTATAACAACCAATAACACCCCACAACACCCCATAGCAACCTCGATGTCCTTCTCACAGCTCTTACCTAAATCCACATTCAAATCCAAACGCAAACGCAAATGCAAACAAGAATAATCAACCCAACCCCTCGAGATATATCAATTCTACAAGGTATCCAGACATTCATACTTACCCTCACACTTACTTACCCACCTATATACCTCCCTACCTCCTTACCTCTTCACCTCCTCACACCACAAGGAAAAACCTCCCAATTCATATATAGACCGTACGAACGAAGTGAAGCGACGTGAAGCGAAGTGATGCAAACAGCCCTCGAAAGAGTTAATTATGTGTCTCGGATCCAGATCAACCTACTGTGTTAACCCTACCCTACCTTATATTATAGAGACGAGACGAGGTGAGGTGAGGTGAAGTAGATTGATTGAGGTAGATTGGTAGATTGACCAACTAGTTGTCTATCTTCTAGATGTCAACCGAAGAAAACAAAGTACAAAGGGTAGTTAGGAAAGGAAAGAATACCAAACGAACGAACGAACAAACAAACAAACAAATAAACAAACACAAACAAGGCGAAGAGAATGGATGGATGGATGTGTGAATGTAAGATGTACTAGTGAGTAATACTATAAATGATACTATAGCCAAAAAATAGATGAATGATTAATGAATCTAATCTCGTCTAATTAATAAAAACATAATAATAAGTATTCTCCACCCTATATACCGGGGAAACAAAACAGTCCTCTAAAAATAGTCTAGTCTATATTCTAAAACATGAACGAAACTTTGCTTGCTTGCTTGCTTGCTTGGATGCTTGGATGCTAAGGTAGACAATATATAGGTTTATAAGACACACTACACAACGAAATGTATATAGCAAGGTGACGTTTAAAGGCAAAAAGTAACAGCAAGGTAAGGTAAAAATGACATGGTAATGCCTTATTAATATTCTTACATCCCATCGTCCATAATCCATTGTGAATGCTTTGCTTTATCTTGCTCTGCACCTGTTTATCCTCCTGTTCTCATGATTTTTATTTTTCCCAGTCCCTGGAGAACGCCGTCTCCTTTCTTTCCTACGCATGAAATGCCTTGATAAATGATGCTGAATAATAGATAGCCAATGGCTGATGATGCTGGTATTGGTGTTGGTAATGGTGATGGTGATGGTGCTGATGATGGTATTGCTGTGGTGTTATATACCAATTCGGTTGCCATATTGATAATAACAACCACTACACAGCTGGTGGTGGACATGGTGAATAATGATGACGATGGCGAAGATACTCCAAGACGCCATTCTATCCTGCATTGTCTTGTACTCTAGTGTACGAGTATGCTTCATTCCACATTCGCAATGGTGGTCCTTCCTCTCGACATCTTCTTTCAGCTCTCGCTTCCTGTCTCTTTTGATCTATCACGCAGCGAAACCATTGTCATGGAAGAAAGATAACCAATCCGTCTCTCCACATAAAGTGAGAAGAATCACTACGTAGCAACAGCACTCGCCTGCCTCATGGCTGCCATCCTGAATTTCTTCATGTCAGTATTGCTGGACCTCTCAGCCCTCGCAAGCAGCTGTCCCCGTTCTCTCACATCCAAACCCGCTCCCGATTCCTCACTCGCCATATCGAGAGAAGACTCGCCATTGTCGTTCTCCCAATCGCCGACGAGACCCCATGGGTTGCTATTCGTGCTGTCATAAGCAGGACCGTACATTGCCGTCCGTGACATCTCTTCCGAGTGTCCAATGATTCCATCCGGGAGGTGCAGAGAGAAATGGTGGTGGTGCTCCTGTGTTGCTGTAGGTGGGATACATGGTGGGAAACGATCAGGCGATGGTGGAGTTCCTCCTGATGTGTTTGAGGATGTTTTCATCCCTGATAAAGAAGCGGAAGAATTTCTAGAATCGATTTTTGGGATCTTGAGAGGCGAGGTAGTGCCGGTGCTTTTGCTCTTGGTTGGGGTCGACGAGGGTATGGATGTGAGTGATGCGGAGTTCTTGCTGAATATCCGTTTCCAGATCTTGGGCTGTTGCACTACCGGTTCTGGTTTACTGCATGAAGCGCATGCGATTGAGACTTCTGTGGCCCAGATGGCGATGCGATTTGGATTTTTAGGGTGTGGTGGTCCCATGCGATCGAGGTTGCCGGTTGTGAGGAGCATTTTGAAGGTTGCGAGTAGTACTGATGGAGAGTTTGATGTAGGTAGTTTTTGATGGCGACTAACGGCTATGCTATGGATTTGGAGGTGGAGAGGGTTGATGATTATGTGCTTGAATGTGGTGAAGCGGGTAAGGTGGAAAGTTGGGTGTGCTCATGGCAGGTCCAGATGGTTTAGAAATAAGTTGTGGTGTGAAACTCGTCAAAACTGATGGATGTCGAGATGAAGATCAGGTGTGTATATCTCACTCAAGATTGATGAGTCTGTGAGAGCGTGAGTCGTCGGAATGAAGTTTGAAGCATGAGATTGTGAATAATGAGCGAGGGAGCGAGTACGAGGTACGGTCGGATGGATGAGGTATTAAACGTGTGGCGTCAATGAGGCACGAGACCTTTTGCTGGAGAGGGTGGAGTGATTGAGGTTGACCTTGAACTTGAAATTGAAGATTCGAAAGTAATCGAACACCATCAAGAGTGGAGATTTTGGTAAGGAAGTGAGGGAAAGAAAAAAAAAAAGGTGAGGTGAGATGAAGTAAGGTGAAGTGAGGTGAGCTGGACTAGACTGGGCGGGAGCTGAGACTGAGACTGAGACGGATAGCGAGGTACGATGAGGCGCTGATCTTCTGTGAAGAAATCTTCCTGAATGCTTCTCTTGCAGCTGTAGTACCGCAGTAGTAAAGTTTCACCAACCTTTTTGGTTCTTTTGGTTCGTTGGTTTGGTTCTTCTGGTTCTTCTGGAAGCAATCGAAAGGCTTGTTCCGGTGGACAAGACAGACGGATGAACGGGCTTGGTGGTTGGTCAAGTGGGCAAGGCGTCTTTGGTGGTTGTTGAGTTTGAATGTTTATTGGTGTTCCGAGGTGTCTTGTGTCTTGTGCCTCTTGTTGTTTGGTGGGGGTGGAGGCGAAGGTTTGCCCTTGCGGTGGTGGTTGTGGTGGTGAAGTTGAGGTGCAGTTGTAGTGTAGTGCAGGTTTTGTTTGAACCTGGAATGCTGCAGATGCAAATGCAGATGCAGGTGCAGATGCAGTGCTGTGTTGGGAGTGGAGGGGTGGTATTTGTGGTCGTGGTTGTTTGGTGGTAGTGGTGTCCGATGGTGGGGTTGTCGCGGCTGATATAATACCAGACCAGACTTGACTTGACTTGACTTTGACTTGAGTAGTGGAGAGGGTCCAGGGTAGAGGAGAGGGTGGAGTGAGGGAGGGCGCTGGCAATGAATTGAGTGATGAATGATGAATGATGAATGATGCGGGCAGCCGAGATAGGCTGAATAGAATTGAAGGAAGCGAAAAGCAGGCAGACTGGGGGGCTAACACAAGAGACAGAGCGGGCGAGAGAGAGAGAGAAAGACTAAATTAGGTATAGGAAGTGTTTATCCCCAGAGAAAGGCGGGGGCCGGTGGATGTGGACGAACTCGTAATAATAATAATAATAATCATCATCATCATCATAATAATAACAATACAGTAATAAGATCACAATAATAATAGAAATGGAAATATTCATTAAGAACAAGAACCAAGGTAAAGCCAAGTTGAAACGAACAAGAAACCGAGTGAAATATCCGAGTGTACCTAGAGTTTTCCAGTTTTTTTTTCTTTCTCATCAAAGGATGGGGTGGGTGTTTTTGAAACGTTAAAGGATTTGTCTGATTCGCACTTTTATGCTTGTTGTGATTAATAGATTGATTAATTGACGGATTGATTGCTGTCAGGTACACACACACACACACACACTACTGTACGCCGGACTGGATGCCGTATGCCGTATGCCGTATGTGGTTATGCTGTATGCTGTACGCAGGTTTTTGGCTTGGTGCATACATAAATAACACTGCATAGGGAAATAATGCTGCTGCTCTGGGTTGGGTTGGGGGGGGGGGGAGGTGAAAGGTGAAGTGAGGCGAAGTGAGGTGAGGTGAGGTGAGGTGAGGTGTTGGACCAAGTGCAAGAAAGTCCCAGCCAGTCTCCAGCCAGTCTCCAGCCAGTCTCCAGCCAGTCCCAGTTCCCAGTTCCCAGTTCCCAGTTTGGTCCCAGGACTGGGGAATGTGAAATTTGCTTGGCGGTGAGGACTTGAGGACCTGTCTTCTGCCTTCTCCACCTTAACCTGAATGTGTTTGATTGACCACTTCCCAGGATGGAACTTGAATCGACTTGTCCTGATACAGTATGGCGAATCTTCGGCTTCCTGTTTTCTAACTTCCAACTTCCGACTTCCGACTTCCGATGTCCGACTTTTGCGTATTTCCTCCTCCGTCTCCAAGGTAATCTTTCTTGTATCTTGTATCTGATATCTGGTATCTGGTACTGCACGTATTTGGTATCTGCCGATATTCCGTATGAGCCAATTGGAAATTCGGGGAATTATGGATTTGGGATCGGGGAATTGGGAATTGGGAATTGGGAATTAAGATCTGGGATGCAATCGAGTGTGTGAAAATGATGGGAAAAAAAATGGCCATGAACCCTCCCATCCATCCCATCCCACTTTGTCAAGAGTACCGTTAATACGTGACCTTACCTGATTATTATTATTCAAAATACCGACTGACCATGAAAACACTCCGCACTCTCCTGGCATTTACTGCGTCATTACGGATCCTCGGTCCAAAACAAACCACAGACGGAGCATCCATCCATCCATCCATCCATCATCAACTAGCGAAGAAAGACAGTGTCATTTCGGGAATAATTATTGCGAGGCTAGCTCTAACATCAACCCCAACTCTATTTAACCTTCATATAGAAAGACTCGGCATCCCTCTTCTGGATCCTCCATAAACGAATTGCAAGAGAGAGAGAGGGATCTCAATTCCGGGGTTCGGCGAGGGGAGAAAGCAATAAAGTAGGTTCAAGCTTTGCGGGGGAGAGCAAAAAGGAAAAGGAAGAGCGAGAAGTGAAATAGGGAAAATAGGGAAATAGGGAAAAGGAATAATATTAGGGTTGGGGTGAATCTTTCCCCCCCCGTCCTCATCGTCGTTTGATGGCTGCATGCCCAGTGTTTGATTTGGGATCTTCTTCACGCATGTGGTGTTTTGGAGTTTGGGAGTGGGAGGTCATGGCACACCACACAGGACGTACAAAGGTAAGGTAGCATAGCATCGTATAGCATAGCATAGCATAGTACAGCACAGCACAGCACAGCATAGCATGGTAATATGATTTATTTCTTTTGGCTGATTCGGGTTTAGATGCGTATTCAAAGATCTTACAAAAGAGGTGTTGATCTGGTTATTGACCTGGTTTGGTTATTGAGTGTATGTATGGCATGCATGGCATGCATGTGTGTGTGTGTGTGTGCATGCGTGCGTGTTGTGTGCGTGTGCGTTTCTCTTGGTGTTATTGAATCATTTCTTGGAAGTTTCCTCGGTTGGAATGTCGGCGGCTTGGCTGGGAGGTTCCAAGACGTGCTACGAAAATGTGATCATGGCTGCTTTGAGATTTCGTTGGGTTTGCGAGAGGGAGGGTGTGATCTACTTGTGGAAATTGCTTTATAAATTCTTGGGGGCTCCTCTGGTATGAGTACAGGTTGACTGGTACGTAAGCTCCAATGGGTCTCCCATGGATGATCTCGAGGAACATTAATTCTCAGTTCTATCGCTTTCAGATCAAGTGTGAGTACGATCAAGTGTAAGTACGAGTAGGTCAACATAACTGATACCTCATCCTGCAAATCATGCAAAGAGACATACCTTTGTAAATGAATCAACGCTCAAAGGTGATGAGACATCATCACAATGAAAGCAAGCTAGGGATCATCGAAATCATTGAATTCATTGAAAACGCATGTACAATCACAATGTGATCTGAACATCAATAGAGTCAGATCTTGACCTAGCCAACGTTTTCGACGACTATAAATTACTGGCAATGCTCCTCTTATGCTCCATCCAAACCCAACTGTCAATCGAGTAAACTGCAAAATGAGGCCCTCATCACACAAGCTCAGCAAACTCGCCATCCTCCTATTGCTTGTCCTCTTAGCAAGCTGTCTCGTAACTCCGCTCGATCTATCACCCTCATACGCACAAACAGACCTGTCATCTCCGACTAGCCCGGCATCAAGCAATGCCAATAACGATGACGTTGGCCCTGATGAAGGCAAAGGTGGAGGAGGAGGACATGGAGGTGGAGGAGGGCATGGCGGAGGTGGAGGAGGAAAGGGAGGAGGTGGTGGCACTGGAACCGGAGGAGGGTGGTCAATTATAATTGTGGGTGGTGGTGGTGGTGGTGGTGTAAAGAATATGGCCGAGAAGAACTCGTCGCTGAAGTCGGGAATGGTTTTCCTTAGCATAGGAATTGGATTTAGACTTCTAGTTCTTTAGATACATTTTGAAGCAGAAGGGATCTAGTATCGAAGACATAGGTAAATGCAAGGTGTAATAAACCACAGATAAATATGGTCCCACAGACAGGTTGGCATTCCTAGCAACGACGAGAATAACTCGAACTGCAATTTACCTATGAAAGCATATGCTTCAATGTTCCACTTGAGATATTCCTATTCCTCTTACAAAATCATGTTGACAAGAAACCGTTGCTGGTAAAAGGTGAGGCTTGGCATATGTACAAAGCCATAATCGATGTGTAGAAGGACATGCGAGAACTTCACCTCCCGAACACTCTTAGACCAGTTCTTTGACAAACCATCTCTTAGGACACTGGTCCAAGTTGTTTGAGATATGGACAGAACTGTCATGATGCGCACACCAGCATCAGAAACCTCCAATATCACGCATCCACATCCAGCTTCAAAGCAACAAAATGATAGTATAACGCAATTGTCGAAAGCTGAACCTCATGAAACAGATTCAGAATGTTGAAGGAGCCTCAGAATGGGTCATGTTGAAATCATGTCCTAGAAAATATCTAGGATAAGTCTCTTCCTATTTAGATACATTGTATCAATCATCATTGGCATATATATGGAGAAAGAAGAGCTTTCAAATTTCACAACAAAAATTATGGGTGCTGCACCGAGATCCGCTAGTCCCGAAATGAGATGGCGGCTGCTGGTTGGTCACATGATGAACAGAGAAGGAAGAAGCACTTTTGGAGTAAAGTAATAACTGAACACTATTAAGTTCTCTTTGCAGATATTGATTCAGAGGTAATCCTCTTTAGGTCAACATCATTCTGTATGTCGTACTACCTGCTTGAGTGAAGTCTGGTGCAGTAACCCAAATTCACCACTTTTCAACGTCAGCTTCGAGAACAGCTTAGCGCGGCGCCTCATTTCGATTGCGGCTGATAGAATCTGCCTGAGCTTATACCTTAAGTTCCTCTGCCTCATTGTTTTCCCCTCGGCACCACCCAAACGTCACGACATTCTTTCGCCTTTGTATATCTCTACGAACAGTCAAATTAATCGCAAACGATCGCTAGTCATCCAAAAATTCCAGCGACAATGAGCGACTTCAACTTTGGAGGTACCGACGAGGAATCGGCGGAAATCAAGAAGCTCAATGCTGAAGTTGTAAGTGCATTCCATTGGGCGTGTCTTCCACCTGGAGACAATGGAACAATGTGACATCTGGCTGACGCGCACAATAGCTTGAGGATACCGACAATTTTGAGAACTGGGAGAAATTGGTTCGCGCCGCAGAAACTCTCGAGGGCGGCCTGAATCGAAACTCGAGCCCGCAAGCAATTGCGACAACACGAGATGCGTACGATCGATTCCTCGCCAAGTTCCCCCTGCTATTTGGCTACTGGAAGAAATATGCCGATCTTGAGTTTTCAATTGCTGGTACAGAGGCGGCTGAGATGGTAAGGCTGGGAGTCGCACGTCGCGAACACTTTTTGCTTACATATTTGACAGGTCTTTGAGCGCGGAATCGCAAGCATTGCTACATCTGTCGACCTATGGACTGACTATTGTTCCTTCAAGGTCGAGACTACCCATGATCCAGACGTGATCAGAGAGTAAGTATACTGGACTCTTTCCTTCCCTTTAACACAGAAAAAATGTGGTGGATCAAATCGCATCGCGACGCGCACCGTCCTGGAGATTCTCTAGGTCGCAGATGGTGAGAATACCAAAAGAGGCGCTCCATGTTTGATACTCTTCTCACCCGCATCTTCAGGATCTTTTCTTCTGCTATCTTCCAGTTCGCTCCCACATCGTATCTGCACCCGTTCGACGAGGCTGGATTTTGAGGATCACTAGTTCAAGCACATTACCCTTCCCGTATTTGCACTCCTAGCCACCTTTACTCTCCCTTCTACCCCCTGTTGAATTCGGCTAATTGTGTATTGCAGGCTTTTTGAGCGTGGTGCAAACTGTGTTGGATTGGATTTCCTCGCGCATCCCTTCTGGGACAAATACCTCGAGTTCGAAGATCGTTTGGAGGCACAAGACAGGATTTTTGCAATTCTTAGACGAGTTATTAAGATCCCTATGCACCAATATGCTCGCTATTTCGAGAAGTTCCGTCAACTTGCTCATGCGAGACCTTTGCACGAGCTGGTACCTGAAGATGTCTTGATTATCTTCCGAGCTGAAGCAGAGTCGGACACGGGCGGATTTTCAACTGGTCCAAAAAGTGAATTAGAAATTGATCGTGAGATTCGCACAAAGATTGATAACTATCACCTGGAATCTTTCACTCAGACTCAAACTGAGACAACAAAGAGATGGACCTATGAGTCGGAAGTTAAGCGACCATATTTCCACGTTACGGAGCTGGATGCTATGCAGTTGACGAACTGGAGAAAGTACTTGGACTTCGAAGAAGCCGAGGGCGACTACACCAGGACCGTATTTCTGTACGAGAGATGCTTGGTCACTTGCGCATTCTACGATGAATTCTGGTTCCGTTATGCACGATGGATGTCTGCCAAACCCAACAAGGAGGAGGAAGTCCGCAACATATATCAACGTGCTTCTGGCCTGTTCGTTCCAATTGGGCGGCCAGGAATTCGCTTGCAATATGCCTACTTCGAAGAGATGTCAGACAGAGTCGATGTTGCTCGTGACATCCACCAAGCCATTCTCGATCGTCTCCCAGGCCATGTCGAGACCGTTGCTTCCTGGGCCAACTTGGAACGCCGACAAGTTGGACTCGAAGCCGCTATCCAAGTCTACAAAGCTCAGATTGACAACATTGCTGTTGACCTGTTTGCAAAAGCAGCATTTGTAGTTGAGTGGGCAACTCTCTTGTGGAAGATCTCAGGTTCTGTTGATGAAGCTCGTCAAGTCTTCCAGAAGAATCAGCAATGGTATCTTCAGAGCCGCCACTTCTGGGCAAAGTACTTCGAGTTTGAGCTTGCTCAGCCAACCAGCGCTGCAAAGGAGACCGAGCATTATGCCAGAATCAAGCAGGTTCATGATGACATGGTCAAGAAGAGTCGTATGGCATTGGCTACAAAGAAGGAGCTTACTGCCTACTACTTGACCTACCTGCTTGAGAGAGGTACAAAGGATGCAATGAAGGAGTTTTTATTGATCGACAGAGAGCTTAATGGGTATGTTTTGGTTTCCTTATCCCTCCAAGTGACCTCATATACTGACCTCAATAGACCCATCTCAATTCAACCACCGCACTACATGAAGCTCGCCACACCAGGCAAGGGAATGGAGAACGGTCACGCACCTGGTGAGTTAGACGAAGCTACCCTTCGGAAAGGTGAAGTAAGATACAGCTCTTACTATCAAGAACGTCGCGAGATACCCGCCAACGCACTGACCGTGTCGTTTCTCTAAATACTCTTCTCTTCGCTTTCTCGCGTGCTTTCTGAGCTTTGATATCCAAGCTGCTCAATTTTTGGGGGCAGCAACAAAAACAACAATCACAATGTGCTGGATAGGTAGATGTAAGACTACTACATGTTTTCTGAGCTGAGCATGGCCGGCCTGGCCTCGCTTCTGCGATGAGATGGGATGCGATCGCGCTTGCGGTCAGGGAGACTTGGATGGCTGGGTGGTGAGGTGTACTTTAGGTCTTCGCAATGGGTGGACGGGTGGGCAATCAAGCATACGGACAGAAAGTCAAAGTCAGGGTCACGGTCAATCAAGGTCACGGTGGATAATTGCATCATGGATGGCTACTAGTAGGCTCTCGTCTGATTTGCCCAATAGATCGTAATGAAAACAAACACTGTAAAATGATATCGCAGTCATCATGAGTAACTATGTGTATTCTACTTCCTGGGTGGTCTTGCGCGTTTTGACCTGGATACCTGCTTTCTTCGAGATACCCATTAAAAGAGCACCTTTATAGCATCACCTTTATAGAATCTAATAAAGACCAACTTACTCATTATTCAGATCTAACTCACACACCATCGTTCACGAAATGCTTGAGTCAATCACATCACATCACATCCATTCGTTAGAAACCAAGGTAAAGTCATCAGCCATATAGGCCTATCCATTCATTGATCCTCCCGCCATCATATAAATCCTAAAACCACGCTCGCTCCCTTTCTCCTTCCCATACATATCATACCCGCTCCGCTGCTATACCATTCAACCAGCCATCCATTCACCGCGACTCTGCTCGTATGCCCGAGCCCCCTTGACCAGAAGTCCATAGCATACAATCATCCAACCACCGACCACCAGCCCACCACCTGTCCGCGTCATCTCAGCTCATCCCATCTCATTTTTATCTTATAGCAAAGGGATGCCTCCTACACTCCTTCGCTCCCTAGCGTACCACACAATCACACAAACATTCATAACCAATCCAAAAGCAAAATGCAACCAAACTAACTAACACTCGAAATTCAGTCTTCGAATGAATATTCCGCCCAAAGTGATGAAAAGTATGCCGAATTCCAGTGGTAATAACCATAAGAAGCTGAAACCAAAACCCAAAATTGCAATTCGAGAAAACTTGTCCTGGGTATAACCTCCTCTGCTGAACTTTCGTGCAAACATCGGTCGGTAAAGTAGGTAATAGAGCGCGAGAGAGAGAGAGAGATGCATGATTGCAGAGAAAAAGGGGGTATCTGCTCGAGCCAGTCGTCGATAAAAATTGGCCTGGTAAAAATCGTGTGTATTTGTACAATGCAGGCGAAATGCTAGATAAGCTAGATGTCGCTGTGAGAAAATGTTCGTTATTATTTATTACAATGTCGACCTGATATCGATCGTTTCGTCGTTGGAAGTTATGTATGGAAACCAGTTCCGTACTCGCTCGCTGTCTATGCATGGAGATCAACGGCCTATCTCCTTGTTTTGGTTTCGTGGATGTCGTGAGGCCAAATATTCTAGTCAAAGAATGACTCCTCGTCAACAAGGCCTAAACAATGGTTAGAATCAACAGATTTACCAAGCTCATAACTGTTGCATAACTTACGTGGATCGTTGGATCTATTAACACCAGGCTTCTTTGGCGCGCCCACATTCATGCCGAACATACTGCTCTCGCGTCGTTTGCTCTTGGCACCTTGAGAATACGGAGCGTTTCCTCTACCCTCGTATTGATCATAAGATGGCCCAGCAAGTGTCTGCGCAGGTCTTCCATATTCGGGACCTGCCATAAGACCTTGCTGCTGGGTTTGTTCATAGGCGGGCTGCAGTGGAGTGAATCCAGTATCAAATGTTGAGCGCTGTTGGTAATGTTGAGGTTGTGGAAATGCGGGGGGTTGGTTGCCGGGGAAGTACTGCTGATCATATGAAGGAGTTGGTAGTTCCTGGAACTTCTGTCTCCGTGGTGATCGAATGTCTTCTGGCGTGAGAGGAGGTGCAGTAACCGTAACCTCAACACCATGATCATCTGGCTCTTCTCCAAAGATATCGTCATACTGCTGGAGGAAAAGGGCGAACACTGGAGCTGGGATATTCAATGTTGGTGAGAAAACGATGCCAACGTTACGGACAGTCATCTTGTTTGTGTCGGCGTGATTGATGATATTGATGAGGAAGCCAGAAAGATATCTCAACAGCGCATTGTTCGCCCTTGGAAGCCTGTGGACAAGACCATTCAGAGCCCTGACTTTTTCATGAAGATCATGCAGCTCAGTTACTGCCAAAAATTCAAGATGGAGTTCCCTAGTCAAGATCGTAGTTGGCAATTCACGGAGATATAATTTCAGTAAAGAAGCTACAGCGTGGATGTCGTAATACTGATCGTCTGTGACAAGATTCACATCTCCCTCGACATTGAACCGCTCCCGAAGCTGCTTGATCACGACATTGGAGCCGCTCAACCTGAAAATTCCTTCTTCGTTACAAGCGTTCTTGGCATCCAAGTACTCAATGCATCGGAAGACTACTGCAGGAAGCTCGACCGAGTTATCGACCGGATGGTTATATCTCACAGCTTCTCCTAATGGCGCTCCAAACGCTGGCCTGATAGGGCCATGTTGCTCAAAAGCCATCTGAGATAGATTGCTTGTGACATCACTGCTGGAAACATCTTGAGCTTCATATGAACCTCTGACTTTGGTGCCAAATCCGAAGAAGCTGCGTTTCTTCTGCTTTATCTTATCCTCATGAGCAGGAGCCAACAAGTTTTGCTGTCTGTTTCCCCAGGTTGCAGAGTCTTGAATGACTTGGGCGTTCTTTGGTGCAGATATACTCTTCATTGATTGACTCTGCGGCAGGTGAGCCATGGGATCCTTGTCATAACCATTGGCAGGTGGCGATGGAGTTCCAGAATTCTTCAACCGAGCTCCCACAGGATAGTGCCCTTGCTTTGTGGTCTCGTAACTGACTCCACGAAGACCCTCATCGGCAATCTCAGGCATCGTCTGGCTTCTCGTCTGGTTGTGCGCTTTCTTCTTGGATTTACCAATGCTCACCTGTCCAGATCCACTTGAGCCAGTACGAGAGTGTTGCGACCTAGCTTGTGGGTGACTTTCGTCATCTGAGTCCTTGAAATCAACATAACGAAGTAATGCTTCTACCCACTGATCTCTCTCAAGATCACTTTCAGCACAAAGGACATGCCTCACTAAACTCGTAGAATCTTTGCGTTTCGGCTCTAGGATTAAGAATGCATGTCGATACTGATTGTCCACATCATCTACATCTCCACGCGATGGAGAATGGTCAGACTGCTGTTGTTGCTTGCCAATTTGGGCATTTTGTAGCTTGATAGCACCGAGATGTGGGCCACCAGGGGATTCGTAGTACTTGAATACTGGGCCATCTAACACGAAAAATCGAGCTTTCCAGCCACCAAAGTTCTTGCCTCTCTTAGTCAGGTATCCGTTCTTCAGAGGTCGACCGCCAGGTCCTGCTTTTACTGGGCTCTCGCTGCCAGATTCGCCACCTGGAGTGATGTCGTCTGAATTTGGCTCCATAGTGTTTGAAGACAGGTATCGACAAATTTCCAGAGCCGAAGCCATATCCATTTGGGTGTTCAGAACTTCGTCGAGATACTTGTCCAACGCGGCACGGCGTGCATCCACTTTTGCAGGAGCATGTCCGCTAAAGAGTGACCTCTCAGGCGTTCTCGCTGTGAATCGTGGCGATTGTTTGAGGACCTGGTCTAAGTGGGCCAAAGATGCTGAGTCTTTCTCCACCCGCCACAATTCCATGCCATCTGATCTTGAAAAGACTGCTAGGGTGAACACTGGATCCTCTTCGAAGTTCTTAGGGAACATGATGCTTGCTCTCGAAGGCTTTAGGCGAGATGAGGCAACACGTACATCTATAGAAGGAAGCGCGTTCGGTGGAAGCAGAAGATCAGGATATTCATCTGTGACAAGACCTTTGTAAATAGAATTTGAAGGTGTAACCATAGATGGTATTGGTGAATTTTCATCCCTCGAGTTACCAGCTTGTACATCACCAACTCTCCGTGAAGAAGATATATTCAGGACTTTTGGCGAGATCAGTTGCAATGGCTCACCCTTAGGAAGACCTGGTGACGAGATTGACATAGGCGTGTTGGGTGGTAATGGAATGGCTTGGCGAGGAGCTCGCGGCGAGAGTGGTACTGCGCCTGGAAATGCCCCCATCCCTCGAGGAGACATTGGTGGTGAATTAACAGATGATGACATCGAAATGTTCCGTGGGAGCGGCGAACCCAAAGGCCTATCCATTGGTCTTGGGCTGAGTGGTAGACCAGGACTCATGAGCGGAGGAGAGACTAATGTAGACGATGCCTCACTGAGCATTCCAGCCAATGATCCTGAATTCACGTCAGGAGACAAGTGTCGTAGATGAGCATCTGGCGGCGAAATTGGTACTGTTTGACGTGGGCTAAGGGGCATCTGGCTGAAGTTTGGAGGGGGCTCTTTGGGAGTTGTTGGCCGAGACTTAGACTTTGCACTCTTCTTTGATAGACTTCGCATTTCTGCTTCTTTCATGGCTGCAATTTCTCGTTCTCGGTCGTCATCTTCTCGTGTCTTCCTACGACCACGTTCTGTAAATGAGGGCAATTCATCAACTTCCAGGATGTCATCGTAGTCCGAGTCAGTATCCTCCCCTGCACCAGATGCTTGACGAAGGTGGGAGCTTGCATTGACCTGTTTGCCTAGGTTTAATGGAGCTGGCGGAGCTTTCCTAGGTGGTGCAGGGAATGTTCGTAAACCTTCATCTGGGTTTGGTGAAGGTTCAATTAGGTTTACGGATGGGTTTTGAGATGACATAGGTGCTCTGGGAGGTGGGATACTTGGGGGAGGGCCTCTTGGAGGATTTGTTGGAAGGGTAGTTCTTGAAGGAGGAAGAAGTGCGTTGTATGGAACCTCTCTGGCAACCTCATTCGCTTTCCTCTGCTGCTGGCCCGACTCGAATCCATGAGGTGGTGCATCTGGGTTGAACTGCTGGAATGCATGCTGGGTTGGTGAAGGCATTTTATGCTCCGCTTCAACCATATTGCTCAGTGCCGGGAGTTGGAACTGGCTTACAGGAGGGGTAATTGGGTATGGTGCTAGAGCAACATTGATTGGTGAGGGGGGTTGACCCTGTTCTGGTCCTTTCAGTCCTGCCGAAACCATTCTTCCAACGTTATCCAATCTTGCAATTTCTGTGGTCCTGGATTCTGAGGATACTGATCCTGCTTCTGAACCAATACCTTGATTCGAATCAACGGGCGACGGATTGGAAGGTTGGGCGAGCACTTCCTTCAGCTTCTTCTTGTATTTATCTTTATCCTTCATTGCCCGATCCAGGTCCTTATTCAATCCAAGAATCATAGCTCGTTGTTTGTCCACGAGTCGCCAAAGCTGAGCATTCTGAGCGTTTTGGGACTGCTTTTCCTTCAGTAGGTGACCTATCAGGTTCTCTGGCCCTCCTGCCGCTTCGACAAGTCGTGCAATATCTGGAGAGCTCGCTGATTTCAAGTCTTGTGAGGATTTGGGAGAATGGGCACTTCCAGAAAGTGATGAGATGGCGGAATCGATAGAAGATGTCCGAGGAGGTCCTCTTGATGCTTCCGCACGCTGCGCGGGAGCATTCGATGCCATGGCTGATCGCAAGTTGCTCGTCGAGCTTATAGAGGATTTGAGGTTGAGGACAGGATCAGAAACACTTCGTGCAGAACCATTGGTATCAAACACAGGCCGTATATATCTGCAACCCAGTCAGAACAAACACTAACCTCTGAATCTCCCAACGTTTACCTTGAGCCCTTCTCCTCAGCAATAGATCCCAGATTTGAGTCTCCAGTCGTGTAAAAGTCTTTTTCAGACGCAAGCAAGTCGTTGAGGCGCTCCTTCGGGGAACGAGGTTGTTCTCTCTGAGTTGGACTTCGCGAAGACGTATGATCACCAGCAGTTCTTCTATCAGAGAAAGAACTTCTTGTGGGTGTGGTGCTTGGTGGTGCAGAGTTCGCAGTAGTGCTAGTTTGGAGAGGACTAGGAGCAGCCTTGCGCTGAGACCTGTCGATGTTCTAAGTAAGCGCACGTTCACAACAGTACTCATACAGTAGCGGCTCTAGATCAAGGGAAGTCTAGGGAACTAGTACAACTAGGACAACTAGGACAAACCTACCTCTTTCCTGTGTCCGGTATCAGTGGCGTAGTAGCATTCGGAGGGTAATAGGTGTGATTTCGACCTATTGTGGGACTGTCTTGGCTGTGGTGTATCTGAGTATCGGCAGGTCCATCGTTTTGTTGCGAAAGCTGTGACATTTCCCAACGACTGAGACTGGAGTTTGCTTCGTTGGTGGACGTGCAACAGCACTTTCCAATGGGTTTGGAAAAAGGAAGAGTGACAGTGACCAGCGGTCGGGATCCAGAACAAAATGCTCACCAGTCCAGTCAGGGAGGAGGTGGTGGCGCTTCAGAGTTGGGAGTTTCGCAAATGCCTGGCTGACCCTGATTGACGTCGCACCTTTTTCGATAGGAACTTCAGGCGAGACGACCAATACTAACTCTCTCTCAGGCGGAAACGAGCGAACAAGAATACCGCAACCACGCCGAATAGAAGGGAAGTCAGCGCTGACGCAAGAAAAGACACCAGGATGCCACAGGAATGGAAAGATAAAGGTGAGCTGGTATCCCGAGAGTTGTGTGGACTGCGACTGGATTGCTGGAAGATGGATCCTCTGCTGCGTGTCTGTAGTGTATCGTCGGCACGGACTAGTATGTATGTGCGTGTGCAGGTGTGATTGCTTTGCTTTGTCGTGCAGTATTATATTATGTGCAAAGAATTAGGAATTATCACCGAAAGCTGTCGATACAATGGCCCTCACTTCAGCCACTCGATGGAGGATGAAGGGTGGATGATGGATTGCGGCACAACTCAGCTCTGGACGCGGAGACGAAGCGAGTCACAAGGGTGAGAAAGATACTGTAGGGAATTATGTAGCATAGATGGAGGTGAGGTTGAGCGCAAGAGAACTGAGAAAGGATATTGATGGATGGAGTACAAGACAGGACAGGACAGAACTGGACTGGACTGTACTGTACTGTACTGTACGGAGATTATTGTGATCAACGATGTGATTTGATCAATTATTTTCGAGGTGGACAACAGCAACAGGGCAGGGCTAATCACTAATGAGATGAGATATGGTATTGAATTATTGATCCTTGTCAATAACTGGAATATGTTCAAATGCAAAACTCCACTGTTAGTATTACTTTTAGTATTGGTAGTGTAGACATGACGAGAATGTTTAGAACTTCATGATATATGTTTTATGTTTCCTTACTTTACAATTTGTTTTCAATCTTCCCATATCATTCTGGTTCCTGAGCCGTGTGTTTGTCATGAGTCTCGGTTACACTTACAGAATCAAATATATTATGGTACCTGCCTTAGCTACGATTGCATCCTTCAACGGCTTTCGTCTCTTTTTTCACGCCTCACGTATTCATGTCTTCTCTTGAGAAATTGTTTACCTATTAGCTAATGGTCGCTAAGGTGACTTCTTCAAAGTCTTTTCAACAGCCAGCCGCTGGAGCTAGTTACACTTTCAAGTATCAACTCACTAGTAATTAGGGGTACTGGAACACTAGAACAAATGCGAGGTGTCTGCCGGTCGTTAGAAGGGCCAAGTATGCTTAATTGCCTTGACTACACCTTAATAGGTTTCGGGTGTGGAGAGACCCGATTGCAACTGTTGGATGCCGTCGGACAGGTTGATAGCCTCTGCATAAGTGTGCCTGCAGGTACAATTAGCGTCCGGTCACCAAAAAGGCCTCGAATCTGAACATGCAGAAGGCGAAGGGGTGCATTCTTCGTGGATTTGGTAAGGTACCAGTAACATATCAGAGTTTCGGGAATCGCAAAGGGGACAAGACAAGACAGGACAGGTTGAGCACGCATCGGGATCTTTTAGATTAGAGAACTTGTGATGATTTTATCGAAGCTTATATCGGATCCACGGATTTCTTCTATGTAAAGCAATTTGCACCGAATACCGGTATCAGAGGGATATATGTGTATACCTAAACTAACATCTCGACGAATTCATATTTGGCAAAGGTAGGTAAATTCGACGTTGTCACATCTTCAATTCTGTATTAAAAGCAATGCCTCATGGCTTGAGTGCCAAGCAGGAAAATCATCAACATTCCCACGAGTCGCACGACGTTTTTCCTCGATTCGATTTCTCGATCGGCAACTTGCCCTTCCACACGAAGTAAAGCATGGGGAAGCAGGGGTTGAGAAAGAGAAGCAAGCAAAAGCTCACATGGGTCGCTGAAACAAGTTTCCAACCTCTTCTGAAGTGAAAGTGAGTGAGATGCTTCATCTTCATCTGGATTGGAAGAGAGAATATTGCTTGCTTCTCCTAACGCAAAGACTCTTGAGATGAAGCTGCCGTTTCTATCAAACAAACCTGAAAGACTGAAGGACTGGAATCAGCGGCAAAAGAAGATTACAAGTGGGACATCTCACAACGTCGCACATCTTTCGACATGACCGGGCGCCTCTTGGAACGGCACTTCAAACAAGCATCACTGTCACCGTCAAAATGTTCTAAAACAGGTACCATTAATTACCGCAGCTTTCCTCTGGTCTTGGCTGCTCACTTTCAGCCACAGCAGCTACAAGAGCTGTCCAAAAAGAAAGCACCGCAAAACTTAAAATGTTGAGTTGACAACATGGCTGTCACTCACAATGTCCTATTCAGCCACACAAGCGAGGGTTTTTCCGTAGCAAAATCAAGAACAGACGAAAGGATGCAGATTGTCAGATGAAGGTGTCGATGCAGGATAATTTTCATGTAAAATCCAGGGGTGTTTCTTACGAGCCTCTGGATGCCTTTCAAGCTGACCCCGCCGTCCTTCCCCCTACTCCGTACACGGGCATCAGACTCTTTTTAGCCTTCAACACCAATGCACATCACGGAAACGCTAATTGAAGCCTTCAAGTCGCAACCGAAGGACTGGCTGACAGCGGGCCATACACATCCTGTCATGAAGCGCTGCAGTGGGTGGCGGGGGAGAAAAGCGGTGTGATGATGTCGAGACTATCCCGTTCCCATACACCAATAAGAGATGTGCATTTGCCATTGACTTCATGTCTCAATTCCCCTGGCTAGGATGGATCTTTGAATCGAGAAGCGAATGTTCTTGAAACAATTTCATCACTTGAAGATCAACGTCGCAGGTCTTCAAAGATTTGTGTACCGGAAATAATATGGAAGACTCCACTTTCGAGAATGAGCACCTCTGAGGCTCTGATCGTCACTGATCATTCCGAGATAGGGAATGTCTTAACGAGCCAAGGACCATTGTGGATGAAGAGGCTCTATCAGAAGAATAATCTGCGACGACCACCATGATACGTCTTGGCATGACATCTTTTCAGACTCCTGACGAAGTTGTGTCATTCAACCCCCACTTACCCTACTCCGTACAATTGCGAGCATCAGAATCCTTCACGGCCACACGTTGCCATTTGAGGAGAGAACTCTCATTTCTATCCCACACGAGTCCACATATCCCCACCAACCGCCTCGATTGACGGCAATTATCGTACGATTTCCTTGTTAGGAAACAGGCAAGAGTACAAGAGTATTTCAACAATTAGAAGGTCGCCTGAAACATACTCACTAGGAGAATCAGAGATCTGTGGGATCTTTGATGTAGAATTAGACTTCAGGTTGGCGACCAATCACAGGTACTAGCTCATCCCACCCATCTGAACTTCAGCTCCGTGTCCAATCTTGAGGCTCTTTGTCAACACCATTCGTTCAACCACAAGAAAGGCGGTATTGCGTAGATTCCAATTACACGGCCCAGGCAACGGCGTCGATATCATCACATGGAAAGAATTCTGATCATACTTGAGCATAGTCTTCTAGGCAAGTCTTCTAGCTTGATGGCAGATTTTTGCGCCAGCCAATTATCTCGCCTAACCCAAGTCTACTCAAAGGCACCACAGAAATATTCATAATCATGACAACAATTCTTCAGCCGTCCTGTGCCTCATCCGAAGCACAAATACCAATCACCATGCTATTGGGACTTCTACTCGGGCAATACTCTTGCTTGCGTCATCTCTGAAAGTCAGCCGGAACCTCCGATTCGGTAACAACAATATATCTCAGAACTGCTTCGAACCAAACACTAGCTGAGATGTTGTATCCGCAGTAATACCGACCGTGCTGGAGGCAGAGAATGATGAGGATCTTCAATCATCAGTGCAGCCACGTGGATACCAACAAGCCATCAAAATCCCTTGGTGGTCAAAATTTCCCATACTTCCGACGAACGAAAAGTGGTCGCTGCGTGGTGGTTGTACCGGTTCTGACAACTCGAGACGGTAGCGAAAGTCTAAGTGAGCTTATTTTTTTTCTTCGACTAACGACCAGGAAACCTTCCGCAAAGTTGTGGTTGTGGTTGTAGTCGTTACACCAACCATGCTACGGTCCGCATCAGTATGATTACAGGATATGCGGTCAACCTTTCTTTCCCTCCAACCTCTAAGTGAGTGAGCACTCCGTTTGGCTCAAAGTAAGAACACTAATCGCAATTCCTATTCCACGGAACGTATGAACCTGCTGGTGCAGATTCCTCCGATGGTCACATAGAGGTGAACTCGCCAACGGGTTCTTCCAACGAAGCAAACTGGCACAGCTCCCGGTCACAAAAGCACAACATGTCACCTGGTACAACTCCTTTTGACAGGTAGCACAAGATACACATGTGCCCCGCACCAAGTGAGTCGTTGACCGGGGAATCGGGATGCTGTCGAGAAGTCTCGTTATGCTGTGCTCAGTCAGTTGCAGTGAGAATTTTGGGAAATGTATACATCTGTGTGCTGTCGTGAGTGGCTGTCGTGAGAAATTGTGTGTCGGGACTTCCATCTCGGAGATCCAGGGCGAGAGAAGACTAGTATGCACAAGATCTCGAGCCTCTATGTTACTTATCACTTTCGTTGCTCATTGTCGTTGTCGTTTTCACTCAAAGCACAGTCAGATTGGTTGCTGACGCACATTCGTGTGTGAGCATTCTCATGCAGACTTTCAATGGAATTTGATATCGTAGACTTGTGGGGCAGACTTAGGCATGAGGTAACTTTAGTGTAGCAAATTGAACCTTTCTCGGGCATCTAGCAATGCTCTCAAATAAATCTACAGAAATATTCTCGCACACTTCCATTGAAAGTACAAACCCAAGAATCATTTCATTGCACCAATTCAAACCTCTCCTCCAAGTAGGTAACTTTACCAACCGCACAACCCTCCTGCACTACAACCATCTTTATCCAGATCTCCGTATTAGCTAGGTACAAGTAACCATCCGTCATCCATCAAGCCTTCCAACCTTCCAGCATTCCATCCTACATCACCAGCAGCATGTAGACCTGACACCTGCACAAAGACGAGGAGGACGTTCAACACCTCATCTCACCAGTACTTACATACATGCACCCAAACCCAAGCTTCCACCTATACTTACCCACCTACCCACTAAGCAGCCACAAACTACTGCAACACGGCTTCCCACATCCCAAGTCTACCGGCCTGCCTCACTTTCCCCTCACTTCACTTCCACCCAGGCTAGAAAAACACCCCCAGTCCAGACTCCTTGTGTCGCTTCGCATATGCATATTAGCAAGCATTTGGGTAGCAGTTGTGTAACTCCAACCTCCAACTGCAGCCTCCAACCTCCACTCCCAAACCCCAAACCCCAGCTCCTAATCCACAGTACCCAAGCCCGTCTCATCTCGCTCCTTGCTGCCCTCTACCTTGGCCTTTACCTCTGCATGAAAACCAGATAAGCATGCATTCATACCCAAGACCCCGGTTACGTGTTCCATAGTACTGCGAAATTTTCAATTTTCAAATGCTTGAATTGCCACTTATCAGTCGTCGCTCACCTATTATAGCTTCTCATAGCTTCTTGTGGTATTAGATTGCGTATGAATCCCAAAAACCAAGATGAGAAAAAATAAACGAGGGTCTATAAAACGTCCCTCCCTTATAAACAATCAATCAAACAAACACAAAAAACCAAGCATGTGTCCAAACCTGCAATGCGATTCAACCATTTCCTAGATTTTGCGTGAGTGAGTGAGTAGTAAGACACTTACTTCACTTGATGTTGAGAATTGTCTGGTGTAAAACATATCTCGCTACATTGCTACATAAAACTCTCAATATCTACCCTTCGTAATTTCCATGTATTCAAATTTGAATTTCAAAAACCAATCTAATACATCCATACTATGACGTTGTCATATTTTTCCTTCTCATGCTTGCACGTTTGCCGTATTCCATCCCTATTATGTAAAATATATATATTGGAAACGTTACTTGATTCATAAGTGCAATTCGCACACATCATAGCTGCTAATGTGCTTTGTTGTATAGACGCATCGCAGCACATTCAAGACTAAGTACCTTCACTTACGAATTTTCAAAACACACACTGCACAACTGACTTTCTAGGTTCCAAAGCACAATAATAATAATCATAATTGGTCCTATCCCTATCTTATCGATACACGTACTTATCACTAATCTTAACGATTATCAATACCATTGCCCATTACCTCAGTGAATTCGATTCCCCTTCGATCTTCAGATACACACCTCTTTCGTTCTTGTTTCCCGACTCCCATACTATACCACACCTCACTCCAAAAGAACCTAACTACCCACCCCCTTCGCCCTTCTTGCTAGGCTCGCTAGAGATCCCACCCCAGATCCTTCAAGCACGCTAAGATCAGCCAGAAACCTCCTAACATCCACACCCGCAGTCTTCTCAATCCAAGAACTGATACCCTCGTCGCTCGCAGCCGCCGTAGCCACATGTAGACCTTTGAAGACTTGAGTGTCGTAACTCGGGGAAGACTTCGGAGGAGATGGCATTTCTGAGGGGTTGTCAGGAGCAGGTGAGGCGAAATCCTTTAGCTGTGGTTGTTGGATATTCAGTCTAGGAGGCAAACGTTCTGATTGAGGTGGATCGTCTTCGATGCGTTTTTGTTTACTCGCTAAGCGAGCAGATAAAGTAGGCCCATCAAATATACGTGGTACAGATGATCTCTTCTCTGGATCGGCAATAGGGAATTGCTTGGAACATTCATCAGTATTGGCATTCACAAATCTCTTCTGTATAAACTCCTCAGCATCCTCCTCTGTGTCGAGTGGTTCAGCAGCTTTAACTTCCTCTGGTCGGTTCTCACTGCCCAAGTAATCATACACTCTTCTAACCGAAGATATGACAGCTGTCTTGGACGAAATATTAGGCGAAGGTGTATCAGCTGGCGTACATTGGTCGCATTTGAATGAACCTGAAGCGCAGGCATGTTTTCTTCGCTTTATCAGAGGAGTTCCTACAGCAGATGGAGCTTCATACTGTATCCCTCGATCTACGTATGTTTTTTCTTGCTTTTGCTTTTGCTTGTTGCTTGTCCTTTCTTGGGTCTGTGGTGGTGAAGGCGGAGGCGATACAGGTCTTGAATTCTTGACAAAGGGAAGCTCGATTTCAACATCCCTGACAGTTTTGTCTCCCATCCACCTGATTCGAGATCTTCTTATTGACTTCCTAGTGGGAGTCTCTGCTAGGATCTTTGGCATAGGATTCTCTGCAGGTGCTACTCCCTCAGCGAGATCCTGCGTAGCAGTACCCTTTGTCCAATCTACAGGTGACCATGTTGCCGGCACACGAATTGTTTGCGTTATTGAACTCAATCTTCGAGGTATTTCTACATTGCCGATACCTGGTGCTCGCTCGCTTGTCTCAGTTGGATCTTGCATAACAAGTCCAACCATTGAGTCCATTCGTGCAATACCTTTCTTAACTGAAACTGATTTCCTTGCCGTTAGTAATGCTGCTGATGCTTTTTGCTTCTCAACAGGCGTCCTTTGATCATCCACGAGCATTGAAAATAATGATCTTCTTATTTCCGGATCTTGTCGATCTTGTAAAAATGTAGGCATCTCGACAAAAGGAAGTTGAGCCGATGTTCTTCTAGCTACTGTAGGAGGTGGTGAGTCCACAGTATCGACATTCAATGGAATTGCGTCCTTTCTGCTCCATGTCATTCGTGATCTGTCACCTGCACCACCAGAACGTCTAGACGAAGACAATGGTGGTGAGGGAGGAAGTCGAGTTGGTGATGGAGGATTGTAGCGAGGTATCTCAACATTTTCAGCATTTGCATCTCTTGGGGCAATATTTTTGTTGCGCTCAATCTGAACTTTGGTTTCTAGTGCCAAAGCAGGAGCCTTGAGCTCTTGCAATCGCTGTTCAGGAACCGTTGGGAATCTGAACTGCTCAGCTGGCTTGGGCAGCCCGAAGGGTTGATCCACTGCTCGTGTCACAACAACAGTATTGCCACTCTGAATTGACGGAGCTGCTGACTTCTCGGAGATAGTCTCTTCTAATCTTGTTTTGGCTGAAGGTGCTGGACGTGAGCTTGATCTTCTCGGCACTGATGGCGTTGCAGAGTATGCCTTAAAGAGCACATCGTCAGGATGCACTTCGTGGAATAAAACTCTCTCAACGACCAATGGCCCCACCGATGACGGTGAATAGTTCTCTTGCTTTCGAAATGCTTGTACAATCTCTGGGTTCTTTTTCGAAGAGGATGATGGCTTAGCAACAAATTTCTCATGCGGAGGTGTGAAACCTAAAACAGTATGGCTACTCGAAAGAGACGAAGCTTCTTTTGGTCGATTCGTTCTTGGTAAGCTCTTTTCATGGGGCGGTGTAAACCCAATGACTGTTGTTCCGGTTGAACCAGAAGCGAAAGATGGTTGTTTTGTCTTCTTAAATACTGGTTGCTTCCTCTTCACGTCTACGATAGGTATATTGTACGTTATTGCACGAGGTGGATCCTTTGTTCCATACTGAGTATCTCTCCTCCCATCTAATGCACGAATTGACAACCCTGAGAGCCGCTCTCTTCCAAGCTGTTCCTTGGAAGTGACCGCTAGCCCAGCAGTTGCGAATTGAACTCGGTAGGGCTCAAGCTCTTTGATTGTCTTGACAGAGATGGTCGTGGCAGAACGCGATTCTATGAGCTCTCGCTTGGGTACGGTAGGTAGTTGTCTGGCCTGTTGAGCATATCGAACAAGCTGTTTGGTGAACTGAGCTAGAGCTTTTCTTTGACTCGGAGACCGTGAGGGAGCATCTGATAGAACTGATCTGACAATGGACTGGATAGACGGCGCTGCTGATCTGCGATCTCTAGAATGTGAAGAGTATCGACTTATTGTCCGTAACGATTGTTGACTCTTCCGTGCGAATGCCTTCCCATCACGATAAACACCTATATTCGGCTTAAAGGAACCCAATTGTGTAGGCTTGGACTTTGCTGAGCGAACAAGACTCGTTGGGGTGCTTGGAGCAATTCTGGAATCGTATGTTCTTTCGGCCAAGCTGGGTTGTGGTTTTGCCTCGATGTCGCCGTCCAAGACGAAAATTGGAACTGGTGGTGGACTCTTTCCAACTTGAATTTCTCTTAATGATCCAGATCTCGGAAGCTCTGGGACATTTTGGGCTCCCCAGTATACGGGTATATCAGCAACTGGTTTCAAAGCGTGCTCCTTTGCTGGTTTCGACCCTCCTGCGCCATCTGTCATGGAAATGGGAGACGGAGGACTCGGCTTGCGTTTACGAAGACGACGACGGATTCGAATTCTGGGTAAGTAATGTGGATAAAGCATATTGATAAATCTTACCTCTATGTCTAAAAAGTTTAGACATTATGATAGGTTTCTTGGATAGACGAATTTGAATTACACATAATTGTCTTCGGTGTGCTTTCCTAATTCAGTCACTGATCAAAATAATATTCCAAGAAAGTCTCAAGTCTCTCTACAATAGGCATCTTCGGTAGGTTTCATTTTTGCCGTACCTGTACTTGCAGATTATCAAACCAAGTGAACAGAAGTAAGAGACTCAGTTCACAAGATGATCTAATATTCATGCCCCAGACCACTGCAACAGAAATGTGTACAACTCTTGACCATCGAAGCAACTCGAGGGAAGATACAAGAATTCAACACCACCTGACACTCTCTAAATCTTCGGCGTCTTCTCTGATGTTTAAATTGGACCAGGAAATCTCAACCTGAAGATAGCACATTCTTCAACTGAAATATCCATGGACGGCATATATGTTGTGGTCAGAACAGCACTAGCCGAATTGACTCCAAACCCCGAGATCGCTTCAAAATACTCAAAGATTATAAAGAGAATATAACATTTTTCTTTCATGAAAGCATTTGACGTCCGACTGAACTTTCCCAAGAATCACATGACCAATTCCCACCTTCATCCATCACCTGACATCACTAGCGCGCCCCACCCTCGAAATTCTTTCCTCGCAAGTATAAGAACCGACCCTCCCCGAACCCTCTTTCGAAAAATCGTGCGGCGACAAGACAACCGTGTTGCTCGAAACGCCTCTCTCAATGGTGTGAAGTCAAATTATCATAAATTCGAGCGTCAGTCTTGTCACAGAACGAAAACCTAATTGCAAATTTACTACCAATTGGATTTAACCCTTGCTGCGAGCCAGATCGGTTGACCTGACGGTGTACGCGGGTGATGCGATTTGTCTTTACGGGCTCGTGTTGCTTTGTGTCCTGTCGCTGGGGATCTGGTGCGTGGTGAGGTGGTTGGACATATATTTTCTTGTTTGTGTGTTTTGAGGTGGTTTTAGGATATTTTTCTGTTCACTTGACTTGGCCTTGGTAGTGACGTGTGTAGGGTACACGATTGAAGGCAGAGACTACATGTGGCAGACGGCACGAGAAGGGTTGCAGAGATAGATATCAAGCGTAAACAATATAAGTAATTCGTGAATCATTTTCCAGTGCCCGTCATGCAATTGTCTTTCTGAAAACGCCGCCTATGTGGGGTCGAATTCCCCAGACCCGAATGCGTGTAAAACCAAAGGTATATACCACCAACGATCAATGATCATGGTCAATCTTCTCCAACTTGCCCATTTCTCTCTTCTCACCAGTCTCACCAATGATCCGTACACGATCCACACGCACCTTCTCTCCATCTCCATCACCATCCACAATGAAGAGCACCAGACTTGTGACGTTCTGGAATTTAACGAACCGCAGGGTTATGGTCGCAGTGCCGGTTGAATCCCAATCCTTGCTGGTCAAAGTCACCGATTGTGTAGCTGGAATATCCTCTGCCTCGTCAAATCCTAGAGCGTGCGCGCTGTTGTGGTATATTTGAATCGTCTTGGGTCGCATGGGAACTTCTTCGTCTTCGTCTTCGTCATCGCCTGCTGTGGGTGGTAGGGAGGTGATCTGCGATTGTCAGCACAAATACCACTAATGTCGAAACTGGCACAAACCTGTAAAGTGTGGACCTTGAGATTTGCCTGGAAAGGCATATACAGCATAAGCTGCTCATCTGTGTCGCTTTCTACCCAATCCTTCTCACCAACCGCCTTGCCCTTCTGCAGACCAGATGGCTTCCCAGCGCTGATCAGAGCCCTTACGTTATCATTAGAGTTCAGTACCTCCAAGCCCTTGATCTCGACCTGATCCGTGACATCCCCATATCCTCTTGGTAGCTCTCCAATGCGCCAGCTGCTACTTCCACTGCTTGAGCCTTCGAAACTAGATCCGCTCTGAGCTTGTGCCGCAAGCTTCTGTACGAGTTCTTGTAGCTTCTTCGGGTTTGCGCCTTGGACTTTTTCAATCATTTTGCCTTGCTCGAAGACCATGAATGTTGGCATACTAGAAGCGCAATATCATAAGCATATATCCAGTCCAATGTAGTATCCTATCCATAGCTCCTGTGTAGACTTACGCGGTGACATTGTACTTGCTTGCGATCTCCTTTTGGTTGTCGACATTGATCTTCGTGAACGTCATTTGCTTCGGCCTGGATAGCTGGCTCGAGAGCGACTCATAGATAGGGGCAATAGCTTTGCATGGTCCGCACCAATCTGCGTGGACTTGAAGCTGTCAGTACTCACAAATGTGAAGCTTCATGTCCATCCCACTGACAAATCCAAATTTGGATGGCGGGGTTGGAGGGGCATTCTTACAATCTGCTACTACGATCTTTGAGTCCTTGAGGATACCGTTGAACTGTGCCATAGAGGCAACCTCGATAGTTTTCGACATTTTGCACGGTGTTGTACTTAGAGAGTGTGAATAGTAGTTGTTCGTTTCTAGGAATGAACAAACACGAAGGAAGTTGCCGCTAGGTTCGACTTGTTCAGGCGGCGATGCACGACGCGGTCAGGATTTTGGATGGGGCGACACTTCTACTTTTCTATTCCATCTACGTTTTTGACATGCTGATTCATCCAAGTGGATGGTTTAACAAAGTACCAAATAAATCATAAGGTCTTGACATATTTGATAACTATGGCCTGTGTTTCATGCCTGTTGACCGGAATCCACGATGCGGTACTTTTCGAGTGGAAATTTTGCCTATGTTGCTCTCTCTTTTTGCTAGGCAATGAGAATCGTCTTCATTATTTTAAGAACTGTATCGAAATCTCAATCACGAACTTCTGCAAGTTTCACGTGCAATTCTATAGAAACACTGGGGCCTTTGAAGTGCAATACTCATATGTGCTTCGCATTCGTTGCATGGTCAGCTTGGTTGAATTAATAGATCAATTTGTTTTGCTAAAATATCGGTTTAGTCTCGTTCATTCTATCTTGTTGCATTGTATTTCTCTTTATTCTTCATATACTTCCTTAGGCTATGTACGAGCAAGTATACGCAACAGAAGTTCTATGTAATGGCGAATTTACAATTTCATGTTCATACTATCTAGAACTTGTTTTGGAAGGATTCATGACCAAATCACGTCACTCAAGCAAGCACTCAGACACGGCAAGGTTTCGTCTATCAAGTTTGATTCTTGCAATGACTCTATGTACAAGAGATTGCAGACGTCAAAGCTCGTCCTACATCTCTACAACACCACATCCTTCCCCAAAACCTACACAACACTATACATCATGCCGTACAGATTTGGGTATCTCGCAACCATCAAAGAATCGAAAAAGAGGTCATGGCATGCGTCGTATTAAAGAGTTATAACGCCAGTCTGACGCCATCGAAGGTCCGAGTAAGGTCAAGTGAACGCTTACAAGAACTGTGTTTGGTTAGTAATGGCTCGCTTGGAAGGTCAAGTAGGGTATGGTGGGAGGAAACGTACGAGAGCGACACCACCAGCGACGATCATGCCGAGGGCGGAGACACCGTTGAGGGAAGCAGCTCCGGTGGCATATGCGATTGGGGATCCAGTGGAGGTTGGTGCGGTAACAACGCCGGTGCTGGCGACAACAGCGGTGGAGGAGGCAACACCAGCAGTGGTAGCGGTGGATGAAGCGCAAGCGTAGACGGTGACGGTCCTAGAGGCTTGTTAGTGGAAAGCTCGCTTCGTATCTTTGAGCCGGATGAAGTCACTTACTCAACAGCTGAAACAGAGGCGGCCATGACGGCGAAGACAGCGATGATCTGGGAGAACTGCATTTTGGCTGAGGTTGGTGATTTGAGGGTTTTGTTTAGTTGAGATGGTTTGAAAGGTGGTAGAAGGGTTGTAGAAGAGTTGAAAGAGTGAGAGAGCGAATATTATGTATGGTCTTTAAAAGAGTGTGGGTGAGTGGGTGAAGAGAGAAGGTCAGAATTGCAAAGAGGGATACCCATATATGTACACGTCCAACAATGCCCACTGTCGTCGTCGCCCGTGACTGTAAGCAACGTCTCCCTCCTCCCCTGGAGAGATGCACATTGGATTGACCCACCAAGCGGAGATGAGAGTTTACTCGTCCTTGCAAGAATCCATGGCGGAGGACTCCACTCCTCATCAGAGCCACACTCAACTTCAAGCAGTCGATGTTTACCCCCCATATGTTTTTACGCCACTCGTTATCAAGGACCCTGCTCATACTCCGGAGCTTTCTCAATGGAGGAGTTGAAATCTACGGAGGAAGAGGCAGGTGTATTTGGGCTAAAGAATTGAAAAGAGATTGTAAAGTGCGATATTTTTGTAGAGCACTTACGCCATAATCAGCGAGACTATCTTGAGATTCAAATTGTCTTTAAAATCTAACATCGAGCTTCAATAGGAGCTTCCAAGTGTGCACATGAATGCAGGACGTCAACAAGTGATGGCGGGTACCTGCGCCTGGACCCCAGATATCTGTAAATTACGCCTCAAAGTCAACGCCTCTGCCCTAGCTCGTCAATCTCTTGTTTGAAGGCAAAGCGCTCCGCACTTCGGTGCCGGTGATGGGTCCCCAAGTCCAATCGATATGGACGACGTGGGCAGAGCGTTGTTATCAAGATTGTGCTTCTTGGATCCATGCATAAAGTGCCAATAACAATTAATTCATCAATACAAACCCCCGCGCAAGCGACACCACTCACAGCCGTGCAAATGTTCTGGGTTCGCGGCTTCATTCGATTGCCATACTTCCATTCGAGCAGTGATTTGCTTGCCGTTGTTTCGAAGTTGCTGATCCAATGGTGGAAGGGCCGCGAATGGAGCCAGGAGGGATTGAGCTGGGAAGCAGCTTATCGTTGAGATTGGATGAATCTCTCTGATACACGCGTCGACCACTATATATGTTCAAACTCCACTGAGGACTAGAAAGTGACGATCGTTATGTTCATCGCTGTGGCTGAAATTGTGTGATAGGGAGACTTGACTTCATCGCTCGTTTGTGATCCCTTTGAATGCAAGAGTCCTGGTTGGCTGCAGCGTACTCGTGCGAATTCAAATGCGAACAAATGAAAAAGTGGAAGGTGGATATGAACCACGACGACCTCACAAGACTTTTCGGAGAAGAATCATGCAGCCGCAGATTATGTGACGCGAAATCCCTGCCTAGAACACCGAGAGATCATTAAATACTGATGGGTATTCAGACCATATTCACGAGAAAAGCTTTGCTGTCACACGCAAACATCCAAATCTGCGAACCTAGTTGCGGCTCATTCATACACGCTGTAGCTTCCGACACATTTCCGATCCTATGTCAACTCTCACGGTCTCATAAATTCTTCTTTTCTTCTCTTCTCACACTCGGAATAAAAGCTTCTGCTTGTCTGCTTGATATGTACGGTCAACCTTTGCACCCCTCTCCATAGTCTGAAGAACGCTGCACCCAGGGTCGTCCAACTTCTCTCCACTCTGCTGACGGATTCCAAAGGTCATGGAACCTCACATCGTCACGAGGACGACGGGTTGCTCACGGGAATTGCTTTTATTGAGAGCGTACTGATGAATTTAATCATCTTGCGTTGTTCATGAAGAGAGAAAGGATTTGTTGCCAGCCGAAAATATTTTTATATGTGGTTTTTTCGCCAATGGGAGCTAGCTTAACGTGGACTAGCCTCGTCTCAAAATCACGACTTGATAATTGGAACCCCTCCATCGAATTCATTTTTTTTGCTGCATTCATTCATCAATTCACCCCGCCATTGTGAATTGGAATTGAAATTGAAATCATTATCAGATTCACTTTCTTGAATCCTGCGTAGCTACAAAATAAATTGATATCTGGAAGTTTGACTCAATCCAAAATCTTTTCGAGAAGCCACCAGCTTAGCTTCTTGTTTTCTCTCTTCACCCGACCAACCCCGCCAGAAATATTTATTTCTCGGAATTGACCCCGCCATATTTTCCTACCCTCCTTCAATCCATCCGCAAAATTTCTCCAAAAGCAACCCCATAATTTTGAGAGCTTCCTCGAGGATCGCAGATTCTTATCCTTAATTAGACCAGTTCAACCAAACAGCCAAAATGCCTGGCCGCAAAACTGCTATCATTTCGGTCTATGACAAAACTGGCTTGTTGGATCTTGCAAAGGGTCTCATCAAGCACGATGTCCGCCTTCTTGCTTCAGGAGGTACCGCAAAGATGATCAGAGAGTCTGGTTTTGCTGTTGAGGATGTCTCTGCCATCACCCACGCTCCCGAAATGTTGGCAGGTAGAGTTAAGACTCTTCACCCAGCCGTCCATGCTGGGATCCTCGCACGCGACCTTGCCTCCGATGAAAAGGATCTCGCAGAGCAGAACATCAACAAGGTTGATTATGTTATCTGCAATCTCTACCCATTCAAGGATACTGTTGCGAAAATCAATGTTACAATCCCAGAGGCTGTTGAGGAGATTGATGTTGGAGGAGTTACCCTAATCCGAGCTGCTGCCAAAAACCACGGCAGAGTCACCATCCTCAGCGATCCTGCCGACTACCCAGAATTCTTACTGGAGCTTGAGAAGGGAGAGGTCACCAAGCGTAGCAGGGATTTGTACGCACTTAAGGCTTTCGAACACACTGCGGATTATGATGCGTCTATCTCTGACTTCTTCCGCAAGCAATACGCTGGCGATGGAGTTCAACAAATGGCTCTCCGATATGGTGCCAACCCTCACCAAAAGCCAGCCGCAGCTTTCACCAAGTTTGGAGCTCTCCCATACAAGGTTCTTTGCGGATCCCCAGGATATATCAATCTTTTGGATGCGCTCAATGCTTGGCCATTGGTTAAGGAACTGAAGGCTGCACTTGGCCACCCAGCTGCTGCCAGTTTCAAGCATGTCTCACCTGCAGGTGCTGCTATTGGCGTTCCTCTCACCCCAGAAGAGAGAAAGGTCTACATGGTGGATGATATCGAGGGATTGGAGAACTCGCCTCTTGCTCAAGCTTACGCTCGTGCTCGTGGAGCTGATCGCATGAGCAGTTTTGGCGACATGATTGCCTTGAGTGATATCGTCGATGTCCCAACTGCCAAGATCATTTCTCGAGAAGTTTCTGACGGTGTAATTGCTGCTGGTTATGAAGATGCTGCTCTTGAGATTTTGAAGAAGAAGAAGGGTGGGAAGTATCTCGTCCTCCAGATGGATCCTGAATACACACCCTCGACTCAAGAGTCAAGAACCGTGTATGGCATCACCTTGACACAACGTCGCAACGATATTCAAATCTCGCCTAAGTCCTTCACCTCCATTATCACTCCCAAGGAGTCGGGACCTCTCCCAGAATCTGCTTTGAGGGATATGACTGTCGCTACAATCGCACTCAAGTATACCCAAAGCAACTCAGTGTGTTATGCCTTGAATGGCCAAATCATTGGTTTGGGTGCTGGTCAGCAATCTCGCATTCACTGCACTCGATTGGCAGGTGATAAAGCCGACAATTGGTGGTTGAGATTCAACCCTCGCGTACTAGGAATCAAGTGGAAGAAGGGCACTAAGAGACCAGACAAAAGCAACGCCATTGACCTTTTGGTGAGTGGAGAGCTGCCAAAGGATGGACCAGAGCGTGAAGGATACGAGGCTTTCTTTGAGGAAGTCCCCAAGCCTTTCACCTCCGAGGAGCGCGAGGAATGGCTCAGCAAGCTTACCGATGTTGCTGTGTCCAGTGATGCCTTTGTAAGTCTTCTGGAAATGCCTGTCTGATTATGTGCTAACACAAGGTCTAGTTCCCATTCATTGACAATGTTTACCGAGCCGGACGATCTGGAGCCAAGTACATCGCAGCACCAAGTGGAAGCCAGAATGACTCTGCTGTGTTCGAGACTGCCGAGAAGCTGGGCATTACCTTTGTTGAGCAGAGCATCCGACTTTTCCATCATTAGAATGATTTTATATGATCTTTGTGAGATGAAACAATACGAGACGAGACGAAAAAAATGACGTGACGAGATAGATACCCCGACATACTCGTGGGTTTAGCCAACGTAGTTTTCGAAAAATTCAACAATTTTCAACAAGCATGCTAATTTATGAAAGTGTGTGCAGATCTCGTTTGCATTTCTTGGTGACTATATATGTCGTAGCCTGATTTCGGTTGTTTCACCTGCCTCAAGAAGACTAATATATGTATTTATTCTTAAGGGCTGAAGCTTCGTAAAAAGAATTGTGGGCTGTGAGACCAGATATATGGCCGGATGGAATATCCACTTATGATCAATGGCAGCGTTTTCGAATAGTAGACTGCCTCTTGCTACAAGACCACTTATGCAACCCGCTGGTTGACTTTGCTGGATTTCGATCATCCTGATGACGCATGCCCGAAACGACAGAGACCACACTGGCCTTCGGTGATACTGAAATGTCACAGCATAAGCTACCAAGGAGCCGCTATATAACTTGCAAGCTTACGAGAAGTAACAAGATCTTGAGGAGCGAAGGATCAAGTTTCCCTGAAGCAAGTCACTGTCCGGCTGTACCGACATCTGATTTCTGACTAAGAACTAAGCACTCAGTAATCAATGTAGGTCACACAAACCTTTCCCTCAGCACAAGAATCGAGAGTAGTTCCAGTCTCACCCATTCCGGGATATCACGCCTCATCCGCTTTCCCGCCACGAAGCAGGGCCAGGCGAAGAAACAGGTCGGATGTCAAACACCGTTGGATCTTGGATCCTGGGACCAACAAAACTTATCTTTAATTCATCCTTGCAACCGCTTTCGAGACCAATAACTTGATAACCTTAGTGGACCCGAATCTACGGCACTTACTTACCTACACGTTTGTTCTTCGACAGGTCTCGTTCTTGGTTCCGTTATGTTCCCCACCGACCTTGATTCTGCACGTTTTTCGAAATAGAGCCTTAAGATACGAACTAAGGTAGGTCATGCACGCGGTTTCTTTAAATAGAACTGTGCTTGAGAAGGCTAAAGAAGGTGGTCGGTAATCTGATAGGATTCGCTTCCCCTCCGCTGATGTCTTCTTTGACTTTTTCGCTTGGGGTCTTCCGGTCCAGTTGGGATTCCTTGTCAGCACATGACAGCGACTGTGCACCCACCGGGTATTGAAAAATCATACACCTTTGGGGGGAACAATCAGCGCTAAAACATTACTGCAAAGTCAAAGCTTCTCCGTTCTGCAAAGCTTACATCAGAAATTAATTCGGAGTATTCGGCAACCCTTCTGTCATCAAGATATCTATGTCGTTAGAACATAACACTGTAGAACAGTTGCCACACGCGATCCTGGTCGGCCTTGTATGCGACCGCAATCACAACGACATTGGATATGTTTTTGAGGACCAAGCCGGGCCGAGAGAGAGCAGAAATGACTTGCTCATGTCTTTTTACCGCTCGAGATTTTCCGGGGTGGTTGGATCTCTCATGGATCTTTCATGCAAATCATTCGTCGAAACTTTCAAGCGGAAATATGAACAAGTTTCCTTGATTAGCCTATCACAGACGCATGGCAGGCACAAAGCAGGGACCAAGTGCATACTGGAGGCACTGGGAAGAGTCCGTGGGCATACAGTACAGTGAACAGTGGCAGCGTCCGCATAGTGGATAATGTTGTTCTCCCGCTTTTTTCTTAGCCCTCTCTTTCCTTACCGCCAACCACAGCGCTAGATCGCCATCAGTCTCACTCGATACCACACCAATGTCAACAGGGGCAGAGAGGTCATTGTCCAATTACCATGGAGAGTCGCCCATCTTCACACTTCTTGACCTTGCAGGATATGCGACATGGGTTCACCAGGCGCGAAGCTGACTGTCTTCACTGGCGATGAGCTTCCCCGCCTGCCCGCCCAAAGGTCCCAAAGACTTGAGTCCGCGAGTGTGGGCGCCAAAAATGAACAATGCCCATTCTCTCTCTTTGTATTGTTCCTCGAAAGTCCGAAGTTACTTCTCAAGGAAAATCTTGCGCACTCGACTCGAGAAACCTACTTGCTCTTTGTGTTGAACTTACTTCCTCTTGCGCAGTCGCAAGACATCATCTCTATTAAAAACACAAAGAAAAGCATCACGTCGTCCTTCTTCAGCCTCGTTTTTGCACCGCCGTCTGGATCGTCAAATTCAAAAGCAACTCCAGAAAACCCACCTTAACGAATAAGACCTTTCCTGCACCAAGTGCTCAGCGTCTATTTTCGACCCATCTCTGGCCTCTAGTATCAGAGCCGATCACCTATCACAAGTCTCAAGCCACGCAGCAAGACACACTATTTGCCTTCTAGTCTCGACCAGGTGAACCCTCCTCTACTTCCCCCGGCTGACAACGCCATATCTTTCCTTCTCATCTCCCAACCTTTACTGATTCTGGACAGTAGCCTCAAATCAGTCTCAAATTAGAAACCGTCGCTGGCGCGCGCCTCATACACAAAACCACCAGCTCGCCCACTGCTTCCAGACCCATATTCACTTTCTTGGGTAGCTGGTCTCTATCTTGTAATTCTTCATATTTCATAGCTTTACATCTCTCGATTTCCAAGCCTTCTGTGGTCTCATATCACTCTCGCATCCGATCCCAGTTCTTTCTTATCATCATAGACTTTGTTTTCATATCATCATGACCAGTCAGTCTGAACTGCCTAACAGCTGGCCATACAAGCAACTGACCATTGCTCCAGCACCCATCCTGAAGAAGCGACCTGAACCTTTACAAACAAGAGACAGAAAGTCATCCGAAGCATCTGTAACATCACTCAAAGTCCCACGCACACCACGCTTCGCGGAAGCAACAACAGTATACTCGCCCATCGAGGCAAGTGAGGATAGCAGGTCACCGTTCGCAGATCCACCAAAATTCCAATCACACATGGCGCAATCACAGCCATCAGATATCGGCTTCGGCTATATCTCAGAAAATGACCCAGCGAGGCATACACAAGGCATTCCAGTAGAGGTTCCACTCACACCAGGCTCGCCTTTGAAGAGTGCAATGAGGATTCCAGGAACTCCAGGAAGGCGGATAGACAATCCTCTAAGCCCAACATTCCGTGAAGAGCAAATGTTGGAGAAGCATGAAGACAATACCGAGAAGGAGCAAGCAAAGGATTTGGTATGGGTTCTGTGAATATAGCAGGACTGAACACTAGCTAACAAGCAAACAGAAAGTCAAGACAAGAGTTCGCGTAGCAAAGTTCTTCCTTCGTGGAGTCAACTTCAGTTGCAGTCTTATCGTTCTCGCCATGGTCTCAATGGTCTTCCACGTATTCAACGCAACCAAGCATCTACCACCACGAAACAATCTTCCAGCATGGGCTAATGGAACCAAGACATGGCCTCAATATACTATTCTTGCTATCGCTTGCATTTCACTTGCACTGTGCCTGGTCGTATTTTGGAACTACTGGAGAGGAGGTCACCAAAAAGCCGAGAAGGTCGCAGTCTACTACACTCTCTTCGCCGTTGGATATTTCATTTTCAGCACCATCATGTGGGGAGTTGCAGCGGGTGTTCTCCAAGGTTCCAAGAGTAACAGCAACAACAAGGACATGTGGGGCTGGTCTTGCGTTGACAACAAGCGACGAGAGCTATTCAAGGACGACGTTGACTATGGATTGGTTTGCAGACTTCAAGTATGTTCACCCCTAGAACCTCATCATACAAGAGAACTCACTAACCCACCCTAGAACTGGTCTCTCGTCTGCTGCATTATCGAGATCGTCATCGAAAGCATAACCATCATCCTCTACGGCGTCGTCTTCTACAGATATTACTCCAAGCAACGCCTACGCAAGTCCATGGATGTCCGTGACCGCGCCCGCTCCGATCTTTACCTCGCTCAACTTCGCTCGCAATCCGCACCTAACACACCCGGCTTTGGCCCACTCTCCCCATCTTACTCCACCTACGCCAAATCTCCACGCTTCCCACCCTCAACCTACAACACCAACTCCGCAAACGCAGCCGAGGAAGGATTTGCCGGAACCCGCTTCGTGGAAGCCAAGTCCAACGCAACCATCACCGCTAAGCCATTTGCTCTCCAACCACCTCCCATCAAAGTCCACGCCGCGACGCCTAAGACGCAACAAGGTGCTTTCCAAGCCCCAATCTCAACAACACCACCACCACCGGCACCAACACAGACCAAGGAGAGAGTGATTGAGCATGTGGCCGCCGCACCAGGCGAGCAGACCTACGCCGCTGTGCCGATTCCAGGCGCGTACGCGAGTCCTCTCGCATCGCCGGGGCTAACGCAGCCGCGTCAGCATCAACGCTTCGGCAGCGTGGGCGAGGCGATCACAAGTGATCGGAGGATCGACAGCCCGCCTGCGAGTCCTAGGGGTTGGAGATGAGCTTGCTAAGAGGGGAGTAGAGTGAGATTGATTGAGTGTGTTTATATACTTCTTTGGTGTCTATTCGCTTAGCGCCTATTTTTTTTCTTTTGTGGGGGACTCTTTTGCTTCGGCGTTGGGGCTTGGGATTTTGGTGTTTTGCGATGATATCAAAGTGATGTTAAGCGATCTGAACTGGAAGGAAAGTCATGTGTCATCAAACATTCGCTGAGCGGAAGAAAGAAAGGAAGGAAGAAAGAAAGAGAGAGAGAGAGAGTTTACTTGACAAACATATACACACATCTGTTAATACTGGATACATACATGGATTTAAAGAATCTACCTACTTATCTACTACATCCTCGCTTCTTCTTTGTTCTTGTTCATTTGAAATGTGACTATCTATCTACCTGCCTGGCTGCCTTCATCAGGCTGAGATCACCTAATGATATGTCTAGTTATGTTTCGTTGTGCCACATTTGACGGCAGAGATTTTGTCTCAACTAGAATCGTGTGAGCGAATACTCATGGAAAATAGAGCAGTGCTATGGTCGTACACTTTGATGTTGATACCATGATATACGTATACCGCTGTGTCAAGCGGTGGTGTGAAGTGGTGTAGTCCATGTGGTGTGTTTCTGTTGATGCGTAGAGGTGTAATCGACTATTATAAAAACTCCCTACCTACCTACCTACCTACCTATCTAAACATTCTCCCTCACTAACCTGCTTATCGATCTAACACTTACATACCTTACACTTTCAATCTCACCAACTCGATTTCCCTGCCTCACCCAGCCTACTTCCAACATCACAACCAGTAGCGCATCCGTAGCTGCATGCTTCTCGCCAAAGTACTTTACTGTGACTCCCTTCATCGTTTACTTACTTCCTCTCTCTATTTCTTTCGTTATTTCTTGCCTGCTTTATGCGGTTCACTGGGTCGTTGGGTTGGGCTGGGCTTCAAAGATCGGGTATAAGGAGAGAGGGCCGTAGGGAGGGAAGATATGATATAGTGCGGATGGATGGATATAAAAACCAAGACATCACCTACAACGAAAGCAACCAGATAACTGATGGCCAAACAGCTTTTAGGGGCCTGCTCTACTGGTCGCTAGGTAGGCATCTCATGTCTCAGGTCGAGTCTGCACGATAATGCAGCTTTACTGCACTGCACGACTTTCTATGGGCCTGTTCCTGGCATGGACTTATGGTCCATGTGAGCTTCCTGGTTGGTATATTGAGATTTGCTTAGACTGAAAACACTTGAACGGTCTTCTCGAAAAAAGTGAATAGAAAAGAGACGGTTGAAAAATTGCATATGTGCAAGTAAGAAGTGAATGATGCATTAGTATATAAAGCTTGGTAGGTACAGTGCTCAATGGGCTCGGAAGAAAAAAGGAACTCGCTTGAGTGTAACTCTGCTAAACGATTGCTTTTGGTCTGAATTCATCTATTGTTGGTACTGTTACAACTAGCGTGAAGCCTTGATGGTGTAAGTGAAGCAAGCAAGCGAGAACGCAAGCAAGTAAGTAAAGCAAAGAATCCGCCCTAAACACACACATAATGCAGACTTGCCAAAGCACGCTCATTTCTCTCCTAGGCCCTCGACCCCAAAGCCTCCGGTTCCCATTTCAAAGGGCCTTCATTCAGCACCATTCACTTCAGCCTCTCCCTTCCCGTTCGTTCCATTCTGAACCCACGCTTCCTTCCTCAAGCACAGCCCCTCACCCACTCTATTTACCAACAGCACCCTTCACACTGTCTACAACCTGCTCAACCTTCGCCTCCACCGTTCCCACAGCGCCCTTAACAGCCTTCTCAGCCTTCATGCGGTCCATCTCCTCCTTGCCGCCCCACTTGTGGTACTGCATCCACCGGTAACCCTGGGTGAGCTGCGAGCCCTCGTTGATGAAGTGGCAGGCGAAGAGGAGGTAGTTCTTGGGCGACACGGCGAGTGCGTAACGCATGAATGTCGCGGAGTAGATGGTGAGTGCGCCGGTCATGGTACCTGAAATGCTGTATGGGGAGGATGGTTAGCTTGGTTTGGGTTCGGTCGGAGCGTTTGGGTGTGCGATTGAGTCATGAGGGGATAAGACGGTAGCAACTTACAGCTCTGGTGACTTCTGGGTGTCCATTACTGCTGCAATTGGGATACCAAAGTTAGATACTGGGCCCCAGAAATCTGCAATTTGTAAATGTCAGCATCAGCATCTTGCTTCACTTCCTCATATCCTCATCCCTCAATCGCAATCAGAATCTTCCTCGAGCATTAAGTCCACCCCAAATAGGATCGCCTGCGACCACGCTCGCACACTCTATCCATTCCCCCAAAACTTGGTCATACAAGCAGCTCCGACCCTCCCCCAGCAAAAGGCATACTTACGAGTAGAGCAGACATAATTGAGCATGGGATTTGCGCGAATCTTCGCATTGACACCCTTGATGAAGGCGGCCATTTCTGCGGATTGAGTTTATGGGAGTGGAGAGGGTTTGTGGTGTTGTTTGAGTTGCGCAGACGAGGGAGCGTGAGAAGTTGATGTCAGGTCTGACTGTTGGGATTTCTTGATGTACGGACTTAATTTACCCTGCCATCCGAACATCAACCCTTGAACGAACTTGACAATAATCTGTCACGTGCTGATATGCTGCCCCTCCAAGAGCTTTCTTTTGAGAGGGGTATAGCTTCAGTGCTTCATGAATTGATAGTGGACTGTGTTTAGCTGTTCTACTTGGTGAAATCTTGAAAGGGATATTGCAGCGAAGGAGTAAGTGAAGGCTAAGTAGAAGCATGCAGCGTAACCCAGGAAAGCACTCGACATCACACATAGCCGCAGGAATCCATTTAAATATATCCCCGGGGAAGTTGGGGAACACGAGTAATAAAAATTGGAAAATAGATAGAATTTCCGTGCCATTTAGACTCCGCTGTCTATGCTCCAAAAAGACAATCTTTTGGTATGTAAAACATGACTCCCATCAACGCCGTTATTGTGCTTGGATTTTCTCCACCGAGGCCCAGAACCATCATAATCATCTTCCATAGTCATGCTCCTGACCACAACCACTGAGGTCTATCTTCTTGGAGGTGCAAATCCTGGTGGAGGTCCTTGGCCTGGAAACCCTGGAGGAGGGAATGCACCAAATCCTGGAGGGGGTCCTAGATGAAAGTTTAGTATGTCATCTTCCTAGGCATAAGTTGTTCTTACCTCCTCTGCCACCAAAGCCACCTGGAGCTCCGGGGAAACCAGCACCAAATCCTGGTGGAGCACCCATACCACCAGCAGGTCCCTAGACAAAAATCAGCCAAAGTCCACCATATCCAAAGGGAATAAACATACAGCCAATCCAACGGGAGCACCTCTTCCAGCAGGACGTGCGATTCCAGCACCAGCTGCCATAGCAGAAGCAGCACCTCCTGGAGCGCTTGCGCCTAGACGAGCTGAGGGGTCCGCTGGCGGTGGAGATTCGACTGAGAGGGAGATGATATGGGCGCCTCGCACAATGGTGAGACCAAGGGTACGCTTCTCTTCGGATTCAACGACGGCTGCTGAACTGCTTGAGCCTGGTGCTGTGGATGGCTTCGTTTGCTTCCTCTTGACGCGTCTGAACTCTTCGGTATCTGCGAGCACGAGGTTCATGTGCTGTATTGAATATTAGCGTTCAAACTCCCAGACTCGCAATCTCCAATTCCATACCTTGTCAAAGGCCAACATCTGTCCAACCATTTGTCTCCCATCATTCATAGTGACCCTCATCCGGTAGTTGATCTAATCCCACATCAGCACCCAAACGTCGCATGAAATCGGCGCGCATTGTCCGCGCGGATGGTATAACGTACGAGACCGGCCTGTAGAGAATATGATTGTCAGCCTATAGTGTCAACACAGAGCTTGAAAAGGCGGAGGAGGATTGCAACTCACCATCTTTCCCTGCTTGTTCGCCATGTTGCTCGAGTTGCGCGTAAAACGGCTTCTCTTTGGTTTTCAAAGATTGGATATTGAAGTCTGGGACTTCGTTGAATCTAAAGATATTTCGCAATGGATTCGGTATGATTTTCAGTTCAAACAGCTCTGAACAATCTTGAGGCAGAGCTCGTGCCTGGTGGTGCCTGAGGTTGAGAGAACTGCCACTTTCGGCCTAGCCCCACTAAAGCTTAAGCGACCCCCAACCCACACGTTGATTTGGACTTTTGATCGCGAACTTTTTTACAAGAAACAATCAACTCGACAACCACCTCCCACGACAACCCATCGCCCATCAGTCAAAATGGCCGAATCCGGAGAGAAGACCTTGAACCCCATGAAGGAGTTGCGCATTCAGAAGATTGTGCTTAACATCTCCGTCGGAGAGTCTGGTGATAGACTTACCCGTGCTGCTAAGGTGTTGGAACAATTGAGCGGTCAAACTCCTGTCTACAGTACGAGCACCAGCATTTCTTTCGCAGATGTTAAATTCTAATTTGCAATTTTTACAGGCAAGGCCCGTTACACTGTCCGTACCTTCGGTATCCGTCGTAACGAGAAGATCGCTGTGCACGTCACCGTCCGTGGACCAAAGGCTGAGGAAATCTTGGAGCGTGGATTGAAGGTCAAGGAATACGAGCTCCGCAAGCGTAACTTCTCTGAGACCGGTAACTTCGGTTTCGGTATCAGCGAACACATCGATCTCGGTATCAAGTACGACCCAGCAATTGGAATTTACGGAATGGATTTCTACGTCTGCATGTGAGTATACGATATTCCTGGAGAATATGGCCAGAGTTGGAATGCAGGATCATTACTGACAGTTCTTAGGACCCGTCCTGGTGAGCGTGTTGCTAAGCGTCGTCGTTGCAAGACCCATGTCGGTGCCAACCACGTTATCAAGCGTGATGAGACCGTCAAGTGGTTCAAGTCTCGCTTCGAGGTAAGAAGTTTGCGTTGATATCGACCTAGCAGCTGCTAACAATCCTTTCAGGGTATCGTCCGGTAAATGGTGTACAATTTTCAAAAGCATGAAAAATACTCTGATGAGGCAGTGCTGACCATTGTCCCCGTGGGCAACGGCATGCCATGAATTTTCTTTCTGGCATTTTCTCTGGCATGAGATAACGGAGTCAAGGGTGGGCGTCATTGGCTGTACTTACTTTACTGAATCTACGGATCAGGGATCAATGAAGCAGTCCACCAAAACTGTTATAGCTTTTGTTCCTTCGGGACGAGCTGCGGCCTCAGAGTCCGACCGGCTTGCCGGCTTTCCCGTTCTTCTCTTGCGTGAATTTTGTGATCTTGTTTTGCAGGTAGGATTTTGTTTGTGAGCTGTGCATCGAAGTGGAATCTGGTGGTCAAAGGAATAGGGATAGAGAGCTCCCTTATCGTTTACCTCGTTGCTCTGAGGGACACCATGAGCTTTTGGCTTTGTAACCCTAAAAGAATTGCAATCGTGGCATCGCGTAGGCTTGATGTCTCCATGCTATTGTCAATGATGTCACGAAATCCTCATGTAGGTTCATACAGGTAGATAGATCACTTGACAATAATATATTGTTATAAGTCAACCAAATCTTCAAGCTGTGACCAACTACCAAGTAACATTCTCATCATCATGAAATTTAGATGTTGTCCTACCTTCTCTTCGATCAAGGAGTCTGGTGAGTATCACAAAGTCCAGCAACTATTTTGAAGATTTGATCGTAGTTGAATCACATTTGCAATTCTGATAGCCTACTGTAACATAAAATACATCTCGATTCTCTTTCATCTTTCATCCTCCTATATATCAGCAGTTCTCCTAGGCCTATTCTCACATAGCTTTCCCACCACAATCAACACCTCTGACCCATCCAGCATCTCGATTCACTTCGAGCCATTCAACAGATCATTGACCAAATTCCCAATCATCGATGGCTGCAGACATCAACATCAGCATAGTCCCTAACCCCGCCACATCTCGCCCTCTTTATCTTCCCTCGCACCTCTAACCCTTCCCTTCTTCCCTGCCAAAACGCTCACAAGCAATCCCAAAAGAAACGAACAAAGCTCACCTGTTCTTCAGGGACACCCTGTGGCATCCTAGCTGAGAATTTCTTCTCCCCAACAAGCCCAGCAAGTCCATTATTCTCGCTCCCACTCCCACTACCACTTTCGCTTTCGTTTGAGCCCACTTGGTCCTGGGAGCCGAGTTTCGTGGCGCCGCCAGGTGTGTGGTGTGCTGACTTGAGAAGTGTTAGCATTGGCCCGTCTTCATTATCTCTCTGTGATGTGTTTTGAATGCATCTCAATACACACTATAACCCCAAATCTGCAGAGAATCACCTTGACTTGCCCAAGACACAAAGGAGAAAGAAAAGACATCAAAGGAATAATGCGACAATAGAAAAGATAGAACATACAGCACCAGCCCTCGACCACGCAGCCTCCATATTCTGCACTCCAGACGTCTTGAGGGTTTCCGAAACCGTCTCGCCAAAGGTGCCGCGATCACCCTTATTCTCCTGCATCTGATCTGGTGCTGACATGATTTCGTTCTTATTTGTTGTTGGTGCTACTGCTGCGTTTTTGTCTGTTTATGCCGCTTAACTTCTGTTGGGCTTCTGGATCTTTGTCCTATTTTGATGAGAAGAGAGATGTGTTCTGTGCGAGAAGTTGAACCTTCAGAGAAGCCCAGTTCAGTAGGATTAGCTAGGCTATTGTTTAGTGCTAAGGTAGTGTATGCATGTATTGATGACCCCTTGATCTAGGCAGGACTAGTGATCTGGCAAATGTGCCTCTGACAGGACAAGTGTAGATGGGACTGATTCCAGTCGGAGGTTAGTCTACGTCAGGTAGAATCCGAAATATTCCTTTGCCACGCCTCTTCCACAAGTCTAAATCCAATCTATTGTAACTCCAGAAAGACAAACCATCATTATTTGCCTCCAACTATAAGGTACTCGGCAGCACCGCCTTCTTTGCAAAATCAATTCCGCTCATAGTAAAAAAAAACTGTACATATCACGAGCACGAACACGAAAGGCTCGCCCTGATTTACCGATTGCCAATATCAAAATATCTCGCTTAAAGTGAAGCGTGGCGTTATTGGTCAGAAATCTCACCCACGTCATGACTGAGCAGGCGACGGTCGAGGTACTAGCGCGGGGTCGACTGGCTAAGGGCACGATTCTGGCGGCGGGAGAAAGATTCGATGATGCTGTAGCACTAGAGTAGCATGTCTGTCCTGAAGATCTTAGATCGTACGACACGGTGTCGATTAGAGTCTGATGGACGGGTGGTGGTGGTCATGGATGGAAAGTTGGGGAGATGGAGATGCTTGGAAGCACTTGATGAAAGAATGATTGAGTTATGGGATTTTGGTGCTTTGTAAATAGGTAGATGATTACTATGTTTGGTGATGATTTTAGATGTTTGAAGTGATTGTTCATGAAGAAGTTCAAGTTGGTCATAATATCTTGGAATTTAACCTGAAGCTAAGCATGAGAGCTTCTGGTATACAACATATCCAATCCGATCCATTCCAGTAATGTACAGAACTGATATTCTTACAATATGCTCCATCAACGCCATATTGCGATTCCATACCCATTTCTGCAACGCCTAATCATAGTATGATTCCATACCATCCTAATCAAAATATAGCAACCAGACACTACTTCGGAGGAGAACCATGGCCAGTAGTGAACCTGTAGGGACATTAGATAATGTTCTTTCTGTGGAAGAATTTATATCACTCACTTATTCCACATCTGCCCAATAACTCCGGCTTGTGGCTTCATATCGTTGAAAGATTCACGTCTCGCCTGGGCATTGGCATCCTGGCTGTTTCGCTTCTGGTTCATGAGGCCTGAGAATAGAGTTCCTGAGCTTGAGCCCTAATAGATATTAGAATATACGAAAGACAAAGCACAACCAGGAGGACTCACTCTGCGATCACCTCCAACGTTGTTGGCTGGTGTGCTCTGAGTGCCAGTGCCTCCGGAAACAGCGGTTGTGCGTCCTTGATTCATGTTGATGATTGATCTGTAGTTGGTAGTTTGTAGTTTGTAGGTTTTGTGTATGATTTGATTGATGTAGAAGTGCTGAAGAGGTGTGGTGTTGAGATATGAGTAGTGAAGTGAGGGGGACAAAGGACTGTCATATAGCTCTAAACTTACTTCCAAGCTTCGTCCAACCACATATGCTTTGTCTCAACGCAACACGATCGGTTCAGCTCAAAAGGCTGTACTCCATAAAAGGCACCAATAATGATCTCATCATCCCGCCTTCTCTGCACGCTCACCATTGATCAACGCCTTCTTCTCGTTCCACATCGAACACTCAGCCTTGCACATGCAATTACCCCGCGCAACCCTTCTCTCTGTGCTCAATTCGAACCAACCATTACTCCTAGTTCCCAACCAAGCTTCCCGGGAACAGCGATACCCCTCCACACTAGAGTGAGGCAAGACTCATTGTCCAGATCGTCCATTTAAATTAACCAGTTACGAGGTTGTTGTGGTCGGGGAATCATGCCACCAGGAAACACAGCGGCCTGCGAGAGGTTGTTCCGTGCAGATGAGAGAGGCGAGCGGAAAGTGACGATGAGAAGTGCTTCCGATGACAGCTCGGGTTGCCGATCGTTGCTGAAAGCTTGATTTGACTAGCACAGCTAGGGAGAGATAGCACGTGAGACTGGTCAGTTTGTGATGGAAACTTGGAAATTTTGAAACATTCGAAACTCTTAAATATATTTGGTGTAAACTCCTAAACCAAATGAAGAATCTTCAATGTTGTATAAACATGTTTCAAACCCGTATGCCTCTCACATTTGAAACGTTCACGTGAACCATTTGATCACATGATGAGTTACTCTTCCCCACCTGTCACCATCTCAAGAGTAGGTCGGAGATCCCCCGTTGCGTGAGCTGACCTGTGTTGTCTCAAGACTTCCTGCTGTCCAACAAGGCTCAGGGACACCAATACGAATGGCAGCAATGGATTGGAGCAGTTCATCCTTACAATCGGCATCGTATGTTGCTGCAACTCGCCCGAAAGGAACGTTCGCCGTGTGTGGTACAAGGCCAGTATGTCGAAGGAGAAGAACACCCGAACCCGCTGAGTGGCTTTGACATTTGCATCTGCGGTGTTTGATTCGATCGCATTCTGGAAGATTGGCCTCTCATTTTCTTCGAAATTGCATTCTTGATAGACGTGCAACAAAAGATCTTGCTGCAGGTGCAATCTTGATTGCGATGAGACATTTTTATTATGTCATGTGACGTTGGCTTTTTCCCACCTACCGTCTTTCATGAAAGACTTCATAGGATATCTTCAGCACTCTGACGCTGAAACGTGCGGTTCTTGGTCTGAAGACTTTTTGAAGTTTGTCGCGTTGACAAATTCCGAGTGGGGAGGGAAGGAGGAGACTTTCATCTGAGCCTGGAGACTAGTGTCTTACTACCTGCTAAATTTGATCGATTACACATCGAGGTTCCCCACAGACTTCAAGGCTGCATATTAAAGTCATCGAAGAACAGTAAGGGCTATAGCAAGAGCTATGGCAAGAGCTTGAGAATCGTTCCAGATGGCACTTCCGATTATCACAGTCCACCTTAGCCATGACACAGAGGTGGTCGCTTCGTTGCAACGTTTACGTCCTATGGGAACAATCCACGTTCGTTATCTTCGTTTATCTTTGATGCTTTGGAGCGCTGCGAAAGAATTCCCCTCATGTCTTCTTGACACATTTTCTCTGGAGAATCTGGTTGGGCTCAGTCATCAGCGTCTCTACAAGCTCCCGTTGGTACCAAGCAACGATAGAAGTCGGGCCGTGGCTGATGGCGACGAGAATTGTGAGGTTGAAAGCTAAACTTGTATGGCATCACAACATGAACAAGGTGAGATATCGGGTGGTATCGTCTTGAGAAAGGGATGTCATACCAAGGTTACATGTGGTTGGGGGAGGACAAGCGTTCTGGTCCACAATGTCGCGATTCTCAAAGAGCACGATCCCAACTATCATCTAAGCCTTGGAAACCATACCAACAAGCGCTATCATGGTACTTGGAGAAATCTTTCTTGTCGCCATCTCACTATACAATGTTTAGCAGGCACTTCATGTGTTGATAGTATTGTTGGTAAAGTAGACGCAAGTTTTTCGTGTCTAGCCTTCGCTTAATTCAACGTCGGACCCTACCTAATGATCTAGTGTGCACACCAAGTAGCATTTTCACTGCTTATGAACTCACTCTATAGTACCAGGTATATATCATATCAGTACCCAACATCCTTCTTTCTTAAAAGGATCAAGATCAAGCAAGTAGTTTTACGCACCTCAGACGGCGAACCTTCTACCACATAACTCATCGCTACAGCAAAATCATCTTCAGAACAGCCAATTCAACCACCCTCCAAATACCAAGACAGCCATCAAAATGAGCTCACTACGTCTTCTCCTCGCTTTAATACTCGCCCTATCCATCACACTCATTACCGCCCTCCCACTTGAGCAAAAACAAAACACAACAACCGCAGTCTGCACCCTCACCCCATCCGCATTCACCATCTCCAATTTCCTTACCTTCGTCCCCATCCCGATGAATTCACACCCAGCAACCGTCTCCTTCTTCCTCGACCACGACGGCAGCGGTAGTGTTGTCTGGTGCTCAGCCAGCAAGCCGCTCACTGCTGCTAGTGTTGCAGATGGTAATTTCACTGGCTCGTGCAGTAGTGGGGTGGGGTCGACCATCACTTTTACGTATGCTGCGAAAGGGGATCTGATTACCGTTAGAGAGGAGTTCTTTGATTGTGGATTGTGAGTATTCCTGACTTTATGCATGTGCATGTGAAGGTAGATGTAGAAGGACAAAAGACGAACATGATATGAGATGAGCTTGATAGAGCGATGGCTGACACAATACAGGAACAAGAAAGCAAGCATCACTGGCCATGCTTCGATTGCAAAATACTGCTATCCAACTGTGTCACAAATGCCGCAAGGCGAAGGGCGGCAGTGTCAGGCGCCCGGAAGCGGATCCGGTGGCCGATTTGATCCTAACAATATCGTTGCTTTTGAACAGTAGATCTGGTTTTGTTTTCTCTGTGGAAGCATCGTTATGGGTAGATCGGGCGTTGCTCTGAAAATTTTCAAGTAAAAGAGTTCATAGGATCTTTAAAATTGTGCGATGGCGTTGAAGAGCTTTATGGACGAATGATCTTGCATATCGGATTAGGATAATTTTCTCCCAAATCAACTTTTTAAATACCACCGCACTTACATCATAAGCTAAACATAATTTGAAACTCCAACTCTGTTGTCAGATCCACATCTTGGTTGTATAATTCAGTTGTATATCTTGTACGATGCGGTGCTAATCTGTTCTAACGACCTTACAATAATACCAGATGGACATGAAGATAAATATCGGTATACAACTCAAAATTCAACCTACATACCTACTCTACTCTACTCTGTTTCATTTTTGATTCCTCAAACCACCTCCTCACAGCCAATCACACCCCTTTCTCCCCTGTTATCTAAACCAGCAACCGGCCTCAACTCCGGCACCGACCCGCACCACCAAAGTCGACTTACAAGAGCCTCAATCTTGCCTTCCACGCACTCAGTCTCTTCCATGCAGTACCGTATGCATACAGTACATACATACCTACCACGAGGTAAGCGGCGGAACTCCTTTCCGCATCGGGATATGAAAACCACTTTATCCTACCAACATACAGAAATCTATCCATCCAACATGTCTCGCATGTGTCAGCACTCAACACTCAGCGCTCAGACCAAAGGCAGTGGAAGAGAAGACCGAACAGATCCCGAAAATCTGCTCATTTTATCCGTCGGTGTTTTCTTATGCATTACTCGTAATCATACGCCCTCCCATTGGTGCGCGGTGTTTGGGTGTTTGATAACGATGGAGCATGGGAGCCCTCGGCGAGCTGCGATGGCAGAGGAAGAGTGGATGCACGAGGTTAGACATTGGCCTGTTTGAGAAATTCTTTTGATTTATTTTAATTTTCTATGAATTGTTTGCTCGAAGATACTAGAATCTTTTTTCATTGTGCACTCTGAATTACCTAACTAGAGGAGTTGGAATTTTAAGGGAACGACATATTCAATCTGCAAAGCTCTGAGTAATAATCTTGCTGCTTGATATCATAACATATCACCACCCACCACCACTTTCGTATACGATATTTCCTCGGGAATCCATCACTACTTTTCCAACTATAACTACACTCCTTCAAAGCTTCAACAAACAATACTCGTTCCCCAATCTGCCATACTATAACGATATTCGAAATGGCTTCCACCACTCGTACTTTCGCGCGTGCCGCATCCAAGTCTGCATCTGCATTCAGGACCTCATCCAGGACCTCGGCATTCACCATCCCACGCTCAGCATTCCGCCAGCAATCTCGTCGCGGATACGCCTCTGAGCCAACAAAGAAGTCATCCACTGGTCTGTACGCCGGCGTTGCAGCAGCTCTTTTGGCTGGTGGTGCTGGTTTCTACCTGTACTCTGAGGGCAACGGATCGCTGCTCTCTGGATCTGCAAATGAGACTAAGGGCGTCTTTACCCCTAAGTTCGAGGACTACCAGAAGGTGTATGATGCCATTGCGCAGGCGCTGGAGGAGAAGGACGAGTATGATGATGGCTCGTATGGACCGGTCCTTGTCCGTTTGGCATGGCATGCGTCGGGCACCTATGATAAGGAGACCGGTACTGGTGGATCGAACGGTGCAACTATGAGATTCAATCCAGAAGGTGGTCATGGTGCAAACGCTGGTCTACAGACTGCGCGGGACTTCTTGGAACCAATCAAGGGTATGTGTCATTGTTGTTGGTGTTGGAAGGTTGCTGACAATCTGCTATAGCTCAATTCCCATGGATGACTTACTCCGACCTATGGATCCTCGCAGGTGTTTGTGCCATCCAGGAGATGCAAGGCCCCGTCATCCCATACAGACCAGGCCGTATGGACAAGGAGATGGCCGCATGTACCCCTGATGGACGTCTGCCAGATGCCACCCAAGGTAACAAGCACCTGAGGGATATCTTCTACCGTATGGGCTTCAACGACCAAGAGATCGTCGCTCTGTCCGGTGCACACGCCCTGGGACGCTGCCACACTGATCGTTCTGGTTTCTCCGGTCCATGGACTTTCTCCCCAACCATCGTAACAAACGACTACTACACCCTTCTCCTCAATGAGAAGTGGCAGTACAAGAAGTGGGAGGGACCAAAGCAGGTATGTGTTTCTGGTGCCTGAAGATGTGCGATTGAAGTTGCTGACATGCTGGATAGTTCGAGGACAAGAAAACCAAGTCACTCATGATGCTGCCAACTGATCTTGCACTTGTTTCCGACAAGGCATTCAAGGCTCACGTCCAGGCATACGCCAAGGACAATGAGTTGTTCTTCAAGGACTTCTCGGCCGTCATCGTCAAGCTTTTCGAGTTGGGTGTCCCCTTCGCTGAGACCACAACTGCTGCTCCTATGGTGTTCAAGGCAAAGAATGCTTAATTTTGAATCCTATACCCTGCTCATTCCTCATTCCTCGTTGCGATAGATCGATAGACAGATAGATGATAGGCTGTCGGTTTTTGGAGTTTCTAGAGGTTGTGATTCAGCATCGAGGTCGGTCTCAGTACATAATTTGGATGCCTTCTGCTTTCATGGAGGAGTGCTCCCGCGTACCTATTGTATCATAGTGGTAGCGATCGTCAAGCGAAAAATAACCATAAAAACAATACCTCACCTGTTTGTCCTACCTAGTGAAATTGTTTGTCTCGCAGTGTCTTAACTGCTGCAGTAAGCCGTCAGACCAGTTCTGGTGAACTCGTACATGAAGACGGTGAGAGATATTCGCAGGACATTAGTGAACAAAGATGGACAAAAAGAGAGGAAGACGTCCAAATAAAGCCCCAAATCTCGAACACGACCAGACCTCCACCCTAAATCCTGCTTGCTTACCTTGATTAAGGACTCTTCCCTTGATGGTTGGCTGGAATCCGGGTGCTCTCCCCCGCTAGACCAGGTTCTCCGCAGTTAGTACGCCACAATGTCCCAGCTGCATGAGCTCGACTTGGGAACCTCGACTGGCTATCATTTCCCCACTTCCTCACAAGGGCTGAAGACTGCAGTACTGACAGTCGGCTTGATGTCATCGCGCCTATCATTATGGACTAGACTGCGGAGTTAATTCCAAGGGGAGTTGACGGCAGCTGAGTTGGAACTTATGATACTTGAAATACTCTTTGCCCTTGCGTTCGTGTTTGTTGTTGTTGTGAGAATTGAAGATAGTAATTCGAAAAAGACGACGAAAACGAACGCGGAAACGGAAATAGTAACTAAAAGAAAAATGGTCATGCCTGTTGCACCGCCTGTTAGTGCTGATGATGCTGTGAAGGATGAGGCTGCTAGGTTGGCGAGTGAGAGTGAGAGCCAGAGAACTGTTGTGGTATGCATTCCAACCTACTGGATATCAGGTTTTATAGGATGCTGAGGATGCCTAGAGTGCTATTTCGGGGAGCACTGGCGATCCTATCAAGGATGCAGCATCGAGTATCACGGAGGAGCATGAGAAAGTCGCTGATGAAAGTCGAAGAGTTGTATGTTTTCATGTCACTCTCAAGGAGTTGAGCTGAAGGGATTGACGAGTGATGTGCAGGGCCAAAGATCCGGCAGTACTGGTAATGCTATCTACGACGCAGCTTCAGCTATCACAGAAGAGCACGAGAGAGTTGCAAACGAAGCTCGAAGATATGTATGCGTTACATGTTCCTTTTATTTCATTGCATTGTGACTAACTAAGTCCACAGAGTAAGAGTAAGAGATCAGGCAGCTCAGGCAACGCCATTCACGATGCAGCTTCAAGCATAACGTCTGAGCATGAGCGGGTTGCAAATGAAGCTCGAGGTAATGTGTGTTGTCCTATTTTGAGTTCTTCATGCTTTCTAAGCGAAGTAAACTAACTGTGATGCAGATTAACAAAGGGAAATCTGTGTCGTTAGCTGAGAATAACATGGATACGCCCACCCATGAGAGTCTTTATGCCCAAGGGATGAAGATTAGAAAGCAGGTCGTTGGGGAGGATTACGTTGAGAATGCGTTGGAGAAAGGGAAGACCGATTTCTTGAGGCCATTACAACAGTTTGCTACTGTACGTTTATCTGCACCTCTATTGTTCGCTTATGAGCTTTTAACCCTTGGAATCCTCCCTGTTCCACTGATATCGATGTTGTTCGAAGTGACTGTAGCTTACTGATGATGTGTAGGAAAGTGCTTGGGGTATCATTTGGACACGGCCAGGTTTGAGCTTGAGAGATCGAAGTCTCTTAAATTTGGTGATGCTCACAGCGCTGAGTAAATGGGTCGAGCTAGGCACGCATGTTAGAGGTGCAGTAAGAAATGGATGTACTGAAGTTGAGATTAGGGAGGCACTGTTACAGGCAAGGTGAGTTAATATCTATTATGCAGTGTGACTTGACATGGTGACTTAATTCCATTCCCTGTTTGCAATTCTGGTTTAGGGTGTTCAGTGGAGGATCTTTCCTAGTTTGGCGAAGAAAAAAATACTGATACACTCATGATAGTGCATATTGTGGTGTTCCGGCTGGAATGGAAGCGTTTCGTGTAGCTGACGCTACGCTGAACAAGATGGCCGAGAAGGGAGAGATCGTAAGAGGTTAAGAACAGTGATTCGTCTGATGAATGGAGGCCAGCTTGTATGTATACCAACAACAGAGTTCTTAGCATATTTGTAATGTCAATTTCAAACTTACGAAATCATACCGTATGCGGAATATACTCGCTAAATGTGAATTGACATGAACAGTGTCGACTTTATTGCAAAGCAGGTGGTAAGGACCTCCCTAAACAATCTTACGAGTTTTCTGAGTGGTATATTCAAACTCACTACTCCTCTGCAAGGAAAATAAAGAGTAACTTGCAAGTTCATATGCAACCAATACCGAATGTACATAGCCATGAATGCAATTGTCAGGGATTTGCAAGTCTTCGGGAATCACAGCAAGCATGCTGCCAAACGTAATTACCTTAGAAATCTAGACAGGTAATAACACTTTCTCTACAATCAATCAGCCAACGACCATGTAGAAGAAGATCGCTTTCTTCATTATCACACACTCTCTCTATACCTTCAGGTTCAATTATACCCAATCTCATTTTTGACTTCAACTTTCACAACAACCTCAACCTCAACATCAAGTTCAACTATACCCTTCACCTCTCACACCATCAAAATAGAACTCATCCAAACACAATGAGCAAGAACGCAATAATTACCAATATAAAAAAAACACGATGAGCAACGAATCACTTCTGTATCTGAACCCGGCCTCCCAGCCAGCGAAGCCAAGAAATCCACTGCCGCGCCTGCTGTTCTGCCCTCGAGCAAACCAACCGAACAGGCAAGCATCAGCGCACACTATGACAACGGCTACTCCTATGAAATGAATGAAACTCCTGTCTTGGAGCCGAATAGTGCTCCTACTAGCCCTGCCAATTTGCTGAATCCCAATCGCTCGATCGAGCGTGGTCTTTGAGCTTGGTGTTAGTACTGTAAGTGGTAACTCCTTGGGATGGCATTTGTAGTTTTATGATCTCATTATTATGCTGACCGTATGAAGGAAATTGCTGTATGACTACAGGTATGAATGAGAATTTGTGACTGGTACACAGTTGGATTTGGTCACTTCGTTACGTGTAGCGAAGAAGATGAGCAGATGAGGCTGAATAAAGGAACTTGCGTCAGGTTTATACTATTGCTAGCGAGTTTAGCAGATCCTGAAGAATGAGGTGGTTACGGAGATGGCTAGAGTGCTCTGAGGTCCGGTGCTGAAGTGATGGGTATGCGTTCGAGTATCGTCAAGAGTCTACCTACCTTAAGAACTAACACAAAGTCCAATAAACTCCAAGTAACGTGTGATGGTCAGTCTAATTTCGTACTCAAGTTATTGGTATAGACCATGTAACATCTATATCTACATACTCTTCAAATATCTATAACAAGGCACAATAATATCGAGTATGAGAACAATACCAGCTTCAATATTTAGCTCTACAACTCAGCTGTCCAACTTTCGAACTCACGACCTCGCTTAACCACCACCAAAAATTCTACCCTACCTCTTTCTCCAAAAACACGCAAAAATAAACTCTAAACCCCACAAATCAAAGATTCCAAAAAGTAGCAAAAACTCGAGGCCCCCTTAGGGACCTCTAGAAAACCCCTCGCTGTGGGGTTTTTGAAGTCGGGGCTGGTGAGTCAGCTGTTTGTCGAATTGGCGAATCTTTTTTGAATTGGTGACCAGTAGAATTTTGTGCCTCTCCACCTCCACCAGTTTGACCTGACCTTGAGACGTCGCTCTTGGCGCCTTCTGGGTGACAGCAAAGGAGGCTGGTGGGTTTATATAACTTACGAATGGTTCCGGGGAAGAGGGTGGATGGGTGGATGATGTCTAGAGGTTGAGCTTGTCCAGTAGAGCTGCAGATATTACGACCAGGTACACTATGGAAACTGAATGGATCATTGGTAGAAGATAAAACATTGGGGAGTAAGTTTAAGTAGCATTATAACTATTCTACATTCTAGGGTTTAAGGGGAGATTGCACGTTCTATTGCTCTGAAAGCTGGATGGGAACTTTGCCCACTTATCAATTTGACTCTTGAATAAGATCAACTTCTATTACCATATATTACGCATGAATAATCACCTTTCCTCCGCTGTAAGTAGTTTAAAGGCTGGACTACCTAGCTGGACTTTTTCTCTTTCTCCTCTGCAGAACCTCGAGTCGAAACAGTGTCAAACCCAAAAACAATTAGATGTGATGAGAGGCTGACTGCCTCGAGACTCTCCAGCCCGATTAAAAACAGCGCTCTTCGCAGGAGACAAGCTAAAAGTATGCTTCACAGTAAAACCATCCCTGCAAAAGAACGAAACCTTGCCAGCCAAGATTTATTTTAATATTAAGCTACTTGCCAAGCTGTGAATTATCAGGTCCAATCTGCCCACAGTTCAACGTGCCAAATTTCAAGATTCAAATCAGAGTCGTCCATATTGGTCAAGCTTTGATATACTTGAATTTGTTCGCAGCATCAACCAACGCCTCCTCAACCCCAGTCTCATGCGCACTGTGCCCAAAGTTCCCCAGAATCGTATACTGCACGTTTTCAGCACCCTTTCCACCAAGCGCTTGATACAGATCCCAACTTGTCTTCGCCGGACAGACAACGTCATATCGACCTTGAATGATGACAATAGGAAGATGCTTGATCTTATGCGCATCCTTGATTAGCTGACCATCTTCCATCCAACCACCATTGACGAAGAAGTGTGACTCGATCCGAGCAAATGCAAGAGCCCATTGAGGATCTTCTGCCTTCTCCATATACTTGGGATCAACCATCAATTTACTTGTTGCTGTCTCCCATTTGCTCCATGCACTTGCACTTTGAACTTGTTAGCTTAGCTGCTCAAGCCAAATAGACGTAACATACCACTTCAACTTCTCCACCTCATCATCACCAGTAAGCCTCTTATAATAAGCCTGCATCATATCTCCCCTCTCCTCCTCTGGAATGACCGCCTTATACGCCTCAAAGAATTCTGGGAATAGGAAGTCTGCTCCCTTCTGGTAGAACCACTCCAACTCCTCTCTTCTAAGTGTGAAGATTCCCCTCAAAATCAAGCCCAAGCACCGGTCTGGGTGTTTCTCTGAATATGCCAGTGCGAGAGTTGAGCCCCAAGAGCCGCCAAATACGATCCATTTCTCGATTCCGAGGTGCTCGCGGATAGCTTCGATGTCAGAGACGAGATGCCAGGTTGTGTTATCTTCTAGGGATGCGTGAGGTGTGGATTTGCCCGAACCACGTTGGTCAAATAGGACGCTGCGGTAGTGGGTTGGATCAAAATATTGCCTATGTTGTCTTTAGCTTCGATATCTCTCAACTTGCAACGCTATTCACCTGTCGCTGTTCTCAATCCCTCCTCCTGGACCACCATGTAGGTAGACGATCGGAACGCCGGTTGCTAGGCCACATTCCTCCCAGTATATCGAGTGTAAAGGGGATACTTTCAGATGTCCCGATTTCAGGGTTGAGAATGGTGCGTAGACTGGTGCCATTTTGTAATTCTTTTCGTGGACGACTGAGCTGTATCTGGAGAAGCTCTGGGAGCTCAAGGTGGGGTTGATTGACGCGGGGTAACTTTGGTCTCACTTGGATGGACATGTGCATACCAAGAGCCTTTTCAGAATGATAAAAGACATAAAGTCGGATCTATATTCATGAACTAACTGGCTTATGTAACAAATCACACACACTCGGAATGTTGCATTTGGTGCTTGAGGTGCTTGAGATAGACAGTTCCACCATCATTGCCAATTTTGGCGGAGGAGTTTGCAATGTCGTCAAAATTCCAGTGCTCAGAACCCTTTAGCATTTCTTTGCCAAATTATGAGAAGGACTGATCTTAACGTATGAATATGGCATCCCAAAGTTATCTATTCTCTATCCTTTATTTACACATTGAAATGCTTATAAAACATACCGATGGATGTCCGTAACACCCATGTTTGGGAGTCATCACCCCGCCATTCATGGAGAGGCAATATATATATAGCTTTACAAGCACGTAAATTCATCACAACTAATCCACAGAAGCTATAGAAAGATGCTTTCTACTCCATTGAACATTCCGAAATGGTATACAGCTTGCCCTGAGCTCAGGAAATTTCTAACTCATATGTAGGCTCGAAGAGAACTCGCATCTCTTAAAGCCGCCCATTAACAACTATTGCGTATACGACAAGGATGTTACAGTTATGGTATGCTATCTCTTTACATCAGAAGATGATGCATATCTGATGCAGAACAGATAGTAGGAGGACCAAACGCACGAACGGACTACCATATCAATGAGACTGCTGAATGGTTCTACCAATACAAAGGAGCCATGATGCTCAAGGTCGTCGACGATGGGGAGTTCAAAGACATCATCATTCGTGAAGGCGACATGTTCCTTCTTCCTCCAAACACACCACACAACCCAGTGCGATTTGCAAACACAGTGGGTATTGTATTGGAACAACCGCGGCCAGAAGGGAGCTTGGATAAACTGAGGTGGTATTGCACAAATTGCAAACAAGTGGTGGATGAAGCTGCCTTTCATTGTACAGATCTTGGGACCCAAATCAAGGGAGCGGTGAATGCATTCAAGGAAAGCGAAGAGAGGAGGGAGTGCGGCCATTGTGGAACGATGGCAGACTCGGCTCCAAAGCCTGGGGAGATCAAGGACCCTAATTTGGAATGATTGATGATATGAGATGAAAACCATACCTATGGTTAACCAGAAGTACATGGTTATTGTAGTCCAGTTCGCCATCCCACTCTCTGATATATCAATTGAGCATGCATATATTAAATGGGGCAAGCATTGAAGAACTGTGGGAAAGTCATAGTATATATCATGAGTCTAGGCACGTCCCATTCCTCACTAATATATAGATGCTATCAGGGTATCCAATGTACAATACAGCAAGCTCTCCCCTTATGTTTCGGAGAATACATATGTGCTTGTGCTTTCCTCTACTGCAACCTCAATCTTCGCTTCCTCCAATTCCTTTCCATCGACCCTAATGCCAGCCGTCATAACATCACCTGGAACCACTGGTCCCACGCCCTTTGGTGTGCCCGTAATCACAATGTCTCCCTTCTCTAATGTCATGACCTTCGAGATGTCGCTCAGCATCCGTGGGATTGTGAATAGCATCAGCGCTGTCGAGTCTTCCTGTTGGACCTTGCCGTTCACTTTAAGGTAGATTTCAATGGCATGTGGATCCGGGATCTTAGATTTCGGAATAATGGCACTGACAGGGAGGAAGGTGTCAAAACCCTTTGAGATATCCCATGGGAGACCCTTCTTCTTGGCTTCGTTTTGAGCATTACGAGCGGTCATGTCGATACTAAGAGCGTAGCCTAGGTTTCATCATTAGGTATGCCATGAACAGTAGCCATTGGCAAACACTCACTCTCAATTGCCTCCATAGCACCTTTCTCATCTGAAGCTTCGAGGTTCTTGACCTGCTTGCCAATGATCAAGGCCAATTCGATCTCATAGTGCAAATCCACGCCCTTTGGCCGGATGACTGGTCCAGCACCAGGAAGGAGCAATGTAGTAGGTGGCTTAAGGAAGAAGAATGGCTGCTTTGGCCTCGAGTTGTTCAATTCCGCAACATGGTCGCTGTAACACAAGAATTAGCCTTGCATATCAATTGCATTTGCAGGTCCAATTGCACATGCAGGTGGGTTGTAGCAAAACATACGCATAGTTCCTGCCAATGCAGACAATCTTAGATGGGGTTTTGACAGATGAAGACATTGTAGCGAGACCTCTGCGAAAGAAAAGTGACATGATGGGCAACAAGAACAGAGGAATTCAAGCTCTTTTTACTCTTTCCTCGAGAAGTGTGGTTGAATGTTCATGCGCGTCCTGGTTCCGCATGCAGCAAGCTGGACGTCTGTGGTGGATCGAGAGTGGGGAGCTTGGGGTCCAACTTCCAGCGAGCTAAAGACTTCAAGACTCGGAGCCGAAGGAGGACATCAATTGTTCTTCACTAAACACACAATTACTATACAACTATCCTTTCAACCGACAAGTACCTATGGCGCCTCCTCCAGAATCAGCTTCAAGCCTGCAAGTCGCCCAAATTCTAGCAGACTTACAGACTCTTCACTATGCAGTATGTTAATTGTCCTCCCAAATACATCCCCACACTCCACACGACCCCTCCTCAAACTCCCCACGTCCACATCTTCCATACTCTCCACATGCCTCACTCCCCATTCCACCCCTCTCTACTATATGCCACTTCCTGACAATGATCATAGGATATCTCAGCGGCACGCAACTTTCTCGCAGCCAACAAGAACATTTGTCCACTCAAGATCCACAAAAAGGCCCTCGTTGGAAGCACCCCCGAAGCACCCAAGTTTGACCGATTAGGTCGACGCATAGTACCAAGTCCGTCTTCAAGTGCCGGATCTACTCCCAAAAGACCCGCGCCTACGCCTTTGCCAGGACCGAGCAAGGAGATCAGAGCATTGTCGAACTCAAACATGGGCTTCTATCGGGGTCGAAGTGGTTGGAGTCACTCAGGGTCTGGACTTGGACAGCCACCCCCTGGGTCTTCTTTCTTTGAGGTATGTGTTGGTGTTAGTCATGTCATGTCAGTTCGAACTGTAGCTGGTTCTGAGTGAGGTTTCGGAATAGACTTGGGCTGATTGTCGTGTTAATAGGAAGATGAGGATATGAAACGTGCCAAACTGTTATTGGAGCTCGTTGACATGAAAAACAAGATCAAGAATGGAGGTGACTTCGGATTGACGACAGCTAAAGTTCGCTTGGACTACATACTTACTGAAGAAGTTGAACTAGCAAAGAGAAGAGGAAGCATTGGAATACATCCTAGCCGGAACTGAAGATCAAGGTTGAAGCCACAGCGAATCAGTCTATGGTCTGGTTGTATATTCAGGTTGTGGTGCTTTCGATATCATGAAACTTCCTGGACATCATTTGCTATACCGTTGAGTGTAATCAAACTAGACTACTGTTGGAGCTCGGCGTTGGAGTTATACTTGCTGGGAGACATTTTAAGGGCAAATACCTGTAAGGCGTTGGGAACTATACCCTGGAAATGTATCCTATATAAAATCATGGTTTCATACAATTTTAGTCTATGATCAAGAGAGCTATTTGACAATGGCATGCTTAGATTGATTATAAGCTTGGGCCAGGCGTTGCCATTTGTAGACTTGTGTATAATGTTAGCAGGAAGATGAATGGTTATCTTCTCCTTTAATGAGTTCAAGAGTGCAGGTTCGATGACGCTGACCGAATGCCATTGAATGCGAAAATTGAAATCGCTAAACGTTGTAGGAGTAAAAGTAGACAGGATACTGTATATCTATGCCCTCGCTTCCATTCCTGTTTTCCTTAGCGAAATCAGCTAGAGTCCGATCTCCTTAGACGTCTTCTACAATTATTCATACGTGAATCTACCTATAGCTACCTTGACTTCAACTTGCCAAAGGCAAAGAGAAGCTAGCAAGCAAAACAATCATCAATATCCCCAAAACCCACCTCACTGGCTCATGTCAGTCTCACCCTCACCCTTCCTTTCCGCCTCTTCCTCTCTCTCAATCCTCTCGATTATCTCCTTCAGAATCTTGAGTTTGCCATCATACTGCCCACCATCATTCTGATCCCCCAAATTTGCAATTTCAACCCAACACAAATCCCTCTGCATCCGCCTATCGATCCTCTCGTTGACTTTCCCCTCCTCCTTCCCCTTCCCCATCCCACCATTCCCCTCTCCTCCCATCGCAACCTCACCACTCCACACCCCGTCAACAATACACCCAAACCGCGGCCTCGCTCTACAGAAAACCCAAACCAAGCTCTCGGCATACGACCCAATAATACTCGTTACCACCTCCCGCGTGATCTCATTGTTCTGAAACGCGTAGAACTCGGTGCCGTAGATCGAATGGAACAGCCCGGCATCACAGACTTCTTGTGGGAGGTTCAGGGCAACGAGCGCCGAGTACACATTGTGCAAGTGATGGTAGAATGTCCTGCCGGTATGTCGCTGCGTCGAGGTCAGGCGCTGGAGGAAGTGGAATTTGTCGGCGTTGGTGAGGGCACGGTTTGGTGGTGGGCCTGGGGGTGGGAGGTAGCTCTCTTCTTCTTCACGAGGGTCTTGACCCTTGAGATTAAAGATTCGGGAGAGTAAACCCATTATTGAGGTAAGAGAGACTTTTATTATTTAGATACTGTTTAGTAGACATATATGTTCCAAGAAGGCTGTGCTGGCTGCCTAGGTACTCTCGAAGGCGCCACTATCATGGCTCTCTCATGTGACTATCAGCAATATTTAAGAATGAGATTTAAGCTTTGCTTAACGGAATGGGATTGGATATCACAGTGAGAATAACCAGATCTTAGAGTTTATAAAGTCAAGCGTGTAAAATTTACGGATTGTTTCTAGTAGGTTTACTTCTTACACACAGCCAAGGTTGATGAATCTAGGTAAGCGTGTATTCGACACCTCGACCAAGTGAGCTACACTCTCCCGTGTTTCCATTTGGGACATACATCAACTACCGCTTATCACATCGTGTTAACATCCTTTGAGTTGATCAAAGCATCAAGAGAAGGCGAGCATCTGGCCTATCTCCAGGACTTCTATGCAGCGTCACCGAGTTCCGACTCTAAGGTTTGTAAACGTTCTCGCAGCGTCTGATTCATCTGTCTTTGTCACATCGGTATATCGGATGGAGCAGCTGCAGTTGCCATACTTGCCGCCTGTTTTAAAACAGCTCTGGTTGGCTTTGCAAGCTGTCTCCCTATCACGATGCTCAGCACTGGAGTAATCAAGAACTTCCCCCGAACTCTCCTGTGCAATGGTCCCTTTTGATTTCCGCCTACAAGTGGAGTTCCTGGGATGGTAGAAACTAGTTCCGTAGTATCGATAGGTAATAGCCCTCCAAGAACGGGTACGTCTCCTACCCCTTTAAGAACATCGGATGGCAACTGACCTCCAAGAGGGGGTGGGTCTTGAGCATTATGTTTACTCTTGTTGGCATGGTATCCTTTCCGAGCCAAAGCTAGCTCTTGGTTTACCAAACCGGAGTTTCCATGTGACTTTTCTTGATTCTTTGAGTGCTGATGATGCTTCGAGGAAGCATGGTTGGCTCTCTTTTCTTCGTTTGCTTTTGGCTTTTGTGGCCGTATTGTTACAATGGGCTCAGGATCTCTCCTTTCCGAGAAGACACCATCAAGAACCCTGATATCGTTGCGAATGCCTGAGGTGGCCAAACAGGCTATTATTGAAGTCTCAGGCGGGGTAGTAGACCGAGGACTAACAGGATCTCCGTATAATGCTGATCGTTTGGTTGGAACGAAGGCAAAGTCTCTGACACTCGATCCTATATTTGCCACACCTTCGGCAGGACCATCATATGACAAATCTGTAGCAAGACCAGCTCTTCTGTCGATAGGGGTAGCAGAAGCGATAGCCATGAGACCAGATGCTTCGCTGTTCGTTACGCCAGGGCTTGTTCGTGAACCCGAAGTTCTCCGGAGCTTCTTCAAAAGTGGTATCTGATCAGAGACATCCGATAAAGACTCCAAAGGGCCTCTTGCCCTATAGAAAGAGGTTTCGACAACAGCAGTAGATTTGGCTCTAATTGGTGTATCTGGCGTGTCTTGAACTAGATCCTGTACTGAAGTATCGAAAGACTCCTGACTGCCAAATTGAAGTTGCGATATTCCCAGAGACGTTTCAGGAACAAGTGGAAACGATCGTGATTTAGCGGACTCTTCTAATTGCTCAGTTTCAATACTAGGATATAATGTTCTTCTTTCTTCACTGTGTCAAAATACAGAACTTGAAGATGCGAGATATTACTTACCGGTAGACAATCCCGCGTCGTATCGAGCGATTCCTGAAACAATAGGCTTACTTGAATCTTGTTGCTCGCTTGACATCTCCGTTTTGGAATCGCTGGAGGTTTTCTCGCTTGGTGCATTAAGCGGTGTATGGTACTGGTTAGAAATCCTCTCTCGAAACGAATCGATGATTGAGGCAACCATACTTTCTTCCAGTGCGGTGATGGCCTGTTCTTCGGCAGCTACCATTACAGGGAAGAAAGCTTTGGTCGTCCTCAAACTTTCATTGAAGCAAACAGAAGGGCGTGGTGTAGTAAGAAATGAGGAGGAAGTTCCGAAAAGTTATAGCAAATCGCCGTCCGAGAATCTTCTAGGGAGATAATGATAGGGTACTTCTAAGGAGTCAAGAACAGAAATATACTGCTTGAGAGAAGCTGGAGCGGACTGAGTGACTTGGGGAGTTCCTGGTCTACTGGACAAATCGGAATCTTGGTCAAGAATTCTTCCACAAGCACTCATAACTAGCAATACATTGATGGATGCAAACGAGTAATGAGGGCAAAAGCGTGATGAACATATGTAAGTGTTTGAAGGTTCTGATGATTGAAGGAGAGAAAAATGAAGAACCTGGAAATAATGAACAGTAAAGGGAGTTACTTGCCATGCACTTGCACCTGCACTTGTAGTGCTCGTCTCTGAGGAAGCAACGATCCATCGATTTCAGTCGCCTAAGAAAGAATGATATGTTGAGAAAGATATGCTTTCCATATTGAATCTCACAAAATTGAATATAGGGCAAGCAGGAAATATGCGACTCAGTAAATGATTTCTAGTAGAAGATAAAGATACGAGGGCATCAAGAAAAAGCAGTTCTTCTCAGACAGTAATCCTCAGAATAAATACATCATGGTATCTGAGCCTCAAGACTTCCTCACCTTCAATACAGTTACCAGAGATGTATTCGTTATGTCCTAGCAAAAGACAAAGGTTGGTGAAGTTTCACTTGGACTTTGAACTTAAGTTCGCTGAAGTCGGCCGTTCGCTAATTAAGGTTTTACGCTAGCGAGTCAGCCTGTGACGAAATGTTTGGCCATTCGCAGCCAGCTCCAACGACGTGCGAACTGCCCTTCACAACCACAAGACAAACGTTTCGTAACGCAACGACGCGACAACTTTTACAATGGCGAGCAGTGTGGACGCGAAGTTGCTAAAGGCGACCAAGTTCCCCCCAGAATTTAATCAGAAGGTGGATATGCAGAAGGTCAACCTGGAGGTTATGAAGAAGTATGCTAAACTCCCAGCTTTATAGTCTAAGCTCAATTCCTAACTAATTTAATTGTCACAGGTGGATCGCTGGCAAGATCTTTGAAATTCTGGGTAGTGAGGACGACGTTGTCACTGAATTGTGCTTCAATCTCATCGATGGCTCTCGTTTTGTAAGAATCATCCACCAAAGATCTTAAATGCGCCTTGCTGACGAGTGTTGCAGCCCGACATCAAGAGCTTGCAAATACAACTTACCGGATTTCTAGATAAAGACACTCCAAGCTTTTGCAAAGAGCTATGGAAGTTGTGCTTGAGCGCTCAGTCAAACCAGCAAGGTGTTCCGAAGGAGTTATTGGAGGCCAAGAAGCTTGAGCTCATCCAGGAAAAGGTATGTTACACACCTGCGCTATCAAAGCTAAGCTCACACGTAAGTAGATCGATGCCGAGAAAGCTGCCGAGGACTTGCGGAAACGAAGAGAAGAAGAACAGCGTCGGGAACGAGAGACCAACAATATTCGAAACCGAGAGCGCGGGGATCGAGGTGACAGAGGACGTCGAGGAGGTAGAGGAGGAGATACCTGGCGGGGGGGCCGTGGAGATAGAGACTTCGACCGAGGCGGTGGTGGTGGGAGAGGATTTGACAGACGGCCACAGCGATATTCAAGATCACCACCTCGCAGGCGCACTTCCAGGGAGCGAGACTCTTTCCGTGCGCCCCCTCGAGATAGCTACATACCAAGTGATCGCCGTGGGCCACGAAGAGATGACAGAAGGAGAGCATCGCCCACAAAATCTCGTTCACCAGATTCCGCCCGGTCCGGCTCTCGCTCTCGTTCACCACCCACCCGTCGACGTCGTTCACCATCAAGATCTCGTTCGCCAGCCCCTAGGCGAAGAGATAGGTCACCAGATAGACAAGCTTATCGAGGACGAGGTGGACGAGGTAGAGGTAGGAGTCCAGATCGTGGAGCACGTCGTCGATCTCCCTCTCCATCTGATGGCTCTCGGTCACCTTCACCACGTGGTTTGAAGAAGAGATCCGTCTCTGCATCAGTGTCACCGTCTCCTCCAAGGACACGAAGATCCAGGAGGAACACTTCTAGCTCCAGATCTCGATCTATCTCAAGATCACCCTCAATCTCAAGATCACGCAGTCCTGCACCTCGGAGAAGAGCCTCCCGAAGCAGAGAAAGAAAGCCAGCTTCACCATCGCCCGAAGCTAATGATGGTGGTATTCGTCGAGGAGCTGGAAAGGGCCGTGAACGTGATGAACGTCGGCTAACCCGGAGCAGAAGCATCACACCACCAAGAAGACGTCGTCGTAGTCCATCGCGAGACTCGAGCCATGATAGAAGAGATCGCAAGCGGAGGGGGTCAATTCAGCGTTATGAGCCAGCTAGTAAAAGACGAAGAAACACATCCTCTGAAGCATCACCAGACGACAGAAGAGATAGAAAAGCTGACTCTGAGGATGCGCCTGACAGAATTTCCCCCAAAGACAATACCGTGGACGAGCCGAATGAGGTCGGTAATACTTCATAAGTTCAAACTGGTGATTTTCACTTCAACGGAACTCTGTCTTCATCTTCAAATTCTTTCAGGCTAACTATCTGAGGGCACCAGATGAAAGATCCTAAGAGACAAGCCAGCGAGTTGAGGGAGAAATTGCTCAGGGAGAAGATCAAGAAGATGAGGACAATGCGTATCGACGACACGGAAGCTCCTGCTAACTCTTCTTGATGATAGATGGACTTTACACTGGGAATGAATTTGGCCTGGCCTCAGCCACTTAATGGAGGTTATTTATTGTATTCCAAGCAGAGCCCTGCAGTAGTAATAAAAAAATCCAAGCAATTCCCCAGATTTCTTAAAACTCCTCAATGTGATAATTGTGTACGTGAGATTCAAGATCCAAATAAATCAATACAACTTTAGCAAGAAAAAGAAGTATTTCTGTTGTCCACACGAGCAATATCTCCAATTGAGAAAAGAAGTCTATTAATCCAATCAGGATGAAGCTAATTGGGCAAGGCTACGAACTTTCTGCCTCGCCCAAGTCTCAAGCTTTCAAAGACTTTCTTCATGGCGTTTAAGTATTCTTTTATCACCGTATTACACAAACTGTTCCCGTAGGTGCTTCATTATTAGAAACGAGTCGCAGTGAGCATCACTCATTAAGTGTTGTCCCATCAATCCTTACATGGCTAACCACGAATATAGAGACATCTACCCAGACCATCGCAAGGCAGCTTCTACGGATTTGATATCCCATTCAACACGGAGCGACTAATCGTGAAGGGATCAATTTCTCACCAAAAGTGCAATTGGGCATTGCAGGCATTATCTACGAGCATATTATAGCAGAACCACGACCTAGCCAGACCCCACCACTATACCGAAGGTGCACATAGGACATTCGCAGACATCAACCACGCCAATCCCCCTCCTCCTCCTCAAAAATGGCAGATAGTCAGAACCAGCCTCCGAACGACGCGTCCCTCGCAGCAGGGATGCCGTACTACGAGAAGCAGCGACAGAACCTGCACCGAATGTTGAACAAGCGACAGCTACTCGAGCGCAACCTCGCCAACATCGAGGACAACATCATGAAGAAGGAGCTGGAGTACCTGGAGGACACGCCGATGGGGAACATCATTACGGGCTTCGAGGCGTACACGAAGGGTACGATTGCGGCGCCTGGGCAGAAGAAGAAGGTCAATGTGCCGGAGACTAGCAAGGTCTTTTCAAGGAGTAGCATTACGTTTACGGCGCATGCTTATGCGGTTAGTGTTCCTCTTTGCTTGTGGTGTTGTTTTTATTTTGTGCGAAGCTTGAGAGATGGGAGCAGAGGGGATTGGCATGTTTTGAGTTGGTGGTGTTAATGTTAATGTTTGAATCAGGAAACACCCATTGAAACGGCATCCTCGACTCCCATGGCCGCAATGGCGCCTACGCCCCTCTCGACGGCTTTCGTAAAGGGCGAGAATGGATCGAATCATCCGACGCCGACGAGCTCGAAGTCTGGGGCGGGGAAGAAGAATAAGAAGGGTGCCACTGGGGATGATAGTGATACAGATGCAAGGGAATCCAAGAAGGCGAGGACGCACTTTGGAGCTCAGAAGAAATGATCTACGGTATTACATCGGTCTTCTTGGTTTAAATTTGAATTTTGGGCTGTGGATTGGGTCTGAGGGCGGAGGACTTCTTGGATATTATGATTACGACTGGGAATTGGAAATGGTGAATGGCGTTTGGTGGTGGTGTGCAGACATTGAAAGTCTATGGATCAACGGGATTGGATATCCTGTTAGATGTGATTATTACTGGGATGGTGTGCCTCTCAGAAAAAGCGAGCATAGAATATACGAGGGCTATCATCATTCGATCAAAACATTCCTAATTTCCTTGTGCAATGGCCATTTTATGTTTCACCAAGCGCATTATAGTCTTTCAATATACCTATACAATTCGCAATTTTTATAGCCTTCTAAGGTACTTCTTCATCACTATCATCACCGAATCCAAAACTAAACCCACCGTCTGCCCCCTCCTCAGTTCCCACAGCAGCATCCCATTTTCTCTTCTTACCCTCAGCCCTCCTCTCCAGTTCAGCAAGTGCAGGGCCCAACAGCTCTGGGTACTGCTCTTGCATGCCTTTCACAAACATACCATACGGATCTGTGACATCTTTCTTGAATCCCGACACTTGGTCCGCTTTGTCCTTAAGAAAAGACAAAACACCTGGCAAATGGGCACGAGGAACAAAGTTCTGCGTAATAGCAATTGAAGCGTCGAGATTGACAACAAGGTGCCACCAGCCACTCGGTACATGAAGCACTTCTCCTTCACCGCACACGCCTTCCAAACAGCCAGGCGTGCGTCTCGCTTCGGCGTGAAATCCGAGAAGCCATTCGGCGATACTAAGCGGGGAGGTGACTTCGCTTTGGTCTTCGGAGACGTAGACACCTGGTGGAGGGGGGCTGGAGGATGAAGATGGGAACATGATCCAGTACTTTGACCCTCGGAGCACGGCGTTCCAGGCCGATGTTGCGTTGGGGTCCTTATGGTAGGTTGAGCCACTACGTGCTGGGCCTACGATGAGCCACTTGTCGTCGGGGCGTGAAGAAGACAGCACCGCAAAGAGGTCTTCCCCAAAACAACCGGGAACCCAGTACTGCGGCTGCTGAGTGGGGTCCTGAGTGGCGAGGTCCATCTTGGTAACGAAACTGCGGTCGAAAAGGTAGAGAGGGCTTTCGTCGCTGCTGTTGTTCATGTATTCTACGTAAGTTTTAAGCGTCCAGTCTACTGCTTCAGCCCTAAATTTGACGTCTCCGTACTGTTGCAAGAGCGAATCAGTGTCCCATGACTTGTAAACTGGCCATTCCCGAACTGGCTTGGTGAGAATGAAGGGCTTATCGCTCCAACTCTCGGAGAACTCCTCTGGAGTGAGGTCTTCGAGGCGTGGAATAGCGTTTGCTCGGGGTATATTGGTGGTGTAGGGCTGCAGGGACGTGTGGGTACACAAGAATGGTCGGTATATGACATCTGAAAATACGGAGTCACAGTTGAGTGGGAAAAGCTGTGCCTCTGTAAGGCTCAAATAAGTAGATCTCCATGTGCCTCTCCACGGGAAGCTGCCTGATTTTGATGTCGGAGATCTGTGATAGGGTCAGTCTTAAAAGTCTTTGAAGATGATCAAGCTCTTTCAATGAAGATTCAGCATTGCAATTTGACGCCGGACATTGCTTTTCGAGCATGCATTCCCATAGTCTCAGACCAATCGAAATCTTGCAAGCTAAACGGGGTATTGAAATGCTTTCAAGGAGTGCCAAGAACTGAAGAGGCGAAATCCTCTTGTGAACAAACAGCAACTAAGCACTTGTCACTGTAGAGGCTGTAAAAAGACTAAAGATTGTATGACCTACTCAATGAAAAGAGTCTTCCAAAGATCATCTGACCTACAGAAAGCATACAAAAATTTGCATGCTGTACTCAAGCTTAACAATTTGCGTGAGTCAAGATACTCCAAGAAGATGGCTAGAACCTCATCTGGCCATATTCCGAAGGATCCAACGTAACTTCTTGCAATCTTCCTTGCAGTGTATTGGTTTCCTGAAGGCTTCACTCCCAAAGGATGAGGTGGTATGGCTTGCGGTGACTCTTCATGGGAAAGTGACTCAGTGCCACCCCCGCCACTAGACCGAAATTCTGCAGCGGATGCAGAAATAGAATCCCCCAGGGCGGATAAGGACTTCATGTTGCTTTATGAGTCTCGGTACCACGCAAATATTGAAGTGGTGCCATAGACTGTTGGGGAAAACGAGGCTGAAAAAAAAAGATTTACCCCTCCAGATGCTATAAATTTTGTCACCTTATTGCTCAAATGGTCGCCGTCTCATCCCAGTCGAATATTTAACCGCTTAATTCTTCTGGATACCGACTTTAGTACCAGTAATTACTGAACTAGCGTAAGATGGTGACAGTATATTGAATTCGCCTTTTGAGACTCATTAAATTCTATGTGGTCATAGGTGAGTTCGATAGTCTGGGTTTCCTACCAAGAGAATCCGTCAATGGCCACATGTTTCGCTTACATAATTGGTCAAAGCCGCTAGCCAAAAAATCTTAAGGACGACCATCTTTTTGTTCCCCTCAAGAATTTCTCAATCATCAAACAATTTCACCACATTCAAACAAAAACGAAAAATAACTTACTCTAGATCCTTTCACTCTCGTTCTCGGGAGTTTAGCATCTAGTTTCAACACACACTCAGTTTTACGACTTCGCAGACTCTTCTACGAGTTTTCTGCGAATCCTTCAACCCCACCACTTTCTCACAGTCGCATCCATTAGATCTCAAGCCTTACGCTTGCGATCTAATTCTTGATTGTCTACCGCAATCATGGCTTCCACTGATAAGGGTCTCGAGGAGATCCCAGAGGGTACGTATTCAATCTCTCTGCGACCGTTCTACCTCACCGCCACCAACGGCGCAAGGCAGAGCGATTTTGTGCGAACAGCGGCTGACATTTTTTTCGCTCGCAGGTCAAATCGAGTCCAACTACGATGAGACCGTTGATTCTTTCGATACCATGAACTTGAAGCCAGAGCTTCTCCGAGGTACTATACAATTTGCAGATCTAGACGTTCAGGGATTAATTTCGCGCAGGTGTCTACGCTTACGGTTTCGAGCGTCCTTCTGCTATCCAACAACGTGCTATCATGCCAGTTATCAAGGGTAAGCATACAGATCTACGAATTCAATTGCGCAGAACATCAATTGACATATTTTCAGGCCATGATGTTATCGCTCAAGCTCAATCCGGTACTGGAAAGACTGCTACTTTCTCCATCTCGGTTCTCCAGAAGCTCGACCCAAACGTCAAGCAATGCCAGGCCTTGATCCTTGCCCCCACTCGTGAGTTGGCTCAACAGATCCAAAAGGTCGTTGTTGCTATCGGCGATTTCATGAACGTTGAGTGCCATGCCTGCATTGGAGGCACCAGCGTCCGTGATGACATGAAGGCTCTTCAGGAGGGTCCTCAAATTGTTGTCGGTACTCCAGGACGTGTCCACGACATGATCCAGCGCCGTTTTTTGAAGACCGACAGCATGAAGATGTTCGTTCTTGACGAGGCCGATGAAATGCTTTCCGTAAGTCCCTTTTGCTACTTCGCTAAAGAAAATATTTGTTTTGCGCTTGGACTAACCATTTCATAGCGCGGTTTCACTGAGCAAATCTACGACATCTTCCAGCTCCTTCCTCAATCCACCCAGGTCGTTCTTCTCTCTGCCACCATGCCCCAGGATGTTCTCGAGGTCACCACCAAGTTCATGCGCGACCCTGTCCGTATCTTGGTCAAGAAGGCTGAACTTACCCTTGAAGGTATCAAGCAATTCTACATTGCTGTCGAGAAGGAGGACTGGAAGTTGGACACTCTCTCCGACTTGTACGAGACCGTCACCATCACCCAAGCAGTCATCTTCTGCAACACCCGCAGAAAGGTTGATTGGCTTACCGACAAGCTCACCGCCCGTGACTTCACTGTCTCTGCCATGCACGGTGATATGGACCAAGGTCAACGTGATTTGATCATGAAGGAGTTCCGTTCTGGATCTTCTCGTGTTCTGATCGCCACTGATCTTTTGGCCCGTGGTATTGATGTCCAGCAAGTCTCGTTGGTCATCAACTACGATCTCCCAGCCAACCGTGAGAACTACATCCACAGAATTGGTCGTGGAGGACGTTTCGGACGAAAGGGTGTTGCCATCAACTTTGTCACCGCAGATGATGTCCGCATGATGAGAGAAATTGAGCAGTTCTACAGCACTCAAATTGAGGAGATGCCAATGAACGTCGCCGATCTCATTTAAAACATTGTTCGGGTCCAACATATAGGTATATCACAGTTTCAGCATAGTTGGTGTATAAGGGCATCATATCTGGAACCCCTGGCTAGGGAAAAAGTGAATTGAGCATCGTTGATTCTTTCGGTGGTGCGGGGGAACATAAAGGAATAATTGACGGCATCAAAAGTTGCTGCATCTGGAGGTGCTATCTCTGCATACAGGAGAGCATACCAACAGTAGAAAGGTTAGGTCGTGCTAATTGCGTTTCTACGTCTTCGTACTTGGAAGGTCTGCTTCTAGGTCTTTGAAACAAAGCTCTACCATCAAAATGGTTGGAGCAAAGATGTTTCACATAGATCGAGGCAAATCCAAAAAAATTCAAATAAAACTAAGTTCCTGTGCTCCTGCTATGTGAGATGTTGGGGTGAGAATATGACTTGCCCTTCATGCCTTCTGCTTTTAGTAGGCATATCGATCTTGGCATATTTCCAACTAGCCGAGTCTTCAGCTTCCCGGGCTTCTAGGCTCTTCACAATTAAAGTAAGGACGTACTTTACCCATTCTTCAATTTCTCTCAACTCGAAGTAATTGTGACAGACTTCTCCAATCCCTTCACTTGTTCGTTCTGGCATGTCAGGGTATTACCAACATCTGACATATCTGAACACAACATGGCGCAAGTCGAATCATTTGCAGAAGGGTCCAGCACTTCAATATCCTCTTTGAATGGGACAGAAGCCAAGGATCGACTATGGGAATTTCAGCTTCGAAAGGAGAACAAGGCTCTGCTCAGTGAGCTTCGAGCCAACGAGCAGAAGCGCCTGGAAAATCAGAAAGAGTTTGAGCAGAGGCACAAAGTCGTCCAAGATCGCATGGCTGTGTTTGAGGCTGAAGTTGTTGACTTAGGACGGAAGGTGAAGGAGGGTTTGCAAGCACGAGAGCGTTTTGTTGAAGATATCGCTGCTCTGAAGGTCCTGGTGGAAGAGAATATCACAAAGTCGTTCTCCGAAGGTTGGTACCTTTTCTTTGTTGGTTAGAACAAGCAACAGACTAACCATCTTTCAGAAGACGCCCGCTACATCCTCACAGCTGGCAATGGAAGGTATCCTATCGACTCCGTCCTAAGCACACCTACTCGCTCTCCACAGCCAGATAGAAGACCAGTTGATCCACGCCACAGACATGCAATGAAGGTTGCAAAACGACAGCCGTCTCGAGAGGACGAGAGCTTGTTCGCTAGACCACCTCCTGGCCCAATTCAACGACCTCAAAGACACCAGAGACCCCAAAGACCACAAGGTCAAGTAGAAGCGTCATTAGAAGCAGGGCCAAGCAATTATCGCTCACCAACCAACCCTCGCCGACCAGCAACTCGCAGCCAAGCTCGAGACGGGGTTTCTTCTGCCAGCACCAGCAGACCCGTTGATGCTATGCCCGTTCCCCCAAACATCTCGAAAGTCTCACGTCTTAATCAAAACCATAAATCGATGAAGGACTATTATCTTTACGCCAATAACATATACCAAACCTCCCGCGGGCTCGAGAATGATACTCGGTTTGAAGTTGAATTCGTCAGCGCATTTCTGCGAGGCACGAAGGTTCAAAAGACGAAGGATAAGTTGGTTGATGAGCTGAGACAACGTTACCCAAGTAGAACGACGAGGGACGGCTTCGTTGAGGTGATTTGTGCATGGGCTGACATAGAGGATGCTTTACGTCGTACTGGACTTCTCCCTAACCACAGGGTAGCAAACAAGAGACAAGGACTTTATATGGATCCCCGAGGTATGGTTGAAACTGATATCTAAGGATAAACAATGGCAGGAGTTGAATTTTTGGTGCTTCCAGTATGAGACGTAAGCTATTGCTATGTGGTCTTATGTTAGCTGTTGTTTCGCTGAGAGGTTTGTATGGCTCAGAGTGGCATTTTAGCCTGACTTGCTTGCATACATGGAAAGAGCCTGGGGCAGGAGAAGTGATTGTATGGTAGAGATTTTTGGAAGGAGTGTTTAACATTACAATAATATATCATAATGTTTGCTTGAACTCACGACTTTGGGCAATGTGATGGACTGATATCCCTTCCCTTATAGAGTTCTTGGAAATCCAATATCAATGCAGCCAAGTGGCTGCACGGCCAAAATAGATATCGCTTAACGAGAAAAGGATTATGGTTGACTGCTTCTCAATCAATATTTTGTGAAATTTTGTCCCCAGGATATTACAATTTTGGAGGACTTGAAGAGAACCCATTTTTGAAATTTCAACTCAGCGAATCGCCATCTCAGACACAGCTTTCCTCAACTGTTCCTGCTCCTCTGTTACTCCACTGTACTTATTGATCCAGCCCAACACTTCTCGATGCCACACTAGCGAATTCTCTGGCTTGAGCACCCACTATCACACCATTAACATTTACTCTCAAAATTCTACCAGACCTGATGGCTGAAGGAAGGGAATATTCAAAGGTCAGACTCACATGATTCTCATCCGGGAACGACACAAACTTGCTCGGTATCCCCTTGGCCTGCAGCACATTGAACGGCGCTAGACCTTCTCCGATGGGCAATCTGTAATCGAGTTCGTTATGGATGATCAAGTGCGGTGTCGCCCACTCTTTACAATGCGCCGCTGGATCCCACTTCTCGTACCCGACTCTGTTGTCCCAGAGCGTGCCGCCGAAGTCGTGTAGCGGGAAGAAGATCTCCTCGCTCGACCACTGGTTCAGCGTGCTGAACACGCCGTCGTGAGTGACGAGCGCCTTGAACTTCCGGCCCAGTGGGTGGCCTTGGATCCAGTTCACCATGAACCCACCGTAGCTGGCCCCGAGAGCCACGGCGCGCGAGGTGTCAACGTACGGGAGGTTCGACTCGATGTATTCGAAGCCTTTGACGAGGTCGATGTATGGCCGCCCACCCCAGTTGTTCTTGATGCCGTTTTGAAACGCCATTCCGTAGCCTGTGCTGCCTGTTGGATTGGGCGTCACCACCACGTAGCCCTGCTCGGCGAAGATGGCAGGATTCCAGCGTGTAGACCAGCCTTCGTTCCAGGCGCCTTGGGGACCACCATGGATGAGATAAGCGAGGGGATATTTCTTGTTCTTGTCGAAATTGGAGGGCTTCATTACCCAGGCGTGCACGCTGACATCGTCAGCGCCGGCATACCAGAACTCATCGACTTGGGATTGGGCGAGTCCGAAGACTTTGCCGGATTTTGAATTCGAAGATATGGTCGAGACGTGCTTGGGCTTTGAGGGATTGAGGATGGAGAAGACACTGTTGTCTACGAGAGAGCTGCTGCTTATTAGGAGTTCGTTGGTGGGTAGGACTTTCACTTCGTTAACGGTGCCATCGCTTACAATGGCGATTGGGAGATCGCGTGCATGTCGTGGGGAGGCAGGCAGCTTAAAGAGCTTTCCACGACCGTTTTCTTCGGCTGTAACGTACAGCTCTTCGCCGTCTGCACTCCATGTTATGCCTTCAGGTCGCAGGTCCCAGCTTCCCTCGCCGTCTGAGGTCTCGAAGAACTCTTGCACATTAGCGAGGTCTGTGATGTCTGGTACGAGCATAAGTCTTGGTTTGTCACTCTCATATTGGTCGCTCTTCATGCGTGTAAATGCAACACTCTTGCCATCCGGAGAGAAGACTGGGCCGTTGCTGTAACCTTTCAGGTTGCCAGTCTTGACGATCATAGGTGGTGGGAGTTTCTCTTCTGTGAAAGTCTTCATGGGGATGTAGTAAAGATCGGTCTTTGTATAGAGAGCTGGGTTGAGCTGGGGGTCCTTGGCAACGAACACAATACCATTCTTACTGATATCGTAGTCAGAAGCTCCTCCAAAAGTAGGAACAGGAGACTCAAGAGCGATTGGATGGCCTGATAAAGCATTCATCAATGGTGCAACGCTTAGCTTTTGGGTGTCCTGGGACTTCTTCAGTGTTGTATACCAAATAGCACTTTTGTTTTCCGTGACATATGCATCCCATTGTCTCACAAAGAGCTTCGTGTAGATTCGGGCAGTCGATAGTGGCTTTTTTGCAGTCTCTTCGTTGTATAATTCACCCGTAGGAGTGGCTAAGCCAGTCAAGGCAAGGGCAATGGTACTTGAGTCTAGATGGAGAACCTTCATGTTTCCTACCGAACCGTTGAAAGTTGCAATTGTCTCTGCTCTTCCTAAGTCAGCATCTGTCCAGCAAACAAAATGCTTCAAGCTCACCTTTTACTTAGTTTCTCAGCATCTGCTATCACCAAGCTTGTTGTACCCTTCTCTCCACCTTTCAACCATAACACTAAGTTCTTCTCCCCTAGCCATGTTGGCTCACTGCAACCCGACTCGTTGCATAGTAGCTTAGACTCTCCTGTCTGTATGTCCAGAACTCGAATCTCAGCACTCTTCGAGTGTGATTGGAAACTGTAGGTAGAGACCGTGAACAAGGCTAATGTTCCGTCCTTGTTCGGCACCGCACTTGATCGCCGTGGTGCAGACAACAACACTTCTGGTGAGAATTTGGTGGCTCGAACAGTCATATTTGCGATTTCTAGAAAGATTTATCTGGAGGAAGGTTCTTCTGAAGACAAAGTGACAGTGTATGCAATGCGTAATTCTCCCAGCGTTGCCCAAGTAGGCAGCTGTTTACCAACCCCGCGTCAATGGCGAATGTGTAACGTAAGATGAGCACTGTCTCAACTCTAGGCTACCTTTTTATTGCGATTGAGGTTGCAATTGTTTGGATTGGGTGAAGTATTTAGGATCTGCTACAAAATCAATTGAAGATAATCAATATGTCTTTTTGGCAGAATTGTTTGATATTGTGTACAGTTCTGGAAACTATGCATTCCGTGACGATGATGCTAGTGTCAAGGGAGCTTTGGGAGCTTGGACAGGGGTCTCGGGTCCTGGTGCAGCATTCCAAGCCACGGTCCCCATACTGAGGCTTGGAGGTTGTGGTACAGCTAAATATATCTTCCAAAAAGACAGAATCCATCTTCAATCAATTGCGCAGCACTTATCCCATTAAAACAGTTCTGCCTCTTGCGCAGATTCTAGTGACCGATCAATCCCCAAAACTTGCTCGATAGAACCCTTACGATATTGCGCAAAGTACGAGCAGTCCTCCGAATCTCATTCAACACAAGGCTCCATCGTGATGGCTCAATACTTTCTCGACTTCATTTACACATTGGGAAATTGTATGAACTGCTTTCCCGGCTCTCCCCAACTGAAAATCAACAGCAAAAGCTTCAAGATCCTGCGGTTACTCGGAGAAGTGAGATACTCGAACTGGGTAGCAAAAGAGAGATGCTAACACGCTTACCACAGGGAGGATTTTCTTATGTCTACCTTGTACAAGACACCAGTAGTGAAGCGCAGTATGCGCTTAAGAAGATAAGATGTCCTTTCGGCCAGGAATCAGTTGCGCTGGCGATGAAGGAAGTCGAGGCTTATGCACTCTTTTCACCACATCGGAACATCATTGCCAGCGTGGATTACTGTGTCGCATCTGATCGTTCGGATCCTGGGGCAAAAACAGTTTATATTCTTCTCCCGTACTATCGACGCGGAAACTTGCAGGATATAATTAATGCGAATCTGGTCAATCATACAAAGTTTCCAGAACGAAGGTTGATGGTTTTATTCTTGGGAGTTTGCAATGCACTGAAAGCTATGCATAATTACAAGGCGGGAGGGGGACCAGGAGGTGTGAACAGTCAGAAGAAGGCCAAGAAGATTAGAAGCGAGGCAGCACAGGCGGACCAGGAGCTTGAGGAAGACACAGAGCAGAGGAGAGGCCGACAGAAGGGCAGAGAGTTGGATCCAGACAGTGAGCAACAAGAGCCATTGATGGAAAGCGAGATTACCATGAGCCAAGAGGGTGTTGCGCCGGGAAATATCAGAGCGTATGCTCATAGAGATATCAAACCAGGTGAGCAACGCAGAAGCAGGAAAACGAGGGGCATTTCTAACATTTACAGGAAACATTATGATTGACGATGATGGCGAACAACCAATTCTCATGGATTTGGGCTCCTTAGCACCATCCCCTACGCCAATCACCTCAAGATCACTGGCTCTGGCCGTACAGGATCAAGCAGCCGAGCATTCTACAATGCCATACCGTGCGCCCGAACTTTTTGATGTTAAGACTGGAAGCACCATAGATACGAAAGTCGATATATGGTCACTCGGCTGTACATTATACGCATGTCTAGTTGGCAAATCACCTTTCGAGATGCGAAGTGATGAAACAGGAGGCAGCTTGAGTCTTTGTGTATTAGGTGGTGACTGGAGATTCCCAGATGAAGGTGCTGGAGGGAAGAAGAAAGCAGTGAATCAACCAGGCCAAACAGACGACAGCGAAATCAGCGAGAGCATACGAGAAGTGGTTCGGAAGTGCTTGAAAGTGGAACCCTCAGAACGACCTGACGTGAACGAGTTGATTGAAATTGTTCAAGAAGTGATCCATAATCTACCAGAAGATGGCTCGTCGTAATGCTAAGATTACGAGAGATTTGCGGGGTTTCATGTACTATTCACCTAAGGAGGGCGTTCTCGCCAAGGGCAACGGCGTTGAGTGATGTAGGATTTCTGGGTTTCGCTGGTTATGACAGAAAACCTATCAAGTTTGTATGAATTGTTCAAAGCTATATTTTTTGGGCATCATAGAGACGAACAGGCGTGTTACACCTGGGTTATCATGCTGTAGTCTAGCAATAAGCGAGTCTTTTTGTTTCATTTTTGATTTATGCTCCGTACTCCTCAATTTTAACACATGTGTTCAGCTCTCAATGCCCAAGTTCCAAGGGGCAATCCCACAGGACGGTTCTATTTAGTGCAAGGTGAACCTCGCGAATCGATCAACCACTATTACAATCTTCTCTAATCCATCCTCCGTGTAAGTCAGCAGCTTACGCGTGAAATTTCAGGCTCCTGTTGGGAAAATGACGAAGGATTCTTCCCCAGATACAGACTCAGGAAGTCAACCGGAGAGTCTGGAAGTTTATTTTGTTTAGTCAGCAATTTGTAAGGCTCAGTCGTTCAAATGTGGTTCTTTCATTGGTCAAGTCGTACATTTTGAACTGAGCCACCTTCTCCCTCGCTTAATCTCGCCAGGAAATTTGAACATTTGCATGATGATCAGGCACTTTGCGTCTTTGTAGCCAAAATCTTGCTATATTCGTGTCTTTTGTAAGACTTGCGAGTGGCTATGTCTAGGTATCATTACGACATGCTTGTAAGGAGATGCTGGGCTAGGAAATTTCAAAGAGTATAAGATATCTCAAGCATCTCGACAATATTGTTCATTCCTCACAACCATCTACTCTTTTCGATAGTCACTTGATCTCGAACTTCTCTTTTCTCTCTCAAATTATATCATCAACATAACCATCATATCCGACAAAGTCATGATGCTCTCACCTCACTTCTCTATGCTTGCATTTCTTGCAACTATCCTACCACTTGCTCAAGTTGATGCAATATGCCCACTACAAGGGCCCGTGTATCCAGTTCCAAAGAGTCTTTCAACAAGTAAGACATTCATGAAGGCTATTACCAACCTTACCAGCCTCTTCAATACTGCAACGTCTTCCAACAACACCTCTTCTGGCTCCCTCTTCGACGGACTCAACACTTCCTTCTCCCTCGAGATATTCTCAACTCACGAAAAACAATCACTTCTCTCAAAACACTACTCGGCACCAGCCCTCACATCCTACCAATACGGAACCAAGAAATTAGATTCCAATACCATCTACCGCATAGGAAGCATAACCAAGCTCGTCTCAGTCTACACCCTCCTCCTCTCCATCGGCGACATCGCCTTCAACACACCCATAACCCACTACGTTCCCGAGCTCCTAGCAGCCTCTCAAGCCACAAACGCATCAACTAACAACGCCATCAATCAGGTCTCGTGGCAAGACATCACCCTCGGCGACCTCGCTTCTCAAACGGCAGATATAGGCCGTGACTATGCTGGCTTCGGCCAAGTCGGTGGGCTTCTTCTCCCTATCCCAAATACAGCAGCACTCGGTCTCCCGCCAGCGAACAGCACAGCTAGAGTCCTCTGCCAGGGAGGTGGATACTGCACTCGATCGCAGTTCTTCGCAGGCTTCACTAAGCGCCATCCTATCTACGCACCTGGCTCTTCGCCTATTTACTCCAATGCTGCGTTTCAAATCCTAGGCTACGCTCTCGAGAACATAACCGGGGCCTCGTTCCCCGAGCTCGTAGAAGAGCACCTCTTTAAGCCCTTGAATCTAAACCACTCATCGTGGAGCTTACCTGCTTCGAATGGATCAGCCATCATCCCAGACGGGTCATCCTACGCCCTCCCGCTCGGCGACGAATCCCCAGCCGGAGGGATGTACTCGACTCTCACGGATCTCTCCAACATCGGACGCTCAATCCTCTCCTCCACTCTCCTCCCGCCAGCCTTGACCCGCCGCTGGATGAAGCCCCGCTCATTCACGTCCTCGCCCCTCTTCGCCGTCGGCGCACCGTGGGAGATCAGTCGATACACTGGTCTCGGGAACTCACACATCGTCGACACGTACAGTAAAAATGGTGACCTACCCGGTTATTCGTCCATCTTGATTCTTGTGCCAGATTGGAATGTCGGGTTTACTATCTTGACGGCAGGGAAGAACGCGAATGCTAACACGGCGTTGTTGGCGAATATGATTTCCGAGACGTTGTTTCCTGCGATTGAAGAAGCTGCCCGTGAAGAAGCGGAGGAGTCTTTTTCGGGAATCTACACAGCGCCTGCGAGTTCGAAATTGAATTCAAGCATCTCGCTTACCACGTCCTCGTCTCAACCTGGACTACTAGTCACGAGGTGGATCAGCAATGGCACGAATATGCTCACATCTCTTGTTGCCGGACCGAGTGTGCATCTGTATCCCACTGGCTTAACGAACACTAATGCTAAAGGGGAGACAGAGATGGGATTCAGAGCTGTGTATGAGAATCCAGGGGCGAAGGGTGTAGGTGGCATGTTTGGAAGCGGGTGTGTTAGTTGGGGAAATGTGGACCAGATCTATTGGGGAGATGTAGCGAGTGATGAGTTTGTTGTTACAGTGGGAAGAGATGGGAGAGCGAGCATTGTGAGTCCGAGGGTGCTGGGTGATGGTGGGGTTATGGTGAGATGAGGTTGTAGAACGTTGGGTCTGAGACGAGATGTGGTGGCTACGCTTAGAGACGTGATGTGCGAGACTTCTAAAGAGGTATAGTGTTATAGATTTTTGTTTATTTGTCATCGAGTTTGTATATTAGATTGAACATTGTCAAGTTTGCACGTTTGGTTAAGTGGCATTTTAAGCGAGTGCAATGGAAGACCCGAACAAACCACTTTCATTGAATCTTACTTCTGAAGTGATTAGATTTATGATCATGAAATACAGACATGTCTAAATGACGTAAGCTCCTCCTCGATACTTCTTGATTCTACCCCCAAATCTTTGCTGCAGTACAACAATTGCAATTTCTTACACTACTGAATTCGAATTGACTATAGCGCACATTAATACCATACTAATTCCCCAAGGTTGAAACTATTTACTTAGCTTTAAGTTGTTGTTTCCACGCCCATCGACAGATAAAACACCATCGTGGACAAACAGACCAAGGGAGTTGCTTCCACATTGCTTCTATATCATCGGTAACACATGACAGTCTTTGTGCTCGCAACCAATCATAACCACAAACTCAAACTCTGAGCAAAGAACTATCAAGGAAACTATCGAATTCTAAACAACCATTTTTCTCTTTGTGTATGACTAGTTTTCTTCCTGCTTAGTTAATTTTGATTTCAGAATAACAAAGGCTCGAGGATAACTAGTGGTATAAGATCAGAGAGGTTTTCTACCATTGAATCGAGGTATTTTAATATGAAGGCTAAGAGCTGTGGGCATAGTTTGCTCTGTCTCCAAATGCTAACTTAGCATCTTTATGGAGACTTGAAGCTCGAGGCTGGGATCATGAATTTGATGTGCTTTTTGGTGTGGGTCATTTGGTATGAATGTACCACTTGCTTAAAAATATTGCTAAGTTTAGATGTGCTATGTGGTTTGGAGGATTCAAAGTTGTGGTTGTTTATGTTGTTCAATGATTTGGTGATTGGTTGCAAAGCGATCACCAAGTATTACACGACTCAAGCTTCAACAATCTCGTAACTTATAGGTGTTAATGGTCAATCCAAATACATTCATGGGTATTATATTCTCAATCCCAATCCACCGCACGCGACGCTCTAATAACCACTCACTTCCTCGCCTTCTTCCTCCACTCCTTCTCCCTCTCATACTGCTTTCCCTCCCTTCCCTCCTCACCCTGAATCTCCGCCACAAGACGCTTATACTTCTTCTCATACGCAGCATCCCTCTCCTTCTTCTCCTTAAGGCTCTGCACAGCAAGAATATTTGCATCCTTGCGCAACTCGCGAATCGCGCCCTTCTTCTCGCGCTTGTGCTCCTTCTTAAGCTTCGCGGACTCGGTACGCTCCTTGTCGGGGTCGTAGTGTCGGTTCGGGTTGAAGTTCTCTTCGAACTTGGGGATCTGCATCTTGATCGCCAGGGGCTTGTGGTTGTGCAGGGCGAGGAAGCGTCGTGAGAGGTGTGCAGTGGAGAGAGCGATGGTAAGGGTTTGAGTTAGAATACGGAGAGTTTGGAGGGTGCTTTCGCTGAGTTTGGAACGGCATTTCTTGCTGGAGTAATGCTTGGCGATGCTTAAAGTTGGTTCGAAGACTTCCGTGAAAGCTGCTTTGTCGGACCAAGTCTCCGCAGCTGCAGCAAGCAGACCAAGGTTGACATCTAGTATTGCAGCCTTCAAAGCTTCTTCTTCCTCGTCAGAATCTTCCTGTGCCAGACAATCATATATGTTGAGCCTCCTAGGCGATGTAGGTGCGCTCACGATCCGTAGCGAAGTCTTCGGTTCATGCAAGGGAAAATTTCCTGGTGATTTAGCGAACTTGACGGGTGCTAAACAACACAGGGTGTTTTCGATGAAGTTCATAACTTCAGGTATGTATCTCTTTGAAAGTCTTTGATATTGGAGACACAAAGTCGAGAGATAAGCTCCAGTCGCATAATCCGAGAGTGTTTGAGGGATCTTGAGACCAAGATATCGGCCCATGCAAAGAATTGCAGGGGTAACGACTTGATGGAAGTGATCAGAAGTAGGGAATATGGATCCGATAGCTGTAAGGATAACCAGATCCCCTGGAGTAGGAGACATAGCTCTTGCCGACTCCAGATCCTTCAAGTGCCGACGGAAGGCATTAGCGATTTCGATAGGATATGAGTTTGCCATTGAATGGATATGGCGAATGAGTGTCTCCAATACAGCGAAAGGTGGTCGATCTTCCTGGTTGGCGAGGTATGAAATATGGTCAACAAGAACGACGGCAAAGATCTCCAATTTTCCCTTGTTCTCGCTGCTCAACTTGGGATGATACAGGGCTCGAATCCGCTGAACAACGATAGGCAAGTCCAGAATATCAATGACTTTCGTTATGGCTAGGAATTCCTCGTGAGACTCTGGACAGGCGAATTTATATGCAAGATTGCCATTGACTCCATTCTCAGCAGGCATTTCGATTTCCTGAGCTGGTCCGTTGGCACCCGTAAGGAATTCAGGTCGTTTCCTCTCAGCATCAGTCAACAGGCCTTTCGTGAAATCGTCCTCCTCGTCTTCATCGTCCTCCGCATCACCACCTTCATCGTCGTCGTCGTCAGAGTCCTCATTTGCAGAATCCTCCATATCGGAACCACTTGCAACCAGATCATCATCGATCTCAAAGTCATCCTCATCGTCAATACCCATCTCAGCCATAGTCGGACGAGTCTTGATACCATCTCCAAACCCAAAATCGTCCTCATCATCATCCTGCGTCTGACTCTGGCCCTTCTTCTTGCCCTTCTCCTGTTGCTCATCTTCACTATCTTCCTCGCCTCTCATCCGTCGAAGTCGCTTAGCCTCTAGCTCCTGTAATTTCTGGGCGTTTTCGAGGATAACCTGGTCTTCTGGTTTCGATTTCTCGGTTGGTTTTGCTCGCTCGTCCTGGGCCAGTTGTCGTAGTCGCTTGTCGTACTCCTTGTCGAAGAGAATCTTATCCGGTCCGCTCAACTGCGCTGCACGATCAGGATTCATGCCCAACGGAGCTGCAGCTTTTGGCTTTTGCGTAAACCCTCTCAGAAGTCCATGGATATTAGCCAGCTCCTTGTCAAGCTCTTCCCTGACATCCTCATCGTCATCCTTAACAGCCTGGCGTTCGTACTTATACAGCTTCGACTTGGCAATGACCTCCTTCATAACCTCTTGCTTCGACTTCTTCCTCTCAGGTCTATCCTCCTCATCATCTTCCTCATCCTCATCTTCCTCCTCACCAAGTAGTTCCGACCTCCTTCGTTTCCTGGCTTTGCTTTCCTCGTCGTCCTCAGGATGATCCTCCGCATCCGAAAGCACCAAATCGTCTTCCTCGAAATCGTCCCTAAGAGTCGGTCCATCTAAAGACAGAGATTTGCCCATATGCGTGAGCTCCCCATCCATCTCCTCATCCTCAAGATCAAACGCCGAGGAATTCTTATGCTTCAATTGCTTCTCTCGCGTAAACCGTTCCAGCATCTTGTCTTCAGGCGCCATAGATGGATCGTTCTCTCCAAAACGCCTATCCATAATACCTCCAACTTTGCCTTTCCTCTGCTGGTCCTCCAAATACGCTTGCCTCCTCTACAGAAACCCAATTAGCCACATGCCACCCCACCACGACAGAATCCGCAAAACCTACCATCTCCTCATCCTGGCTCTTCTGCAGCCCCGGCCTCCTCAACGCAGGCTTGTGAGAATGCTCAGTCGTGACATCGAATTTCGGCTTCCTAGCAGGAGCCTTGAAATCAAAAGGATTGAACTGCTCGCGAATTCCATTCAGCGCAACAGTCCTATGGACCTTCTTTTCTTTGCTAACGCCATTTTGCGCATTCTGCTTCTTTTGCTTTTTCGACTGCTGTGGCCCAGTAATCCCTTGCTCCCTCAGTGAGGCTTTTAATCTTTTCAATTGTGAAGGCGGCATTTTGGTGTATATTTCCGTACATTCGTGAGTGTTTTGAAGCTCTAAATATTTCGAACTTTTTTTCTGTACCTGCCATATCGCCCGCTACAATCGCTTATCGGCAGCCACTATCCTCAATATAGCATCCCCGAGCCTCACCACCAGCTCTTAGCCCCGAGCCCACCCAACTTCACCAATTTGCATCATTACAGTTGTAGATCAAACATCGATTCACTCAGCCTTCTATAAAGATAAATGTAACAACACCCCCTCCAACGAAGCAATGGCGCTCTCGCCAGCTCTCCAAGACCGGCTCCTCTTCCTCACACTTGGTCTCTCCGCGTGTCTAGCACTGAACCTAATCCGACGCCGACTAATCCACACGCGCACCGCCGCAATCGAAGCACCACCTGAGAACAAACCGCAATACATCACGCAAGAAGTAGAGGATTCCCTCAAACTCAGCACGCTTGACAAGTTGCTCAGTAGCCCAAACTATGCGGTGCAAGAGACGGCCGCGATTATTGTCTACGAGCGCGCCTTGCACGATGGAAGTACACTCAATGCGCTGCTGTGGTATATCACGCAACCGGAGTATGAGCTCAGGGAGCAGGGCATTAGAGCCTTGAGCATGATTATGAATATTTGTACTATGGGTCTCCTCTCCTCTCGCCCCTCCCCCCTCTTTGTCCCATCACGAGAAAGAGAACACTAACACCACTTAGCATACATCCACCTCCTCCACATGCCCTCCTCCTACGAAGCGCTCATGCGCTCCCTCACGCTCTCCCTAGCGGACATCCCACCCTCCACCCGCGCACCCTTCAACACAACCTGGGACAACTGGTACAGCCGAGAAGCACTCGAGCAGCACCTACTCCTGATGCTCACACAACTGACCGCGAAATACGGGCCACGACTCTTGGTTTCCTCAAATTTCGTATCACGCTGGCTTGCACATGAACCCTGGGGCACGACACCGCAGGAACGACAAACGAACCTGCTGGCGTGCGTGACGGCGCAAGAGCCGCCATTCCGGCTCGCAGGGCTGGTGAGGGCGCTATTCCACAATCGTGAGGGAAGGGAGCAGTTGATTCGCACGGGACTGGTGGCGGAGCATTTGCGGCTGCCGCTGCCAAAGCCAGAGGGGGACACGCGAATGCAAGGGGGTGAGGGCACGGCTGGGGAGGGGAGCGTGGATAGCGGTGATGATGGGGAAGAGGATGGGGAGAGAGATGATTTCGAGAATATGTTTGTTGAGCAGCCAGCAATGAGGAGGGTGGGACAGAGTGTGGAAGAGCACTTGGTAAGGAGGAGGAATAGGGAGGCGATGGTGTTGAGTGATGGGATGCAACCTCTGGGAAGGGGTGATATAATACAGAGGGAGAGGTGACGAGCTCTATCCATTGAGTGAGATGAGACTATCGCGAATTGGGGCTTTATGAGAACATGAAACTTGTATCAATAATGAAGAGGTGAGCACCTCAAGGCATGAATTGTATATAATTAGCTACAGAGACATGCTCTAGTGGCTGTTTACCATCCCGTTAATGGAAATGATTAAGTGAATAACAACGCAACACAATGTGCAGGCTGAAGTGACACTTTGATGGTGTGTAAAAGGGTCTACGGGAACATTGGTCAATGCCAATTAATATAGACAAGCGAGGAAATATTCATAAGCGAGGGCCAACTATGATTTCAAAATGGTTCATTGGTTAAGTTATAAAGAAGCATTTACACTCTGCCCAAAAGCCTCCAAAACACCCCATACCTACCAACCAGCCCAACATCTTCGCTATTCGTATTCCATCATCCATCCATGACTTTGCGTTTAATCTCACCCACCACCCAGCAATCACCAATAGATGTATTTTCTCCAACACAGCCATTAACTCAACCTGGCCCGATAAGAATTGCCCTCGTGAGCAACAAATTTACACTATAATTCAGTGGCCTGGCTTGACAATCTTGCAGATCAAGTCCGAGCCACCAACAGAGTCTCCCTCTTTGATTTGGACGCTGGCAACCTTACCAGCATGTGGTGCTGAGATAACCATTTCCTATTACTTGTTAGTATAATTCGTAATTCTGGGTTGATTAGACATACCATCTTCATCGCACTGAGAACAGCAAGAGGATCGCCCTTCTTGACTTCTCCGCCCTCCTTAACGCGCAGCTCAACAACGACACCAGACATTGGTGCACCGACTTGGCTGCTGTCTCCAGGATCGGCCTTTGGCCTGCTGGTGTTCTCAACGGCAGCGTTCTTGTCATCAACAGTGACTTGGCGGACTTCGCCGTTCATTTCGTAGAACACCTCTCTTTGACCAGTGGTGTCTGACAAAGGACCGATAGCAAGAAGCTTCAAGATCAGAACCTTACCCTTCTCAAGTTCGACGTGAAACTCCTCTCCAATCTCAGGCTTCGACAAGAAGTACTTGGTTGGCAGAACACTCAAGTCACCATAGGTGGTGATGAACTTTCGGTAATCCTCGAAAACCTTGGGGTACATGGCGTAGGAAGCAACATCACACTCGGTCACGCTGCCATACTTGGTGTAAATTTCCTTCTTTATCTTTGCAAGATCGAGAGGCTCCAAAGTCAAACCAGGACGCTTGTCAAGCTTGCGTCTACCACGAAGGGCATTGGTCCTCAATGGCTCAGGGAAACCGCCAAATGGTTGACCCATAAGACCCTCGAAGAACTCAAGAACGGAACCTGGGAAATCAAGCTCGCCTGCCTTCTTCTGAACATCGTCAAAGTTAAGTTTGTTGGAAACCATGAATTGTGCCAAATCACCAACAACCTTAGAAGTAGGGGTGACCTTGACAATATCGCCGAGGAGGTCGTTTGCTTGTTCATAAGCTTTCTTGGTCTCTGCCCACTGAGCGCCAAGACCCAGTTGAGATGCTTGGAACATCATGTTGGTCAATTGACCACCTGGGATTTCATGCTCGTACACCTCTGGATCAGGAAAACCTCCAGATTCAAATGGAGAATACAAGAGACGAAGTTGAGCCCAGTAAGTGTCAATGGCTCTAATGTGATGGACGTTCAGACCTGGTTCAAGTCCGGTGCCTTCCAGAGAGGCCATAACGGCACCGACTGATGGTTGAGATGTCATCCCAGACATACTATCAGTAGCAGTATCAACAGCATCGGCTCCAGCATTTGCGCAGGCGACCATGGAGGCGACTCCGGTACCAGCAGAATCATGAGTGTGAACATGGATCGGAAGATCAGGGTATTTCTCACGAATAGACCCAATGAGGATGGTTGCGGCCTTTGGCTTCATGCATCCAGCCATGTCTTTGATGCCGAGAATATGAATATTGAGGTCAACAAGCTTCCCAACTAGATTCATGTAGTAGTCGAGGTTATACTTCTTCTTTGGATTCTAAATATAACATTAGTAAAATAGAGCGATGCTAATTTGCATGAATGGACGGTGTCATAATGTGTAACAACAGAAGAAAAAGATTCCAAGAGAGTCCAAAAAGGTCAGTGCCATGTCAGAGCGAGTCGAGCGAAGTGCTCGACTGAAGGGCCATCATCTTGATGTGGCTCTTCGCTCTGAAATGTTCGTTGAGATGTGATTGTGTAACAACATTCACACCGCAGGGGTCACAGCAAAATCTGCGGGCAGCAATATTCGCGGCATGGAGCTCCACTCGTTTGTTGGCAACTCTGGTTTTCTGAGGTAGGAGAACGATTCCGGCAGCATTGCGCTTGTGCTTTTCGGTTTTTTGGTGGTTCTTGAGCTCACGGTTATCGCTGCAGTTGATATTGCAAGGTTCGCACAAGAACTTGTTGGTAGACAAAGCTTTCGTTCTCAGTGTCTTCCGTGCGAGTGCTGTTCTCTCAGGCCCACGAGTTGTGGCATCTCTGCGGCTATTCTTGAGCTTCCTCTCAGCATCGAGAGCGTTAATTTGTGCAGATGTCAGGTGCTGATGCATATCTCCAAGCCCTTCGTTCAGACAAGTATGACCGCAACAGCCGTCGTACTCAAGGGTGTCAATATCCCAGGGGCATATGTGTGGCATTCCGTAGTCCGTAGTTCGAGAGACCATGGTCCAGAAGTACAGAGAGAAGAAACACTCGGCGAGATGGAAGCATGCTCGAGTAGCGAACCTGACCGAAGGAGCAGGATTGGGTGACCAGCAAACAAGGCCTTTGTGCGTGATCTTGTAGCCGTTGTTTAGAGCAATCGAGACCCAATGTGGAATCATTTCTCCTCTTCTATATTGGCCCATACGAGCAGAGATTCCTCGGGTGTAGGTGCCACTGCCAGTATACAGTTTGGGTCTTTCACCTGACTTCTCGAGTACAAGTATGTAAACACCCCAGCGTCGGTCGATAACAAGTGGCAAGGACTTGAAATATGCCAGGCCAGGTGGACTCTCGGATTGGAGTACCTCGAGTAGGCCAGGAGCAAACTCCATTTTGCAACTCAAGAGCAACTGCAGGAGTATCTCATGTGTGGCAATGATCAGAGCGTATACATTGAGCTTCAGGGATCCTGGTGTCACATCTAGGAAGGCCCAGAAAAGTCCCCCAATGAAAGTCATGATCAGCTCGTTTGTGAGGGCCATGCTGAAATGGACAGTGTCGATTTGTGGGGTAGCGGGGAGGTTTCAGTCGGTTCGGGCTCTCCTGGAAGAAGAAAACGTGATAGAGCCGTCCAATGGTTGAGGTTTGGATCTCTCGAATTGATGAAGAGGTGTGAAGGTTTGATGAGAGGTTTTGGAGGTTTGATGAGAGAATGTGGAGGTTGATGGAGTGAGATTGAAATTTAATTTTGAGGTCGAGGTTTTGGAAGTGAGGAGTCATACCCCTCTGGAGGCAGTTGCGACACTTGCGAACTGATGGAAGGCGTGGTAATGAGGAAGGAGGGGGGGAGGATGGGGAAGGAGGCATGTGGTTTGAGTGTGCTTAAAATAAGAGGGAAGGAACGAGTGAACTTACCAGCATATCTCCACTGAAGCACACGGTACCCTCAACAACACCACCGGCCTTTTGAACAGCCTTAATACCAACCTCAAGTTGATCGATATCGTTCAACGCATCAAAGACACGGAAGATATCCACACCATGCTTCTTTGCCTGTTCGCAGAAGTGGTAGATGGCATTGTCTGGAAGAGAGGAGTATGCGACACCATTGGCACCACGGAGCAACATCTGGAAAGGAATGTTGGGAACCAACTTTCGCATCTTGCGGAGTCTGTCCCAAGGATCCTCATACAAGAAACGCATAGCAACGTCGAAGGTAGCACCACCCCAGCACTCAAGACTGTACAGGTTGCTGTAGGCGTGGCTGGTCTCCTTGGCGATGTTCAAGAGATCAACTGTACGGACACGGGTAGCCAAGAGAGATTGATGGGCATCACGCCAGGTAGTGTCCATGAGAAGACAGCCCTTGTTCTTGCGTACTGCCTTTGCAAATGCCTCTGGACCTTGCTCAACAATGATGTTCCTCCATCCCTTTTTGCATGGCTCGCTGGTATCGATCTTCTTTCCGCTTTCATCGAAAAGCTCTGGCATGATGATATCTCCCTTGAATTTGGGCTCGCCGACTTGGCCCTTGATACTAGATCCACTGTAAACGGTGTTAGTTTTATACGCTTTGATATAGTATGGAGATAGGGGCCGTACTTAACAGCGACATCGGCAAGATAGGCGAGAAGCTTTTGAGCACGGTTTTGCGATCCAACCAAGTCGAACAGCTCTGGTGTATCATCGATGAAAGTAGTCCAGCAAGTACCCTCAATAAAGGTAGGATGAGTAAGCAAAGATGCCAAGAAAGGGATGTTCGTCTTGACTCCACGGATACGGAACTCAACCAAAGCACGAAGCATCTTTCGTCGAGCAATTTCGTATGTGGAACCATGGCAAGTACACTTGACCAACATGGAATCGTAACTAGTACAAGATTAGTATACCGCACTTGTGATCAATTGGATGTGTGAAACAAAGAGAAGCATTCGCTTCCGAAGTGTTGAAAGAAAAAAAACCACTTACTGAGGAGTAATGATTGCGCCAGCGAATCCATTACCACCATCCAACCGGACACCATTTCCACCAGCAGAACGGTAAACTTCAATCTTTCCGGTATCAGGTGAGAATCCCTTCGAGGGATCTTCCGTAGTGATACGGCATTGGATAGCAAATCCTCGAGTGGAGATACGATCTTGCGTAAGTCCCAACTGAGCCAGCGTCGCACCAGCGGCGATTTGAATTTGGGCGGCAATGATATCAATGCCTGTGATCTCCTCGGTGATCGTGTGCTCGACCTGGATACGAGGGTTGATCTCGATGAAGTAGTATCGGTTCTTTTGATCAACCAAGAACTCGGCTGTTCCAGCGTTGCGGTAGTTGACCGACTTGGCGAGCTTGACGGCATCGGCAAGGAGAGCATCTCTAACATCAGGTGGGAGGTCCTTGGCAGGTGCCAATTCGACGACCTTTTGATGTCTTCGCTGCACGGAACAATCTCGCTCATATAAGTGGACAATGTTTCCATGATTGTCGCCAAGGAGTTGCACCTCAATGTGCTTGGGCTTATCCAAGAAACGCTCCACAAAAACAGTTCCATTTCCAAACGCAGACTTGGCCTCAGAGGTAGCACGCTCGAAGGAATCCTTCAATGTGCTTTGCTCTCTGACGACTCTCATACCACGTCCACCACCTCCGTAGGCGGCCTTGATGATGATTGGGAAGCCATACTCGTCGGTGAATTTCTTGACATCTTCGAATTTATCGACAGCACCCTCAGTACCGGGCACAACTGGCACACCAGCCTTGATGGCCAAGGTCCTGGCTGAGACCTTGTCTCCAAGGGAGTCGATCACTTCTGGTGATGGACCAACGAACTGCAGATCCAATTAGCCGGCTTCACCAAATCACATGTTGAAAGGACGTACGATAAGACCGGCCTTCTCGACATTCTTAGCAAAGGCAGCGTTTTCGGAAAGAAATCCATAACCTGCGTGATAAGTTAGACCACTTCTAAGCGAATTGAGGGATTTTCCATACCGGGATGAATCATCTGCACGCCATGTTGAAGAGCAATCTTGATAATTTCGTCACCAGCCAGGTACGCTCCAACGGGTGTGTATTGTCCTCGCTTTCCAATAACATAGGCTTCATCGGCTTCTGTAGGGAGAAGAGTAGTTAGTGAATGTTCTTGGCGAATGGCAAGATAGGCGGTGACTTACTCTGTCTGTGCATGCTGAGTCGGTCCTCATAACTGCCAATGTGTTAGCCCCACCAAAAGGCCGAAGTGAAGCTTCCAAGATTTACCTAAAGACGGCAACTGTCTGAAGTGACAGTTCGTGGGCCTAGTTTCGAGTCAGCGCCCGCATAATTGTTTCCGCAGAATTTGATAGGCAGGTTTTGGAAGGGAAGGCCATGCTTACAGTACGGAAAATCTATGGCAGCACAAGCTCGGTCAGTGAAGCTCCAATAACCCAACTACCCCGCCAAGCGGAAATACGTACACGAATAGCTACACAACGTCAGTCATTGATACTCGCACAACATGATCTGAAGGAATTGTACTCACGAATCTCTCCTCTATTAGCCACTGTAGTCACACAACATCAATGGTTAGCAACATAATCCATCTAATGCTGACGCCCGATGATGCTGGGCAGGGACTCACCCAAGATCTTCTTCAATTGCATGATGCTGGAGTTTGCACGAATGCGATGGATGGTTTGCGATTGCTGGGTATCCTTGCCCTCCTCAAAGACCTCGCTGTAGCCAGCATTTGGGCCATGTTCGTGTTCATGATCCTCGACGGCAGACATGATTGCAGATGTTGTATGTGTAGGAAGTGTAGGGAGAGAGAGAGAGAGAGAGGATGTCGAGCTTCAAGCTTCGAATGTTTACTTTGCGGGTGGTGAGCTCCGAGAGCAAGCTAGGTGGGTAGGTAGCTTGTGCCGACCGAGAGAGGGTAAAAGAGGGGTGAATGAAGCTTCACGAGCTATTGAAAGAAGGATTCCAGGTGCACGCAGGAGTCAATGGGGATAGATAAAAGATGCAGAGGTTCAGTATAGAGTTGATCAATGGGGGGTTTTGTTTATTGAGGATGGAGGAAAGGAAGAATGGAAGATGAGAAATTTAGTGACTCGGCTTTATTGTACGTTTCTGTGTTGTGACCTTTCTTTGCCTTGGCTGTGGTAGCTCTCTTCACTTCCCTCACTTCCCTCACACAGTCACTCAGGTCACTCACCTTGGGTTGGCGTGATCCGTAGTGGGGTAAATTTACTAGGATACCAAGGATACAAGGAAGGTACGTCTAGTAAAAATCCCTATCGTTCCTGCCGCACCGCTTCGGCACAGAAAGACCACCAAGTCTCCTAGCCTCTCTCCTCTTAGTCTCCCCCCCTCCTTCCTGGCCTGTCCCCTTGGTCTAAAACACCACGCCGTGTGCACAATTGCCAGGTGCTGCAGCTGGGCAAGATCCTTCCAATCGACTTACCGCGATATGAGATCCAAGCAAAATTCTTCTGTGCTCCCAGCTGTCTTGAGGATAACGTGATACGATTGAGTTTTTTTCTTTGTTAGAGCTTGTGCTGAATTGACGTCGAGTTTGATCGTCAGAATCTGATATGCTCAAGTTTTTGATACTTGCCCCCCCACGATAAGACTTGGTTGGAGAAAGAATTGGATTGGACTGAATTTGGACTTGGACGGGATCGGTGTAGTTGCTAGGTTGGTTGATTGATTCACTAAATTAATTCTAGTGAAATATTCTAGCTCGTACCGAGCAGCTTTGATCTCTGATGGCAACGGCCGTGGTTTTATTACCGCTCGGTATTGAAATAGATATACCTTGGCTGGGTATCAGTATTCGATATCAAACCTCTGACGTAAGTCAAGCCAACCGAATGGGGGTGCATTTTTGGTTTATTAATTCTTTTCGCTTCACTCATTCACCCACTACCTAGTACTCACTTGCAGGAACGTCCACATACAGCTATTACTTTGTAACCAGCTCTCTCATAGGCAGACCGGGTATGCCGTGGAGATAGATACACATCTGGAAAATTTCCCCATCATCCTTCTCATCCTCCTATGCAAATGCAAATGCAGCAAATCCGACCATCTCGAGTACAACATGCCAACATGCCAACGTGCCAACAGACCAAGAAGGAGGGGGAAAAAAAAAGAAAATTGCTCGTGAAAGTCTCTTCGCTGCCCTCGCATGCAGGGGAGCTTTCGCACAGCTCAACTCTCACCCCTCTGCTCTTGACTCTGACGCAAGCGGCCACAATTGGCAGATCCCCACAACCCATCTCAGTCCCCCCATCTCAAACACCAGCGAGCACTTTAGGCCCATATCCCTTTCCCAATTCAATTCTCACATGCTCTGGGAGTCCCTTTCATGGGAAAATTGGAATCCAGAAAAATGACCGACCTGACCACCTCGTCTTTTTTCGCAAAATTCTATCCCGAAAGCGCGGGGCGTCCGACCTCGGCAGCTGGGTCATCTCGCTCTCAATTCTCAACTCTGAAAAAAGTCACAATCCGAATATCCCAAAGACGAGACATTTATGCACGACAGATAACCGAGTATAGCCGCTCCTGGCTTGAGACAAGCAACAGAGGCTAACACCATTTCTTTTCCATCGAGGCTACTATTACTCGCCTTTTGCAAGAGAGCCTGAAGTCTGAACCCATGGTTACCAGAGGGGTTCACTGTAAAGGAGCTAGGGTTCAGACTTCAGTCAAGTTAAGACATGTAAAAAGGCGAATAGGTACCTACTGACCTTTCACAACCGAAAAGAAAAGTGTAGTAAGGTAGAACTGCCCAAGTAAGATACCTCTGGCTTGTCTAATTACCTTACCTATGAGTTCTCCAATGAAGCCAACAATAAATATGTCCCTCAATGTACAAAATATTATCACACATTCACACAAAAGTTTATTCATACCTAAGGTACCTTATATAACCTCCAGCAATTTCTTCACTCAATAGAGGCAAATGAAAATATAAGTCTTACCAGAAGGACTAGAAGGACCAAAAAGCAAAACAATGCGCATACGACTCGAGAAGCCCATTGGATCCCCACGTTATACCACATCTGAATCTGCGTCCATCTGTCTGCAAGTCTGCAAGTCAAGTGGCTGTGGCTGAATGACTGGCTGGCTGGCTGGCGGGCGTGCTGCCGATGGAAAAGAATAAAGAAATTCTTCGTTACTCCAGTCACTCCACATATTGGAGCATGGAGCAAGAGCAATAGGAACAGAATCCCCAGATTCCACGCACTTGCTTTTTCTGCCCCTCCACCATCCTCATTAGTAATGACAGAACACCACACACGAGGTAAGTCTTACATACATATATACGGCACAGTACCTAAACCTCATGTATGTCTCGATTTGCTGGCACTTTTTTCCAAGACACCGCACTCACATTCAAATTTTCACAAAGCACATAAGACGGCGAGCAGGAACCGTCACAGACAGAAAAAACACAAATGCAGATGTAAAAGGGCTTTTTGTTGGTCAGAATACATCAAGAGAATCTAGAGAAAATCAACCTAATCCCCAAGAACGCTCCTATCAGTTACAAAGCCGGCCCACCGTAGTAGCCCGGGAGAAATTGACCTCGACCCACGAGAACCTTCCCTCCAGACCAATGCATAAGGTACCTACAACTACATTCATGATGATGGGAGATGTCAAACACATCATCCCCAAGGCATAACCGCTGTAGAAAAATTCAACCATGGTACACTCGAACTGCCCCGTCATTATGTATTATCCTCGCGCCTCTATCGCTCTTCAGAATCCACCATAGCCTGTTGGTTGTGGTGCAAATCCGTTCGTCTGCGCAAATGGAGCTGGTGACTGGCGGCCGGCAGGTCCATTTGTGATCATCAATCTACTACCACCAAGGATTGGAGTATTGCTCTCGTCCTTCTCCTGTGACTTCTCGCGATTCTTCCGCTCCTCATTGTCCTTCTTCAACATCTCAATGGTAGAGTGTTGTTGGGCTAGGTAGTTGATCATGAAGGGCATCGTGAAGTCGTTCAGACCGTGGCGCCACGAAATTTCCATGACGACGTGCACCGGAATGAGCTCATAGCATGCATAGAGCATGCCGACGTAGCACTCACGGCTGCCGATATCAACGAACTAGGAGGAGTGTTAGTTATGGGACACGGAAAATTATGTTCGGAAAAATTAGATCGGGAACTTACGTATCTGAGCAGCTCCTCTACAACATCAGACTTGCCGGACATAGCTGAAGTCTCGATGGCATCCTTGAACAACTTGTCCTGCTTCGAAAGAGCAATAGATTTCTCCCATCGCTTGTTCTTGCGGTAGATGTTGGCAGCAATTTGGCGGAAGAAGACAAGATCATGGCGTTCCAAGCGTTGAGCCAACTCGACTGGGTCATAGTTGTCGAAGTTCTCAACCGAGTCGCGTAGCGTCTTGTAGTCCTCCTCCTCGATCAAGAGATCATTGATGGCATCGTTGACAATCTTCTTGTTTTGAGACTGAACATTGAGTAAGAAAGGCTTAATTAGAGGAATATTGTCGGATTTCTCGAACATCTTCACGACACGGTTGACGTCAATTCTTGGCGTCAGTGCTTGGAGGAGATCGGTCAAGAGAGATGGCTGTTCCTGGAGATAGAAGTTGAGTGCGCGGTAGTAGATTTCCAAGTTGGCAACCTTGACAACAATGTCCTTGAAGGAATGGTGCTCCCAGGCATCGGCAGCACGCTCCATCATGGCGAGAGCTGCATTGTCCCACTCATCATAATGGCAGTACAAGAACACAAGTTCAGGCCAGAGGTTAGCATCCTCACAGGCACGAAGGAGTTTGGGGATATTGATTCTGCCCCAGAACAACTTCACATGGTCCATGACGCGATCTGGGTGGTATTTGGACAAAGCAACGCCGAGGGAGGTGTAGATTCCCATGTGGCTGCGTTCTAAAGATAGTATTAGTACATGACTCGGTAATGTCGATTGTTAGTTGATGATGACATGAAAAAAAGTCCAAGAAATGATTGTGTTAGTGATGAGACTATATGAGACTGGGCTAGTCTCAGCTGCCTGAGCAGCAAAATGATTTCTAATGTTGCAAGTAGAAGATATCGTAGCATTACGAGATGTTGAGACATAAGCAAAGCAATTCCAAAAGTTCTTTTGCGTATGAGGTTGTTAAGAGGCTGCCTGAGCAGCTCTTGCTCTGGCAAGATGCCTGGGTCCCTTGTTGTGTGAAGCCAGCCCAGATTGTGATACAAAAGCAGCATCGCACGTAGCACAATGGTGGGTTTTGGCAGCTTTGACAGCATCACCTCTGCGCTTCTTGTCGGGTCTAGTGTAGTTATAACCATTGACTTTGTTGAGGTGAAGCGATCGGGATTTGTGGTCATTCAAGGCGTATTGGCTGATGAAGGCCTTGCCACAAGGTTCACAGGACCATTTCCTCGACTTTTTGACCTTGGCGTGGCTCTTCTTGGTGGTGGCTCGCTTTCTTTCGTACCAGCCTTCGAATTCCCCAGCTTTGACTTTGGCATAGTATCTTCGACCTCCAACGATCATTTGCTCTTTGCGTCGAATCTCCATCGCTGCTTCCTTGACAGCAACTTGGTCCGCGGTGAGGCCATCTTCTTCGCCCCTGACCATTTCCGAGATAGAGACGTGACCGCAGCAACCATCATATTGGATGGCGTCCATTGGCCAAGACAGGAAGTTTGGCATGCCATAAGTTTTGGTTCGAGAGTGCATAGCCCAGAGCGCAAGAGACAAGAAAGCCTCGAGTATGAGGAGGAGTGAACGCATTGGAAATCGGTATTGCCCATTTGGTATGGTAGTCCAGCAAAGCACACCTTTATGCGTAATGGTGAAGCCATTCTCGATAGCATGCTGAACCCATTTCGGAATGGCATGGCCGTTATTGTAAGAAGTGAATCGAGTATTCATGCCTGCAACGTTCACTGAAGAGCCGATGTAGATCTTGGGGCGGCAGTCGACTTTTTCGAGTAGAATGAGGTATACACCCCAAAGTCCAAGGACATCGGTGGGCAAGCTCTTGAAGAAGTCGATTGTTGGCGGGATTTTGGACCGCAAAGCTTCCATCAAGCCAGTAGCAAAAGTGACTTTGAGCAGGAGCTTCTCCATGGCACCTTGTGTGGGAAAGAGCATATCATGGACAGGATTCTTGATGTTCGAAGTCGTAAGAGTGAGAAGCGTCCATGTCGTCCATAGCATGAACTCATGGACAGAGGCCATGGTGAGAGAATGGACGATGTCCAATTATGATTTGATGGCAGATTTGGTATCTTCAGTTTTGCGGCTCTGGGATGCTTTCAATGATCGTTGAAATGATGAGCGAGTTGAATGATCCCAGATCGTTGAATTGATATCTTCAGGTCTGTGGTTCTCTGATACTGTCCTGGAGGTTCGTGGACTCCACTCCGTAATGTGGGTGTTGAAGGTAAGAAGAGGAATGAAGAACGAGAAAATTGTTCCCTCTCCATGATATGGCAGGTAATCTCACTGAGATAGAATAGGGAAGGGGCAGAGGAGAGGAAAAGGCAGGAAGTGGGAGATAGGAAGGAAAGGAAATTTTGGGGAAAGAACGTACCAAGACCTAAACCTTGCTCAAGAAGAGTGATGAGCTCGTCAAAGTAGCCATTGCGCTCATACTGCTGAACAAGATCTTGCAACTCCTCAGCATCAACGATCAAGTTGAGACCGCAAATCTGTGCCAGTCTAAACTCCTTCTTCTCCACACACGCAGCGTTGACCTGCTTCCAGACCTTGATGTTGTTAGCCTTGCGGGCACACTCAACAGCAGATTGGTAGTCCTCCAAGTGCACCAATGTAGTCGCAAGCTTGGCCCAGTTAGAGATGCTGGTGAAGAAGATCTTGGCAGCCAGGTGGTGACCTTCAGCGTAGGCCTTGTCTCCGGACTCTTCGATATCAGCAACATTCGTACCCCGAAGGAAGTCCTCCAATTCGCTGAGCTGATCGGTACGTGCATAGGCAAAGGCAAGAGCAGTGTCAATGGGTGGCTCGCGAAGAGTCTTTCGTGACATGCGGAGATACTTGATCAAATCCTCATCCTTGCCGGCATGTGTTGCAGTCTCGATGACTTCGCTGTAGTTGCTGGGGTCCTCAGCTCGAATGTAAGAGGCAATACTGTCAGAGACACGAAGTCCATCCAATTGAGCCTTGGCAACTCTGCTCCATACTTCTGGGAGTTCAACACGCTCAGCATATTCTTGTGCACGATCAATGCTGACAATGTGTTCAACAAGAACATTGGCGGCGCTTGTATGGTCGTTGATCTTCTTGAAGACTTCCAATGCCTCTTCGAACAGGCCGACTTCAACACAGATGTTGGCAATATCTGGAGCATCGTAGGCGTCCAGACGGTGAATGTAGTCCATGACTTTACCCTTGTCAGCCTTGGTGGCAGTGAGGATGAGCAAGTTCTGTAAGTTCGTGTTGTCACTGAACACACTTGGCTCAAGAACGATCTTCTCCAAGAGTTCGATCAATTCGACGGGCAAGTCAGCCTGCAAGAATGATGCCACAGCGATAGAAACCTTGTCGGGCTCAGTAGACTCAGGAACCGCAGTTGAGATGACCTGGTCAATGACTGAGCGGCGATGCATGTTGTTTGCGCTAAGGACAAAAGCCCAAAGCTCTCTATCAGCTCTCTCAAGAAGGTAACGGGATTGAGCCTTGAACATGGTGTTTTCGTTGGTAATCTGAATCAGCTCAAGATCATTACCACCCTTTCTGAACGCAATATAAGCCAGATTAGGATCCCGCTTAGCACAATAGTTTCCAATGATCAAGGTATCATATTGGTCGTTGTCCTTCAAGAAAGCCTCTGGGTTGTTGTTAGAATCAATGTAAATCTTAGCAAGGGCGTTGTAAACGGCTTGTTGTTGATTCCCCTCAGCAAGAGTCTTTTCCAAGAAAGGAAGCAAGATCTTTAGACGATTTTTCTTCTCGACCTCTGCGACAAGCTCATCGATGGGGATTGATGCAGCATTGACAGATAACAACAAGGTCTTGATGGTAGCCTCATCGCAATCAACATCGAGTAAACCACCGATGACTGCAGGAGTTCTGGCAGGGTTTACACGTTGGACATAAACCTCAATAGACTTGAAGTGCTTGTTCTGGTACAGATACAAGACCAAATCATGCGTGAAGTTGAATCTGTCACAGACGATGATAAGTGGCAGCTGCTCGGTTAGCTTAGCCTCCTTGAGGAAATTCTTCATCTTCTCTGGGTTGTAGAAGTTATCTGAAGGCCCAAGGTTAGCGGCATTTTAAGGATATGGAGATGTGTTGAGAACTTACTATCACGCGCAATTCGCTCGACTTCATTGAACTGGCCCATCTTGGTTGCAGCTTCAACGTACTTGAAGATGACCTCCGACTCCTCACTAACGTTGACAATGCTTCCAAGGTAGTAGAATAGTCCTTCGGCAGTCTTGTACTTCTCGAAAAGATCGATCAACCGAACAGGGCCGAGGAGGTCAGAGTACTTGGTAGCGATTTGCACCACAGCACCGAGGTTTTGGCGGATGTTGGACTTCAACATGGCGTCCAGGGCATCAAGCGATTGCTCGAGGGATAAGCTTCCAAAGTAGTTGTTGAGCCAGTCTTGACTGAAAGTGGGCGAAGCAACAATATTGACAATCACACGCTTGATTGATTCTGGGTCGCTATAGTGCTCCAAGGCGCGTTGAGAGAGGCCAGCTTGCTCACATAATTGTGCAACGCGAGGACGATCATAATGAGAGAACATGTCGTTACCCAAAATCGCATCAGCAACTTGTGGGGCGTTGATGAGGTTCATCTCAAGGAGACGAGTCTGCAAATGTCCCTGCTCAGGCTTGTTCTCCTTGAGAGCATCAAGAAGGAAAGCTGTGGCTGGCTGAACCATGCCTTGAGACTGGAACACATCAACCACACGCTCGATGTCGACTAATGAACCACCTTCATGGTTGGCAAGCTGTGTAGCAAATTCTGAACCACGTTCTGGGTTGATTCGGATCTAAATTATGGTTAGCTAATATCCCAGATGCACCACAAATGCTCCAATTGGTGAGGGGGGAACAACTTACGATATTTTGAAGCAATACCACATAATCTGGTTGATAACCAACCTGTGCAGCATATGGTAGGATCTTCTCAAATTGTCCACTCTCAGCAAAAGCAGCCACGACCTTGGGAGCAACATTTGCGCGCAAGTAGATGCTCAAAGCCAGGTTCAAATCTTGTGGTCTGACAATATCACCCAGCTCCTCAGAACAGTCGAGCTTGCTCTCCTTCATCCACTTCTCCAAAAGGTGCTTGCGGTTCTGGGCCAGAACAGGTCTCACAAGCTCCAAAGTTTCGTGCTTGTTGAGGGTTCCCTTGTCGAGGAGCATGCCAAAGTACTGGAGAATAACCGAGAGTTGACCAGGCACGGCAGGGAGAGCCTTGAACCGCTCGATCGTCTGTGGGGTACGGAGAAAGCCACGAGGCGAGTTTGCAGCAATTTTCGCAGCTTCAGCATAGTTTCCGGTGTTCAGGAGCTGGTCGAACTGCTGTGCATAAAGGTTGTCGGCACCGGGCAGGCCAGCCCTCGATGCGAGCTTCACAGCCAAACTCGAGTTTGCGGGATTCTGGAGAAGATATGGAATAACGGTATCCTCGTCCAAAGCGACCGAAAGAACCTGACCACGTCTATTGATTCCGACTGAACAAAAATCTGTTAGCCTGCGCTGATAATTAAACAGTAAAGTGGAACCTACCAAGGCCTGCAGATTCAGAATCAGATGCAGTAATGAAAATCGTCTCGCTGGATATCCGGTTCATGAATATGCATGTGCCGCTCTCCAAGTCGTACAGGTGGATGAATCCATATTTGGTGACCAGGTAGATGATGCTATACCGCTGCGAAACTTGCATGGCGACTGGGAAATCGTTCATGGCCTCGGCAGGGAAATAAACATCCACGGCCTTCTTTGGGAAGGTTGGATTCGAAGCTAAGTGGTCCACCTCAACAATGTGAAGCTTTGCGCCTGTGGCAGTTCGAACAGAGAAAGTGAAGACCTTGGTGTCTGCCGCAGCTCCCTCTAACCGTAATGTACCAAATGCTGCAGCATGGCCCTCAATAGCTTGGCTTATGCCTCGCTCTCGAGAGTATAGTTGCATGGCTCCCACTACTCTGCCGGCTTGTTGTGTGATACCAACAACCACCATCCACTTAGCATCCTCGCTTACTCTGTAGTTGATGATCTGGCAGCCCTAAGGAAACAGTTAGCATCCCAACATGTACCTAGTACTAGCTCAACATACAGTCAAATTTGGGTTTCTCTTGAAGACCTCCACGGGAGATGCTTGGTTTGGGTCAAACACATCCCAGTGGTATACTGTTGTATCTGTGATCAATCCCAAGCTCGTCTCGCTGAACCACTTCCAGAACACAACATCCTCGTTCATTGTCGCAGACTTCAGCTTTTGCTTCTGGGCTAAATCGAATATCTGGAGTGTCCGGGACTGTGCCTTCAGGGCGATAATTTGTTTGGTCCAATGCATGATAGCACTGTCGGCTTTGATGGGTCGTCGGATGACATTGTTGTTGTTCTTCAGGTCAACAATAACTACTTCGGACGTTTCGCCTTTCTTTTCTCGTACGCAAATGAATGAATCCGACTCAAGTGTCTGGGGGAGAGTTAGTAAGATATCATAAATTAGAGGTCAGGGCAAGTGCTTACGCATGTGTTGAATCCAATTGATGTTTGCTGTAATCATTGATGTTAGAATAATTATCCAAACGCAGGTGCCTGAGAGTCTAGATCATTCGCAGCCTCGCGCAGAGAGTTCCACAACGCACCTGAATATCTACACCGGGGTTCGTTAACTGTAGCAGATTGTCAGCTTCAATACATAGCCATAGCGGATCGAGAGGAGCGCGTTACGTACCTGGAGCAGCTCCGTGAACCTGATGGGCAGGGCCGACACCATCTTGAATGTTGTATTTGCGCTGCGCGGGGGCGCTCTGTATCGCGGAAGGTACTCAGTAATTGAAAATGTGCAGCAGAATTATTAGCAGATCAGCGAAATGTTCAAAGCTCCCTTAAAATAAACGGGACGCAGTGTGGAAAGTTGGAATGCTGAAAGTTGATGTTGATTGCGTCGTATTGCTGCTCGCTGGCCTTGGGACAATTTGGCCCTTGGGCACGGGCCTTGTCAGGTCAGTGTCACGTGTCGATGAAAAAGGGGCTCAATGTCAATTTCGAATCTCCTGAAGTTCTGGGGAATATCAGGCTGATTTTTACCGACATCCAATGATGAATTGGTCAATCCAATTACTGCTTTTCGTGAAGGTGAGACGTTCTTGAAGTTCATAGTTGAACAATCTCTGCTCATTTTATTGAGCTCCATTAAGAAGTCTAAAAATATATCCTTTACCTTTTTTCCACAACGCCAGTTGACAATAAATCCTTCCAAAAGCTGCCTACCGATCCTCAAAAGGACAAGAGTCAACTGGATATCTACACTCATAACGAAACATGGTTCTTTTGCAGTTCGTTGACAGTGAATGGTTTCTTTGCTACAAACGCGAAATTGTGCCGATGAACAAAGTCTACCTCGAGCTCGTCGGTTTATGTCATCCACACATTTGACGTCCTATCTCCTTGTTCTGTTTCCCTTCCACACCAACACTATATCCCCACATCCAAAAGAGACGTTTCAAATATCAATACAGACTCCTAGGCGATCATGTTCCGAGCCTACGTTTGCACGAATGTGATTTTCAAATTGAGTTTCGCCCCAAAATCCCAAAGCAACTCTGCAGACAAAGCTAAGGTACCTTTCTTCATCCTTCGATCGCTGAAAAATATAGTCCCAATCACATATTCTCAATCATTTAATTTTTAAACTGAAGATTGATGCTAGTTCTTTCACTTATACCAACCTGCATGCACCAGTGGTCCTCCATACGTCCCCACCTACCTAGCAATGATAATAACGGACAACATGCAACACAAAATGCCGACCAAAATCGTTGGTAGCTACTTACTGTCCAAGAGAGGTTCCATATCCTTCCAGCTCCTACATCAAACTCGAATTTTTTAGATGTTGAGTCTGACTTAAGCGAGAAGTTGAATCTCAATATCTGACTGCGAACACTTGCAATTTATTCTCAAATCTCTAAACATTCCTCACAAATCAACGACGCCTCGAATTTTAAGTCCAAGAAATCAAAAGCTAGCAAGTTCTACTTGTCTCAACTCCCCATGCTTTTTGATCCCACTAGCTTGCTAGATTTCTACCTACTGATCTTCACCTCGCCTCACCCTGTGCAATCTCATGCCGTCAGTATCTCCAAACATGATTGAAGCAAACATAACTAATTATCCAATACCCCAAAAAGTCAAATATACCTGCCTCTATCCTTCCTCTACTTCGTATCCAGCTACGGAAGCAAGTGCCATCATCAATCCAAACTCCAGTATAGGAAACTTACCTTGCGCTAGCTAGTCTTCTATTTAACTCAAGTACTTTACTCCCACAACCCACGACATATGACTTAAACTGCACTTTATCTATACACCATAAACTTCCAACACCCCTCTCTACAACCCTTCCCTCTAGCTACCTCGTAGGGTTATACACTAATCAAGTACATACAAACCCATCGTAAGATCTTGCCTTGGGCATCTATTCCCACACATTTCCCATATTTTATATCTTATACCTTACGTCCTGCCCCCGAAAAAAGTCAAACAATAGGATCGCTTATCTAAGGTACCTCCCTACTTACCTTACTCTACTTACCACGCGTCTCGAATAAATATCCTTTTCAAAAGATTGTAGGTATCACGAAAGTATGGTAGGTAAATTTATATCTTATACTTTATACTTAGCCCCAACCCAGAATCCAAAGCACTTTACCTTAGAATCACAACCTAAATCAAACCCAAATCCTAACCCCAATCCCAAACTAGGCAATCGAAAAGCGTACTCATTCATTTATTCGTTCACTCGTTCATTCGTTCATCTAACCATTCAAAACCATCCATAAATTCCACCGCCTTATGCATTCACATATCATCTACTCAACCGAATCACTCATTCTACTAAATTTCTTGTGCTCTGTGGCTGTCTGTCTGTCTGTTTGACTATATCACATTCCATGCTCTCTTTCTCAAGACATACCTTTTTCCATTTATCTCCTCTATTTGTCCCCACTATCTATCTCCTCTATCTCTCTATTTTATTATTATTAAAAAATACCTCTCCATCTCTCTCTCTCTCTCTCTCTCTCACACACACACACACACACACACACACTCTCTCTCTCTCTCTCTCTCTTCCTCTCACCCGTTCCAATAGCACCACCTAATACCTACCCACCTACCTACCTACCTTACCGTACCATTCCCAGAGCTGAGAACCAAAGCAGAACCAGAACCAAAAACAATGCCTATATATCACCAGTCTATCGCATACCTACCTACCTACCTACCTATCTAGATAGATAGATAGATAGACACATGCTAACTCGTGGTTTAAGGTATTATAGGTAAGCTTCGCGGCGCTTTACTCACCGCACTTTAATCATATCACATCACTTCACACCACGTATATCTCATACACCTCATCTCGCATTTCTTTCATGCTTATCAAAGAATCAATCACATCAAAGCAAAGCAAGTCACAGTCACTGGACAAGTAAAGTAAAACTTGGAAGGTGGAGATGAATCACAAGCAAAAGCAGCTCAACTTATTCATCATCCAAAAATTGCGTCTCAATCAGGTTTCTATTCAGATACTCTACATAGAGCTGAGTGTGCAAAACTAATCTACTGGATCTAAGCAAGCATCTCAGTCAAGTCGGCATATGAGCAGGTTATCTATCACCTCCCATCCAACATTCAACATTAAAAAAATGCCACTCTGACAATGCCCATCCTCTATCGGATTATCATACAAAAAAGAGTTTTCAAGTAAAAAGCAGAGTGTTTCTGTGCGTGAGTATGTGTGTCGTCAGACTTCCATCAAAAGGATAGAAAGCCCATATGCAAATGAATGCAGAGATTAAAAGACCATAAAAGTAGGTATCGCTCGCTTGTCCCGTAATTACCAAACGCCTGGGTATATGCATTTCCATCAAAATAAGCATTATGCCATGCATGTATGCAGAGTTCTTTTGTTTGTCGCTTTGTCTAAGCACCTGCCATCTCGATCTTCTTGCCCTTGACGCTCTTCCACTCGATGAGCGCGCTGCCAACGATGGTCGATGCGGCCATGATGGCTGCAACCAAGAAGCACATGGTGAGTGCGTCATTGTATGCCATTATGACACCTGGCAACTCATCCTTATCCAAGGTCTTTTGTAGAGAAGTGGCTCCGATGCTGAGGACAATCTTGGGGTCAAGTGTTGGGGCGTATTTCGCAAGTCCCTCAACAAGTTTGTTGCTGAAAACTGTTTGGGCAATTCCGACAAACAAAGCACCACCAAGAGTTTGCATGAAAATGATGATGCTATGATGACATTAGAATAAATCACAGTGGATGGGTAAAGATGTTTAACTTACGAAGTTCCAATGGGCACGAGAGAGATATCAAGCACAGTCTGGACAGCGATCAAAGGTTGCTGCATTCCCAAGCCGACACCAATACCGCAGATGGCTTGGTAACCGATCCACATCTGATGGCTGGAATCTGGCTGAAGAGTGGAGAGTAGTCCAGAGCCAATTGCACCGAAGACGGTTCCTGCAATCATGAGAGGAGCATCTTGTAAGAGTTAGTAAAATGTCACAGGGAAAAGTGTGTCAAGAAAACTTACAGTATCCCAAAACTGTGACTCCAATACCACTGATGATAGAAGCAACAACCAAGCACATGATCAATGGCAAATTCATGACACCTGACTTGACGGCCGAGGCACCCTTCACAGCTTGGAACCAGATTGGCAGGAAGTAAACCAGGAGAAGGAAGAAAGCTCCAGTGGCAAACGAGTAATATGCGGCCGTCCAAATGCTTCGCATCTTGATGACCTTTGGTGGAATTGTGGCAGTCTCTTGCTTCCAGAATTGGACGAAGATAAAGATACCAATAAGAATGGCGAAGAGAACGAAGAGGACAATGATTCTCCATGAGTTCCACTCGTACTTGGTTCCACCCCATTGAAGTGCCAGAAGCAAACAGATGATACCTGGGATAAACACAACTGTGCCGTAAAGATCAAATGACTGCACACGAGACTTCCATCCTAGATTTTCTGCCTTGACGCGATCTGGAGCCTTGAAGAAGATCAAGATGACAACCATGGTGATAGCACCGATGGGCAAGTTGATGTAGAAGCACCAACGCCATGTGGCCTTGTCTGTGAAGAGTCCACCGAGGAGAGGTCCAGCGACAGATGCGATACCGTACATAGCACCGATGAATCCAGAGTACATAGGTCTCTTCTGGAGAGGAACAGAGTATGCGACAATGATGAGTGCGCCTGAGAAGATACCGGCTGAACCCAATCCTGCAATAGCACGTCCAACAATAAGAGCAACCGAGTTTGGCGCAATACCGCAAATGAAGCTGCCGATTTCGAAGATACCGATGGCCACGAGGTACACATACTTAATTGAGTAGAATGTGTAGAATTTGCCGAAGAGGAGTTGGAAGGAGGCGGTAGTCAAGAGATATGAACTTCCGTACCATCCAACATCAGGTAGAGAGTGGAACTGATCTGTGATTTTGGGAATAGCAGTTGCCTGTACAAAGATTAGCACAATTCAAGTAATTTTCTCGTGCAAAAAAGCGATAGTAGTAACTTATACATACAATAATGGTGTTGTCCAAAGCGATCAGGAACACACTTAGACAAAGCGCAAGAGAGATCAAGCCCAACTTCATTCCTGTAGGATACTCGACGCCCTCTGCGGAGGTCATGACTTTCGTCAAGTCGGCTGTGGTGTCTTGTTCCTTTGCCTCCTCTACTATTTCCTCCTTTGGTGTTGGTGACACGGAACCTTGTCGGTATGAAGATTCGTCTTCGATTTTCTTCTCATTAATCGAGACATTGGTGCTCTTGAGCGTCTCGGACGTCGAGTCGTCCAAGACGGACTTCCTAGGACTGGCCATTGTGAAAAAGAGTGATTATCAGGAAAGGGCGAAGACCAAAAAGTGTCAAACCACAATCAAGAGGGAGGGGCACAATGGGGAAGGGACGAAGAGAATGTCGAACACCAGAATGCGGAAGTGGTCCTCCTCGATGGTTATGTACTGTGTACTTTTTGGTTCCCGTCCTTTTGTTCTCTTATTAATTTTATTACCCAGGGCCCAGGGTAGACCAGGGCAAGTCCGAGTGTTCGGCGTTCGTTTAGTGATGCCTGCTGACAAGGAGGCGTTGACAGGGTGCGGGCTGGGCTTTTTTGGACTTGAAAGGGGGGGGGGGGTGTGGATTATGGTGGATGGTGGATTTAGACTAACGGGAGTTTGGTTGACGGGTTGACTGGTTGACTGGTTGACTGGTTGACGGTGTTGAGAGTGCTGGCTGGGTGTGGAGGTTTGTTTTGTACCTTGACACGCCTGGCGAGCCCTGGAATCTAGATATTGTCGCGGATCAGTCAAGATCCCGACCCACCCAACGCCTGAGTCCTATTCTAGAGCGCCCCTTTAGAAAGTTGTGAGTGGACGAGTTACCTGAAAGAGAAGGAACCGAACACGAATCCGAAGGCCGCTGTGGTAAAAAAAAGTGGTAAACTGGGTGGTAAAACCGTGAAAGGGAAAGAACGGGGCCCGGAGGTTGAGCGGGTCCGAAGTCCTTGAACTGCTTGGAGGCAGTGGACAGTGGACAGTGTGACAGTGGGCAGTGGACAGTGGGCACGCTTGGGATATCTTTGGGGACACTTTTTATTTTAGGCTTCGAAGCTAGCGGCTTTACCGTGCTAGACTCCTGAAGTTTCGGTAAGGGGAATTGAGCTTATCTGAACCATCACTCACTCATTCTCATTCATTCTCACTCTATCAGAGTTTGGGCAGAGATGGAAAAATGTCCTTGGATTCTTGGATGATTCTTATTCTTATTCTTATTCTTATATCAACCTCAGTCTCACACCATCACATCACCATGTAGGTAAATATTGGATTATTTGACACAATACTGTAGTTACAGTACAGTACAGTACACAATGACAATGGCACATTTACTCTTTGATACCTGACCCTCGGTATTTCTTGCAAACGAGCGGTGCGATGCGATTGGCATTTCGATCCTATCCCCCCCTGTGTCATCAATTTTGAATCAAATTAAATTCCCATCTAATAATCGGATAATCGATCAACAAACAAAACCCCGTTGTATATCCTTAAATCCGCTCCCCACCTCCGCTCCTCCCATGGCCTTTTCTCCCCACTTGGACGTCCTAAAGCGGACTTTTTTCTATCAAGCGAACATTCTCTGACTTGCATATCGCTCTAGATGTTGTATATTTCTGCATACTTCGGTTGGAATTTCGTCCGCTCCCTCTTCTCAGCCATCAAGGAAAGTCTCCGATTCGTCCCCGTGCAACTTTATGAAAGACCGGCCTTTTCTCCTTCCATGTTTGCCATGCATGGCTTTCTTGGCTTTCCATGACTTTCATGGCCTGTGGTCATCGCTTCGATTCGCCATTCGAGTCGTTGATCCTTGCGAAAGCAAGCCACGATCATTACGATACGGTATTGACTCTTGACGCTGCCCGCCACAAGATGATGACTCAGGAGGCTTCAACTGGCAGCCGATTGATTCACAGATAGTGAACCTCCAAGACCGACTCATTGGTTTGGTACCATTTGCCGAACACCGTACGCCGTCTGTCAGTCTCAGTCTCTGCCTCTGTCAAGCTATGGAATAGCCTAAAAGGGTTCGGATGTAAGCATGTTGTCCATCCATCGTATTTCAACCACTCGATCAGAAGCTCAAGGTCAAGTCTTTTGGAATCACACATATCGGTTCCTCATTTATTTCGTCACACTGCTGCACTTCAACACCGTTACTCAAGCATCGACAAACACAACACCGCCAGTATGCATAATAAACAGGCATACGCCCGTTGTTCTTCCTTTTAGCCTTTATTCAAAGACCATCGTGTTCTGTTCGTGGAATAAGAAATTACGGCACTCAACAGTGAAAGCGGGATATCTTCTCGACCGCCGTGGACGGCCGAAAGGCGTCTCATCTCAATATCTGGGAGCGTCCACCTCGACGGCGACTGGTTAGATATGTTAAGTTTCACACCGACCCAGCTGAATGTTTCTGAGTTCCAAATCCTGTGGTGTAACCACCATTCTCGCAACCTGCCTAAGGTACAGAAATGAGATCATCATTCTTGCGTGGGTGGAGCGAAGCGTCAAGTGGCTGATGGAAGATGGCTTGTAGTCGGGCACATCCAAGTGTCCGTGATGCGATTTCTTACTTGTGCAACGACCAACACGATTCCAGATGGAGATTTTCTGGCTCCCCAGAACAAACAAAAACTCCCCTTTTGGTGTCACCCACCATCACAAGATCTCCTATCATCAAATGTCTCCGATGGCGACGAAAACGACATGCATAAGATAAGGTAAGCATGCAGCGAGGCAATTATCTCGTAGTCTATTCCTCCTCTTACTTTGAAAATGCATGACTTGCTCTTCAAGCAGAGAAGGCTTGCAAGGAAGCAGTAAAATTCAATTATTCAATCTACTTCCAACTCACACTAACCATTACTTCCATCACATCACACCATTCTTACCTCCGTACCGTGAGCAAATATTCCCAAAACCTCAAAGATCAACACCAATAGTCTCACATCCGTCACATAACCATAAACCCAAGCCGGGAAGGATACCACGGAGTGGATTCCCGTTGTACATCTTCAGCCATCTAGGTTTGTTCGTGGGGTCGTTACAAGTACAACCGCACCTCGACTTGCCGTTCGAGGAATTCCTCGAGTCACTCACAATTGGTAGTTGTGTACTTGATCTGTAGGTGTACCGGCAGTTCAGTTTCTCGCTGCCCAGGCGAGGTTAGGTGTCCTACCCAACTCCCCAACTACCTGTCTTTTCTTCGCTTCTCGCGTTCTCTCTTGCATCCTGTGGGTGTATGTATACCTAAGAATACCTGACAACCCCACGACCTCCATGCCACCAACGTGGCAGGAATAGCATACCATGCATAGCCTGACGCATCTGTTCCTAACACTACATACCTACTTACCTACCTACCTACCTACCTAGCTGTCTCCGCAACCTCGAATCGCAAGTAAATAAGTAAGCGAGGACTTCTCTTGCCGAAGCAGGACAGCAGTATGTGGTGTCCTCGCATATTCGAGTGCTTCGTAGGTAGGCAGGTAGCTGATTCTTCGAAGTCGAGGTGTTGTTTCGATTGATGACTACCTACTGTGAATGTCACTTTCCTATAGACACATCAAGCATCATGACTTTGACGTGCGTGAGTTAGCAATAAAATGACTAAAGTGATGCTAGGTACAATGAGACAAGAGCAAGTGGCTAGCCTCGAGGGTTTAACGACATCTCAGAGAGCTAAGTCACCAACCTAACGTCCTTACTGTATCTTTCACTTATAGATTTTCACTCCACAACATATATACATGAAGCAACAACATCTAACATCCAACATCTAACATCTAACATCACTTCACACCAAACAAACTCATCATCACCATCACCATCTCAGCCAAGAATCTAAGAATTCAAGAATCCAACCCGATCGACAGAAACGCCGAGATAACTAACGCATTGAAACATACCTACCTACCTAAATCCCAGTACACATCAGCAAAGCGAATGAATACGCTTAAATACCTACCTCATCATACCCCATCCTATCTTACACATTAGCAAGTTCACAAACAGAGGATCTATCTATCTATCTATCTATCTATCTAGGTAGGTAGGTAGGTAGGTAGGAAGGAAAAGAATCACTTACCTCAAGTACCAGCGACCGGCGACGTTTGGACTTCGTGGGATCTTTATCTCATCTCACACCGGGTAGGGAGGGAGGAGGGGCTTTGAGGAGACGAATGGAGCGCGTCTTGATTGTTTATCATCGTCATATTGTTGGTATACATCAATCTCCCCTACTCTCACACAACACATGCATGCCTCAAGACTTTTCGCAGTCACAAGTCAGCGGGCAGAGGGCAGAGGGCAGAGGGCAGAGGGCAGAGGGCAGAGGGCAGAGGGCAGAGGGCAGAGGACATGGATGGAATTAGAATTAGCATTAGCATTAGAGTCGCATTAGAAGCGCATTGGAACCTAGAACCTAAAACCAAGTCGTGTCCACGCACGCACGTGAACGTGAACGCAGCTATGCATTTATGTAGGATTACCTTAAAATAGGTAGGGTAAGGTACTTAGTTTCCAAGCCAGCTCAACAAGACGCACACACATACACACACATACACACACACACAAGACGAAGACGTATCCATGGTTCTCTTCTGCGAGTACACTTCCACGGTGCAACTTGCACGGATAATGGACAGTTTGGATCTTGGTCTGAGTCTGAGTCTGAGTCTGAGTCTGAGTCTGAGTCTTGGTCTTGATGATTCCAGTGCTATGGTCAGGTAAGGTCCAGAGGTTACTCGCTTAGCTACCACCACATCTGCCGTTCGTTCGTTCGGCAGATGAGAAATCGTACCATTTTTCTTTATACGAGCTCGTTGGACATTGAAAATTCCCATTATCGATGTAAGTAAGTATAGGCTTTCTCACTCGTGCAGGTTTTAAGTTCATAGTGCAAATACTACACGACACAGGCAGGTTGATTCTTGAGTCTGGTTTGATTTCATGCAGTCATCTACCTATCCACCCACCGAGCGAGCTAACTTTTAGGCCCCAATCTACCCGACCTGACTCCCGTGGTGCATGAGGAAAGAAAATCCCAGATCGATCATACATTAAACCATGCAAGAAACATCGTCACGCCGAAAAATCTCAATAAAGATCCTCCTTTCTTCTCTCACAGGCCCCCTAAGACGAAGTGCTTGGGTTCAATGTGACACCGCTGGCAATGGTAGCCCATCCAATCAATCTCCAATGCTTCTCGATACGACGACTCAGCGCAACCTTCTCTCCAACGTTCGTGCATGCTGGACTTGTGAGAACCAACTTTGCGGCATCTTGCTTCACGGCTGTAACCTTGGCTCCGGTGGCGGTTGATCCGATGTTCACCATGAGCACCTCGTTCTTGGCCAGCTTTGCGACCTTGGCTTGCTTTCCATCGGCAGTCTTGACTCCCAAAAGGCGGCGCAGGAGGTAGTAGTTGACTTCGATTTCAATGTAAATATCTGGGAGGCGGCCCTTGAGACCAAGAACGAAACCGACCAGACGATCGGCTCGGCAGAGTGTGGGGTCGATTCTGGTTCCTACACCAATAAGTCCTCCGGGTACAGCGTACTTCAGCTCGTTATTCTCGGAGTTCAAGGTGACGATTCTGCTGAAAATTGGTGTGCACTTGATTGCTCCCTTCTCATCACGGGTGACGATTCCAGGTCGAATCTCAATCTCGTCGCCGAGCTTGATGACACCGTGAAGAATCGATCCACCTGCAACACCACCCTTCAACTCCTCGATCTCTGCACCTGGCTTGTTCACGTCAAAGGACCGAATGACGATCATCTGGGGATCCATTGTGAAGTCTCTGATTGGGATGGGGATGGTGTGAACAATAGCCTCAATAATTGCATCAATGTTGAACTTCAATTGTGCTGAAATAGGAATGATTGGAGCTCCTCCTGCAACTGTGCCTCGGACGAATTTTTGTATCGATTCCCAGTGCTCTTTTGCTGCTTCCTCTCGCATCAGATCAACCTTGTTTTGGAGGATAATCAGATGGTTTAGCTTCATAATCTCAACAGCTGCCAAATGTTCTGAGGTCTGGGGCTGTGGGCATGTTTCGTTTCCGGCAATGAGGAGAAGGGCGGCATCCATAACTGCTGCTCCAGACAACATAGTGCTCATGAGAATATCGTGACCAGGGCAATCGACGAATCTGCACAAATTAGTACCCTGCCACCCTCAAAGAAATCCAGAGAGCTTACGAGACATGTCTGAGTAATCTGTATGTACCAGCACATCCATCTCTCTCGCAAGGTGGGTCAACCTCTTTGTCACTCTTGTAACTCTTGAAGCATGTTGGTCGAGGGCATTCAGCATTGTCGCACTGATAGAATTTTGCATTGGCATAACCAAGCTTAATTGTGATATTCCGCTCCAACTCATTCTTAAATCGAACTGTCTGCACACCCGAAATTGCCTTCACCACCGTCGACTTTCCGTGGGCGACATGTCCAATAGTTCCAATATTAATTGTGGCCTGCCTCGCGATAATTTCTGGTGTGAGGGGCGTCAGTTCTCCAGGCACAAGGTCTTTGGGCTCAGTCTGCGGAGGGAGGTATGGGCGTATTATGGTTGGCGCAACTTCTTTTTGTGTCGATTTCTTAAGTGCGGATTTGATGGGCTTGTCGTCGAGCTCTTCGATGTGCTCGTCGTTGTCCTTCTGCGGCTCGAGACCTGGGGAATCAGGGCCAGAGTCAGAATCAGACTCGAAGTCGTTTCCGTAGCGATCACCGTTTGCTGCCATTTTGTAGCTTTGTGGTGAAGGTGCAGAAAATTGTTGGAATTCGCCTGGATTTTGAAGTGCCTGGCTATGACTCCAATTGTAACACTAGCGCGGGGTTGCAGGGTCATGTGATATGATTCAAGCCGGGCATGTCTCGAAAGAGCCCCAATCTTTATGACCCATGCCTCGGAGCTCTCCAAGTATTCACGATCAAGACTACCACAGTGTGCACTGCGAATATGGCACAAGCTGGACTCACAAGAAGTTTGCCAAAGTTCCTCCTTCCAAGAATCAGTTGGCAGAATGCTGCTATTAATACAAATTCCATACGCCCATTAAGCACATTAAGCAGGATCAACGATTCATCTCCACCGTGGAACAGTACATGCAATTCTTCACGAAGCAATGGGATCCCGAGAGGGAGGAGCACTATAATTCAAAAGTCGATGCAGCATCGAACATTCCATGCGACGGCACGACGAGCTCGGGATCACCACTTCGATACGTTGAAGTTTGTCCAGCGACTGCAAGAGGAAGGGTTTACGGAGACACAGGCAGTGGCAATGATGAAGGTTCTCAGTGATGTTATTGAAGAGAGGTTCGTCCAATCGCCATAACAGAGAAGCAATGGATTAACACTGCATAGCATCCAAAACCTGACCAGAACCATGGTTCTTCGAGAAGACCAAGCCAAAGCTACTTATACACAGAAAGTCGACTTTGCAAAGCTTCGATCCGAATTATTATCGTCAGATTCGACAGAGTCCTCTACCACAAGGACATCGCATGAGCGGCTCACCAACGATCTTGCAAAATTGAATAGCAGATTACGAGATGAAATTAGCAGGACGCAGGCGTCTGTAAGATTAGATTTAAACTTGGAGAAGGGAAGAATCAGAGAGGAAGCCAATACCCAGGAGCTGAAGATTAAGGAGACTGAGACAAAGATTGAGCAGGAAGTCGCCGTGCTCAGGGAGAAGCTAGAGGCTGTAAAGTTTCAGACTTTGCAGTGGCTTATGGGTGTTTGTACCGGTAAGCATAAGGTGAGTCGCGACAGTCGAATGTTACTAATTTCTCGTAGGTACCGCTGCTTTGATTCTTGGTGCCTGGAGATTGTTGATGTAGATATACCACTGTACTAAATACACCGGCAACGAAGTCTTGTCTATGATTATCGTTAACCTTATTGTACGAGAGTGATTATACAACGTTTTGAGGCTTTTGATTCTGCGTTGATCTGGTCGTGTTCCAGAGTGATGGAACTATGATCCTAAAAAAAAAATTACTCGACGAGACATCACAATGACGAGGGATGTTGATGGTTTCGAGCAGGAATTTTAAGAATACTTCTAAGTAGGCTCATTGCCATAGAAGAGATACAATTCCGCTTTCATGGACGGGCGCTAACGATGAGCACATTGCCGAGAGGGTAAAATAACATGTGGTACGTTATCAGTAGCTGCGCAAAGCGCAATGTTCTATTTTGATAATTATAATACACACGTTGTCTCTAGCTCCCTCCTTCATGCTTCTCTATCGGGCTCCTTTCAAAAAGTCCGTGAGATAACAGGTGCGTCCTGGCTTGCCATCAAACAAGGCTAGGGAACCAAATTGACTAAACGCAACGAGAAACACACCAAAGACAACGCAAAAGGAAAGGTAAGAATAACAACTAGAAGAGGGAATCGCTCCAACCACACCTCCTAATAATCAGTCCCTGAATCAATGTCGCGACCACAAATCCAACTCCATTCCTGCCAGAGTGCGTACCACAACTCATAGCACTAGAAACGAGTAACCTAGACAGGGAAACGCAGACCAGTCAAAGGATCTGATAGCGTAGTCTCTCTGGTGAGATCAAGAGCAGGTCTCCCTCCGTTTCTCCTCCTGGGAAGCTTGGTAGGAACCTCTCGATGGTGCCAGCTATTCTCGAGATAGTCATGGAACTCGTATCTGAACTCACGAATCGCATGCGCGCCTCTGATCTCCTTCTCGAAAGGTGGCTCGCGCTTCTTGAACAAAGCATCATGCGCAGCATTGGTGGGCTTTCTTGTTGGTCTTGGTCCTGATCCTGATTTTAACTCCGAGTCTGAGTCCAAATCTGAGTCTGAGCCCGGTTCTGAGTCTGAATCGTTTGAATAATGTGAGTCGTTCTCGGGGATGTACCGAAATTCGACTCGGACTTTGAAGATTGCCTCAACGAAGAGCTTGCGCAGAGGATGGCCTTCAAGGAGTTTCTCATAAGCGAGTTTGATATGACGACGGCGGAGGTTTCTCCAGTCGGCAACCAGAATCTTCTTGGCCTCGAAGCATATTCTGGAATCTGGGTCGTAGACACCAATGTTACAACCTGTTGTCTCGGCACATATCATGATTTTCATAATGATAAGCAATTTCTTGGACTCAGTCATGACTTGGTTGATGAATAGCTTCAGGCGTCTCGTTTCGTTATAGTGCATCATCATTGAGAAGTCGTCGGCTTCGACATCGTGGATCCTAACGCTTACATCTGCGTCCTCATTGCTAATGTGCTTGAGATCTTTCTTTAAGATGGGAACCTTGTTTAGTAAAGCTTTAGGCCACAAGATTAGATGGACGCCTTGATCCGAAATGACACGAATGGTGCCTATCTTGTCCACTCCCCTCGAATCTTGGTTAGCATTCTTGAAGCAAAAGGATATAAGTGACTTCATTTCACTTACTTAAGCCATAAATTCAGGACAGTGTCTGAAGATTCCCTGTTCTCTCTACGCTCGATCCTAAGTCTCTTCTGCGTAGGGGAGGGGGTATCTCGAGCCTAAGAGGGAGTAATGTAAGTAAGTTTTACTCTCAATCTAACAGTAAATAACACGAACTGGGACAATAAGAAACTAGCAAAAAATGGTGGAACAACTTACAGGCTCGCTGCCTTTTCTCTTCTTTGAAGTTCGCTCCTTCCCAGTGGCTCCTTTAGAACCACCCCCATCAACAGTTTCTGGACCGGCTTCGGAATCTATAACCTTTTCGAATACACCCTTCATGATTTGAGATTGGCTTAGATTTCTGTTCTCGTCATCAAAGTCGATTTCCATAAGACTCACTGCTGCCTCATCGACATCACCCTCGGCAACTTGCAGCTCGTTTCTACAATCATTCTCGGAAGCCTGTGGGAACATATTCATGAGTGTTTGAACGTTCATTTCTGTGTCATCAACACTGCTGGTAGTGGTAGTGCTGTTCTCTTCCTCACTACTGCTGATATCTGAATCGGATACATCCTTCTCGTCGTCTACCTGATCACTGTGGTCATCGTCCTCGGTGAGAACTACGCTCTCAGATGTGTGTAACGTAATGGCACATTGAGTCTGATGACTGATGCTTCGGCGGGGAGCAGAAATCAAAGCATAGCCTCGCGCAATGATATTTCTAGCACCTGAAGACTCAGCCTGTTTTTCATCTTTGTCTTCTTCCATCAAATTTTCGAGAGAAGTACCTCCTTGCGGACTAGATATAGGACTGACATGGTGCTCACAAGGTCCTGTACGGAGGGTAAATGGTAGAAAATTGCCATCTGCTCCTCGGATTGGACTGGCAACAGGTGAAGATTTCGAGAACGATGATGCTGGAGTTTGTGGAAATTCTGTGTATCCTGGGACGCTGGTTTGAAAATCTCGACTACTAATAACCCTAACGGATCTACGAGCGGCAGATATATTGTCGACGGCCGCTTCAAAAGCTGTCTGCGCAACTTCTGGTAAGCTCATGACATTGATATCATCAGAAACCCGATGCTCGACTTTCTTCTTCTTGACTACTAGCTCATCCTCATCATCGTCGATTCCGATAAGTTCAGGATCGGCCCATAGCTTATCAGCCGCCTCGTAAATATTGACCGAGCTCTTGACTGCATCAACATAAGCCTTCTTAGTATGCACCTTATACAAGTTCATCAACTCCCAGGCCATTGCTATCTTCACGGGATCTGTCACTTCTCCAACTTGCAATGCCTGTGCCATCTCGTCATCATCGGTACGACACTGGGAGGAAGAAAAGCTTGGTCCTGGTGTATATTCACTTTCGGATGGAAGCCACATCTGCTGGGTTGCCTGAAGTGCTTGCTCGTCGTTTCCGTAGTTCTTCAGGAGCATGATGGCCGTATCTTCAGGGAATCCAATGCAGAGCTTGACGATATTTCTGACGTGTTCTGCCAGTTCCTCTTTGTTGAATTTTCTTGGTCCTACTTCCAGAGTAGATGACGTCGAAGCCATGTTGCACGAGAACGTGTTGTTAGAATGGATGAAAAGATGTCTGATGGTTCCAGAGAGATGGTGAAAAAGGGGCAAAGGTGCTAAGCGAGCTTGGTCCTTGAGCTCAAGCTTCCACAAAGTGGCAGCGATGATGGCCGCAATGTAAGGTCTTCAGATGACAAAGATGAATTGAACGATCTATAGCCTGTTAGAACATGTTTTTATAATGCTATTTTGAAGTGTATGAAATCTTTACGCACATTGGTAGGTCTCCGCTTGCCAATAACAATTGTTGTGAAAAGCCTGAAAGGCTTGAAATGCTTCCCGAATATTATTCATATGTTGATGGAAATTATTGACGTAAAGAGATTGTTGAGAAGAAGCATCAGCACCTGTGAAAGAGGAACTCAGTCAGGTTAGCCGAGTCTTCAGTGTGCTAAGACTCCTGGAGATGGGAAGAGTTCTCTTTTCAGGTTGGAGTTGAGATCGATCTCGTTGAAATTGAAGTCCAGTGATGTGGAAGGAAGAGAATATGAAACTGTGTGGAGGTAATATGGTATGGTTGACAGCGCTATTTTCCTTTCAGCTAGGCCGGTCTTGCTTGAACTGTAAAGGTTTGAGAAGAGGGGAGTATGCAAGTGTATGGAGGCGTAGAAACGAAAGTGATAAGATGGAGTGCAAAGCAGAGCGAGTACCACCTACCGAACTAGAACCTCTTCAGTTCAACGTCTTCAGTTTAAAAGCCAAGCTCTGTCAAACAAATTCTGTTCAAGATCCAGAGCAGAAGGTCGAAAAAGTGGATATTGCAGTGCTCGTGTTCCTACAAACGTAGCAGAAAGAAAGAAAGAAAGAAAGAAAGAGGTGTGGTGTGTGATGTTAGATATCGAGATAGATGTAGGTGTAGTGAGATCGAAGATGTTGACACTACTCAGCAGGTAGTTTGTTGATGCAAAACCAGTGCTCTCCTTACCCAAAATACATCAACTTCGGGAATCAATCAAAAATCAACAAATCACTCAGTCTCCCTAAAGCTAGTACACAATGATATTGATCTGGTTTAAGAATATCCCCTACACTAAGAACCTCTAGTTCCGATAGTGTTATTACAACTATAACTGGCGGTAGAGCCAGAGCCATATTTGACTTTTTGTATATTTGGCAGTAGTTCGGATGTTGTATTAATAAATAACCCGCTGAATAAACATGATTGAATAGTTTATGAAGCTTAGCGAGGGAAAATGCGGGGTACAAAAGTCTGGGGACAGTTTGATTTCATCTTTGGAGGTTGGTGTTCTTGGTTTATGGTATTGGTTTTTGGCTGGTTTGGTTCACATCCTACCTGGCTACGAACAAATGATAATCGTAATGCAGTCATATATCTACGAACTTCTAGGGACTGAAAATTTCTTGAGTATATACCTGACGAGTGGCTATGAGTACGCTTGTCTCTAGTCTAGAAGATCAATCCTGCAGGTTTGGCTTAACTTGAACTTGTCATTGTAATCTTGCTATTTAAGTATCGAGAACCATAAGTGAGATAGAAGAAAGCCAGGTGATGGAAGAGCTTCTCTGAATTGCAGAATTACAGGTACTGATACGAGCCTCAAAAATTATGAAGACAAAATAGACATTGTGTACAACATGCTTTCTGACCTGCATTTCTTGGGTATTTACAAAAATCGATTATTCCTCTCGCCCGAGCCCAATGACCTTAGCTTCCAAGTTCTCATCCGCACCACATCATCTCAGCACCCGTGATCTCCATGTGCAATCCCAAATCATGAACGGACTTCCCCGATGAAGGGCTACCACAACGCCATACCACCACCCATAAAAACTACTGCATCATCGTATTACATCGTCTCATTAATCATCAGTTGCCTCGACTCTCACGAGTATCTCTTCGAGAAGGCCCTCCAGAAAGACGTCAACATCCCTGCCCATGCCCACTGGCTCTGCCTTATCCCACTGGTCAATCTCCTTGCACACGTGAGCTAACTTGAAGACTAGTTTCCTCAATTTCTCATGCGCTGCTTGTGCCCTTTGCTGCTTTGGGGTAGTGCCGCTAGATGAGCGGAATGCTTGCTGGAGCCGATATTGCCTTCTCTTTAAAGCCTCTTCGAGAGCAGGGAAAATAACATCATTCAATGGGTCCAGTTCACCAGTTGGACTTGATGGCGCTGGAGATGGCATGGCGGTTGGTGCTCGAGAAGACTCTGAGCCTAAGCTTTCCCTGGAGGGGGTGTTGTCGCGAAGTTTTGAGGGTAGAGTTGGAAGTGGCTGTTGACCAAGCCCACGTGGGTTTATGTTTTGATTGGAAGGTTGCTGTGGTAAAGGATGTGGTTGCTTGGAAGGTCCAGCCAAGGGTTGGTTAGTGAGTTTTTGTAGTGGTTGGCCTCGAAATGGTGGAATCTCAGGAAGTTTAATCGGTGCAAGTTTTGGTAAAGATTGCTGAATAGGTGGTCGAGGGGGTTGTGTTGGTAATTGACTTGTTTGGATCATAGGCGGGGAAGGTCGCGGAGGGTAATGGAATGCAGGAGGAGAAGGTGTGTTTGAGATGTTTAGATAGCCCATATCTCGCTGCAGTTGATCTTGTAAGGATTTATCATAATCAGGAGACTCAACAGTCCGAGGGGGTTGGAATTGGGGTTGGTACATCCTTGGCGTATCTGGAGCGTGTTTCTCTGGTGATGGTGGCAGAGGTATCTTGGCCGGAGACAAAGGCGCCATACTTGGAACGGGTCTTCGTTGCGGTGAAGCCTGCCGAGGCTGCTCTCCTACAGGAGATGTCATTGCCTTAACAGTATCAACGCTCGAGACATATCCCGAGTCTTTTGACTTCGTTGGTGATGAACTTCGTGCCCGCTCCGCATAATCATCTTCGTTCTCCGAAGTCCTGGACGATCGTGCATTGGTAGCCGACTCGCCCATTGCATTGAGACCTCCTCTTGCAGTGCCTCTGCCACCGACCGGCCTGACCGTTCCAAAATCCCACAGGTCGTTGTTCGCTGCGGCGGGTCTTGGCTCGTCTTCTCGCTCCTCGTCTGAATCATCATCGCCACCCTTGTGATGTACGGCCCAGCGTTCGTACCTTTCTATTAGTTCTGTTAAATAAGATGTTTTCTTTGCCTTCCTGACGAAAGGATGCTTCAAAAGCTCTCTTGCTGACGGTCGCTTCCTTGGGTCTTTCTGTAAACAGAGTTCAACGAACTCTTTGAATGCTCGAGAGAAATTTCCTTCCAACTCTGGAGGTGGGTTCTTTGGTATTAGGAATAACACTTTCATAGGATGTATATCGGAGTATGGCGGCTCTCCGTTTGCTAACTCAAGAGCGGTGATTCCCAGAGACCATATATCAGCTTTATGGTCATATCCTGATTGTTTTATCACTTCAGGAGCCATCCAGAAAGGCGTACCAACGAACGTGTTCTTCTTGGTCATAGTCGCTGAAAGTTGACCCGAGACACCAAAATCCGCCAGTTTGACTTGTCCATTAGATCCCAATAAGACGTTCGCAGCTGGCAATATTTATGTTAGCATTCTGAGTTTTGAATGAAGAAAATGTGTTATATACCCTTGATGTCTCTGTGCAATTTCTTGTCTCCATGAAGATATTCCAAGCCAAGTAATAACTCCCGTATAATTATTGAGATATAATCTTCCCCAATCAGACCAGGCTTCATCAGATCACCGCAGCTTCCACCGGAACAGAACTCCATGACAATCCATAGGTCAGAACCTTTCAAGTATGATCCATGGTATTGAGTGACATAAGGGGAATGCAGTTCCGAGAGAATGGAGATCTCTTGTATAATATCTTCGACTTCGTCCTCCGCATTTTCGACATCAATCACTTTGATAGCCACCGCTTGCCCAGTGCGCTTATCGACCCTGTACTCAGTTAGCAAACACTCAAGAAGGTTTGAACACAACTGCTGTGAGACATACCCTTTGTAAACCTTTCCGAAGCTACCACCACCTGTTATCGTAAGCTCCTCTGTACATGCCGGATTTGAGGATCTGGAAAGCCATACCTATGCAATTCTGCTTCGTGTAAAGCGTCTCCGGGTCTGCCACACCGCCCATCATACCAGCTCCGCTTGCCATATCGTCAGGCCAAAGTATCTGATGTTTGACGAACTGAGCCAAAACTGGTTTGGCCGCCGGGTGGGACGGTGTTCTTGTATGGCTCGGGATTACTTTGCAGAGATATAGGCAAGGTACGTAGACACGCTTTGCGGTCCAGGATGTGTCTCGGAGGTGCCAGTCGAGTACCTATGCGACTTGTTTGCGAATCAATGGAATATATTGCACCGTCCTCCCCGTTGGCCACCAGTGGAAATTACACACACGAATTTTAGCAGCGGAGCTCAGCTCGTAAGTTTGTCGAGAAGCGCGCACCAGCCCCGGTCGTTGTGTTGATGGTGGGGTCGTAGTCGGCACGAAGCAAGTGATTTGAAGGCTTGATACACGTGTAAAAACTATAGAGAAATCGAATTGATGGTGAATGATGGATAGCAGAACCAGTGTGTACTCGAAACTGCGATTTATGGGTTTATAAACACGCCAACTTCCACAATAGCGTCGTACTGTGTGTAAGTTGGAATGTGGAAATATTGCCGGGTTTCAAGAATCTGGGGAAGGGAGGCACGACTGGATGAAGCAACTTCACTGTGGGAAAGATTGAGACTTTAGGATGGCTGTCAAACATGACAATTAGACATTGGGATCACGATATCCATTCTTTTTGTTGAGTCCTTTGGTTCACACTCCGTTGCAGCAACGCGTTTTTGCTTTTCACAGGACAATCTCGCTCAGACACTTAATACCGTTTTGGTTCTGTTGATGTGTGTGTTGTTTTGTTGTTATTTCATGCATGTCACTGTACAACCAATCAAGGTCACCAAGTCGAGGTTTCTTCAAGGGGTCTCGGCTGGGCTTGGAGATTCCCAGGCACGCTGGCACAAGAGTGGGTTCGTGGCTGCAGATTGGTCACTGTGAGATCTGCTGCATAAATACGGAGGAGAAAGATATATCGGATATAAGGCTGAAGATCCGAGCGCACATTCCTGAAGATGAATATCATGAGACCACAGATACGCTTTTGAAGATACAAAAGCGTCGAAGGTTTGTAGGCCACGACATGTGACAGTGTTAATTCTAAATATGCTCAACGTTGCACAAGTGCAAATATACCTCCCTCTAAGATGCGTGATGAGCAGGTAAAAGCAGGACCCTAACTCCAAGCCATGTACCAGTGGCCCTAAACGCAATAGGTAGGGACAATGCGAACCCATCCCTAGGACTGCTGTAGCGACCTTTCGCTATCAAACGCCTGTAATGCTGTCCGTGAAATCGTGGAATCATAGCAGCGCCAAATCTAATCCTCAAGAAATTCAATCATAACGGTGCCGTTCTTGAGTCCCGCTTCTGAGATTGTTTCGTCTAGATGTTCGATCAGATCCTTGCCCATACCCTTCAAGTCAAACGCAGCATTAGCCTTGCCCTCCAGTGGTTCTGCCTTTAGCCACTCGTAAATACGTCGAACTTCATCGGTCTCATTAAATCTTCGAACAATGCGACCATTTGAGTGTCTAAATTGAATACGAGTGACTCCAGGACCTGCTCCTGGTTCTGTATGTGGATTGTCGACCACGATTTCGGAGAAAGGATCGCTCGTCACAGGAATGTTTTCGGATACCGGGGATGCTGCAATTTCACTGCTTTCTCGTCCCTTACCCTTGCCAACATCATCGAAGCTCTTGGTCAACTCATCAGGATCCACAGCCTTGGGTCCAGGCGTAGCACCACTGGTAGCGAGACTATTCTGAAGGGCCAAGTCGAGCATTTCTTCTTCAGTGAGACGATCAACATCAAATGACTTTGGTTTCTCGGCTTTTCGTTTGGCGACAGGATTCTTCCTGGAGGCATCGAGGCTATAGCGGTCAAGGAATTCCACCAATTGCATCAAAAATTCCGATGCATCAGGCATTGGTGGTCCAGACCAAACCTTCACTTGCTCACCAGTCCTTGGGTCGATGATGGCAACATGAGGGTAGGCATCAGGATTTTCTCGGTGCTGAAAGTAGTACTGAAAATATTGGCTTCCTCTTGGATCGTCCTTGGTGTACTGAATGAAAATAAAGTTCTCCTTGACGAGATCTTTAATGCCATCATGGTGCCAGATATCGCGATTCAGCTTCTGGCAGTCAAACAATGCAGGATCTTGGACGTTTACAATGATCCACTTCTGTTCATCCTTGCCGTCTTCACGAGCCTGATCCCAAGGTACTTGTCGCATAAGCTCAAATGGTGGTCTGAATAGCTCTGCTAAGCGGGCAGCTTTTGATGATATGTCTGATGCTCCTCCAGTTGCCTCTGACATTCCTTGACGGCGCGTATTAGCATCAGCTGTTTCGTCCCAGATAGAAGCAACTGGTCTCTGATTGAAGACTCCAGGCCGAGCTGCAGAAACAGTAAATTAGGATAGGTTTTAGAAAGAAAGGGAGTCAGGATTCTTACATGAACTACCGCCTGGAGGAGCTCTAGCCCTGTAGGGGCGCATAGTTTCACTCGGGATTCTTTGTGGTTGCCAGTCTGCATCGTGCCCCCCAACGAGAGTCTCTGTTACACGTTCCATTGGTGCCCTGATTCCATCTGCCCCGTAGCCACCAGTGCCATCGCCACCAGCATATAGCTCTTCTTGCATTCGTCTTGCGATCGCCTCGTCATCCTCTAAGTCTGCAGTGCGTCCGACTGCTGCTGCTGCTGCTCTTGAGGAATCGTCCTCATCTGAGTCCATATCCACATCTCCATCTGAATCCTCATCAATTTGGGCACGCCTCGGAGGCCGTGCTGAAGTCGGGACTGGTGGAGCAGGCGGGGCAGAATCCCCTCCAAGGTCAGGAGAATCGAAGAAAAGTTGAATAGCTTGCTCAAAGTTGTTCTCGGTCAATCCAAGGTAGCGTCTAGCAACGCTGTCAGAGGCACCTGTAAAGGCTTTAAAATTATCGATGGCGTCATCCATCTTGCCGTGCTTCTTGGGTGACCTGTTGAGATACCTTGAGCTGAGATCGTGTAGCTTAGATGCCCAGGAAGATTTGTTTAAGGCAGTGTCGAAGTGGTAATTGAAGATCCTGGGAGGTGCTTGATTCACCAAGAGAATGTTGTGGAAAGAACAGAATCGCTTTGAGGCAGAACTCGTTATTCGCCACTAGTAGGTGAAAAACTTAGGTTTAGCAGATGCAGAATAATAAATATCCTAAGGTCCTAGACATTATGTACTGCGTTGAATGTAGTATGTGTCATGGAAACCCAATGTATGGGAGAGAAGAGAGGTTGATAGCCTCGCAACCAACAGCTACCTACGCTACGGCACTTATCCGCCCGCACATCATCTTCGATAACAGTCACATGATAATTGTTCCCCTCCAAACTAAACCAAAATCGGTAACCATGTTGAGCATTTATCATGTCATATCCTATTTTTAATATCAGTGAATTTTTGCATTGCACAGAGTATTCCTTCTTACTATCAGTTACTATTTCTATACGAGGACCTTTTGTGGGTGAAAATCTCCAGCATGTGCTAAGAACTTTGGCAGGTTTCATCTTTTATGTATGAAGATTAGGAATTCTACTTATTCCACAATGCCATTTCAAGAGGCCTTGATGAATTAATAAAGCACGCAAGAGAAGATAACAAACACATATAGTATTCCATTGCTGGTCATTATTTCGTTCAAGTCATTCGGTCCTATGCCCCACCATGCGCACTTCCTGGATCTATTTGCTTTCAGAACCCTCACTCAAATCAGACTTTTGCAGAGATCTCTTCATCATAGGACTTTGCATGAGTTGATCCCAGTTGAGCATCATAAGAGCATTCTGCTTCGAGATCACCACTTCGTCCGCTCCTCTTTTGACCACCTCATCACTGTAAGCCGCGACTGCATCTTTCAAACTGGATGCACCAGTCGCTACTTTTTGCATAGCTGCGACAAAATGGCTGGCATCACATATTGCGTGATTCAGTCCTTGCCCACGATCTGTTGCCGTTAGTGAAGCACTGCGAGTTTATTTAGGTTGCTTACGTGGAGTCATTGGGTGGGCTGCATCTCCTGCTAAAGTGACGGTTCCAGAACTTGAAGACATCAGTAAGTCATTCATGACATGCAAAACATAGCAGGTGGGCTGCAAAAACAGCTTCCACGTTGGTGTACAGAGCCAATGATAGGAAGCTAATGACTTGTGCCGAGCTCAAATAACCAAGAAGATAAGTGATAGAGAAAGCTTACTGATCATCCCATGGTGTTGAAACCCAATAAGCCATTGTATCATAAGTCACGTTTGTATCATCTGGCATCCACATAACCGCAGAGCGAAAGGGTTCACACATAGTCGCCCCCTTTTCCTTGACCTGTGCAAGGCGACCAGCAGCATCTAAGGATTCATCTTTGGTTCCTAGCCAGCTGGTGACGACCTGGAAGCGCCAGTTTGCTGCATCCTCTGGGTCGGGAACATCTTGAACTGGAAGTAGGTCAGTGTCTGAGAATGTCCAGTAGTAACGAAAACATACTGGACAAGAACGATAACACGCCAGGTCTGACCGCAAAGCTGAACACAGGGTGGGCACTTCTGACAAACTTTGCCTTTTCTGCATCTCTATATATCACGGCGACATTTGAGTGCACGATCTCCATTGGTGTGACATCTGCTTCAGATCCAAGGATAAGTGATCGAACTCTGGATTTTGGACCATCCGCTCCGATGACTATAGTCCCGGAGACCGACTCTCCATTTTGGAAGACAGCAGTAACGCCAGTCTCCTCATACTTGATGCTATCAAGATCGTAGCCATACTAGTAAACAATCAGCAAAATGGGGGCAGCCTTGGTCACATTGTAGATACTTTCACGTCAATTCCCTCGCTTGCTAGAGCTCTCATCTTTCTTCTAGATACCCGTATTGTCCTAGGGATTGGCAGTGACTTCAAGACTGAGCCGTCTAGACCATTGTATATCTTCATTTCGTCCTTTTCAGGAGCGTCCAAGAAAGGGTCATTTTGAGCCTCCTTCAGTCTTACTCTCAATTCGGGAGAGAGCAAGGCTTCAAGTTGTGGAAGGGCCCAATGCTGTACAGTGACAAGGATTAGTTAGTATCTTGACTTGAGTCTATCGAGGGATGAGTGGTTCGTACTATTCCCATGCTCCATTCGCGAGGTCGGTAATGGGAAACCGAGGGCTCGGATTCGAAGATCAGGAACTTTATGCCCGCCTGGTTTTGAAAATGTCAGTTAGTAACCACATTTGCGAGCGAATATCCTCTACCTGCTTTAAGCCATGTGCGATCAAGAGCCCAGTCACTCCTGTGCTGGTCAACAACGCCCAAAATGTCGGTGACATTGTGGTCTCGTACCTGCACCAATGATGAGAACCTGCAAGTCATCCGCTCCGGTTAGAGTCATGCTGAAGATCTGTTGGTTTCCAATTTAATAACTCCGCGAGATTTACGAGGAACGATTCGGATTAGGCGTGGTACCACCGGGTGTAACCTTGAAGGAAGTACAATCCAAGGTCTCCATGAAAAGATAACGTGAATATGCACGGACCATGGCAGGTGATATGGATGACAGTGCAGGATGTCGAAATCTCCTCCCGTCGACAATACGTGCAAACCTACTCAGCTACACAGCGTACTTGACGGTAATCCAATAGGTCTCAGTGTACGCCAAGTGGTCGATTGCTAGTATCATGCAGTCAGCTACATCTCAAGACGAAGCCCTCCATAGGAATGAGCCAGACCATACGCCAACCCCTGATGACGATCTGCCCCATGGCGAAGCGACAAACTCAAATGTTTCGATCACGCCGATCATCCCTGAAACGATCACAGAATTTCCTGGGGAAGATCAGGTGTCTCAACCTGCCTTAACATCTGATGTTCTTACAGAGAATGATAATGACGACTCGGCTGTCCAAAGTTTGGCAGAAGATGACGATGATGGAAGCAGATATCACGGTGTAAGTTGATGGGAACATTGGTCTTTCTTTGTTACTCATATTCGTAGGATCCAGATACTTTCAGCGATTATGGCAGCGAATCGTAATATATCCTTCTTCTAATCTACTATCAACAAACTAAGTATTCTCACGTAGGTCATCCCTCTTCACCAGCGTGTTCAGTGAAACGACAGATTATTACTGGGAAAATGGAAGACGATATCATGCTCATCAAGGCGGACGTAAGTAGTAGTCACCTCATTATGAGTTACTTGAGTAATATGCGCTAAATCGCAAGCGTTTTTAAGGCTACATGTTACCTAATGACGAGGTTAGTAAACGCTGTAATACAAGCCGACTTATGCATTGACCATTCATATAGACCGAACTTGATAGAGAGGATATGAAGCATCACGAATGGATGTTGATCACGGACTTTCGACTACATTTTTCTCCAATTGGATCAAATCCACAGAGAATTCTAGATCTTGGCACAGGCACAGGTAAGAAGAATCAAATCCCTCTAAGTAAACCTAGTATTAATATTTTGTTAGGGATATGGGCCATGCAAGTTGGTAAGGATTTTTTGCTGTGGTGTTTGACGATACTAATTTTAATATAGCTGACGCCTATCCATCCGCACAAGTTATTGGTACGGGTAAGTGATGCATCTCAAATGCTAGTAGTGGTAAAGTCTAATAATATTCAGATCTGTCTCCTGTGCAGCCAAAATGGTATATGTTTTCACGTACATTCTCGTTTGTCACGATATTTACCAGACCACAGGGTGCCTCCGAACTTGACTTTCGAAATCGATGATTTGGAAGCCGAGTGGCTATTTGGATCAGGAATATATGATCTTATTAATGTTCGATTCATGTTTCTCGCCATTAAAGACTACCCTGCAATGTTAGCGCAAGCTTACAAGTTAGTATCATACAAAATACTCAATTTCGAAGTGTTCTATCTAACATTTTCAAGAACATTAAAACCAGGGGGCTATGTAGAGCTTACTGAACTTGGTGTCAGCCCTGAAGCCACGAACCCGAACTATCCTCAACCTTCGACAATCTTCTATTGGCTAGAACTATACGATCAAGCGTCAAGGAAAATGGGCTTTAACTTCAAGATAGCACACTCACTGAAAGCCATGATGATAGATGCCGGCTTCGTAGATGTGGTTGAGACACGATTAGAAATTCCTTGGGGTTCATGGCCATCGACTCGCAAGATGCGAGGAATAGGTCTTTGGCACCTTGGTTTGTCAATCTAAAGATATGATCATTGAATCATTGCTAATAATACAACAGAGCAATTGAAGCAGGGTCTTCAAGGAATTGTGATGGGAATGTTCACCAGAGCACTTGGCTGGACGCCGAATGAAGTCGAAATTTTCCTTGTCGCATTGAGGAGAGAATTGGATGATAAAAATTACCATCTCTTGGATCATGGGTCAGTTCTTTGTCATATTTTGTTGATGCTATGCTGATGAATCTAGCTTCGTGGTATATGGCCGGAAGCCTCTTGGGAGCAGTAGTAGTTAGTTCGTCCTGATAGAGTCCGGGGACCTGTATGTTTGGTTAGGCTCAATAGATGTCAAAAGCGTCCGATTCGAATCTTGCTGTGTGTTAAGCTGGTGTTGGTAAGATCCCTAGAATAACTCGGTCTACTTGTTCTACCGTTGCCATTTCTCTGCGCTGATTGCTACCAGGGACTGGTGTTGGATCTGTATTTTGTACGGCGTGTATAGATCTACCTCTTAGTTTACGATTTAATCATAGCTGCTTGAGGAAGTTGAGGAACAAAGGTTTGGAGGAGAATGCCCTGTCTAGGCTTCTAGGTGATATTTGCACCAAAACATACCGAAAAGATGAATATAGGGATGTTTATTCGACTGACGCTGGTGCATTTTCCTTGGGCATGCATCATGGCAGGATCAATGCGGCCAACTGCTCAATTTCGAAGGCTGAGAGTTTGGTGTCGGATGAGTTCATACTTATCACTGTGGTTGATGCTTTATTTACGAAAAATGATAGCAGGATAACGGTTTCAAATTCCACTGTAATTGTGCTGTAGTCATTCAACATTGAGGGTTGTGATGAACCAGAAAGCAGAAACATCACAGAACTGACGATATTGGCTCAGGACATTTCGCCACTACCGCTAGAATTTCTTTATAGTCGAAGAAAATCATGTAAATTGATATTGGGCGAATAAATGCAAGTATTAAATCTTGGGTCTCAATTTCGAATCTAGAGTCCGTTTGCATTTTCATTGACCAAGCCCTTTCCATATCTTATCACTCAGCAAGGACATCACGACTACATTGACTGAAATGAACATATTGAAACAAAATCCATACTTTTACGACGCTGCTCACAACACACACAGATGTCTTCATGGCAACCACTCTTTGAAGATCTCTTCTCTAACAACCGAGCAAGACAAGCACAATCACCTTCATCGCTCGATAGAGTGCGAGACATGGAAAGTCCATAGCCGATAGACAGGTGTGTCGCTTTCTCTCTATCAATGTATGTGTCAAAGGCTAGATGAAAGCAGGTATAGGGTTCAATTTTATACAAATAATGCAATATCATACGTGTCACTATGACAGATACCTTCCGTAGCCTTGCGAGGTGATAATCTCAAGTATTTGTAAACTGAAAATCTCAGCTGTGAGTCTAGACGTTGTCCGCTCCTCGGTGTCCACCTCTCCTGGCATATGGGATATTCCCGAGCGCTGAAATGCTCGCCCATTTTAGTGCTCAATCCAAACCGTCAGATCAACCAATGACCAACAGATTTTGAATGCAGGGTTCAAACGGCAAAACTAGTCGGCCTTTTACGGTAACGACCCAGTAGGTTGGGAAAGCCTAGGACGACCGACGACCACTTTCAGTGCCCCCTCTCATGCACACACTCTGTTGGCATAGCATGCAAGATCTATCTGGCAGAGCTAGGAAACGCCAATCGCCTTACGATATTGGATTTAAATACGATTTGGGTGCTTGGCTGAAGCAAAATTTCTACGCCACCTAGTAAGCATGTCCTTACAATTGGAAATTACATTATTATTATATCCTGATACAGTACAAGCTTGCGCTTTCAAGATGACTGCTTGCGATTCTCAGAGCTATGGATGCCATATTGATTAGCTGAGGAAAGGTCAAGTCATCACTGTATGAATGTCCATTGCCTCGTATCATAGGGGTACTTACTTTCACGCCCGGCGGCTGAAGTTGTAGCGGAGAAGCTACTTGTATGTGCAAGCTGGTACCATCAATTGACGCGGAGTTTGTCTTATATGAGTAAGGTGGTGAAGGTGAAACTAGTTGGCGCGCTACCGGTATTATCTAGGAAACCTCTGGTGTCCTCAAGCTTTTAGATGTCTTCTCTGGAAAGGTTCTTAGCCGTCGTCATCTTTCTAGAGAAGGATGTGCGCCACATGCTACATTAGCTCGGTAGGATGCCAGCAGCATAAATGCCAAATAAATAATACGTCCGAAAGGGCCGAATGCTGCCAGTTGGACCCCTATTATGGGTTGCATAGCTCGAGACTTGTCTGAAGGCCAACATTTACAGAATGGGTGCATTCTTATTTTTCTCGGATAGCCAGTCAAGTGGCCGCAAACCTCGTTTGAATTTCAATGGTTTTGGCTTTGATCACTGTGAAGGGGCCCAGAAGTATTGGGAATTCTCGAACACATGCTTACGACAGTAAGAATTTTATTCTGCTTGTTTGCGCATCCCGGATACTTATTATGACTTCAGCTTAGTTTTGTCACTCCAAGCTGAAAGCTAAGCCAGTACAGGGCTGTATTTGGGATGAGATTCGCCATGATTTAAGCTATCCTAGTCATCAAAGTAGTCGTGAGCCGCTACCCTAAGGGCGGGGGGCTACCAATGTTCGCTCTGTCGGCATAGGCCGCGAGTTGCATAGCTCCCTTCATCGAGGCTTGAATACTCTTCAGCACTTGTTCCTGGATCGATTTGGTTGCATCATGGCTCTTTACAAGAGCTTGGAGGGTCTGCAAAGATTCTCATTATGTTTAATCTCAGATGGCTCTTTAATACCTCACACTCTAAGTCGTTGTTGCTGCTTCAGCAATATTCACCTTGCCCTCTACATTGGAATCAGAAGAAACTTACGAGAGCTCAGTGTTTTGAGTATCCCATAATATTAGTAGTAAGGACCGTATGCTGTCTCATTCGAGAACTGGTCGACCACTTTGCAAATGCAAGGTCGACGCCGCGAGTCGGCTGGACAACATGCTCGACTTCCAACCATAGCTCCAAAGCAGGAAAACGAAGTAGTGCAACTAAGCACGGCAATACCAAATCCGACACTAATCAGTGGAGAAGTAAAGAAGAACAGACTGCCTCCCCGTTCGAGAAGTGGATGCTGGTATGCACTGCTCGATCTTTAATCCGGTTAAGTGCTGATGGAGTTTTAGGACATGTAGGACGAGGAAAGTCAAGTGCGATGAGCTGCGTCCAGCGTGTGGGGTAAATTTTCAGTATCGACTATAGAGAACGAAGCTGATATACGTAGCAATGTGTACGCCTGGGTCATGTTTGGTATTGGTATTTTCACACTCTGCACACATCGGCTTGCTAATCCAGTTAGTGATTACAATCCACGACTGGCGTTCAGAGACGACACTCCCAGAATTTTGGAGCGCATGCAGCAGGATGTATCTACTTGTGGGAGTACTATTTGGGATCGTAAGTAACTCCTCTGCAGCGATACCTTACTCGAGTAGGAATCGAATATGGGCGGGTCTTTGAAGGAACCAAAGGATATGTACACTTCAGAATTTATGTTGTTGTACAGGGAACGGAACGAAGCTGATTTCTGTAGCTGAGGCAAGCGCATCAAGTCGGGATGCTCGATATGGTTCAAATGACGAAGATTTACTCCCACCTTTCCGATCATTGACGACCGACGAAGAGCGAGAGAAGAAGGCAGAAGCCAGAGGACCTGGGTCCTACTATGTGCTGGCAAATCCAGAAAGCTTCGCGTTCTTGCCAGAATATCGAACCGAAAACTCGACCCCTGCGAGCGGACCAAGTTCGCAAAGCCGTCTCAGCCATTCATGTCCGAAGATTGAGGATCCTGATATAATAATTTTAAAGACCTTTGAAGAGCCAGGAGATGCAGGGAAAAGAGACCAAGTAATCTCAAGTTATAGTCGATCGGAGAATCTTTCGACGTCTCCTTCATCGTACAAGGAGACAGAGGTATGTATACAAATACAACCTGTCCCGATTGAGCTGTAAACTTGTGAAATGCGATCACTTCACCAGATCACTTCAAGTTTTTATCCGGAAGCGTTAGATTATTTACTGATATTTTGAAGTTACGTCGAGGTTCCTATCCTATGGTACACGGCAATTCGATGCATACCAGTCAGCAATTCATGTCAATGCTAGACGTTGCACAAGCTGGTGGCAGAGATTCTGACTTGCTTCGCCATTATCGAGCATCAATATCGTCTCGCTTGACAGGGCAACAACGATTCGGGCTAGAGGAAGATGTGTTTGAATCCCAGGCGAGGACATATCCCGGAGTAAGACCTCTACTAAAGCCTATGCATACGCATGCTAATATTTGGTAGCTATATCATGCAATGATGGCTCTGAGCGCGCTCAGTCTTGCCCAGAAAAATCACATTCAGACTGCCGATGCTTTGGAACACTATCAAAAAGTGATTCCTGCATTAAAGGAAACTCTCCAGATTCCAGAGGATTCATATTCTGATGGCGCATTTTTGTGTCACTACGTTCTGCTGCTCTACGAAGTGAGTTTTTCTTTATGTGAAAAGTGCTGCCACACTAGGTTGTTCCCCATTATTTAGGTAGTTTGTTTAAAATACTGCAACACACTGATGTACGATATAGATTGCCACCGCCGGAAGTCGAGAATCAAACATGTTCCAGCATCACAGCGACCAACTTTTGAGGATATTCATGTTACGAAGACAAGCACAACCAGAAGAACCTTACGACTTTGTTGTGTTCAGCGTATTTTGTGTTGACATATACGCACTTTTAAGCACGACGGGAAATGGATCATTCGCAGAAGCCCTGTTGGAGAATAACATGGTCCCAGCAATGGGCTCAAACTTTGACGCATTCAATTTCAATCAAGATCATCTCATCAAATCAGAAGAGCAGGCTTATTTCCCAACCCTCCTGCATCTCAATCAAGAAATACTACTACTGGCGTTGCACATTGGACAAACAGCGCGCAATCTTCGCTTAGAGGGCGAACGAATCTTCAGGAGCCCAAACCAAGACATCGATGAAGCGGAATATCGCTTGAACTGTCGTATGAGCGTCCGAGTTCTTCTGCAGACCATAGAAGACACAAGATCGAGAATACAGGTTCAATTTCCTGAGTACTGGGTATGGTTGAATTCGTTGGAAGGATTGCCACCCCGAGCTTTTGCTTGGGTTCAACATGTTTGTATTTTGTTTGTGATAGAAAATTGCGTATGCTGATTGATTTAGGCATATCTCATGCTTCGCGCTTGTACTTTATACACATATACAAGCATGTATCCTGGTCAACTTCAGGATCCAGTCCCAGACTTTTATGTAAGTTGAGGCTACAAATATTCTATTCTCTTGGTAGACATCGAACCAAGTGCTAACGTGGCGAAGATAAATGTTAGTAGATGTTCGAGGGAGATTCTGCATGCAGCTGGTCTTGTTTTGTCTCGAGTCCAAACCGAAGTCCGCTTCGTCGTGTTACCTCTCTTCCTCGCAGGTGTTTTCACAACCATACAGGCAGAGAAGGAATTGGCGATGAATCTGATCACGGCTGTCGAACCATTTAGTTATGGAGGAGGATTGGAAAGTGTGAGGAATTTATTGGAAGCCATTTATCAAAAGCAACATGCTGCGGTAATGCGCACAGGGCTTGCCACTTCGGTCGATTGGGTAGAAGAGCTGGAGCTGAGTGGGCAGAGGCTGATCATCACTGGACTGTAGTGCCCTGATAGTACGAAAAGATTTACTAGGAATACTCGAAGTCGGTATTCAATCGTATTGCAGCTTAATATGGAGCTAGCTACGTGTGGTGTTGACCTGAAGCTGAAGCCGGAGTTGATGCTAATCAGGATTCTTAGATCCTCAAATGACTCCATGAATGTGGTGTAATCCAACCACTACACAATCACAAGAAGGTAGTGAATAAACTCAATTAGTCAAACATTACCGAGAATCATCTTCACGATACTGCTATTTGAAAAGGACCAATGCAAATGTGTGGAATTTTAGTATCGAATGATTGTTAGAGCCATGTATACTCACATAGCGATTGTATGATGTGACGAGCAAGGCCCACAAAGATTCCTTTGGGAGTGAGACTTTAACGTTCGAATTTGATGCTGGTCCGAAGCTGATGATGGCCTTGAGATAACTTGTATGTCACGGGTCGGAAGAATTATTCACCGTGACCCAGCATAGGCCAAAATAGAAGGCGAAAGAGCAGGCACGAAGGCAACGTCAACACATAATTTGGACGTTTCGTAATTCACTATTTGCCTAGCAACGATTGTCCTTTTACTAATTCACTCTTACTTCTCCATTTGCACTTTTACCTTGATGTTCTCATGCCCCAACTTTGCCCATTTTCCTTTCGCATTCTCGCATCAACTACAACATGTCGACCGAAGCTAGAGAGCTAGAGCTCTGTGGCAAAGTCGAGATGCGTATTGCGCTCGCAGGTGACGACAAATTAGAAAGCATTTTGAAGCCCTACCTAGCGCCTCTGTTATTGAAGCTTGGGAGCGAACATGCAACCGTACGGAACAAGGTCAGACACCCTATGCTTTCACGTGACCTGGTATCATTTATTGACATAGAAAGGTTATGTCTGTCTGTCAGCATGTCAAAGTCCGTTTGAGTGGAAACCAGAATATTGTTCTTCCTGTTGCGGCGCTGCTAAAGCAGTATAAAGAGAACCCGGACTCTGCTATGATTCGACATTTTGACCTCATGTTTATTCAGCAGAGTGTGGGGAAATTATCATCTTCTGTAAGAAGTTTTGTGGAATATTATCGACCAATCTAATTTATGTCAGGAACAAATGGACTTACTCCCAACCCTTTTACATGGGTTGTCAAAAGATGCTGGGAAGCCAACATGTGCAACCATGTTCAATCTATTCCTTCGGTTATTACCCAGGCTTCGAATTCCTCCTCGTGGGAGCAAAGAAGATACAGAGCTGCGACAAACTCTTGGACTTGATACGCACCCAGAGGATGCCGCATTTGTGGCATCTTGGTTTGCCAAACTTATGCTTCTAGCGGTGATACGCCAGTACGTTACAGGAATGACTTGTCCTGGACTTACTGTTGCCGAATACCAATTTTTGACTTTGAATGGAAAGGCCGAGGCATGGGATCCGACTGCAGACGAAGGGCTTAATTTAACACAGACTAAAATTTGTGTACTCGCATTCTTGACTAGCGGTGCTTTCACTGACGAGGAGCGCTTTTTAGCTGCTTTATTTGCGTCTGGGGATTCCAATTCCAGAATTTCGGGTTCTGGTGACGACTTATTGAAGAGGTCGACAATGTCCACAGAGAACTCAGACATGATAAAAAATCTGTTAGAGACTTACTTCACTCTTAAACCAGCTTTACAAACAAAGCTGCTCATCCTTCTGACTAAATCTGCAGTGTCAACGACATTCCCAGAAAAGGTTGTTCGAATTGTACAAGAAGCACTTCAGCCGGATGACAATACAAATATGCCTGCCAAAGGTCTAGAGACTGCGAAATTCAGAAGCGCTTTGTTCAATTACATGAATTGGGTGTCAAGGATTGGTTCAAAGAAGGACCTCGCTTTCATTGCGCCTCAACTTGTTGGCTTTCTGCAAAGTTATATCGAGGACCAGGGATGGCCTGTTCCTCATGATAAGTCCTCAGATGCCGCGACCTTGAGAGCCTTGGCATATGAGACTCTAGGCTCATTAGCGAAATCTACTCCATCTACAGTTCTTGAAAAAGAGCTATCGCTGGTGAAGTGGCTCTTCAGGTCATTAGCTGAAGATGCTTCCTCAGATTCGATAGTTGTGAGCATCGAAGGTGCCCTTTCGAGTTTACTCATCACATTTGCGCCGCCGCTTGAGCAAGAACTAAGAGATGAGCTTCGTCTGCTATTGCTTAAGTATATGGTGCAAGCAAATGCTTCCGAGACTGATGCCGAGAAGGGTATTGTTCGCAGTGCACGTTTTGCAACAGTGAGATGGGCAAACAGGTGTCTCGAGTACAGTGATATTGTTGGCAGATGGATTGATATCCTTGCACTTGGAGGGCGATCAGACGAGCGAAGTGATGTCGTAGAAGAAGGGAAGAAGGGTCTTGTAAGTTTTTTGGGCACTAGATTTACGAAGTATTGTTAAGTCCTAATTCTTGGAACTAGGATCCATACTGGTACAAGATTCTAAATGCAAGCGGCGCATCTGCATCGATCACTTTACCAAAGTGGAAAGAAATGATTGAAGTATTCTTCACTTCAAAAAGCATGCTTGAGAACGCAAGCATTGCCAATTCGATGAAGACTGGAATGGATGTAGATTCTGTTTCAGTATTTGGAAACTTCGCTGGAACAAAGATCAGTGCCTTTCCGTATGCCGTCAATTACTGCCGACGAATGCTGTTCATGACAGCTTTGGAGAAATCGGAAAACCCTCTCACTATTGATGCCGATTGGGAACGTCAATTGGACGTCCTCTTCCGTTCTGACAAACAGGCTCGGGAGATAATAAAAGACTATGTTAGATCGGTTGATGCAGAGGCACTCCTTACATATCTCACCTCTGCTTTTGAAGGCATGCTTCGAAAAGATGGAAATGGCCTTGCCGATTGTGCTAAGTGCTTCGTTGATGTCGCTTCGGTCACTCCAAGTAAAGTCATCAGCAAACTCGCTGATAGAGCTTTCGAGTTATTGCCTTCTGTCAGATCGAACAACGTTGAAACTCGCTTCCTCGCGGCACAGGCTTTCGGCATTCTAGCTTCACATCCAATCAATAGTAAATCGGTTGTTGTGGAACAGATTAAATCTCTTAGCACAGATGTTGCACAATGGGAGACTGCTGTTGGAGCAGAAGCCAACAAAATTCATGGCTGCATCTTAGCCCTCGGTTTTGTTACTAGTCGAGCCTCATATTATGGAAGAGCAGATGTCTTGGAGGATGAGTCCATTGAACAAGTTATCTCTACAATATTGGAGATATTTATTGGTTCGAAAAATGCATCTACCAAAGAGGCTGTCCTCAGCGCAATAGGCAATATGGGCGCCTCCCAGGTGATTACCTTGGCCCAACTGGAGAAGTCCCCCAAGAAGGCAGCAGGCATCATAACACTGCTGACTGAGGATGCCAAAAAGGGCAATGAAAAGGCAATCACAGCATTAGGCCGATTGTCTATAATATTTGATGACGGTACTGATAGTCCTCTTTCTTCTGTACTTCAGAGCCTTTATGGTCTCTTTGAACTCAAGCAAGCAGAAATTCATTTCTCTGTTGGAGAAGCGCTTAGCTGTCTGAGTGCTTGCTGGGAATCGGATGTTCTTCCACTGGCTGTAGATGTCGAGGGCTCATATGTTGGACGTCTGAAGCGCCATGAAACCCTGGAAGCTGTGATTCAGAAACTATTGGAAGATTGCAAAACACCCAAACCATCTCTCAAGAAAGCTTCAGGCATATGGCTCTTCTCCTTGATTTCAAATTCAGGACATCTGCCAGAGTTCCAAGCTCGGTTGAGGCACTGTCAAGGAGCGTTCATGGGACTTCTCTCTGCCAGAGATGATCTGGTGCAAGAGACTGCTTCTCGGGGTTTGAGTCTCGTATACGAGCGTGGAGACAAAGAATTGCGAGAGAAGTTGGTCGCTGATCTTGTCCAGTCTTTCACCGGCTCGAGTTCAAGCACCCGACTTAAGGTAGATGACGATACTGAACTCTTTGAGCCCGGTGCTCTTCCAACAGGCGGAGGGGATTCTGTCACGTCGTACAAAGACATCGTGAATCTAGCTAACGAGGTCGGAGATCAGAGTTTAGTGTACAAGTTCATGTCTTTGGCAGCGAACGCTGCAACTTGGTCAACAAGAGCTGCCTTTGGTCGATTTGGTTTAAGTAATATCCTCTCGGAGTCTGAAGTGGATCCCAAGCTATATCCCAAACTCTATCGGTATCGGTTTGATCCTAATCCAAATGTCCAACGGTCAATGAACGATATTTGGGATGCTTTAGTCAAAGATTCTAGTGCCACTATCAACGACAACTTCGAGGCAATTTTGGCTGATTTGCTCAAGAGTATATTGGGCAAGGAGTGGCGAACTCGAGAAGCTTGTTGTGCTGCTATCTCAGATCTCATTCAAGGTGTTAGTACCTGCTCTCTTCATACTGTGTCAGATAATTTTATACACAATTGCTTACTTGATCTAGCGTGAGTTTGAGAAATACGAAGCACATCTACAAGATATATGGGGTGCTGCCTTCAAGGTCTTAGATGATATCAAAGGATCGGTCCGCAAAGCAGCATTGAGTCTTAGTATGGCTTTGGCGAACATCCTCGTGCGACAACTCGAAGCTGGCACGTCATCGAAATATGCTCAAGCAATGTTGAAGCAGGTCCTACCTTTCTTGCTTTCTAGCCAAGGCATCGAAAGTGCAGCAAAAGATGTGCAGGTCTTCTCGGCCATCACAATCCTGAAGCTTATTAAACATGGTGGCAAGCCACTGCTCCCATTTATACCAGAGTTGGTCACACAATTACTTGATTTATTAAGTAGTGTCGGAGAAATGGAAGGCATCGACTACCTGTACCTGAGAGCTGGTGGAAGTGACGCGGAAGGTCTCACAAAGGAGAAAATAGACAACTATCGATCCTCGGCGGTGGCACAGTCTCCTTTGATGGAGGGCATCGATCGTTGTCTGGATCTACTTGATGAGCCCACGATGAAGGAATTGGTACCTCGACTGGAGAATGGTATCAAGACATACATCGCAGTTCCCTCGAAGATCGGTGCTGCGGGCGTCTTGGTCAGCCTCGCCACCAGGCGATCCTTTGTGTTCAAGCCATATGCCGATGTCTTCCTAAAGCTTATGGAGAAGGCAGTCCTGGACCGTAATGCCGCGGTCAGTGTCTCGTACGCCAGAGCCGCTGGCTATCTTTCCCGTGGAGCATCTGACGAAGCAATCTTACGTCTGGCCCAGTACTCACAGAGCTTGTACTTTAAAGCCGAAGACGAGACGAAGCGACAAGTTTCGGCAGAACTTGTATATGCAGTTGCAAAATTTGCCACAGATAGATTCAATTCAGTGGCGGCTGAGTTCTTGCCTTTCGTGTTTTTCGCAAAGCATGACTTTGACACGCACGTCAAGGAGCAGTTCGAGAAGACCTGTAAGTCATTTCTATATCAGATTGGACACTATAATGCTTTGCTAAAATTTTGAAGGGAGCGAGAACGTTGGTGGTTCGCGAGCTGTAGTTCTCTACTCTCCAGAAATCAACGCCCTTTCCACATCGTATCTAGATTCTCCAAAATGGACTATAAAGCATACGGCTGCCCTTACCATTGCTGACGTTGTGGAATCGTCGGGTGCTGAGATAAGCCGCCCGAATGCAGCAGCGATCTGGCCAGCTTTAGAGAAGGCTCTGGCTTTGAAGACATTCGAGGGCAAAGAAAAGGTTCTGGTCGCGTTTGTCAAGTTTACAAAAGCTGGATCGTCATTATGGAACGCAGAGCCTGCTATTGCTACCCAGATGAAGAAAATTGCTATTCGTGAAGCTAAGCGACAGAACGATGTTTATCGTCCGCATGCATTTACAAGTCTTGGGGAGTTCAGCGAAGCACGGACAGACATTGATATGTTTGAGGACGTCTACAACATTGTGGTAAGTTCCTCGCTCGGTAATAAAAATCAGTAGCTAACAGATACCAGGCCCCAATCCTTGAAGACTATTCGGGAGATGATAAAATGGACACGTCCGATGACGCTAAAGGTTCCGAGAAATCTCAAGAATCAACAACCGTAACAGCAGGTGTCTCAGCAATATTCAGAGCAGTGAACATCAAATTCCTTGACCCCTCTCCCCTCACTCATCTCCCCAAAGTCTTCGACCTTATGACCAAAATCATCGCCTCGACCAAAGTAAGTGTCGCGACAAAACTCACATTCTACCAACGCGCCAAAGTCCTGTTTGAAGGCCTCAGTAAGCGGACCCACACGCAAGGATCCTCAAAATACAAACTGGCTTCCAACTTCTTCGAGCAGCTTGAAGTGGCCAGTGGTGCGGGCAACGAGACGCTCAGGCTAAAGCGAGCGGAAGCTGCAGAGATGATCGTGAAGTCACTCGCGACCGGTGTGTTTGGTTTGTTTACTGAAGGCAGGAGGGAGTGTAAGGCGAGTATGATGGCCTTGTTTTTGGAGGGGAGGAAGAATGAACGCTCGCCTGGCGTACAGACTGTGCTTGATAGGGGGATGAAAGCGCTGGAGAGTTATGAGTAGATATGTAAAGTGCATTAGACGGCAAAGTGGTGCATTTGGCGATGTTAGACTTAAATGCGATTATTGGAAGTTATCAGCACTTACATTGAATTGAGTCTGATTCTTCCATTCTGAGTAGAATACCCACCGTATGGAGACATCTTCACAGGCACAGTGGAAGCAAGTAAGCCTCATCTTTAGAACATGCGCCGAACTGAGGGCTAGTAGGGATACGCAAAACAAACATGTATGGTTTTAAATACACTAAGATGTTTAATACAACTAGCAAACGTAATGATAATATTGTATTAGAAATGTCACAGCCAGGATCTATCACATTAATTAGTAAGATTACCATGTAGAATTTGGTGTTGATGATGATCAAAATGCACTACACACTATCCCCAACATATTTTTTTTTTGGACAAGCCCCCGTCAGACATCATTGAGTGTGCTTCCTAAGGTTCTCCGCGATCCTCTGTACATCCAGGATCTTAGTTTTTCGGGGGTTAACATGTCACACAATTGCATTTGGACCTAAGATCCGAACTCGCTTGTTTGCTTCTGCTCGAGGTTCCTGCTGGCTTGATAAGGAGAGCATGGCCCTGATGCCGAGGCTTGTCAGACAAGTCTTGTATGAAGACTCGACTTGCTTATGTATTTCTGTTGATCGCGGAAGTTATGGGTGGATATTGTTGTAGATTGTAGCAGCCTTCTGGAATTGAATACTTCGGTGAGACTGGGCTACTCAATGACTAGCTAACCTATGGTTAGTGAAGGATTTTGGGTTGAGACAACTTTAACTATGATTTATTGGCTGTGATATACCTCTCTTTGTTTCTCAAACAATGAAATTAATATAAGATCTTGAATTCATGGCGGCAGAAGAAGAGGGAGTGGTATTTGGGCAAGTTCATGAGTACCAAGCACATTTACTCGGCTTTCGAGCAACCACAATATTTGGACACATCTCTAGAGTATATCTTCTTCCGCTGTCATCTAAATTCCCATCTTAGGAAAGTTGGTTTTGGAATCTAGAAAATAAGAATGGTGCAGGGTGCTTAATTTTCGCTTTGGGTGATGTCATCAAAAAACACTTTAGTCGCGTGAAGTGCACGTTCAAGAGGTAGGAAGAACTTGTGCATAAAGTAAAAGTTTACAAATGGTTATAGCTTAAATTGTAGAGTCTATTGTCTCTTCCTGAGAGGATGAGTGTGAATTTAATGACGACAATGAGATGATAGTGATTCTGCTTCTTTGTGGAAGTTCTGGATGAGCCTGTGCATTTATCCTATGGAGATGAGCAATAGCGGTACATTCTAAAGAGCTTCTGAGCACAACTTTGCCATTCCCACAGCGTTCTAGTATACTTCTACCTTGCACAAGAACAATCAACTACCCAACGACCTAGCAACAAAGTTGTATAAGCGAGTGGTAGTTAAAGATTGTGACTTGTCGTCACCAGAGGAGATAACCTCATTGAGGAAGGCACATCCATCGAGAAATACAGATAGAAATCATTCCGTCAACTTTGTTCCAAAGAATTACACCACAAGAATATCTTAAGTAAGTAATTGTGTTTTGATTTTAATACCACATCTCCCCGTTTCTCGCGTATCCCCCCACCACTTCATCCGCGGCAGATCTTCGGAAGAGCTAACACGCGCTAGCGGCCGCTTCACGCACAGTCTAGCACGCATCACGAAAATGGCAGACAATACCACCAGATCAGCAGCTCGCAGAAAGCAGTCTCCCCACGATCCCATCAAATTCAAGCTCGTGTGCGTTTCTGCGAGACTTCACGATATGGCGCCCGCTACTCAGCAAGTCTTCATCGACGGCAACTTCGCAGAACTAGCTCAAGAACTGGCTGGTTACTTAAATATTGGTGCCGAGATCGAACCCCTCCTTGAGAAGAACCAGAAGGATGATGCGCTCAAGAAGCTGGTCACCCACTCCCTTGCTCTGAACGCAACTCCCGAGAAGGAATTCACTGCTGCCTACAATCTCCTCATCTACCTCGTCGTTCAATCTCCAAGCGTCAATATCTTCCTCCCAAGAATATGCGACAATCTCTCGAAGCCCATTACTTCCTCCCCAATCAACGGCCCAGGTCTCGCACTCAACGTCCTCACCACCGTCTTCAACCTTCTGCAACCCGAGAACGAAGTCCGCTTCAATGTCTTCCAAGCAGTTTTGCGCCTGGTCAAAACCCATGGTTTGTTCGATCTGTTGAAGGGACAACTGAAGAAGCTTGATACATGGGTTGTCGAGTGGGATCTGGATGAGGAGGATCAACGCAAGATGTACGCACAAATCACTGACATCGCCGAGGATGCTGGAGAGGATGAGCAGGCCTACCAATACATGCTTAAGGGACTCCGCACCTTCGACCCCAAGGACGCCGCCGAGATCTCCTCGACCGAAGCCCAGAACCTCTCTCTCCGCGCCCTCAAGGCAGCCCTCCTCTCATCCACCCACTTCGACTTCAGCGACCTGACCTGCCTCCCCACCATCCAAGCCCTCAGCGACTCGCACGCCATCTACTCGGAGCTGCTGGAGATCTTCTCGGAGAAGGAGCTCGAGGACTACAATGATTTCAGAGACGAGCATGATGGCTGGATCGAGGAGCAAGATTTGGACGCCAGCAAGTTGCACCGCAAAATGAGACTGCTTACCCTCGCCAGCGTCGCCGCAAGCACCAACAGCCGCGAGCTCGAGTACAAGCGCATCGCCAAAGCCCTACAGATTCCTTTGGAGGACGTCGAGATGTGGGTCATTGATGTTATCATCGCCAAATTAGTTGAGGGCAAGCTTTCGCAACAGAAGCAAGTCTTCCTCGTCCACCGCACCACCTACCGTGTCTTTGGCGAGAAGCAATGGCGTGAGGTCGCTACCCGTCTGGATCAATGGAAGGAGAGCCTACGCGCCGTCAAGGAAGTCATCAGCCGCGAGCGACAGGCAGCCGAAGCCCAGAAGGAGCGTGAGATGCACGAGCTTGAGCGGAAGGTTCAGGGAATGGGTATGGGTGGTGGACGACGGACTGGCGGCAATGCTCGACAGGACGGCATGGTAGAGATGGGCACGGATTGAAAGTCGAGTCACGCTTCCCTTCTTCTTGAGGAGGAATTGATTCGCAACTTATGACCCACGCACATACGTATTCATGACGGACCGCCAAAAGTCTCCCTTTTCTGCATAGGCGTTTTAGATGTAACAACGGGGGCATAGCATCTGGCATGATGCAGGGTGCGGTGCTTTATTACGCAACACAACACAGGCTTGTGGAACCAGATATGAGCGAGAGCGAAGGATAGAGAGATATCATCATATCAGCTCGGTCAGAACATGATAGATAATGAAAAATGCATTGCAAATGCTCGTGTCTATCGCTACAGTGTGTTGTATGAGAAATTAGGTGATGTTACAAGAATCGCCTTCTCCAATATCTTATACACCCACATCCTCTAATTCTATCCCATCCATTTCGCATCTGGCCCTTGCTAGGATCCTTAAACGACCTCATATGGTCCAGCATCTAGCCTCGACTAGACACTCTAAAATCATGTTCAAGAACCCATCTCAATCATCAACCTAGAACTTCTTTCCTAACCTAGCCTCCAGCTTGGCCTTCGTCTCAGCGTAAACCTCATCCGGCGTCTTCGTAGCCACGACCTTGATGACCCTATTTTGCGACTCAAAGTAATCCACAACAGGCATACTGGTCTCCACGAATGTCTTAAACCGCTTCTTAATACTCTCAGCATTATCATCGGACCTTCCGCTCGTCTTTCCCCGGTTCAGCAGTCTCCGCTGCATCTCCTCCTCGGGACAGTCGAAAAACAGCACAAACTTGCTGGGGCACACGCTCTCCTCAAACTTAACCGCCTGGTCCATCTTCCTTGGGAAGCCATCAATGAGGAACTTGCCCGTGTGGTTGGGGCTCTTCTCCACGACCTCCTGCATGGCGTTCTCCAGCAGCTGCACCGTCACCTCCATGGGCACGATCTTGCCGTCCTTGATGTAGGACTTGATCAGATCGCCAAACTCGGAGCCGGCGCGGTCCTGCTCGGCGCGCAGGAGGTCACCAGCGGAGAGATGCGTGAAGTTGTAGTCGCGCACCAGGTTGGCACATTGCGTGCCCTTTCCTGCGCCGGGTCCGCCGAGCACGAAGAGCACCGTTACGGCGGCCGGGGAGAAGGTGGGTGTGGATTTGGCGGGGCCGGCGATGCGGGCTTTTTCGGCTTCTGTGAGGGGTGGCATTGCGGATTAGTTTTGTTCTTTGTTCGTTTGGTGCTGTGTAGAGGGATAGAGTTGTTGTGTTGAGATGGAGGGGGGATGGAGGGGCAGATGATGTTGGCAAGAGCTGAGCTACATCTTGGTTTCTTAAAGCGGCTCTCGAAACTTGGGAATGACAGGTGCAGCTTGCATATAGTGTCCCCTTGAATACATCCGCTCATCCTCACGGCCACCAAGTCCCAATACCCAATGCCCCATCCCCAAAGCATAATAAAACAGAAACAAAAGTAAAGCACAACTAACCAGCTCTCTGCTGCACCATCAACACGTACGCCACCGAACCCATCGCGGTAATCGCCAGGAAGGGCCATATCTTGAAGGGACTCTGTCCTGGATTTGGGTTCGGCCCGCTCTCGCCCGTAGCGTAGGTTCGTCGTGCGATTGGGGTGCTGCGGATTGGTCTTGCGGCGCGGAATGCCTTTGCGGATTGTTGGAAGATTGGTGATTGTGAGGGAGAGGAGGTTGAGAAGGACCGGGAGGAGTGGCATACGCGCCGTGCCAGGAGGCGGGTGATTGGGTGTGCCATTTTGAAGGGAGGACTGGGAATTGAGATCAAAAGAGTGTGGGGTGAAGCTGAGGTAAGGAGACAAATAAAGAAGAGAAAAAGTAGGTCTGAATTGAAGCTGGAGCTGGAATTGGGAGCTTGGATGGAAATAAAACTATTCATACCTGAAATTTGAGGCATGGAAATGATCTGGGCTTCTCCTTTTTTAGGCGAGCGGAAAGCTTGTCTGTGGAAATATTTCATGACTCAGAAGATTGCCTCAAATAAAACTCGATTATAATATGTATCGATGAAGTTGATATATCCTCTATTCATTTTCTCTCCCTTCCTGTTGACAATGGCCAGCTCTTGTGTATGTTGAAACTAGTGAGCCTCTATATAATACGCAATAGCGACCATCTAGCAAGCACAGTCTCCAAAACGCCGTAGATAAAAGCATAAACACCCCAACAACGAGTCTCCAAAACCGGAATAAACGCACCCCCCCTCTCACATTCCCTCTCTTCACTCAACAACCCTCACCATAATCAGCCCTAACCTCGTATGATACTTCTCTGGCTTACTCCTCCCCCCATCAGCGGGCAATAACTCCCCCTCCCCATTGGCCACATACCCCTCCGCAAGCGTCGTTGCACCCGCATCCTCAAACCCCAATTTAAGGTACATCGTCCGCACCAGCTCATTGCCAGGCGAGATCATGATGCGCATGCGAGTGCTCTTCCCCTCGGCCTTGCTAGCGGCAACAGCATACTCGAAAACGCCGTGCATGAGCAAGTTCGCGACACCGCGGCCCCGGTGAGATGGGGAGCTATATACGGCTGTTGTGTGCCATTTCTTTTCCTCGGTGTCCGGGCCTGAAGGTGGCCCGCCGCTGAGGGGGATGTCATAGATGGATTTAGGGGTGGGCCCGATGAGGCTTGCGCTCCCGACCCCTGGTTGCGAGTCAGTGAGTAATCATGAAAGTGTAGAAATGCAAGGTCATACAAGCACCTGTATCAATAGTTTGCTCTTCAACCGGCGTGCCCGCTGCATACGCGACTGCCACAAAGGTATTGAGCGCCGGCCTCTTGAGCCGCTCCACCCATTTTGTGAAGGGGAAGACGGACTCGTCGGCGAATGTGGAACTGTATGAGCCAGGTGAGAGTGTGAGTGCTGAGAGGCGGAGGGCAACGTATTTTCCGGTTAGGAAGGCGAGGAGATGAGGGTCGGTGGTTGGGATGCGGTGAACGCGATAGGTGTATTCCATTGCTTGTGATAGGGTGTTGTATGAGAGGAGAGTTGATGAGGGTGAGGGTGTGAGGGTGTGAACGTTCGGTGTGAAAATGAGTGTGAAATGTAAGAGGGAGTAAGAACACAAGAAACGAACATGAAAATGAACACCAACCAACTCAAGATATATAATCACAGAAACGCTCAGTTCCCCCTCTGCTTACCACATCAAAAGTGTGACTCAAATCTAAGTCTAAACACAAAATGGCCCTAAAACACCCGAAGCAAAACTTATAACATACAATAAAAACAATGAAATGAGACTTCCGAGCATGTCTCCAAAAGGGCGTAAATCTTTCTTCGGCCGGCCGGTCGCCTAGAATCCCCACTTGGGGAGAATGGCGACATCAACGTATAGGCGTAGATCAAAGGAAAAGGGATGAGAATGAGAATTGACTGTAATACAAAATAAAAGTGCGATAAACTTATGTTTTGTGATGAGTCAATTCGTATTCGGGATTTGGTGAAATAGCTAGACACAGGTAAAAGGGGTTATAGCTTTGGATTGAGAAGAGTATTACTCATCGTGCGGTGCTGACATCCGCACCAAAAATAAAAAATAAAGATACTTCAACACCTTCCCAAAAAAGGTTCGTCCCGAGCATGACGCCATCGTTCTTCGCTTCATCCCTAAGCGTGAGGTGTCAAATCATAAGGTAGAAAGCAGAGACAAAATGGAAAGGAAGAGTGTAGATCATTATTAAGGAGTGCTTATTTACAAGAACATATCTTACTAAATAATGGGCCATCAAAACTCAAGACAGTATAAGTATCATATTGCTAAAATGATCCATACAATCCAGCCTAATAACTACAACAAGACGCTCGGACAATACAAATAACCGCGAGGTAAATGCCATATATCATTTGCCTCCTTTTTGTTGACAAACAGCCACCCATCCAGTATTCTATACACGACCATAAATCCACAGGTGCCCTGTGAAAACAATGAGATATCACCCAAGACGTACATGGTATACAACGCACCAAACTCCACCAAGGGCTCGGACAATAAAACATGGTAGAAACAGCGCATAAACTCAATGAAACAAAAAGCCTGACGACCTCAAGACAAGTCCATAAGCTCTATGGAAGGAGTATCTCTGGATTGATTGTCTGCGGAGTCTGCTGGAGTATGACCATAAAAGACAGTCCCCTCGAGTTCTGCTAACGAAGCGTGACCAGAAATGATGTCTCCAGCTGCTGTGGTACCATCTTCATATGGCTTGCCGTCCAGGTCAAATGGTTGGCTCCGATACTTCATGCCATCAAAAACGATCCTGTTCGGGTCGCTAAGCATCTGCACAGTCACTCTATCTCCGAAGGCGGCTCTGACTGCATCTGAAAACCTCCCAAAAGTCAAGATTTTGACTGTAGATTCTGCCCCAAAAGGTTTGAAGCAAGCCCCGTAAGCCTTCCATACGTTTGCCTGAGGAATTTTCTCCCCTGCAGCTTCCAGGAAGAGGCATTGGATCCAATGAGATGTGCGTCCTGGCTCTTCTAGATTGACAAGCTGCGAGACAAGTTCTGCTGGTAGAACACCAAATTCCTTTGCTGACTAAGCTTGATTGGGAGAGGCTTTATGAGATGCTTTGATGGCAGCCTTCTTCTCTTTTGCTTCCTTCGCAGCCCTCTCCGCTCGTTTGGGTTCGTCAATACCAGTTTGGGCGGCATCTTTGCCAACCTCCTCGGCGATGTCCAGGGCATCTTGGTCTGCTGTCTTGTCTGTTATGATATTAGCACAAACTCTCAACAAGATGGCCATATGTCTCCATGGAGGTAGGTGCTACATGAACACAAACTGATGGGTTTGCATACCTCGATCATCAATGACTTTAGCCACATCAGCTCGCATCTTCCGTTCCCACTTTGGCATCATCCCGCGTTCTGGGATTTGTCTGCCGGCAATAACTTCCATATAGTCCCGTTGCATTGTCAAAAACACCTCATCAACATGAGTCAACATTGCCTCTTGAACTTCTCGACACATCTCTCTCAGCCGAACTCGGACTTCATCACAACTTTCAGCAAACATGTTTTCCCGTGCAGTTTCCACATGGCTAGACATATGGTTTTTCATACGCTGGTACTGTCCAGGACCCGTTTCAGCAGCACACCTACTGATAATTAGACCAGAGAATTGAACCAAAGGAAAGAAGAATTCCTTACCAGTCGTAGGCTGTCGCGAGATTGCGAGCAATGACGGGAGTGAATTCGCGATTAGCCTCGCGTTGAATGGTATTTATTAGTTCTATTAAACAATACCAGTTAGCTTGTCCATTCTCTTATGTCTGTGGATGCCCAATTTCAACGGGGGTATCGATAAATGTGAGCTTACCCATCATTCTCTCGCTGAAAGTCCCAAATAGTGCATCATATACCCGCAGTGACTGGCCCAACATGGCCAATCCAGCAGATCCTGTTCCTGCTTTGATGCTGTGGTGTTCAACATCAGTGTGAAAAGTGTTTAAAAGGGTCTTTGTTAGTCTGGTGAATGATTGCAATACTCGTGGCATCTTCTGTGCGAAAGTCTTCTCCCAGTGACCAGCTAGCTGTTTGATGATTGGCTCGATCAACTGAAGGTTCAAATCATGAGGCCCTTGTGCATTTGAGTAAACTCCTTCGCGTCGCACAATCGCTTTGTAGGTCGACCAGTAATAGCCACCTGCGGCGTGATCAGATTTGTTGACCGGGGCGTGCCATTTGTTGACTGTCGAATTAGCCTCCCGAATAGCAATTTTGACTAGCTGTGGGTATTTTTTGAAAATGTTTTTTGCTAATGTTGAGTTCATGTCCTTTAGGGTAGCTGAAATTGCGCCCTCCAGGCCCTTTTCTAGCGTCACTAACCGTGTTTTCAAGTACCTCGTCTCGGTGACCTGCAATGATAAACAAGAGTTAGTTTAACTTAGAGGATATATTGAGGTTGAAATGAACAAGAACGATGTAAACATACCAATTGTGCATCTGTCATGGTGAGATCCGTACCATCGTTTGATGCCCAAAGACTTAGGGAGTTGAGTAGCTGACAGACACTTGACAGATATGCTCGACAATTTGATGCCCGACTAGCCTCTGTGAGCATTTTACAGTGTGCTTGTAATTGAGGTACTTCAGTTTCTTCGACATTCCTAAAACCAGGGACAGCTTTATCTCTTACCAGGCGACCACAGAGCTTTTGATAGGCCCTGGATGAGACACAAAACACTGGCAGTGATTTTGACACTTCATCATAGTCTCTGAGCTGCTGGTCAGGATCAAACCGGTCAGGATCTTCTTCTTGTGCAGTTTCCTGGTCCAATTCTCTGATGCCATCCGCGAAATCTCGTTGGATGGCAGTCTTAGAGTAGTTGTTTCGCCCTTCAATGCACATAGCGTTCATTCCTGTGTCAATCTCATCTTTCTTGGCCACAATTCCTTTCAACTCCTGATTGAGAGACCGGACTTGAGAATCAATCTCGCTTCTTTCCCTACGGGATTGCTTCTTGATGTCCTTAAGTTCAGAGATCTTTTTCTCGATTTCGTCTTCCGTAAGTGCATCGCCTTTCTCAGACGACATATCATCATCGCTCTCAACATCAACCTCGGTATCAGAGTCCTTCTCTTCATCATCATCATCATCATCATCGTCTGAGTCTGAGCGAATGCGCTGGGCTCTTTTCCGTGCCTTCGGAGAGCTAGAAGATCTCTTTCGCTTGTTCGACAACTTAGATGGAGCGAAGACAGCTTCACCTCGTTCGACTTGATCTCGCAATTCTTCCCACTTCTCAGTATTGTCGTCACAATCGTTTATGACATCCTGGTATACAGCCTTGGAGTCCTTGAGATCCTGAATCCGAGACTTAATTGATTCTTCCTTTTTCTCAAAATCGTCAATTTTTTGCCAATCTTCATCAAAGTCCAGGTTCAAACTATCGGCAGCCTCGGTGATAGAGATATCATCTGTTTTGGAGCAAATGAAAGTGATTCTAGAGTAGATTCCGTCAAATTTTAATTGTCGTTTGAATGATTCTCCGAGAAGTGATTTAGCAGCCTTGTCATCCACGGCTCGATTGATTGGTGCAACAATGAAAAGCCCTGTGCACTTCTTCATGTATCCAGATGCAACAGCTGCTCTAGCAGCGTTAGAGTCGCTTCACGAATAAGTTAGCATTGACCGATTCGTCTTGTGAGAAGAAGAACTCACTGTACTCCGGGTAAATCGACAATCACTGCACCAGTGCTCAGTGCATCAGCTTTAACGTATATTTTGACGACCTTTATCAATGGCCAAAACTCCATTTCTCGTTTCTCTTTCTTGTCCCCTCGCTTGATCTAAGTAATATTAGCTGCTTCTGAATGTAAAATGCCAATGGAGTGACTGCAGCCATACCTTTTCCTTACTATCCACAAACCCTTGGAGAGCTTTGTAGAACGCATCAGAACCATCCTTGGCAACGTTTCTAGTTTGCCCTATTGCATATCAGTTTCAAAATCCCAAATTAAACCCCGACGTAAGGGATCTCACCGAGCATGTTCTGAACGCCAGGCTCGTTCATAAGCCCATCGACGCTTGAGGTAGCAATATCCTCTTTCGTCTTGTTTGGATAGACAGCCTTGATCTTGGCATAGGCTATACCAGCTTCGCTCTCAGGATTCGAACAATCTCTGGATACATTACCATTATTATCAAGGAGTTCTTTCAGACTGATCTCCAAGTCTTTTCTCCAATCAGAAGCTTGTATGAACTCGATTTCTGCGCGGTATTTCTCGTTGCGATTGTCGCTGTAATTCCAGGATATCTCGGTAACTACTGCTGTACATGCTCTCATGCAGTTTGTAGGAACCAAACGCTCTTCTGCAATGAGTTAGTATCATACTGCAAACAAACTTCCGGAGCCAGAAGCTTGAAAAAATGTTCCGACTCCTCTTGGATATCGGCAACAACAGGAATGTAGTACTGACCATCTAGCATGGCGTTGATGATACTACTCTTTCCAGCGCCTGTATTACCCACAACTCCAATGATCGTAGGTGTGTCAACCTGTTGTTTGTACAAAGTTTCAATCTGCTGAAGCCAGTGCTGAGCATCTTTATTTTCTGCCCGCGCAGTCATCAAGGGTTCCTTCAAATTGGCCAGGAACTTCTTGTTACTCTTGACCTCTACTTCTAGATCTTCCAAACTGGAAGAATCTATGATTTTATGAATCCATTGAACCCGTAGGTTTTGTTTCGAGGAAGATCCTGGTTCTGGTAGTTCTTCATCCATCATGCCAGGCATGGATAGTTCGGGCATTATCGCTTCATTGTTTACTGCGGTGCTAGAGGATACCACTCGCGACCGGGCACCTTGTGGGGATACAACCGCTACTTAAGAATTAGTACATATTAGAAAGATTGGGACGATACTGACGATGTGGAGCTATTTCTCCATAGGACGCAGGTTCACCTTTAACCCGAGAAAAATTGCCAGGTTCTGCGCCTGCAAAGGGTGATGTATTGGCGGTTGGCTCATTCTTGATGGGTACTTCCGAATCTGCAGAATTTGGTGTTGACGGGAGCCGGTTTTTGATTTGCTGAAGTGGCATCCTGACAGGAGTTGAACTCACTCCATTGGGCATAGGTTGAGGTGAATTCATGGTTTCTTCGTGTGCTGTGAAGATGACGGTGTTGTCATTCAAGTGGTCAAGGTTGCGCATAGGCGTAGCATTTGAAATAGTTTCGCCAGCAAATTTGAAGGAAACATCGACGTTGGCTCTGCTTGAGTAAGCTTTCTTAAGCTTTGCAATTGTGTGTTTCTAAGTAAAGTTCGGTTAATAAATATGAAAAGCAACATGGTAGCTCATGAAGACTTACTGCCTTGACTTTGAACCAAAGGAAACTTTCACTGACGGGTGGTGAGTTGAGCTGAAGGACTGCAATATACAATTCACCAGGCTGAAGTGGAACTTGTGGTTTGGTTTCCAATGCGAGTGCCCTGAGAGCTATGTATGCATCCTCATTGCCGAACAGACCAGGTTGAGAAGTAGCGGCCATTAACACGGTTGTAGCGCAATTATGGCTTCTAAATTAGTAAAACAATGCTCGAAAAGTTTATTCAACTATCCAGTTGATCGCGGCTGAGATTGAAACCCTGTTGCCACATGGATCGCGGCTTAACTTTATCAATTGAATCAATTGCGGGAACTTCAGGTGGACAAAGTTGTGGTGGGACGTATGGGAGACAATTCTCGAGCCCAAAGCCACTCACTTCGGCTGGAAAGCGCGAACGCGTCCAAGTGTGATTCATGTGATCACGTGCCTGAATGCCTTCGAAGTGGAGCTAAAGTGCTTGCCAAGACACGCGCGAGCCTCGGGCTGCCCTGATCCACATTGAGGAGCTCGTCGTGCTGCTTTTAATTGAAAGCATGATGAAAACTCTCTTCCAAACTATCAATGCCACATTCACCGTCTCCGAGCATTATGTGGATAAATAAAAGCAGCTTGCAGCTTTTGTTTCTTGTGCATTATGTTTCGATAGATCCACCCCCGCATTCTTCATATATCATGGCCCTGTTGAATGGACACTCAGATGTAGAACGTTTGTTGAAGTTAGAAAGCAACAAAGAACTTTTATGCCAGCTACTCGAAATATCATGGATGATACCCCCCTCCCCCCTAATCAATTACTAATGGGTTCACGCTGTGTGTGCGTGCTACAACTAATCTCAAACGGTATCTCACACAAATGTCACAGCAAGACATTGAGACCACGATTTCAAGAAATTTAGCCAGATTCCAGCCAGATTTCAGCTGGGAAGGATTATATATAATAGCAGTAATAGCAGCATCAAAAGTCGCCTGGTATATCTGTTGATGCTTTCATTCCTTTCGTGGTGGCCAGCGCTCAAACTTGAGCGATAAGTTTTAGACCCTCACATCATACTCAGGAACCCAGCAGAGATTCCACACAGATATCTCACTCAGCAGCATACCTGGTTCGACAATCATACGCTTAACAACAGCGCCTCGTTCATTATTACGGGTTATGTATGGTCCCCCTAACTATGCAAATTCGCTAAGCGAACCGAAGCACCATCCCAACAAGCTCACTTCACTCGAACTCAAAGAAAAACCTCTCTCTCCTGCTCACTCAACTTTAGGATCCATGATAAGTTCTTGGTAGTAACGGAAACGTCTATGCTGAATGCAGCATATGTGGCAAAAGTGTACCAGGAAGTTAAGAAATGGCACACGAGTGACAGAAATTGGTGATGCTATTCTTAAGAAGTAAGCCCACACCACAGTCAAAAAACCCTTGCTCCAACAAAATAAAATCAAATCGATGCAGCTTTGCTCAACATCTTAAACTCAATCAATCGTCAAGCTTTTCCATGGGGTCAGCCCAGGTGCAGCCTTTGAAGTGACATGATTTGGTGCGCATCACAACTTTCTTCTAATGTGCTAACACGTTAACATTCTAGGTAGGTAACTCGGGCTCTCTTTTTCGCTCCCATAAATCACCATTTTGAACCTACTCGCCATCTCCATCACCACTTTTTCGACCGCATTACCTCTTTCCCTTAGCCTTGTTTCCAAGTCGAAGAAAAAGAGGGATTTCCCCAGGACTTCGTTCTCTCCAGTCTTGCAGCTGCAATTCTAAACGAGTTAGAGACTGAATGGAAGGTTGATTGTTTTTCTAAGCAGATAACATAAAAAATCTAACTTCCAGCCTTGTGCTCTCACTCTATATATGCATCAAATCCCCACTTTGTTAGATGGGTCAACACATGATACAAGCCTTGAACTCACTTAAGAAGGTTAACGTTCAATCCGCCACTCAAGAAAATTTCTCGAAAATCTCGAAAACTCCGCGACAATTAAGATTCGTATAATCAAATTGTTCAAGATGATATCAGAGGTCAAATGGAACTCCAACGTATAACAGCCTCTTCTACACCACTTTTGGCAATCTTGGGAAATCAAATTTGTGTTTAATACTACTTACAATCCACTCTAGTGGATGCTCAATCTAGCTCTGTGCCAGATTGTCTTCTTCATACTTCCACCACCCATATACTTTCGATACGTATAACCGAGGAAAGCCCCCTTCTTTCGCAACTCCAAAACCTTTGGTGCTGTCTCTCTGTCACGCAGCAGCTTGTCCCTTGGTCGCTTCGTCTCCTTGTGGCCATAATGCTTGACAAACGCTTTCAAGTACTCCTTTTGCTCCTCACACATCACAAACCCATCAATCTCCCTCTCCACCTTTTTGAGCCTGACAGAATCATGCGGACTGGCAATAAAACCCTTGGCTAATATCTGTATTTCTCTGTTGAATGGTTTCAGAGCATCCGAGATCTCCTGTTGTGTAGGTGGTGGTCCCGAGGCTGAATCAGAAACATCGGATATTGGCTCATCCTCATCAAAGTATTGGGTGTCCTCTAATGATGTGATTTCAGGTACAAATGGTGGAACGGTGAACTGAATCCGGTCCCACTGAACATCTCTGAACCACTTATGAGCCTTGATATCTTCTGCATCGTTTGGGTAGACGTAATGGCCAGAGTAGTCCTGGACAGGCGAATCCTGTTTGCGAGATGTATCATTGGTTCGGTATCTTTTCGAACAGAGTCGATTTTGTTTATCTTGAATGATGTTTCGCATCAATTCCTGGCATTTTCTACTCACTAAAGGCTTTTGTGGAAATCCGAAGGTCTCCTTATGATCCTGTTTCGTTTTGTTAGTAGGGCCACATAATTTAAGATTAGAAGTATATCGACCAAACTTACGACGATATTCTGCTTTGTCTGTTGCCGGCCACCTTCCTCAGAGAGAAATGGAGTGTGACCGTACAAGCATTCATACAGAATAATGGCTACACTCCACCAATCGCACCTACCATCATACAGTTCCCCCTTGACCACTTCTGGAGCCATATATTGACTGGTTCCAACGACAGAGCGAGCAAGAGTCCGATTTCCATGGCGATTGCGCCAGTTCAAAATCCCTTCACCATCTATGCTATTCGAAGTATCCTTATGATGTCGATCGTGCCCCGGAATAACCAGTTTTGGCTTTTCTGCTGCTTTACGGCTCTCTTCCTTATCGATTGAGTCTCCTTCGACGGCGATGCCAAGCTTAGACAGCAGCGAATACCGATGGTTATTGTAGTAAGCTTGGTCATGAGACCAGTGGCCATCAAATGCTAAGCCGAAATCCGAGATTTTGAGATGGCCAGAGGCAGAAATAAGAAAATTGTCGGGCTTGACGTCGCGATGGATCCAGTGCAGTGAATGTGCCTCTTCTATACATAAGATCATCTCAGCGATATACCACTTTGTCACCGATTCGGTAAGGACATTATCTCGTATGAGGAGGCCCAAGAAGTCGCCACCTGGCATGTAATCCATTATCAGATAGAGGTTTTGAGTGTCCTGAAAGCTCTGGACGAGAGGCACCACCCTGTAATTGTTAGACTGGGCATCAAGTTGAAGTGCTTTTATTTACCATCGGGATCCTTCTGCAGCTACCAGAAAATCACGTTCGGCGCGCAGATGACCTTCCTGGGAGTTTCGCAACATTTCAGACTTGCGGATAACCTTCATTGCGTAAATCTGTTTGGTCAACAACGGATCGCTATTCAGTGTCAGTGCTTGGCATGCGAATTTGACTTCAGAATAGCTCACTCTGGCTTTTCACGGACCAAGCGGACTACCCCAAAGCTGCCTTTGCCCAGGACTTTTACTACTTCGTATCTCGTGTTTGTAGGAGTTACCTTGGACTTCAGCACACGAGTTTGGCGCAAATGATCGGACTCCTTCACTCTCCAATCGTGTCGAACGCATTCCCTTTCTGCTGCAGAGAGCTGATCCTGCTGACGATAGAGTGCTGTTTCGAGGTTACGCCGCCGTAGGGATCGTGGGCTTGATCCTGAATTTAAGCCATTGTAATGGCATTCGAAGAAAATCTTGGCAATGGCAGCGTTTTCAACTGTGGCGATAGCTGAGTAGGCATATGTTAGGGAAGTATGTCACTTTAGAAAGTCAGTGAGCCAAGTACGCACTGGGTGTAACCAAGATAGGCAGGTTGGCGGATGATGTTTCTGCATCAGGCTTCTTGTTTTCCATCGAGCTCGGTCGGCTCAGTTTGGTTCGATGAATGACAGTCGGCTCGAATTGTGGCTTTGACCCATTCGAGAAGGTATATTCTGTTAGAGCACTGTCTGAGGGGCTACCGGAAGGTTCGCTGGACAGTTGATCCAAGGTCGAAAAGGCTGGGTAAATATCAGCCATATCACTGCTAACGGGTTGACGTGGATTGGCCTACTATTATTCGTTAATGACCTTAGAGCAGAGAGCAACTTGGATCCATGACGATGGATTTTTGAGGCTTTTACTTGATGGGGTTGATGTCTTTCTAATGGCGCGCCTTCATTGTACTGAAGCTGCGGTTCGTAGATAGTAGATTTCTCACTGGGTTTCCTTTCCATAGTAAGGGACATTGAGTAATGGAACGTGAAGTAGATTGATACACAATGAATGTTGTTGATATCGACAGAAGTCAAAGCAAAACTATGCTGGTGTTTGATGGTTGTGGATTGATACTGGATGTTTTGATTGAGAAAGGGAGAAAATGGAAATCGGAAAGTTGAGAGGTCCGAAAATAACTTTTAGTGATCTGGGCGTTATTGCCATTTCGAGATGTTGGCACTCAGTGTTGTCAACAGGGAAAGAGCTATGTACAGCCACCAAATCTAAGTGAGGAGCCCTTCACCTCCTTTCGTTTCGGGCCCTAAGACCGCTTTTCCGTTCTGTGATGAAGCAACGAGCATAGAACATAGTAAGGATGGTATTGCAGGATATGCATTTCTTCTTTCATTGCCTCGTGATGTATATTCCAACTGAAACTTTGGTGGCAATACAAAAGGCTTGTTGGAAACAGTGCAATGTGTAAACTGAGCTGTCTACACTATAGGGGACTTTGAGGCAGCATTAAACTGCGTCTTTTTGATCAGATTGCGTTCGTGCTAGAGTACGCAGGTAGTATGATATAGTGCCAGAAACTAGGAGATGAGTTGAAAATGCAAAGTGCGAATAAATTCTAATTTTTAAGAACTGGCATTCTAAATTTAGAACTGGCACTGAGGAGAAACAGGAAGTTGACTATCCACAAGCTCACTCCAAAGCCCTCAAACAGAGACGAATAGAAGATGAATTACTTCATGATTGTGATAGAAGCACGAGATTTTTAATGACTGATTTATTTGGCACCGGCCCCCTTAATACCTAAGAAAACCCAAGCGATGACCCCCAAACTTTTTGTAGAACGCCAATTATGCTATGCAAACCTCATCATTCCATATCAGACCCTACTGGTCGGCTATTCAAGACAACCTGGTGTAGTACTGCTTAGGTCGAGACTTATGCACAAGAGCATTATAGTGCGATCAGAGACATGATTGTGGTGTAGGGAAAAAACAACAAGCCACCGTGAAAGGTATATCGAGATTTGTACAACAGGGAGAAGTGGACTGGTAGAGATTTCCACCGATCCAACTGGTCCCAGTAAAGTAGCCATTATACGTTAACAAAAGATTCCGAATCTACTTGATTGACAACATCTTGACGTCGAAGACCAAGGTAGAGTTGGCTGGGATATCGCCAGTGCGGGAAGAACCATATGCCAGGTTGGCAGGGACGGTAATTCTTCGCTCTCCACCAACACACATGCCAGCAATACCGATGTCCCATCCCTTGATGACCTCGCCAGCACCAAGCTTGAAGGTGAAAGCTGGACCCTTCTTGTTCGCTAGATGAGTGTTAGTTATAATCAAAATTGCAGATATAGATGAAACTCACAATCGAAGACCTTGCCGTCAGTGAGCTTTCCGATGTAACGCATTCCAACCTTCTGACCCTTCTTGCAAGCAACTCCAGTTCCGACCTTCTTGTCCTCAATCTTAACTCCATTAACGGTTCTGACACTAGGCTTGTTGTCGGCTACTGGTGCCTTGGCCTTCTCGGCGGATCCAGTTGGTCCCTGCTCGAGGTTCTTTGCGAACTGGACCTTCTTGTCGCCCTTGGCTGGAGTAACGTCCTTGGCTACCTCCTTCTTGGCCTCCTCAACCTTAGCTGGAGCAGCCTCACCATTGTTCTTCTTTAGCTTCTTCAATTGCTTCTTGCTGAGCTTGGGCTCTTCAGCGGCCTCTGGCTTCAGTGCCTTGGCCATAACCTCGTCAAGGGAAGTAGACTCCTCGATCTCATCAGCAGAGCGCTTGTTCTTACCCTTCTTGTCGGCCTTCTTTGAAACAAGTTTTGGGGCTTCCTCGTCATCGGAATCAACTTCAGTAATGCGTGGGTTCTCAAGAGCATCAAGATCGTCGCTCTCATCGCCATCCAACTCAAGCTCGAGCTCGTCCTCGTCGGGAGACAAGTCATAGTCCTCATCTTCCTCATCATCTTCAGAATCATAGACCTCGTGATGATGGTTGTGTCCGTCATCATCGGGGACGACATAGTTACCAGTCAAGTAAACAGTGTGGGTACCGGTGACCTTGAAGTAAACTATCTCGTTCTCATTGATAGTGATATCGAGTGGTTGTTGGTAGTTCTGCTAAATGTCAGGAATGTCTTAGAACGTGAGATTGAAAATTCTTTACCTTCACTGGGTCCAAGGTGCAGAGAACGAACTCCTCGACCTCCATGTCATCATCATCATCGTCGCTGTCCTCCTCACTCTCCTCCTCATCCTCATCAGTGACCTTTGACTTTCCCTTCTTAGCAGCTTTCTTGCCATTGGTTGCTGGGGCATCCTCCATCTCCTCATCGTCAGAGCCACCACCAAGGCTTGCGATCAATTGTGCAACAGCTGCAGCTTTACGGGCCTTCTTCGACTTGGCTGGGTCGCTTGGTCCTCCATTGGCACTCTCCTCCTCGTCCTCATCTTCCTCATCCTCGGAATCACTTTCTGCCAACATGGCGCGCATGTATTCCTCCTCATCCTCGTCGTCCATGGGTTGTGCTTGGCGAATGATCTTCAATGTGGCACGAGCAGGAACTCCTTCGACACTCTCTTCCTCATTGGCAGGCTCGCTAGGATCGATTGCGGCCATGGTGATGCGGAACTACGAAAGAGAGTCAAGTTAGCTCAAATCCATCGCAGATCTCCTAAGCTACTCGAAGCAAGTAGGCAGAGCAAACAAATACGAGACTGGTGAGTACTTACAGTAGCTGGAAAGTCTGAGACCGCTGGGACCATTTGGTCTCCGCATGGGACCTCAAGCCCGTAAACGGCAACTATTCTTCCAGTTAGAAGATATCCAAACAAGAGCGCGCAGTTCGAAAACTTACCTGGAGAGTTAGGCATTGTGCTTAAATTTTGCACACAGTACTTGGCAGGATGGCCTTATTTAGATTGACAATGGATAACTCGAAGATAATTGCCTGAACGTTCAAGTATCGCTGTGTTGACAATAAACAAGAGGCGGTGGAAATGGATCTTGAGAAAGAGCTCTGCACAAGAAAATAAAAATATCGGAGCCGACCTTATCCCGACCTTAGCGCTAAAAAAAGAGGGGCATTGTCGTCACATGATTTAATTTCTAACGGGGCTGAACACCGCTGTGGCACTCCAATACAAAGCTCCTTGACTCAAGGCTCATAGAACAATTGAGACGCAGAGGCTTGATGTAAATACATGGGAAAAGACCTAAATCGAAAGCATTCAAGCTAATAATATATCTGATTGTGTCACTCTTCTAGTACCAATTCCCAATATTTATCAAACTCTAAAATTTCTTCGATTTACCAGGCCCCACGATCATAGACTTCAAAATAGTCCAGAGCCACCATAGCTTTTCTCCAGATTTGCTGTTCGAATAATCTATCCCTTTGTCACCGACATCAGCCATGGATATGGCAACTTCGGCAGCAGGCCCAGGGAAGTTCGTACTGATATATGCTGCAACCATCTCCTGTCCATTAGTAACTCCTCCTAGAGCAGCTTGTCAGTACTCGCTGTGGCCTGACAGAAGTTTGAAGAGGATAAGCCTTACCGCTTGACCAAATATTCCCATCTTTAACCCATCTCTTATCATCAATCCATAAAGTTTTGGGGAAATCCTTTCTCAAGTCATCTACCAGCATTCTTGGACCACTCGCTTTCTTTCCTTCCAAGACACCACTCTGGCCAAGCAAAATACAGCCAGTACAAACACTCAATATTTCCACCCGGTGACCATCCTTTCCCTCCCACGCCGCATGTCCCCTCAGGAATTTCAGGACATCTTCTTTGAATTTGGTAGACGGATCTGGACCTGGCACGAGGACGATATCCAAATTTCCTGGCTGGACTTCAGGATCGGTAGTATAATGCGAGATCTTTATCATAGCACTGGCAGTCAGCTCAACATGAGTGCCAGCTTCTGGCACCGAGATGTAAAAAATCTTGGAGGGAATTCCATGAGCAACGATAGACTCCGGAAGCTTGCATGCTCTCAAATAACTCGGATCCAGCATCCCAAAAAGATCAATGGGAGAAAGGTCGAGTAGCTGTACACCTGCGGGGATGAAAACCCCAATGCGGAGAAATTTAGACGACATTTGGTGAGTTGCTTATTTGGTATCGGATGGATTGATATATAGCTGAGTGATGTCGTGGAAGTAATGCAGGCAATGGCCACCATCTCTTATATCATTTATATCTACCATCCAAGATCCGGGGAAACTTATGGGTGGTGCATATGCGAGCCACGGATATACAGCACTTCTATATGCGAATAGCCGAGTGGCTCCCCAAACCGTTCTCCGGGACATCGGAAAGTCTCCGGTGCACCATGCGGATGTTGGCGAGCCCATATCTCATTTCAGGCAACCATCTGTACCATCTTACATCTTTTTTCGCATCTTGCCCAAGCGAGCTACAGAAAGAAGTTCTCTGGCTTCCTTGGTCGACCGTGGCCTGTAGCTTGGCTGCGTAGCTCAAGATGCATGAGATTAAACAAGCGTCTTTGGATTGATGAATGCTTTCCAAATCCGCCGTTCCTTATTTTCTAGCTTTCGTATTTGTTTTCGCAAGATGTTTTGCTTCGATCATTCATCTCGGGGGTCGAGGCGCCACCGTGGCACTGTATCAGAGATTTCTGTGATTTCTGTTTAGCAGCAGGTACTCTGCATAGCGATTGAGAACCAAAAGAGGATTGCTGCAAATCCGTTCGTCTCAAATTCTCTCCTAAGAGAAACAGTTACTTAATCGAACTCCTCGTATTTTCATCAAAAGCTTTCCTCCCTCGAGACTGCCTCCCAGATACCGCCTCTATTCTTTTCTACGAATCGAGGTCGAGCTTGTCTACTCTCTCAGCAATATTATCAGTAAGTTCTGAACTAGATATATGAAATAGCATTTTGGTTGCCGAGAAATGCCTTCTTCAGGCCCTTGGTCTCTGGGACATTTTGATGGAGACAATACCCCTCTGTGGATGCTGGTCCTCATTTTTGATTGAGATTTTTGCACCGCCAAAGCACTCATCGCTGTGCAACATGTGGGCGTTTTCGTCGCTTTATCTCAATGATGCGACATGATTCACGACGCTCTACCCAAAGCACGTTGTGCAAGAGGGCATAATTTTGTTTTTGCGGACGATCGCTGCTATCACTCTCCTGCTCAATATCGTTGTTGTCGAAATCTGTATTGAAAGAGTACTGATCGAGATATTTATGCATATCATGTATAGGTGTTCACTTACTTCGCACCGAGCTATGATGCTGATGCTATCCTGTGCAATCCTTTGTTCTCGAATTGTTGAGACCGTTCGCCATCCAGGTGTTTCTCAATACGGGTAGAAAATGTGACGGAATCTCCTTAAGCTGCTCATCGAGGAGCTGGCAGTACTGGTATTGAGCACGATAGTCATTTATTTTTAAACTCCAAGCTGGCATTTCTTGGTCTAATACTACATGCACTTGGGGCGAAAGTGTTCAAGTCGCTGGCATGTTGGCTGGTAGAATATTTAGTTGCACAAGAACTTTGGAAGAATAGGGGAAGAGCATTGCTTAAATAGAGGATCCTACGCTAAGCAAAAGTGCAATACGTCGTCGACCTTAGTAGTATAGACCTAGCAACGTCATGTACTCGAAGCTCGGCTGAGGGCCCCCTTATCTACCATTCCCGCCGAATACCCTGGAATGCACCGATCCGCCTTGGCCATCCCTGTAGCGGGCAACATTTTGCGAATACATGTAGTAAGAGATGGTCGAAAGAAGGCGTCAGAAGTAGTTCATGGCTCTACGAAGTGTTTCATTCATTGTGCTACGTCAAATTGCTCGTCTACAGTCAATTCAATCCCCAACATTCATGCAGTTCAAGTCAAACGCAGCTATCCGCTACCCACTAATGGCTGACGATTGTTGCTTCAATCGAGGAACTGCTTAGGTAGAGATTCTTGGGCAGGAGTCGAGCAATTACTATGTATACCCTTAGCCCGTGGCCAGGTCAAACCTCGAATGCTGTCCGGGGAGGTTCGGTAAAGTTGATGCCGTCAAAGAGAATATCTCCACCATGATTCTTTGACTTACTACAGTGACTATGGCGCTCCTGGTTGTTAGAAGTATTCCATGTTAGGAATCGGTGGGCTTGCCGAGAGGCTGGTGGATGACACCACCAACTTCTCATAGAGCTTCTAACTAATCTAGTGAGAAGATTGCTTGCAGGCCTTTCAGGTCGATTCTGTCGATAAAATCTGATGGACTCATGGTAGGGCATGGGTTTTTCGGGTGGGGTTGGTTTAGGCTCTCCCGGAATGACTGTCATCAAAATACCTATCTGCTGAGCACTGGTATATGAGAGCGTAAATTCAAGTTCGCTTAGATCACCGAGATATGGGGGAGGCTTAAAGAGATTCTTTGCATCCGTCTCTACACAAGTAAAACGAGCTCGCCGTCGATGGATGGCGAAATTTTCAACTTGGCGGCAGAATACGTTCAAAGTCCCACTAACATATCCTTCCAAGGTTGAAGTATAGAGATTAAACAGCCTCGAGGTTTGTGTGATGAAGAAATTGACAAGGTGATAGGATAAGGAAAGAGTCGCTTGCGACAAGTTTTGAAAACATCGGGGTTGATTTGATATTGAAAGTGAGTTTTTGACTGGTATTTCGGATTGCCATCTGTGCCAACCGTTTCTATTCGGCTCAACCACAACCGAGTGAACATCTTGAACCACAAACCTCTCATTTGGCAACACCCAGTTGGATCGAAAAGAGATACTACTACTTGATTAACAATGACGCTGAAACGTGAGAAATCTATGAAGGTCCTCGGCACAGATCAATTTACAGCGTGAGCTCCTCAAAACGTGCTGTGCAGAATTCGAGTGAAGATTGCTTGAAGTAATAGCTGACCTTATTTTTTTTATTTTTTATTTTTTTTACTTTTTTAGTAAGCTAGGATTGTTCAAGCCACCCTATGTCATTATTAGTGTTGAAGGGCAGGATTTTGTGCCTCCAAAAACCCTGCTTTGTTATCAATCCAAGATTTTCGAGCGAGCTTTCAACGGCAACTTCAAAGAGGGCGTTGACCAAAAGATGGAACTGAAGGAATGTACCATGGCTAGATTTGAGATGGTTGTTCAGTGGATTTATGCTGGTCGTGCTACTGTTCCAGACTCCTTGGACGGCGACAGACCCAAGAGCATAACCGTATTGATCGACTTCCTCATCCTCGCAGATCGACTTGATATTCAAGGTCCTTTTGATACTGCTGTTTAATCCATCAAAGAAATCATTGTTGCAGATTTCCAGTCTCTTATGCCTGAACACATCCGTAACGCATTCAATTTTCTACAAGGCCATCCACTCCGTCAGATGCTCGCCGAGGCTTGTCTATCATCATATCTTGGCCGACGTATAATTGGAGAGCCAATCAATAAAGGCGTTGGCGCGGCATTCAGATTCCAGAAAGAAATGGAGGAGGTGGAAGGGTTTGCCATGGATATAAAGATTGCATCGGCAGACTTCATCACAAGCACTCGAAATAACTTAGTCATTCGAGTTGATCCATTCACCGGCAAGAATTTCTCTTGCTACATTTAAGCCACGTATTTCTTGTGGGCGTGTCTGGTGGTCTGGCTCGGAAATGTCTATCCTTGAGAATTGCGAGCAATTTTAGTGAGCATAAGGAAGGGCACGGAGGAGACTGAATGATTGCTACGAGTATCCATCGACAATAAATTCTTATTCAGACCTAAAATGATGATCACTGAACGAACACTAGTATTGAATGTCTTTCTGCAAGGACACTTGTCTCTTGACAAATGGTTGCAAAACTGCACACCTCAATCACATCCTCCTCAGATGAGCAACAATGATAACAAGAACCAGTCCATAAACACATGCCTCTGCCAAGAACTATTGATGTAGCTAATATAGATAGCTTACTTTGGTAGACAATATATCTCAGCCTTGAGAGTTCACCGAAACATAAATTTAAGGTTGTGGCAGTTTCAACATATGCACGGATATCGTACTCTTGAAAGCGCCTTGACAGATTATTAACACACACTATATCTCCTGGTAAACTTACAAATGAGCTTAATAAATACACTGTCGATCTTGGTACCAAGGAAATAAAGTGCGAACGGGACATTCTTATTGGCTATCTAGTGCGTTCAACACTTTGCTTGCTGACGTGAGCTAGGATTCTCGCTTCACGATTAGAGCTCCATCATCTCATAACCAAGACACCAAACTTCCATCTCATATATACGCCCTTATCTTTGCAGTGAGCTAACTGGGATACCATTCATCATCTAGACTCACTATCACAAACCTGTCAAGATATCTCAACATGTCGGTCAATACCCAAATTGAGCTTCCTTTCCCAGTTGAAGCTGTTGCTGGAGTCGTAAGTAGGCCATGTCAAGGTAATGCAGTCACCTAACAAGAGTTGTATAGTTCTTCGACTTTGAACACTTCGCCGAAATGAACGCACCCCTCGTCCAGGATATCAAGCGTCGTCCCTCGGTGACAGGTCCCCTCGCCAAAGGCGAGATATTAGATGTTGACTTCGGCTTTTGGAGCGCTGTGGTGATCACAGTATGGTTACCCAATTCTTCTTTCTATGGTTCTCTCTTTTTCAATCAAGACAGTAGACCTCAATCAAATCTGGACGCATAAGTGACAAAGAAGCCAGAATGTAACACCCACCTCACTCACCTGGCGTGGAGACGCTTTCTACGTCCTTTCGGGAGACCACACATTCTCATTCAAACCCAGCAAACTCACTCCTGGACATACGACCTTCTACAACACGGAGGTTTATGCACGTGCGAATGTGGTTTTGATGCGCTTGTTGCCTGCGGCGAAGATGTTTGAGGGCTTTAATGTTGCGTTCAAGAAGAGGGTAGAGGTTGTGCTGGGCCAAAAATAGTTGTAAAGGGATGCTGGAACGAAGTGGAGAGATGGGAAAGATGGGTAGGCAGTGAGCTCATATAGGAAATCTGATATTGTGACTGAGAGTGAACGAAGAGTAATGTGGTTAATACACAGAGGCAACTGTATATATTTGAGTGATAGAAGTAAAGCAGAGGATGTTCAATTTTCACGGCCCTGTCAGTCGGTTGCTAGGGCGTGGTTAAATTGTCCACGGAAGTACTAAGAGACGACAAAATAGTTATCCCGTAAAAAGAGAGATTTTTATTTCTCCAAAAAGCAATGAATACTTGAAGCTTGAAACTACAGAAGATAAAACCTCAGGCCAGGTACAAATTAGTCATAACTAAGCTGGTAATTCTGTACTATGCTCTTGCTGCTGAGCTACATCTTGCCCCACCATCTCTCGCTTAAAATAACTATCCTCAACTTTAACACGCCGACGACACTTCAAACTGACACGTTAATCATATATACCCAAACTCTTTCAGATTACGTACTGGCTTTGCCTCTGCTTAAAGTTACTGAAAATTTGAGTACAGTATTAAGGGTGACATTGGAATGACATGAGGGGTCTAAGATAAAGTGAATTGCAACAGAACAATACCATATGTTATATCCGAAGCTAGGCCCTTTCCCCAAATCAAATTCAATTGCATGCAAACAGTGGTGTATGCCAGGATTTCTTGCCAGTAGCCGATCATAAGTATCCCTACGGAAGCAACTCCGTCATAATTAATAGTAAAGTCCGTTATATCAATCGTTATAATAAATAACGCGAGTTCTCAAAGGTTATAACGACCTTCACTATTAATTGTGACGAAATTCGACTTATTTTGCAGCTACTTTTCGGACTTTTATAACGATTCTTTTTATAACGACTCTCACTATTGAAAATGACGAATCTTACTATATATTTAAAACCCTACGCTACGAATCTACCTTTGGATCTACTCCTAACCTACCTTTGGATCTGCTGGATCTGCTGGATCTGCTCCTGGCCTACCTATGGATCTACTATCTGTAAGAGAACGAATTCGAAGGAGAATAAAGAAGGAGAATAAAGAAGGAGAATAAAGAAGAAGAATGAGGGGAATGAGGGGAATGAGGGGAATAAGGTATTTACGGTAAGTGGGTGGTAAAATATCCGGGCACGGTCTGTTTTATATTATACGAAGGATCCGGATACGATGTCTATATATATGTCTGTATATATAGATCTATATGACGAAAGTCGTTATAAAGTATGGTGAGATATATTATAATACTAGTAGTATAGTGATTCTCACTATTAGTTATGATGAAGTGAAAATTCACTTACAAACCTTCGTCATATTCGAAACCGATTCACTATGTTTTATAACGAGATCGCCATTGCTTATGGTGATTTTGGTCATAATTTATGACGAACCTGCTTCCGTAGGGTATTCTCGATTAATCTATTTGCAGCCTTTCGTCTCTACTACCCCCTAATTTCCCTGTGCAACGCTCTTGCACATTTCCCAAAAACTGAAAACAGCATATCATCATGAGAATCTGAAATGAACATCTATTCCCCCCAAGTCGTATCTCCCCATATGTTAAAACCCAACATGAAGTGACTGGCAATATCCACACGCCATACCAGCGAATCAGCAACCTCCAGCTTCGTTTGTAACAACATGAATGTAATCTAGCTTCCTAAGAACTCAAATTATCTAATCGTTGCCGACGACATTGAGACCATAGCTGTGGCCAACGTTGTTGTTGGCCGTGGTAATATCAGTAGAAGCCAGAAGGCTAGTATATGCTCTACACTCCCATATATCTTCAGCGATCTTGTAAACCATATTGTATGCCGAATATCCGTTATCCTCTACACGTCTCGCACATGACGACATTGCTGTACATTCATTATCGACAAGGTTGCCGGCGAAAGAATATATGGCGTCTTCAGATCCATCAACTGTTGTAACACATGTACCAGTGAAAAAGACATCAAATTCGTAGTTTTGGGGTTGGACATAATCTAAGGTACACAATTCAGTCGCTGGTACTGGACAGACCGGTGCTGGTGCTGGTGCACAAGCCGCGGTAGTGGTTACTGGAGGAGCAACAGAGGTAATGGTGACGGTGGATCCTGGAGTGGTGACGGTGACGCCTGGAGCGGTGACGGTAACTCCTGGAGTGGTGATGGTGACAGTATCAGTGACCGTACTGGTACACGCGGCATCACATGTTGAAGTAGGAGCGATTGTCGAAGTTGGACTGATTGTTGGGCCTGGAGTGAAGCACGAGCAAGCAGTGCTTACTTTCGCAGCATCGTCTTTGCAGTTTGCGAGGTAGTCCGGAATAGCCATACCAGGAGCACTCAGGTATTGGGGGCAAAAGATGCTCGCTTCATCGGCATTCTTTTTAACCGCATTGAAGCAATTGTTGCTATTACTGCTACAATTAGATAAGATTCTTTGGCACCTTAGAGGACTTACCATCCGGCAAAAGTTCCCTGAGCGTAGAGCAATCCGGCGATGGCGATAGACTTCAACATGTTGATGGAGGCGGGTGATCGGGTTAGGTAGTTGAGAAGAGTTGGAGGATGTGGGAGAGAATCCGAAAAGAGAATGTGTGATGGTTGCTGATCTTGTCAGATTCGAGGAGGATTTATCAGAGTTTATACTCCGTATCGTAAATCCCTTACCAGATTGTCTAAGAAACCAAGTCACCAGACTCGACGCCTCTATGATCAACTTGCCAGCATTTTACCAATACTGCACTCGCTTTCCTCAAAATTTCGAGGTCTGAACCCTGGTTCCACCACGTTAAAGTCTTGTTAGCAAGCTCGGGTTCAAATCAAAGTCGTGTAAAAAGACCGAGTAGTGCTGCGAATGAGAAAGAAAAAGCAAGAACTCAAGACATCGTTACTTATTAATCTTTTGCTTCTACAACTCCGAGGTCTGAACCATAGTTTTCTTTTAGTGTGAAGCCTCTCCAATGTGCTAGGGTTTAGATGTCAGACTTGTAAGACGCCCGAGTCTGAGTGATAATACGAAGCATGCCTGATGGTTATTAGCAATGTGGAACCATGTATACGGACTGTGAAAGGTTTCTAGGAGACCAAGTTTTAGACTTCCGGCCTATGGAAACCAGGCGAGTACAGTACAGTATGTCAGTTGATAGCGTATATAATTTGAAAAATATGGTTTTTGAGATTCCAACACTTGAATCAGGAGTTGAAATCTGACTTTGGAGTCCTTTTCGAAAGTCTGAAACCTGTAGGGAGTAACATGCGAAGATTCCCCTTGCCATGTGCCCCCTGCAGGATCTAGACTTTTGAAAAAGGTAAATACCGAGATCAATTGAATTTCCTTTTTCCGGCCCAAGTGGGTGGAGAGAACAGTACCTAGGTAGGATCTGAGCACTTAAGTGGCTGAGATCTTATGCAAGCTTGAGACTTTTGTCGGCCAGATGTGGCTTGAAAAGTCTCGAATGTTTTGTTGTCCATCACTTTATCACTGCATAAAAGACATTGGACCAATTTTCTTTATTTACTCCAATGAACACAAACATGATCTGATATGAAGTTTCGACGCATCTACTCTTTGGTGTCGGTTGAGTAAGATTTTGCCTCCAGTTTACTTTGTTTTGAATGTCACTGGTACCTATTTATAGGTTGATTCCCAATGCCCCAAACTAGGAACTAATCCTACCTACATCCACGGATATATTTACACAAGATACCTGAATAAAAATTGGGTTTTCGCTGTAAAAGGAAGGCCTGAGCTACTGTATAAGGTAACTTACGGTAATCTTCAGGCAAGGTAAGGTGCCTAACCTACTCAATCCGGTTTTCTGCGGGCCTTTAGCGGCTACGTGCCAGGTACACTTTTCCAAAGTTAGTTATGCGATGTTGTCTTACTCATGCGTTCTTCTGGATTTGAGCGACGAGGGTGGCATCGATTTAAAAATGCCCTCCTGAACGTTCAAGGCAGGCAACGATTTGTTTGGAAAAGATCCCAATGAGTCTACTGTCCTCATCATTGACATCTCACCATGAAGTGAGCAACTTTAATTAGAATTCAGACCCCACAATCAACAAGGTCTGCGATGCAGTTTGGGGATCTTCGATGAAAAGACAAGAATGGAAAGCTAAGATGGAGTACCTTTCGACCTGCAGCAGGTGTGTTGATATCCAATTCATCTCTCACTCTTTTCATATCCCGCCGGGCTCGAAGCTAACCGTCCTATAGTTGAGGAGAAATGGAACAAGCTAGACTTTGACGGTATTCAGGACACACTTAAGGATGACCCAGCCTTTCCACTCGGCAGGAACAATATTTTTGTGGTCTCGGCATACTAGTACACCAAAGATGTGACTGCGCAACTGCAGCAACAGTTCAGAGCAGTTCGAACCTCAAACGTTTTCCTCATTCCAGTCGGAACCACGTTACTGTGTGCAGATCCTTTTACGCCTAGTCGAAAGCTAGTCGAAAGCAGTTGACTATCTTGTAAAGAGCACATGGTCCTCTAGATAACGTGACTTTCAGTGTTTCCGTGAGTATGGGACTATCTATTAGTGGTACATGTAACACTTGTATCCAACTGGCTTCCCCTTTTCGGACACAGCCGATTGATATACACTTCACGTCGTTCGTGGCCTTTGCAAACAATTCATCGAACATACCAATGTACTCAGGAGTATTAAACGCAGATAGTACCTTGAAATGAAATAGTGCATCGGTATCTGACAATGTCTTTCTTATGAATGGGGGTAAGTATGCTGATGCATCACCATAGCCTTGGCAGATCCACAGAGAGGGGTTTCATAAGTTGTCGCTCTCATAGGTCAAGGGAGTTGCGAAGAGGGAGTATTGTACTATCGTGGATTTGCTGTATCACGGGTTCTAGACAATCCCGAAATCATGACGCTGACTACAATGGTATTTTTTTGATAATAAAATTCATGGCCAGGGCATTTCGAGCACCGTCAGAGACTCCAGCACGCATGACTTACCATAGAACCCCCCGAAGGATTCTACCCATGACTACAAAGATCTAACTCAAAAGTTCTGGTGGGGTCCTGGAGATTTTTGACTCAATGTCTACTCGGCAACTTAGGGTGATAAAAACTACACAGACTTCGTCAAAGAGGTCCACAATCTCTAGAGGCATATGATCCTCTTTCGCGAAAGCCCGTGATATACGATATTGTCAAATCCACTAACCAAGCGCCTGTCATTGCATGACTAGAGATCTATAAAAACTCGGGTGGGTACTTCTGGGATGGGAAAGGTTCGGATAAGAGCAGGTACCAAATACTAGAAGGTAAGAAATACTTCAAGTGAAGCCACTCGCACGAATCACTCTTCCACCCTTCGCGATTGTGACAACAGGTTTTCGCCTACCTGGGCTAGTAATGAGTGTCAGGGCAATCAGTAACCTTAAATATAGTCAGAGATGCTTGCTGTTCCGAAAATCGTGACATATTCGTCCACCCCCGTCACCTGTCTATTAATGATCTTCCTGTTTCCACGTCAATCAAAGCCTCTAGTCATACCAATTGCAGTCTTGACATCACATGTTATCCAAATGATAATGTGCTTGAGAAGAGGGTTAAGCTGACAGGGAAAGTTCTCGGGCTTGTCTTAATGTTGTTTGTTTACATTTGCATGCAATGGTTAACAATTTTCATGCCATGATGACTATGGATCAGTTCAACTATGGCAGGTTAAGGGGATGTTGTTTTCTACTTGAAGTATTAACCGATCTCGTCTTTTTTTTTATTAAAAGCAAATGGTAGGTTTAGATTCAGAGGCGTCTAGGTATGTTCAATTACATTCACAGCCTGCCGTATGACCAAAATTCTCGCTTATATTCCCTGTCACCATATCTACATACCTTTCTGCCCAGTCAAAAATCAATCCAAAACAATATAAAGTTCCTGCATAACGGTGCATCTAGCTCATGTAGATATTGCCACCGCGAATAACCACCAGGCAGCACTGTACTGCAAGTTTGAACTTTCCTCCCGGCTCCTACTTGTACGCTTATGCAGTACTTCCTCACTTCAGTATACAAATCACTGCCCCCTAAAATGTGAACTAAGCACTAACCTGTTCACAACACAGGTATCCATCGCAACCTACCAAAACTCGACCCACACCGTTCAATTCAAGGTCTCAAACCCATCGTCACCAGCTCTGGCTTCGACACTCTACGAAGAGTAGATTTCAATGCGTGTGTCCTATTAGTGAAATAGATGGGCTGCACAAGACAATAGCGCTCAGGGGTAATTAGACTATGTGCATTATTTTTCTCTAGTGTGATGTATGTACGGAGATAGATACAATAGAACGATTGTTCCCTCAAGTATATACTAGAACACAGCTCTCACTTCCCTATATCCCACAACCCCACCACGAAGATTGTTACCCTACAGCCACCTCCTTGAACCCCACAATCAAGCAAGTGTATTACCTGCGGCGGCAACAATACTCTTAATTGAATTGGCCGACACCGCAGCTGGGATGTTCTTCCCGTTGAACGCCGAAAAGAAGCTCGAGACACTATTCGTGAACGCTCCGGAGTTGGTAAACGCATTAGGCACACAGGGGCGCTTGAGATAGGTCTGGCACGTTGCGGCATTGGCAGAGGTGGCTGAGAAGAGCGAGCCGGAGTAGCCGGATGCGAGGACGGTGGGCACGCCGACGAAGCTGCAGCCTTCGAAAAGTCCGCCTTTGGTGGTTCCGCCTTCGATAGCATGGCCGCTGTTGGAGGACCACACGCTGGAGACGGCATGGAAGAGGGTTCCGCCTGAGAGGGCGGGGGAGCGGCCGGAGGTGTAGTAGACGTAGTTTTCTAGTGGGTGTGTTAGCTGGGTGGAACTTGATAGAGAGCAGTAGCTTCTGTGTGGAGAAAATAGAACTTTGGATTGAGATAGTGACTTACTGTAGAAAGTGATAGCATCATTAGTGCCAACCAGCTCAAGACCCCAGTAAGTATGATGATCACAGGTAGCAGAATATGCGGTATATCCATCAATCTTGCTGTTAGAGATCGTGACAGCAAGATTAGGGGATTGACCGAGACTGTAATGTTGACGACCCAAGTTGGAGGTGGTTACATGATCAATCCAGATGTTGTTCGTGTTGGAAAGGACAATAGCATCGCCTCCCCAGACATACTTGGGGTTGAGGTTGGTGATCTTGATGTTCTGGATGATAATGTTGGAGACACCGGCCATGCGCAGTCCCTTGCCGTCGAGCACCGTGTTGGTGCCGAGTCCGACGAGAGTCTTGTCGGAGGCGACGTTGATTCCCTGGTAGGCTGCAACGTCAATGGTTGCTGAGTAGGTACTTGCGGTTCCGCAGCCGCCGAGGGTGTTGAGGAGGCCTTGGCCACCATTGTCTGGAGTGCAGGCTGCGATGGTTATATATCAGTGGTGGTTCATAGTGGTTCAGTGGGGACATACAGTATTGGTTGCAAGCAGCATAGACCTTAGTACCCTCAGAACCAGCAAAGCTGAAGGTGCCTGAGATGACAATGACTTGCGGGGAAGAGCTTGTGAGATATTTCTTTAAATCTGCAATAGTTTTTGGGTATCTAATTGCAAGAATCAGTGATGAAATCTTGCTTATGGAAGTGAATTTGCTTACACAGGAGTCGCGGTTCCACCACCTGTAACTGCGGATGCAAAGCCAAATGGGGTTCCAGTGACAACTGAAGAGACCGCTCGAGCCGAGATGTCGCTGGGGAGAGCAGCAACAAGACTTCCAAACGCCAAGGAGGCAATAAGTTGAATAGACTTCATCTTGGCAACAGGCCTGTTCGGCAGGAATGTGACACTGTCAAGTACGAAACGAAGAAGGTAAAATTAAAAGTTACAAAGCAAGTGTTTGTAACTTGGAATGAGTGTGAAGAAATCCAAAGACTGGATGACTGTGGAGAGAAAATAGAAATGGAAAGTCTCGTATACTTATTCTATCAAGGAGGTCTAAGAAGTGGAGACTCATCACGATGCATTGGATTCGGAGATGGGGGATGAAAAGAGGGGGAGGTGGTATACGGTGGGGTCTAGACAGTCTCCTGATCAACATTTGTACTTGAATGAACAAAAAGCCTGAATCATACAGCATCAGGCTATTCTCCAACTGAAAAGACCAAGGTTTAGACTTCTGAAAGCTGCTGGTGTGGTAATAACTCCACACACATGGTAGCGGGTGCAGTCCGAATGTAGTCCTTTTGGCATGACCCTCGGCCGAAAAGGTTCGGCTGTGTAATATGTGTGGCTTAATGGAAAACAACATGTCCGGTAGTCGCGACAGGTAGATTAATGATCTACAGCTAAACAAGGTCTTCATCGGATGTAAAATCCTGTAAAGGTCATGAACGCCTAAGCGACCTTCCTTTTATATTATTTTCTCGCTTATTCAAACAACCGCGATCTGAAACGACAGGGCATGCTGAGTTTAAAAAACGTGATAGCCTCCCAAAGTGGTAGATCACATGATATGACAAATTTCTTCTGTAAGGTAGGGAAATAGAAACCACTATATACACCTTTAAAAAGGCGCGATCATCTCAACCTAATAGCAGAATAATGTTTAGCCATCCTAGTTTTTTTTGTTCCCCATACCATGAATATCATGTGCTTCAACGTTGGCTGGAATTGAAGCGACGGGAGGGACAAGTGTGTTTGATCATTTCTGTTGACCAAAACCCTGCAAATCATCTTGATCTTGAATTGCTGAGAAGTAGAGAATAGAGAATACGTGTACAGCTTTCTCCATGGGAGTCTCAAAGACTATGCTGAAAACCTTAGATCTTATACAGTAAAGCGAATCCTACTTGACCGCGTTAGACATTGTTGAATGACAAATCGTCAAAATTTGCAAAGAAACAGAGAACTATCTCGTGGCTACCAAGAAGGTATCATGTGCGATAAAAACTTCTTTAAATGCACAAAGGCATCAAGTGTAGAGCATAAACTGAGAGACAATAGTAAAAACATACGTGGTTCTGCCGAAAAATGCAGCTCTGCCAAGAAAGGTTGAAGAAGTCATCGAAATGCCACCAGGCACAAGTTCACCACGAACCAATGAAGATCTTATGAACTTCTTGATTCTGAAGCTGGAAGGTGGTTGATCCAATTCGTCGGGTTGTCTTTAAATCAAGACTATTCTTGGAAAGCAGAGCTTCCAGGTATTTTTGTAGATCTTTTCGTGCATACAAGAAATCCACGAGATCTCCCATGCATCGTTCCAAGGATTTACGCAGAATTCTCGATAGGAACCCGTGGAACCTCACCTTTTTGAAGACACGACAAGACGCCGATTATCAGTTTCTGAGATTTTCAGCCGCTTTGTTGGTGAGGTCAGTGGCCTGGCCTTGTATGTCTCAGCCACATTGTTGTTGTCAATCCGCTCGCCTAAAAGAAAAAAAAAATGACCGCCACCAGCTATGACAGCAGACAAGGTCATCAGCTCCAGGATTGTTCCTTGAATTTTTCAAGATGTCTGGGGAAAGACCGAGAGTTGAGACGGAACTTACATCCTTTGCCAATTTGCTCTGCTATGGTACATCTGTAGCATTTGATACTGATTCTGAAGCTGCATAGTCAAGCACAGAGTTTAGCACACGCAAGGCAAGTAAGTACATACCGCAGCATGCAGTTGGTAAGTATCCACAAAGTGAGCCGATATCGATATTGATAGGGTATTGATGTCGATCACAGCCTCGCTGCTAACGTCATCACTGATGGGAAAACTCGTGGGCTGTCGACGGGATTGTGCATCACTGCGTCGTATCCTATGGCGGTACGGTTGATACTTCTCTTTGTTTCCTTTTTGTTGGGAGCAAGCTGTCAAAGTGACGGTGAAGTGAGTTGGTTGAAACATAGTCATCGTGCGAAACGAATATTGGAAACATGCTGTTGGCCAGTGTTGAGTCCACGCATGGTGAAGATAGTATCAGGGTAGAGCACAGATCAGGAAATGCACTCTGCACTCTGCACAAGCAGAAGCACAAGTGGGGGGTTGGCCTTCGACCAGCAGGAAGCTTTGGATCCTGAACCAACTTCAGCTTCACGAAGTAAAAAGTCAGGCTACACAGAAATCACAGAAATGCACAACGCACTTTTGCTGCACTTGAGGCGAGCTCACACCCAATCAGATTTTCATGGGTAGAATACGTTGCCTATAAATCCGAGACTGCCGAGACCCTTTGAGCTGAGATGACCAAGGTACGAGTACGGTAGCAGAGAAATCGATTGGCAAAGAACGCCACAGACGCAACCTGATATCAAAGATATTTTGGATAAAACGTGCATGAGAGATTCCAGGGGGTTTGTTGATATAATGATTCGTTTCACCCACTCAACAGTAGACATTGACACGATTTGATACATTCCAATGACAGCTTCATCTCTAGTTTAGACGATTTGATAGTCATGATAGGAAAGCCTTATTATCTGCTAGAATAAGTTGAGGAAAAAGCGAGGTTGGGGCTCGACAACTCTCACACAAAATAAAAATTCCTTCAAATAATTGAGCTAAAACACTTAGCTACTGTACCGTACGCCCATACAATAGAGCTCACAAAGCAAGCCTGAGACATCAATCAGTCAGTCAATTACCATTGAGTGGTTTTGGTTTGGTGCAAACTCACTAGGACCGTAACAGCTAGACATATGTGCCGTGAATGCTAGAAGCTGGGTGTGCAGTTGGTTTGCAGTTGGATTGCGTGGTGCCGAGCACTAACCAAATGACGGATTGCTCTTGGATGAAAGCCATTCTTTTATGGGTCCTAAAGTTCAGAAGCCCGTGTTGTTTGATGTTGCAGGGGGAGAAAAGACGTTCCTTTCTCGCTTTTCTTTGGATGGGTGAGGGATGGGAATGGGGATGGGGGCAAGCCGGCGGTGCTTGATACGAGGTCGTGGTCGTGGAGGTGGTGGATGATGGGTGGTGGAGGTAGGTAGTCGTAAGGTAGTCCAGAACCCTGTCTTTGCCCTCCATAATATCGATGAACTTCCCACCATGCCACCACACTACCCTCATACCCTCATCATTTTATCTCTATTCACAATTCATCTCACCTATAACCCTAGAACCAACTTCCATCAATTCAATCGTTAATCACAAGTCTACCTTGAAGTCGCAGATAGTATCCATATCGTACCGTACCTTTCCGCCACTCTGCTCTATCTGCATCCGCATTTGCATCTGCACACACTCGTTATCAAAGTCTCACAGAAGAGCCAGACGCCGAGTACCTTCACTGGAATTGCGCGCCACGAGGCATAATTTCGACCTTGATATAGATTCGTGAATCAACTCAAGCCTATTCCTTTTACTTGTTTGCGACACAATCCCAGCCTCGCGATTCTCCACGGTTCCAGCCACCTTGAGACATCCACCTCCCCACGAAGATAAGCAGAAGACAATCTCAGCTATCTGCAAGTACCACGACGACGACCCACACAGAGTACCAAAGCACCGGACCAGTTTCGTACATCAAACAAGCCATAATGTATTCCAACAATAATAGAAGTCATCCGCTCCCTCCACCTCCCTCTGGACAACAGCAACAACAACCACAACAAGAATATAGACCACAACAGAGGACCAGAGCTCAGAGCGGATTCAGTTTGAGATCACACAAGAGCAGTGGAAGTGGACAGAAGATCGACCTTCACGAAACTCACGAAGAGAAGAAACACCTCACCACGCACGCAGATCCATCAATGGCGATGACTGAGCTCGAACCTAGTGCGGTTGCTCGCCAGCAGTCTTCACTTGCTCCAATTCGAGCTATTACCCACAAAGATCATCTTGGAAATCCAATTGGCAAGCATACAATTCATCCTCTTTCGGGGAGTACAACACTAACACCAGTTCTAGCTGATCCCGATCGTTCTAATCCTACCCGTAATCGATGGGAAAGACCTTTGGACACTATCCGATCCTTCGAAGCGGCCATAGATGGTAATTACAGGAAGTCATATATAAGAAATGGTTAGACCACCCGCCATCAACAATTTGACAGCACGCATACTGATACTTTACCAGATAGCGATGGACCAGCCAACTTCAATCGTCGAAGCAGCTATTTTGGTGGTGAGTACAACTTCCATTTTTCAAACACGAGTTTTGCGAAATTCCAATGGCATCTGTGTTTCAAGTTTTTACCACGAATATTCCTGCGCAAATTATAATGGAATTGATTTGCGACCGAAAGGTTTCTGTTGCTCAACAGTGAACTTGCGATGGCTTATTTTCGGCCATCTTACGCGCCATGGGAAATTCAAAACCCCATGCCAAACAGAATATCCTGGGTAGTACCCACCTCGCTTGGCGAGATACCCCCAACTCGTTCTGAAGCCTTTTTAGTTGGCAATCCCAAAAGTCCATACACTTACATTGAATTTAGGGACTCAAATAACCATGGATGAAAGACCAAGGTTCCCACAAAATGGCCAGAGCGGTTTTTACGGGCGTTCACAATCGCAAAGGCCAGACAGTTACGCCGACGGTAGAGCTAGTTACATCAACCCAGGCGACAACGGACAGGGTCCCAGTAATGGATATTACCCCAACAGATCTCGCTATCCTCGAACAGCTTCTGAACCGCAATTCAACAATGGAAAGGGAATTTATCACGGACCAAACAACCATCAGTCAAACGAAACTGTAGGGACTGCCTCTGGCAATGGCAGTTATGCGGAGGGTGTGGGTTACTCAACAGATCCTAGCAGCGAGAACTCCTCAGTGGATCGCATTGCGCCTCTTCCAACGAGGGAACCCGGAGAAAACTATGGTTTCATTGGGTTTAATGGCACTGAAGGGAATCCGCAAACCAGCTTGGGAGCCAACCTTCAACCACAACGTCAAGGATACGGAGGCCAGAGGCCTACAGTGCTACGAAAGGATAGTGTTGGCCCAAGAGTCCCCATCAAGCTCAGTCAGACAAGCGGAAATGCTGGACTGCCCCAACCAACACAGAGGCCGGCTCCAGCTGAGAAGAGGAAATCTTGGTTTGGGAAACGCTTTAGCAAGTCAGGATGATGGCAGGACCGATCATGATGATGTTGAAAAGCTTCTAGGAGTAACAATTGTTTTCAGGTATTTAATGACTTTCACGAGGACAAGGGAGAAATCCAATATGGATTAAGCTGTAATGAAAATTTTTGGATTTGCATTGATGGAGTACAGGATACTTGAATTGCGATTGGGTTTTCATGATACACCTTTACGTTCAGGGGGGATATCTGTTCGGGGCGTGATCTCGAGGCAGATATCTAGGCTTCACCTGAACTCGAGGATTTCTATCTAGTAAATGAGATATTTAAACAGATTTGGTTACCAATCATCTGTCCATCCTTACAAGTAGTTGCTATCGAACAAAATGCAAGCCACATCAAGCCTACATTCCTATCAACGCCATTACCATAGAACTTGAAGCCATCACAATCCTTTCTTTGACTCTTTCTCCTTCTCTGCCGCTTCTATTGCTTCGCTTTTATCTTCTTGGAAAGCGACGATGACGTATCCCATCAATACAACATTCGCCATGATTGCAGCGAAAGCGCCAGCGTACGTGGAGTTTCCTGGGTTGTTAATGTGCATTCTGTCTTGTGCATAGTCTGATAATCCAACTAACCTCCAAAAATCAAGTTCAAAGTGAGAAAATAGCTTCCAATCGGACCAACAACCATTGCAAGAGTAAAGCCCAAGAGCTTGTAGATTACATAACTATAGAGGCCATCTATCAGTACTCATGTGATTGAACAGGGGAGGGCAACTCACGCTGGAACTGCAGGTGTGATATTGCTCTTCTGTCCGGACGAGAAGGCCTTGTCGTCCTTCTCGAGCACACTTCGCTCGCTCGATATGATTCTTCTAGTTGCCATGATGATTGGATTGTGATTTGAACAAGACTTTGCCTTGTGATGTTTTGTAGCAGACTTGGTGAGGGCAAGTAGGCTGAGTGGTCACTGGCGGCTGACTTCGCGAGAGGGAGGAACACCAAAAAGTTTAACGCGTAGTGGACCTGCATTTTGGCGACATCATCACCACCGCAACCCCCATTGCTTCCTCGCTCAGCGCTCCTTAGGAACACAAGCGGGAAACAGAGAGTCAGATATACGGATACCAGTCGGTCTTTACTGGATAGTTGTTTGGAACTCGCTAGTGTTTCGCTGTGGTTGGTTTTCGTGGAGGAGAAGAGAACGGACGACTGTTTTTTTTCACGAATTCGAATAACCTCGTCTTCACCCACGAATTCACCAGTCTACCAATTCACGTTTAGGATAAGCCAATCCACTTGCGGGGGACAATTCGTCCAATCGAGAAATACTGCGACTGAAGACAACCTTCGTCCGCCCTCTACGCACTTTCCAACTCCGTCAATTTGGTTTCGCTCACATTAAATAAGCACATTCGTAATGGATGCCAATAATAATGGAGGGACCTTGGGCTTGCCCTCAACTCACATCGCAGAACCTTCGGTGAAGAGACAGAAGAAGTCGGATGGGGGTTATAATTCAACTTCAACCTCCGCACAAAATACAAAGGCATACAATTCAGAGAACGACAGCGGTGACGATCTTCTCTCGAACTTCGTGCCAGGCACTCCAGGGGCTTACCAAACACAACCAACTCAAATACTCGAGCGATCACAGCAGATCGCTTCCAGTCCTCCCGAAACGCCTCGCCATATAGTTCAAGTGCCCGCTTCTTCACCCTTCACAGGTCGCGATAACCAAAGCCCCAGACCCCACCAAGTACCAGTTGCACGACCGCAACCAACAATCTTCCGACCAGCTGCCTCCAATGTAGCTATGAGTATGGCTCCTGCGGGAACCGCATACAGGCCACCTCAAGGCATTGTGGCAAAACCACCTGCACATTATATCACTATCAATGAAGACGACGGACCCCAGTTTCAAGGCGGTAGTTCAGACGAGGATCCTCTCGGCAGCGCGAATATCAAACCCACGACTTTCATGAGCAAGAGTGCCAATACCTCTTTTGGATCTGCTTTAGCATTCGATGCGCCAAAACAGGTCAACGGGAATGCGAGATTTGCGAATATTGTGCAAAATGCTGCATACCAACCACAAAACCAGACACGTCCAGACCGAGCACAGCCAGTGGGATCCACAAGTGCTGGCCATATGAACTCGCCGGAACTACAACAGCAAGTCAGCCAGATTAGACAGGTTTTCCCTGGCCACTCCATCCATACAATTAGAAATGCCCTCCTATCTGCGAAGGGTAGTTACGATGGTGCTGTCGCTATCCTTGGTAGTGGTAAGATGCCTATCAATTCACCTGTTCAACTCCAGGCTTCGGCACAGCGCTCTGCTCCTATAACTCTTTCAGATGACGAGATTGAGAGTCCCCACCCAGCGAAGATAGCCGCACCTGATATGAAGCGAGTTCTGTCAAAGTCTGTCCAGAGTATCCATCAGAAATATTCTGCGACACAACCTATATTGCCTAAGCCTGCTGCTACAGCAACTCCACCCAAGCCCAAGAGAAGACTGGTTAATGGTCGCCGAAATGGATCTCCCCCTGCTGCTCCAGCTTCCATCAGAGAAGAGTCACCTGCTATGGACTCATACGATTCTGACTCGGGTGTTGCTTCAGTCGTGGAAGATGATCCTCGTCTTGAGACCAAAGTCCTGGCGTTTTTGAATAAATGTTCTGTCATGGAGTTGATCGAGCTTACGAGTGTCAAGAAAGAGGTAGCAGAGGCAATGATTAATGCAAGGCCATTCAAAACACTGGACGCAGCACGATGTGTTGAGAATGTCAAGGTATTGAAGAGTGGCAAGAAGAGCGCTCGAGCTCCAATCGGCGACAGAGTCGTTGATACTGCGATGGAAATGTGTCAGGGCTACGAGACTATTGATGATCTTGTCAACCAGTGTGAGGAGATTGGCAAACCTTTGACGGAAGAGATGCGCAAGTGGGGATTTAATGTCTTTGGGGCGCAGAAAGGAGGCGAGCTGGAGATGACCTCTCTTGAAGAGCATGATTCTGGAATCGGATCTCCTGCAAGTGGTCCAAATTCTGTTCAAGGAGACGAAGATTTGAAAGTTGTGGCTAGAAAGCGATCTGGCGTCCAGTTCTTGAAAAAGCCAGAGCTTATGGCAGAGTCTTGTATCCTCAAAGACTATCAAGTCGTCGGCTTGAATTGGTTGTCCTTGATTTACAGACATAAACTGAGTGGCATTCTAGCTGACGAAATGGGTCTTGGGAAAACTTGTCAGGTCATAGCATTCATCACCCACTTGATGGAACAAGGCAATCCTGGCCCTCACTTGGTTATATGCCCAGGTACGACTTTGGAGAATTGGATGCGAGAGTTCAAGAAATTTTCGCCCACAATTCAGGCTTACCCTTATCATGGACTGGCCAGTGAAAGACCTGGTATGGCAGAATACGTTCTAGAGAACCGGGGTGCCATCAATGTTGTCATTACTACTTATGACATGGCTGCTACAGATGCCGACAACAAATTTATGCGTAGACTCAAGCCAGATGTAAGTTCCTATTCCGGCACAAACTTGATATATGCTAATCTTGAGCAGGTGTGTGTCTATGATGAAGGACATTATCTCAAGAACGTCAAATCAAAACGTTATCAGAATCTGGTCAAGATCCCTGCCAAATTTAGACTGCTTCTTACAGGAACACCACTCCAAAACAATCTCCGAGAATTGGTCGCTTTACTCGCCTTTATGCTTCCAGATGTTTTCAAAGCCCGTGAAGACGATCTAAATTATATCTTCAAGGCGAAGGCCACGACATCCGATTCCAATCATGCTGCTCTTCTCTCAGCACAGAGAATTGCCCGTGCCAGATCGATGCTTACCCCATTTGTTCTTCGCAGAAAGAAGGAACAAGTTATGAAGGATCTTCCAGTCAAGACTCGCCGCATCGTGTATTGTGAATTGTCGAAGCCACAAAAGAAGATATACAAGGAGCAGCTGAAGGCAGCCAAGGAAAGAGCTCGTCTTCGACTTGCAGGTGTCAAGATTCCAAAAAGCGACAAGGACGATAACAATCCTATGATGCAGAGTCGGAAAGCTGCTATCCATCCTCAGTTGTTTCGAACACACTTTACGGATGAAAAGATTGAGAAGATGGCCGATATATTGAGGAGAAAGGTGCCTGACGAGTTCAAGCCATCTAACAAGCGTGAACATCTTATTGGTGAAATGAGAAGTTTCAACGACTATGAACTTCATAAATGGTGCATGACTTATTCATGTATTGCTCATTTTGATGTCCCGGACCAGTCGTGGATGACATCTGGTAAAGTTGAAGCTATGCTCAATCTTGTTAAGGAGTACAAGGCGAATGGTGACCGCGTGTTGCTTTTCTCTCAGTTTGCTATGGCACTCAACATCCTTGAGGGTGTGATGAATTCGAACCTCATTCCATTCACTCGGATCGATGGTAGTACTCCAATGGCTGATCGTCAGGAGCACATCGATATCTTCACTAATAATGAAGAAGTTACTGTCTTCATGTTGACGACTAAGGCTGGAGGAACAGGTATCAATTTGGTTGCCGCCAATAAGGTTATCATCTTCGATAGCAGTTTTAATCCTCAAGATGATCTTCAAGCTGAGAATCGCGCACATCGTGTGGGTCAAACTCGCGCTGTTGAGGTTATCCAACTCATTACCAAAGGCACAGTAGAGGAGAAGATCCTACGACTTGGACAAAGCAAACTGCTGCTTGACAAGGGTGTTTCTGGCGATGACGCTGATGCAAAGGCACAGGACATGGCTGGAGAGTTGGAGGTCGAGCGTATGATTCTTGAGGAACCTGACTTGAGCAGTGATTCAGAAGATGAGGAGCCTCCTCCGGTGGTCGAGGAGATGCCTAAGCCAGCGCGGAAAATCATCAAGCTGGTGGTTAACAAGAAGAAGAGCGGTGCCGTGGTTGAGGAAGAGAAGCCTACTGGCAGACGTGCTGCGGTTAAGACTAAGGCTGCGAGTGCTGAGGGGAGTAGACCAAGGCGTGGTGCTGCAAATAAGAAGAGGAAGAGTCCTAGCTATGCCGACGATGATGATGACGACGAAATGCTCTTTTGAGTTTGGAGCACTGCTAAGCAGGGAGTTTAACGATAGTGCAGGAGAGAAGGTTGTGAGAGAGACTGGATTTGGTGCACATTATTGGATTGGGGACATGAGTTTTGACGAATGAATACATATTCCCTTGCGAGAAAATTTGAGTACATACAACAAATACGGTACAGGCATGTACATGTTATGGCGTAAGATTCATGGGCATTTGGGCTCTTCTGATAGCGAATTGGAAGGGACGGAACTGTTGTGGTATCTATGGATACTACAGTCTGTTGCTCTCGCTAGGTATCAATTTGCTTGCTGGTTGATTGGGCTCGATCGAGGGTTGCATACACAGCATGGCATGAAACGGCAGTATACATGGTGTTGCGGTGTCAGGATAGAATATGCCTTTGCTTAGACTTGGGCTTGTTGTAATCATTCTTGTTTGTGTTGATTTTTGCCTATCTTTGAGGTGTCTTTTGATAGATGGATGGATGGCATGCTGCATGGCAGGGTTGTCGTTTAGGTGTGGTGCATCTACTGCATTCATGAGGCGTTTTCTTCATCTTTGAGATAAGAGTTGAGAGAAGTAGAGACATAAATGGAGACAAATAAACCAATAACAATGACTGAGTGGATTTAGACAGTGGTATACTCCATTCCTTTGCTCTTGGTTGTGATTCTATGTTAACCACCTATTCTGACATCCGGTTCTCTTTCCGGATCGCGGACTCTTGGCCGAGATGTGTCTCCACTTAGCTTTAACTTATTCAGTGATTACACACACTACACTCACCACCTACCTTACCTACTACATCTATTGTCTACATTTTGCTTGGCTCTACTCTACTCTACTCTACTCAACATACATCTATCTCGAAGTAGCAATCACCACCTACTTTTCATTGCTGTCTATTCGCTACACACTAGTCACTACTCAGCTACTTACTTATTCACTTAACCCAGACCTATTATTTCAGTTGGAGTCTGAAACATAGGTCGAACGACGGGAGCATTCATGAGATTGCAAACAAGTAGCTACCGTCGGTAGAAATTACAGAGTTCGGGTGTAGTTATTATCCTGCTCCATCTACAAGTACCTCCAGGTAAGAAGAATCCTTGAAAAGCTAGCTAGCTAGTCCATTATTCCCATGAATGAGAACCCGCTGAGGCTGAGACGAGGTAGATTGCTGAGTGTGTCTAGTATAGCGTAGCGTACCTCGGTGTGCTGTGATGATTCTCGCGGTTTGACCGAGTCTTGCATCTTGAACCTTAAAAAGCTCAATCTTCGACACCTGATGCACAGATGTTCAAGCTCCTCCCACAATCACCATTATCATCAGTCTCCGTCGCAGCTTCAACCTTAGCCTCAATATCAGTCTCGATCTCGATCTCGGTCTCGGTCTCAAAATCAAATCCGACCATCCTCGCTTCTCGGCTCGCGCAACGTTGTCTGGTTCCTAAGTCGCTTTTCGGTCTTGGTTGTCCGCTGTTGGGTGGGAGCGTAGAGTCAAATTTCAGTCTGTATCTGGGAGGCCAAAGGAGAGGATTGAAACAAATGACGGCCCCGTTCGTCGGGACGGGAAATGAGGGCGTGGTGGGTGGGAATCTGAAGGGAGAAAAGCAAGATATCGTGGTGGCGATTCTGCATCAAGCGGAGCCGCCGCCACCTGTGAATGGAGTGAGGAAACCTATGAAGCCTGGTGGTGAGTTCATGTTATTTTTCTTTGTCTTTGGCGTTGGCTTTTGCCTGGTATCTTTTTTCGGTATCGATTTTACTCTTGGCTCTATTGGATGTTATCTCGCTTCGAAGACACCCCCTCGCGTTTACGCTTACACTTGCACTTCTGATATATATCTCTATATGACTCCACGCGAAAAAGCTAACGCCTACCCACCTCCCCAGGCTACCGCGACTCCGGAACCGACATCTTCTTCGCCCTTTCCACCGACCTACCCGCCATCAAAGTGCTCCGTCCCTCCCCCTCCCTCTTCACCACCTCACCATCCACGCCCGAATACACATTCCCGGACACCAGCGCGTCAATCCTCTCCGCCCTCCACAGCGGCGCCACACACCTCTGGGCCAACACGATCCTCTTCTCCACGCACCCCCTACAGACCTCCCCACTACTCGACCCGTACCTCGACACCCTGCACCTCATCGCGCAGCCCCCGAACCTCGTCGACGTCGCCGACGACAAGGAGTTCGTGAACGAGTGCTTGCGCGCCAAGAATCGGAACGGCGAGTCCTTCACGCTGCCCAGGGCATGGGGCGTCGAGAGCGTGGAGGAGGTGCGGAGACTCGTTGATGGGGAGGAATGGACGTTCCCCGTCGTGGGGAAGCCGATCCGTGGCCGGGGGAGCGCGGGCGTGAAGGTCTGCTGGGATGGGGCGGAGTTAGTGGCGCATATGACGACGCTCCTCTCAGAGTCGTCGCGCGCCATGATGGAGGAATTCCTCGGTGGTGAGGAGGCTACTATCACTGTTTTGCCTCCTTCCCTTTCCACCTCCACCCCAACCCCAACTCCAAATCCATCCACCCCCTCCCCCTCTCGAAAACACAGGGCCCTCCCGCCCGTGCTACGCACCGCACACACGGCATCGCACATCCTGCCGTACAACGGCGAGGTTCCCGTGTCGCGGAACTCGCGCGTCGTGACGCAGGAGGAGGTCGATGCTGATCCCGCGTGGGAGGAGGTCATGGGGCAGTGTGTGCGGGTTGCCGAGTGGTTGGGGGCGATGGCGCCGGTGAGGATTGACGTTAGGCGGTTTGGTGGTGTTGGTGGTGGTGTTGGTAAGGAGGAAAAGAAGGGGAAATTTGCCCTTTTCGACGTTAATATGAAACCAGTATGTACACACAAACACACCACCCATTCTCCCAGCTAAGGGAGGTAAGAAAAAGAAAGAACAAAATATGCTAACATTCTCCCCTCCCTCCAAAACAGAACATGACGGGCCCCAGCCGCCCCGGACGAGAAGACCAGACGAGTCTGGTGGGCATCGCCGCCAGCGGGTGGGGATGGGATTACCAGCGCTTGTTGCTGGAGATGTTGGGGTCGGCGAGGACGCTGAGGGAGGTGAGGGCGTGGAGGTGGGGTGAGAGGGGAGGGAGGGGTGAGTGAATGAATGAATGAGGGAGGGAGTTCTCGCTTAAAATGGTTGATATAGAGTTCCCAAGGTATGTATGTATTGAACGGAGTTATACGCAAGGCAAATGGGAAAACAAAAACATAAGACTTCAAGATAAACTCGAAACACAATTGATTTAAAGGAAGGATATAGAAGATAAGATTGACTTGAATACAGTATGAAAAGTAACTCGGAATTTTTCAAATTTGGTATAGACACTTATATTCAATTCTCAAATCCCCCCTCTAAACGCCAATTCCATGCCAAGAATGCCCGAAAAATAAAATATAGCTACATACAGTTCGCTTTACCTCACTTCTCTCATTTTCTCACATAGTTTTTGATTGCATCTTCCTCAACCTCGTGGCACCTTCATAGACACCACGGTCCACAGCTGCTGCGACAGTAAGAGTTCCTCCAATAATAGCGCAAAGGCCGGTCAGGAAGCCGGTCAGGGACTTGCTGCGCTCTTCGCGATTGATGACTTTCATTGGGGAGATATCCTAGGACGGGTTAGTAAAGATCGAGTGAAGTTAGTGTCAGACTTACGTATGAGAAGAAAACACCAGGAATACCACCACGAGCGTGGAGTTTCTCCTTGTGGCCTTCGGCAGAATCATCTCCTCCAGCCAAACTTCTACGATGGCTGGTGACAGAGTATTGGTGGGTCTCGACACTGCCATCAGATTGGTGGCCATATCTTCCAATATCAATGAGATCACCTGGGTGGTCTGGGTCATGGGCAGTCTCCCATCCTAATGGAAGGTAAGAGGTAGAAACGACCTTGACGAAGTACATGAAGTTGTAAGCAGACTCGTGAGCGATTTGCTCGGTGTTGTCCAATGGGTTGATATGGTGGTTAGTCCATGGCAAAGGCTTGTTTCCATACTTCTTGGTGACTTCCTCCGAAAGTTGAGGACCGAATGCAAGCTGGTGAATTTGATGGGTGAACACATGTCCACCGGGAATTGGAGTGTCAAAGTAATTGTTCAAATCGTGAACGTGCATGTTGCCATTGCTGAAACTTCGTCCTGGGGCAATGTGGAAGTTACCCACAACCTTGTTGACACGAAGTCCTCCTTCAATGCGACATCCTTCCTTTCGCTGCTCATCCAAGCGCTCGGCATAGTGTTCGCGCTCGCACTGCTCCACGTTCTCGCCTCGTCCAAAAGCCCACGAAACACTAGCGTATGCCTCTCGTACTTCCTCACAAGTGTTACAGCAGCCAGCCTTTTGCGCATTGGGAGGAGGGGTTGCGCCATAGCATCCACCGCAGTAGTTGGGGTCCATATGGGTTGCTTCTTCAGCGTGTCTGGTATGGGTTAGTGATGGCCAGCTTCCTCGACACGAAATACACTTACAAATCAAGACCATCAATGGCAATCATATGGCCACCCTCCTCTTCCGAGGAAAGTCTGACTTTGTTCACACCGTGCATGACACCTGTCTGCTGCTCGCCGGACACATCCATGACATCGAGGGTAAGGAGCTCGCAAGGAATCCTCGGGAAGGTGATATTGAGATGTATTTCCATCTTTTCACCTAGAACAGCTTGTCAGTATGGTACTCCATCTACCCATATAGCTACATACCTCTTCCCTTATCCACAATCAACTCAGGCCGTACGACGACCCGCCTGTAATCCGACCATTCTCCCCACGACAAGTACAGCACAATCAGCAGCGAAGCTATCGTGACAATTCCTCCCGAGGTAGTGCGCACTCTAGCCTCATCGACAGTTTTGGTGAAGGCATCAAGCCTCGTGAATCTCGATTTCGCAGGCATGGTTGGTGTCTCGTGTACTTTGCAATTGACCTCGAAATAATTTATAGCAGTAGCTGTGGTTCAGAGCCTCGCGGCAGGAAGGGTGAACAATGAAGGTTTAAAGCTGCATAGAGGAGCAAGAATCCAGTTCAATTGACTTGCTTTTTAAAGAAGAGAAAGAATTGCAAAGGGTAGAGAAGATGGTGAGTGTTTCTTCAGTGGGTGGAAAGGTCGAGGCTGAAATGCGCGCACGAATTATGTTCTTGAGGACACCTGGACACCTTTTTTGGACAGGCACTTTGGAAGTGTCCAGTGTCCAGTGTCCAGTGTCCAGTCCCAGTGCCCAGTGCCCAGTGCCCGGGCTTGTCACGGCTTGTTGATTCGCGTGCCTTGTACCTGCAGGGGGGGTGGGAAAACCTACGGAGAGTCTGAGACTAAAGAGAGAAGGATTGAAGAAAGATTTCAACAAAAGATATATATTTTAATATTTCCTGCTACTTATTTACTCTCATTTTACCTTATGTTTATAGCCATGATCGTGTCTTCAAGTCTCTGACCTTTAATAATTGCGAGAAATATTCGTTTTCCAAATCTGGCGACTGTCTCTAACAAGTTCGGCGCACAGCTCAAAAGGCTCTCTAACGAACGACTGTTACAGTACTGCCAAGCGATGCCATGCCCAGAGATAATGATGATGGAACGGGAATATATATATTAATATATTAATATGAAATTGAAGGCCAAAAAATCGGGAGACAAAACACTCTCTCCTTATTAATCGTCTAACTTGAAGACAATCTCGCGATTAATACTCTCAATGTATTATACTTTAAGTACCTTAATAGAATAATAATAATAATAACCTGATCCTCCCCCCCCAAATCTGACCTCTGGTGGGGTGAAAAGTGATTCGCCAATCAAAACCCCCCGACTTCCACGACGTGAACCTGACTCTTCCAAATTCTCAACTTCTACCCCTCCATGAGATACCTAACATTATACTTATTCTCACTCTCTTTACAACAAACAACCCACAACCCACAACCAATTCCAACCTCAAATATATTTCAACATGTCAACCACTCTACCCGCTGCAGTCCCACGAGGATCAAACGATATAGCATCCAGAATGGCTAGCATTGCATCCGCAACCGCTTCCTCGTCCACAGCTCCAGCTCCAACAACAACTCAAGCACAACCCAAACTCTCCAAATACGCAAGTCGCTACCGAGGCGTACGTTTCCCTTTCTTTCCCCCTTCATATCACTCATTCTCGTACCTTACTAACCCCTCACACAGGCAACAGTAGCCGATCTCGACCCTCCCTCCGCCCTCTCCATCCACCCCACCGACCCCATCAGCCACGCCCTCCTCCTGGCCTTCGAGCGGGATTACACGCACCTGACGGTGATCTCGCCCCAGACCCGCTCGCTGCTGGGCTACCTCGCGATCCCGCATCTGCGGATCCTCCTCGAGACCGGCAAGGTCACCGAGAACGACCAGGTGAGCAAGGCGATGGTCAAGTTCCGCCGGAAGGGGAGGGTGTATCGCGTCATCACCATGGACACGACGTTAGAGGAGTTGGAGGGCTTCTTTAATGGGTCTATCGAGGGCGGTGGTGGGGAGGCGACGGGCAAGCAGGAGTTTGCGGTTGTGACGGATGAGAAGAGGCGGTTTGTGTTGGGTGTTGCGACGAGGACGGACTTGGAGGAGTTTGCGAGACGGAGACCTGCTTGAGTGGAAGCAGTGGATGGATCAAGCAGTGGATGTGAAAAAGAGTCTACCTTGCCTCCATAGGTACCTTGAAGACGGAGCGGAAGAGTGAAAGAAGGTCGAATATTTGCATGGTTTCTGGAGCGACTTACGAGGAGTTGGGGATATTAAATTGGGGATTGGAGTATCAAAAATTGCTACGTAAGATAACTGAAATGAAATGAAATGAAATGAATAGACTGATACGGAGTGATGGAAGAGGTACTGGGTGAAATTGGTGTATTTATAGCTAACTGTTTCCTGCGCTAGCTATCTCTACTTCTAGGTATGTTACATCACGTCACTTCACAACTATTTTCTTCCTCTTCTCAATGCCTCCTATGAATCCTATCCTCGCTACAGCGTCAGTACGCTCTCTCTCTCTCTCTCTCTCTCTCTCTCTCTCTCTCCTCTCGAAGCTATTTCCAAACTCAACAATCCTCTACCCCCCCCCGCATCAAATTCAATATCTACCTATATTTTTAATTTAGAAATTTATATCCATTAACTCACGATATCCTTTTGAATTGGGCTGCCCAACAGCGAGGTGCCGTCAAAAGAAAAAAAAAGAGCAAACAATCACTAAGACCAAGACCCCAATCACCCTTCCCATCAATCAATCGATCAATCTATTTACGGAATTTCAATAAGTAGCGCGTTTTGAGCGAGTGAGTCAGTCTGGTTGATATCTCTTTCCATGCGAGTTATGTCTGCTACTTCCATAGGGATTTGTTTTATGCTTTACGTTCTTGTTGTTCACCTAGCCTAGCCTAGCAGCTGTTAGTTTGTGAATTGACTACCTAGGTAATCTTACCTTCCCGCATATTGCAAGCACTTCGCAGCCTCTAAAGCCTCGCCCCCAAGCACCAGCGTGTGTGTGACGGAATCAATTTCATTCGATGGACGATGGACAATAGTTATGAGCTGCAAAGCCCTACGTTATCTATCATCAGTTCAAGTCTCCGTTGTGTTGAATGTACGAGTTGGTTTCACACGTTGGTTGAATCTCGTGATGTGTATTTTGGAGAGTGTTCGCGATGAGAGATTTAGTTCGAGGCCTTGGGAAAAGGAAAGTTGGAACGGCTTGTTTGGCTTTGGGGTAGTGTCTGTTGATTTCAGCGTGTGTTGGTGGAGAGTGGTTTTGTTGCTAAGGTGGCTAGGTAGGTCATGGATATTGTTTGCTGATTAAGTAGGTGAGTTAAGTTGCTTTATCCCCATCTCAATATCTCTATATCTTTTTGTCTATGCCTTCGCTTTTACATTTGGCATTAAAACAAACTCTACGTCCCTCCTGGTGCATGTAAAGCATGACACCGTACACACACCCAGGCGATATCTAGGTAGCCTTTCGGATGCTTTACATTTTTTTTTGTTTGTTTCTCGCCATCTTGAAAACTCTTTTCCTCGCATCTGCTTTCTTTCCTCTGCTCGGCTAAATCACCAAGAACACAACACGAACCACGAAACATGAAGCACAACTTCCGCAGCTCAGATATACCCAAATTCAACGTCAACTCAACTCAACTCAACTCAAAGCAACCAAACCCACCCCCTACGGCCAACCTCCTCTTTCATCCTCCGCTTCGCCTCCCTCTTCTCCCTCTCTTTCCCTATCTTCCTCTCCAGTTTCTACCACTCTTTCCCCCGTCTCAGCTGCTCCGTTTCATCATCGCAAACTTTGCGTGTAAGCCTGAATCGAAATCGAAACCAAAATCGAAATCGAACGCGCTTTAGAGGTAAGATTACGTCCTCGCTTTCTGGAGAGGAATCATGAGTGATGAGCTCGGCGGTCCAGAGGCCCGGCGTGGAAGTGGAAGGGGAAAGGGTGGGTGGTGGCGGGATGAGTCTGTAGCCTGGCGGTGGTTGTGGTGGTGGACTCGCGTGAGGTTGGTATGGAGAGGGGGTGTGGGTGTAGGTGTATATATTGCCTGATGGCAAAAGTGCCTGGAGAGCGGCGGCTGGGGGTTGGTATGGCATCGGATCTGGGAATGGGTATGGATCTGGAATTGGAGGTATTCCCGAGTTGAAGATTGGTGATGGGTGTACAGGGAAGGAGAGAGTAAATGCATTTTGCTGCTGTCGTTGTTGCTGTATAGGCGACGAAAAGAACGCAGGCGCAGGCATGGGAAGGACTTTCAAAACCCGGTATCCTGGCGGTGAAGTATAGGGACAGACGTATAAGTTCGGAAGCGAATAGTGTATAAATATATACGGTTGGTTGCCGTATTGGTGTTGATTTTGTGCTAGTAGTTCAACGGGACTAGGAGGGGAGTAGAGAGGGAGAAAATCGTATTGACTGCTGGTTTGTGGATCCTGAGCGTATCTCTGCTGCTGCTGTTGTTGTATTGGTTGTTGCGTCTGTGCTGGTGGAGCTGCGTATTGGGAGTGATATGAAGGCGGTCTGGATGTAGGCATCTTGCTTGGTGGTTGAGGTATCGTATAGTATGGTAAGGAAAGGTAAAGGAAGTAAGGTGTTTGAAAGGAGGGAGGAAGTTGGACATCCTGCAGAGGGAAAATAGGTTATACGGCATGGAAGAAGAGCGTGTGTGTGTGGATGGACACGATTCAGTGGTAAGTGCTTTGTGTGATTCTTCGTGGGTGAGTGAGTGAGTGAGGAAGGCCTAGTATGGTGATTTGTAGTAGAGGCGTCTGGATAGGAGTTGTGAATCATTATACTCGGAGAGAGAGAGAAATTGTTTGTTTGTGATTGAACTTTTCCTATCACTTGGTGCCTGATCGGGTGCTTGTAGTGTAAATCACGCTTTACAGCTGTGAGAATAAGTTATAGAAGAGAACCTAAGGAGATCCTCACTTGCTTGTTGACTCATCTCACTCGCTTAAATCAAAAGAGACAGAGAGATAGAGAGAGACACATAGAAATTATACACCTCCACTTTCATTGGAGGTGAACACTTCGCTCTTACTTGTCTCGACATCAATGAGGAACAAACGAGATGGAGAGTTCATCAGACACGTAATCCTGAGTGAATTATCGTCGAGTGATTGGTGTTTTTAAAATAAGCAGCTTTTTATTTATATAAGCTGCATTATTGCAGTTGATGATTATGTCAATTATGCATTTATACACACGAAAAATTAGGTGGATATATGGGTAACAACGTAGGTAGATTTGGAATGGATTCATATTTGCTAGAAGAAGCAAAGTAGTAGTTTGATGGACCTTAGTGCATGGTGTGAAATCGAAATCGATCAGGTGGAATCGCGAGATGTGAGGTAAGGTGAAGTGTAATGGCAAAATGCCTAGTTTGTCTAGTCGGGAGATTTATTATGTATATTTTTATTTACCTACAAGAGATAAATGACGAGTCTTCCATCTTATGCGTTCTCGCTCATCCTGGAATTGTGAGTATTAGCTACTACTTCTATTTTTGTTTGTATCTACAAGAGAGAATCACCTTGGTCTCTCTCTTTTTGTAGTGATCTAATTCATCTTTTGGCGGAAATCGAACGAGCAAGGAGAATTAATGGAGGCGGAGGATGTGTTTGTAGAGAGAGCAAGGAGGAAGATTCCTTTTGGAGAAAGAGGTACATCACCTTTGTCTCCGGTATTTTGCGACGCTTGCAATAAATACATTTAACTTAATTATAGGTACGCAGCAACGAAGAGTTGGGGGCGGCAAGTGAATGCTAACAAATCAATTGTAGAAAAGGCATATATGCATGCAATTTGCTCCTCCATAGCAAAGCGTACACTGATGTAGGATATTTATTGGTTGCTATTGCTATCCTTCAGCGAGGTCGAAAATGGTAATACCTATCAGAAAATGAAAAGTGAATGGAAGATACGCAACGCAATACATAGGTGTCGGAAATCTTGTACCGCTAATTGTGTTATGATTCAGAAATGCGATGTTCAGTTTCGAGGGGGAGTTCGATCAGTCATCGCGCATATCGTCAACACAACCCAACACAGGACTAGCTAAATACAGAGGTACCTACCTTCCCACCTATCTATCAACTCGAACATCGAAATTTTGCCGCTAATTTTTCCAGCTACAGATAACGCATCATCTTTGCCTCTCGAGTTTCCTTCCTCTCTTGCCATTGCTCAGCTCGGTTCGTATGAGCGAGGTAGAAGATCGCGATTGTTGCTATGTTTACATATTTACCTACAATTACCTATGTACCTATGCATCAACACGAGCTCGAGGAGACCAGATCTCAATATGTATCTGCACGAACACGAGAAAGCGAATGAATGCAAGCTAGAGTGGAGGCCAGATCAATTATTCGCCACGAGGCACAAAGCTCGAGGCACGAGGAGATCGAGATGATGTTTTGAGCCGCAATGTAGGTTAGATCTTGGGTTTTTTTGGGCCTCGAACTTCAGCGCTACCTGTTTGGGAAGCACAAGCATGGGACTTGGTGGCGGTAAGCAGATCGATCTCGTATTGAGATGTTAGCTCGCTTCGCCGCCTTTGCTGAAAGGAGAAAGTCGAGACTAGAATTAATGGTGGGATGTTGTTCGAGATGTTGATTGTCGATTGTTGGTGGCTTTTGTGATGCAATACCAGGGCAACGTAAACAGTGTCCTGCAGGAGAAGGGTTGATTATTTGCACTCGTGATACTCGTACTTTGTGCTTTTGTACCTGCTGAGGAACGAGGACAGTTCGTCGCGCGCGCGTTAGTGGAGTTTCAAGTGGCAGCAACTTATCTTAAAGTGCTTGCAGGAGACATGTAATCATTGTGCATGAGAAGTTCCTTGCAACTTTTGTTTTTGTGTGATATGTGAGAATGAGTACCAACACAAGTACCTACCTAGGTAGATATATTCATCCAGGACATCTCCGCATCGAGTGTTTGTATGAGTTTTCAGGTTCGGTCCCGTGAGTAAGGTAATATCCACCGGTACGAAATAAATAAATAAATATGCGTATCATGTGCTCTCATCCTCATCTCATCTCCATCTTTCATCTTATATTCATTTCATCTCCAACGTCCGCTTCTGGCTCTTTGATTACGTGATGGGATTCCTATCAAATGAAGTTAGCCTCCGAAAGTGGACGTCTGGTGTGGGAAGTGTTGTCTCTCTTACGGAGGTACGAATCTATTTTCAGATTGGGACTTTGGTCCATTTAGGCTAAAAGCTATGTTACTTGCAGAGTTGCAGGCAAGCCCTGCTGCTTGCATGTCCGTCCGGCTTGGGCCTTTTGGAGGGAGGGATTCAGATCCAGATTCGATTCTAAGTGGAGGTATTTCCTTAAAATATGGGGTTATATCAGGGATTGTGAAAGGCCGCTATTCTATCCTGAGAGTAAAAGTCAAGTTAGTTAGGTTTAGCCAAGTTCATCAACGAATGAGATGGAGTGACCGAAAGACTATGAGACATGCAAACGCCTCCCCTTTTGACCCCGTAACGAACTGGTACGTAAGGTATCTCGGTATGTACGACGGAGGTAGGTAACTAGGTATGTACTTTGTTGCCCATGTGCTAGCTAGCAGGTGTTTATTGAAGGTAAGGTGCTTTGGAGTAACTCGTGATGCGATTTCGCTCTCAGAGGTGCTTGGCGGTTGGTGGTTAGTGGTTGGTGGTTGGTGGTTGGCTCAAACTGAAGTGTTCTCCTTTTCCATTGATTTGATCCATTTGATATCGCGAGCTTCACTTTCGTTTAGGATTTCTCCTTTGCTCTCTCTTCTATTGTGCAGCGGAAAAAGGAGAGACATTTTTTTAATTCCCAGCCTATCCTATCCTATCCTATCCTATCCTATCTCGGTATCCTACGTTCTTTGCCATCGACAATCTCTTTTTCACATTCCTGGTTAAACGGTAGACGGCTGTGCGACCAAAAGCAAAGAGAGAGAAAAAAGGAAATCCAAAAACATCATCCACTTCCTTCCAATCCATCCAGATTCTAGAAAGCCACCACCATAACGGGTCTCCGAAACGAGTGTCTCTCTCTGCCGTGTGTCCCAGTTCAGCATTCAGCAATCTGCACACTGCCCTCTTTGCCTTCTGCAGTCTGTACTGCACTCGTCGCATGCAATCCCCAGCTTTCGAGGGCCTCGTTCTCGTTCTACTCTCTGCCCAGTGCACGCATCCTACTCCATCCTCTCGCTTTCGAAACATCCTTTTGCCAACGCAGCACCATCGCTCCTTTTGTTCCAACTAAATCAATCGCAAACCTACCGCTCGGCCAACCTTCACTCGGCCTTTCCACTCATTTGATACCAACAATCTATTCTGCGAATCACTAACACGACACGTTAATATATTCAATCCTTCCCAGCTTCGCCGGTGGCCTCTAGCTCAGCCATCGTCATTGCGCCGTTAGCTCGATAAAACTGTAGCCTCAACGTCGAACCAGGAGGTCGTTTGCTGTCCTGCAGCCACAACGTTCAGACCCTTGGGCCTCCCTAGCCTTCTTCTTCTTCAACAGATTCTGCAGCACTATCAGGCGCATCGAACCTCAAATTTCCCATACTATACCGTCGCGACCGAGACGGTACATAGGAAGGTCGAAGGAGACACGATCCATACAAACACATCACGACCGATGCTACAATGGCGAACCGACCAAACTATATTGATCTACGAGCGCAGTCTCATGGACCGTTCTCTAATGGAATGCAGTCACCATCATTGAGGAGTTTACCATCACCAAGATTACACATTGCAGGAGAAATACCACCCGAGTTGTCGCCTCTCGATGCATTCGCAGCCCAAAGTCGTGCACTGGCGAGACAGTTGGAGGAGAGTGCGCGGGGAGGAAGCAGAGTCAGTCGATTGCCACCGCTCATGATCGCGAATGCTTTGGATCAGGGACGACCTCAATACTTTCGCTCAGCGTCTGCGGACGCGTCAACTCCTATCGAGTCTCCAAGTTCGTCGGCCGTGAAAACAGAGGTTGAAACACCTCCATTCCGGCCAATGTCAGTGTATCCAACTGTGAGTACCGTACAACCGATGATGCCAACCATGCCTATGCCACGGAGACTGGATTCACTTGAGGAAGAAGAATTCAGAGGGAGGAGACCGTCTGCACAGACAGACAACTCGCCATTCTTCGCGCCGAGAACAGAACTCTCTCCACCTCCCATGGATGGCGACTACATTATTCCAAGGCATGGTAATTCACCTTCGCATATCAGCCCACGACCAAGCAGAGATTCATTGCGACAGCGTGGCCTGGTGCCACGACGAGGACCTGATGCACATTCACAGCGAGGTTATGATGCACGAGCATTAGCTCCTCCAAGATCACCTTTCGCTGGACGGAATGCGAGCCCTTCGATTTCTATGGATAGCTCAGATGATGATTTCCATACTTCCACTTCAGCAGGAACTACTATATCTCCTAACCGAAAGCTTTCCTCTGCCAGTGGCTTCTCCAACTCTCCAATATCTCCCACTATGCATGTTCCAAGGTCACCTTCTATCAGCTCAGAGATTTCTGTAGGTGGAACGAGACTACCCAGACCAGCATTCAATTTCTCTAGGCCTTTAAGTCGTGCAAGCATGACTGGAGTTCCTGGACTACCTGTGGATATCCCACAACGGCAATTGTCTTCGGATAGTCAACCTTCTTTCATTCTCGCAGACGACACAGCACATACACCTGTTAGCATGCACAACGAAGAATTTCCGGATAACAATCAGGATGGCAGTGCCGCCCCTTCTTATGTGTATTCTAGGTTTACGCTTCCAAGAGGAAAGATGCTTCAACGAAATTCGTTGATTTTCCAAGACGCAATGCCACAAACTCAATTTTCATGGGAGCAACCAGCGACATTGAGCAATGCCCAACAATGGCAAGGACAGGCTCCTCCTTCGCCACCTTCCAGGCCCTCAACTTCATCCTTACGGCCAGACCAGAGCCAAGTTCGACCTTCACTAGACCCTGGCAGGTCATCCTATGATAGCCGCCCATCAACTGATTCTGGTCGACGTTCCGGCGAGCCAGAGCGTTTATCTTTTGAGAGGAACAGGGCCTCGACTGAGCACACCAGGTTAAAGGAAAGGCCCGTTTCGGCGGGAGTGTCATCTTCAGCAACAATAAAGCCAAAGTCGTACTTATCAGCTGACTGCTCCGCCGAGGACCATGTCGAGAAAGCGATAGAGTATCATGAAGCTGGTGCTCTGACGAAGTCGACATACCACCTCCGACTTGCCGCACGGCAAAATCATCCCACAGGAATGCTTCTCTACGCCCTTGCTTGTCGGCATGGTTGGGGAATGAGGCCGAATCAGCGGGAAGGTGTGCAGTGGCTTCGTAAAGCAGCCGACTCGGCTAGCTTGGAGGTTGCTGATGACGAGAATCTAGTTAAGGATGGCAAGCGAGTAGATTACCTGGAGCAAAAGACGCGTAAAGCACAATTTGCTTTGAGTATCTACGAACTTGGTGTTAGTCACATGAACGGCTGGGGCATTGATCAGGACAAGACGTTAGCTCTAAGATGCTTTGAGATTGCTGGATCCTGGGGAGATGCAGATGCTCTTGCCGAGGCCGGATTCTGCTATGCTCAAGGCATTGGGTGCAAGAAGGATCTGAAGAAGAGTGCAAAGTTCTACCGACAAGCAGAAGCCAAGGGCATTAGTATGGTTGGGAACTCTTGGTATGTTATTTGCTGTGATTCATATGGCTTCACTAACACGTTACAGGATCTACAAGGACAAATACAATCAGGACGTGGTAGACGAGAAGGCGAGGAAACTCTCCTTGGAATCGCGAAGAGGCCGCCCATCACTCGACAAAGACGAGAAGAAGGCACGGAACAAATCGCGTACGAGAAACATATTTGGCCGGAAAACTCATGCATGATCCTGGCCTCCTATTTCCCTCCACACTTAATTTTTTCAAGTGTCTACAATTTAAACCCAAACAAACAAATCACATAGCACCAACGTTCGGTTGGATAAGCAACATGACGAGCTTTACGATAGAGCGGTTTTTTATCTTGGCATTGCGTTCGCATTCACAATCACATCCACATTCGCATTTCACTTTTTACTTTGTACATTTGGTGGCATAGGTGGCTTGCTTATAATTTCTCATAAGCCAGGCAGGCGTTTATCCGCATTCTTGAATTCTAGGCTTGGTTTTCTCCTTCTCTTCTTTGTTGTGTGCTGTTCTGTTCATGTCACGTCGCATGAAGCGAGTGAGCGAATCTTGAAAAGGGATTCGTACCTTAATATGATCAGAGGAGGACTGATACCATGCGAGCGTGGATTCTTTCGGTGATTCTTCTTCAGGCTTGTGTTTAAGCTGTTATATCTGTGGAGAATAATAGGGATTGTATGGGACATTAAGGGAAAAGGGGCTGAGAAGGGCACGTACTGCATTGCATCGTTTTTCGTGGGAAGCGAAAGAAAAAAGTCCTGGGGAAGAAAGAGCTAGTGAGAAGAAGAAGTTTGTCTCCTATGTTTGACTTCTGGAAGAGGGAGGGGAAGAACCTGCGTGCTAGCATAGCGGTCTGAAGAAACGGCGTAGGTGGCAGGGCATCAAGTACTGTTGTTTGTACCTACCTTAGGTATGAAAAGAGAAAGAAATAAATAAATAAAGAGATACCCCATACCCACCTGTAGCTTTTGATTTACTTTCGCATTTTTTATTTCCTCCGTCTTGCTTGGTCCGATGCTTGTACTTGTCCCATCCTCCCTCCCCCTCCCCCTTGCCTCTTTTTCTCGAATAAAAAAGGGGAAATCTTGAAAAGGTTCTACTTGGAAACTTGCGTTATTGGTTGGACTTTACGTTTATCTTGTCTTGCTTGTCTGTGGTTCTGGTTATAGTTATGGATTAAGTGGGTTTTGTCTGTGTGTAGAGATAACCCCACTAACCTAACCTCAAAGCGAAAAGGGTGTTGTTAGTTTATGATTTGAAGACGTGTTGTTGATATGTAGGGAATATAGGTGTAGCTATATAAGCTTCGGTTAAAACGAATTCATCGCTATAATATACTTCTCAGCATAGTTAATAAACAAGTGTATACTATTTTCCGTTTATCTTAAAAGCGTAATAGATACTATCTAAACTAAAAGACTATTCAATAGTAGGCGTTTCCTCTATATACCCAATCTTACAATTCGCTAACCCCCTTGCACCCCCAAGAGCAAGAATCCTTACCTTTATTCACCTTACCGCATAACTTTCAGTGTTGACCTAAGCGAGTACAACAGAGCAACAAAAAGTACCTAATCACTAACCGTTAGTTTCGATCGATAGTATGACGTTATATCCGACGTTAGAGCTAATACATCGATCTACCTTACCTAGGCTACTGATGTGGGTTCTTTAGCTTATAGCGGACCATGCACCACTTAGCCATAATAAATATATAACCTCACCAAACCCCTAACTTCTTCCTTCTATGTTTAGTTCTCGTCTACCTACCATTGTTTCGAAATTCCTTTGAAATCATCTTTAATCCCAACATCTTGGATCGATCAATCAGTCAATCAATGGCAGACCTGAAGTCTTTATCTTCGAGCAATATACGAGTAAGAAGGAGAAGAAATCGACGTGTAACTATCGAATACACGCTTACGAGTTGTTCGATAGGAATATGAGGAAATCACAGAATCAACAGTATTGCTTCCTAATCTCCAATTGCAATCATGGCGACACCGGTGTGTATGTTAGTAGAAAAGGAGGTCGTTACCAGCTTTGATCGATCGCTAGCAGTAAGTAACCAGATTCTACTATCCCTTTGCGAGTCGATCTTGTGTTGCTCGGGCCATTTTGCTATCTTGTCTTCTTCTTCGGATGGTGGGTTCGGATGACTGTTGAGGGAGATAATTACCATCTACTTCGTTCAGAGGGTTTTGCGAAGGGGGAGAAGAAAAAAAAAGACTGAGGAAGGTTGTAGCGGAGGGGAGGAAGGAAGAAGCGTAGTTTCAAGATAGAAGGAAGGAAGGTAAAGAGCGATATGGGCGATTCAGCGCAAAACCGAGCTCGAAGCATGTCAGCAGAAGGCAGACGACCGGCATCAAGAATGGCTCGAGCGGAGGGAACGGGAGAGACGACTATGGGAGGAAGGGAGAGCGATGGAGTTGTCTCAGCGGGAGAAGGAAAGGACGGACGAGATCCAACGCCTGGAAGAATGGGTGGAAAGAGGATGGAGAATGGAGGGAGAAGAGGGGAAAGGAGAATTGTGCCCAGGTTGCAAGAAACTTGGGAGCTAGGCTCAACTAAAATAAAAGCTTTGGAATGTGCTTAGATTTTATACATAGTGGTGAGAGAATGTGCCTAAATATTATACACGTTGGTAAGAGAATGTTCTTAAACATCATACACATCTGAAAGGTGAAAAAAAAAATGGAGGATCCAGGAAAGAGAATCACTTAAACACTAGCGATGCTTGGTCATTGTACACCAGGGCCTCGACAAAGGCGAAGAAGAATTTAGCCTCCCTCGTTGAGCGAGGATCATGAAATTATTGCTTAGCCAGGAGGGGAAGGAGAGAGATACTGTAGATATAATGAGGGCAAGGCAGCATACACCACGATCTTAAGCGAGGGAGTGGCCCTACGTACCACCTTCAACACTTTGAGAAATGCGAAGATCGAAAATGTTATGCTTGAATTGCGGTAATTAGCTTTTCTGGAACTTGATTTATCTTCAACCAAATCACTTTTTTTTCCCTTCCAACCTCGATCTTGTTCAAATCCACTAATACAGCATCTCCCAGAATCCACCCCTAAAGTAGACATCATGCGCCGCAAAAACCATCCATGATGCCCTTCCCCCCCTTTCTCTCAATTGCAAGGAAAGTTTGCTGACAAGGGCTTCGGATTAGCCACATTGTGCAAAGCTTCGTCGCGTCCACAGATAGGAGCATTGAAAACTCCAGCAGCCGAAACACCATCCTTCACAATGGCCAGAATCGTCTCTGTATCCGTCGCAGCAGCTGCCTTCCATCCGTTATTGCCTCCATTCTTCGCCTTGGCGTTGAGAGAGCTAGTCGCGAGTTAGTAAGATCGAGCAAGAGCTCTGTCAGCCAGAGGGATGTTGGTCGGGGAATGTAATGTTAAGAGCATCACTCACCTGCGAACAAGAGCTTCCTTAGTCAGCCCCCCAAAGTTCTTTTTGTCTCCGTTGAGGTTCTCAACTCCTTTCAGGCCCGCGATACCGCCAGTACATGACGAGCATGTGTTACACGTACGTACGCACTCAACTGGGGATGAGGACAAGAGCCAATACCCTACTGGACCGACGCATGTCCAACCATTAAGACGCTCAGTATCCGTCAGAATGTCCATCGCAGGAGGTTTCAAGGGGTCACATCCAGCAGTCACATCACTCGTCCTACGGGTGCTTAGCTTGGAGGTTGAGACACAGTCATTGAGCGACTTACATGATAAACTGCGTGCTAGGCTTATTGGCCGACCAAAGATAAGGCAGCAACATTGCAACAATGGCAGTTTCGAGCGAGTTTGCAATGTTGTATTCGTTCGCCCTCATCAAGCCTGAACTAACGCCATTGTCAATCAATGGTTTAAGCTGATTGAGGCCTTCATCTGTGCCACTGAATAACACGTTCAACAATTGCGCATTCGCATCTCCCATTACTAGCGAAATATTAGCATGAGCACCCAAATATTCAACCTATGGACAGGATATTTAAACAACCCAAAGAAAACGGAAGGACTTGAATATACCTCTACACAATCCGCCCGCAAGTGACTGAAAATTGCTGATTGCACTTAATTCGCTATCACTGAATGGTAACTTTTAGTAAACAACTTCGGTGAACTGAATAGAGACTTACGTTTTTACTAAATTCTTCATTGTATTCACCCCAAAAGTCACGAATGCGGTTACTGTTCCTGTAACAAGGGTTTCATAATCCTTTTGCGATGCTGTCGTAGAAGGTAGGGATTTGAGAGCTACATCGTGTCAATTACCCCTCGTCATAATTTCAATTAAATGCGATTTCGTCTTTCTTAACTTTCTAATTTAATTAGATGAGTAATATGGTGGAACTTACTGGATCCCCAAAACCCTGCACCGACAAGGGAGAATACCAGCAATATTGAATCAAGAACGATCAAGGCTTTGGATGAATCAACAAAATTTGTCATCAATTTGACAGCAGGACCAGCATCAGCAAATGTATTAAGCTGAGCAGTGTGGACTGCATTATACATGTCACTAATAGACGTGTGGACGTTCGAAAAGGAGTCCATAATTTGTTTTCTGGATACGTCAGTGACAGCTGTGTTGGTTGTAGTCCTTAAATTTTATCCTACCCTGCTGAACTGTGAAAGAGTGGATTCTCTGTCGTTGGATTAAGACATGCTGTTGTAGCTTTACATGCCGCGTCGTTCATCTAGGACTGTTCGTTAGCTATTAAGGTGATGATACTCGACTTGGTGGCTGACATTTTGACACTGTTTGTTTGTGTCCGCTGTCGTTTCGTCAGTATTACTAATTTGGGGAATTATTGGGAAATTGTCGAGTAAGTCGTACCATTAAAGTATTCAGCGATTACACCAGAGAACTGAAGGAGTGTTCCCTTGCTGCCGTATACCAATGTAGGGAGACTGAGTGGGTTTGATGGGTCTGTCGAAGTGAGAGGGGTTCCAGACTTCTTCGTCTCGGCAAAGAAAGCCTGAGCAGCAGTCCAAGCATCTTGGGCTTTCGCATATTTCCATCTGTCTGTTGCGGTGTTGTCCGAGACTTTCAATTCATCGGCTTCACATTTCACCTCATCCCATGGCCGGGGGGCTTCTGTAACAGGTTCAGCTAAAGATCTACATGCTGTAGTCGACTTTATACAAGCCCCTGACGGGCAGTATCCACGCGCGCATGTATATTCACAGAGAGGATAATATTCCAAGACTGTCATATATGCAGGGGCGGGACAACCGATGGTTGTGTCTTTTGCAGTAACGACAGGGGTGCCCGATCTAAGACAAATGCATGGTTTTGGGCAGTAACCATGGTTACAACTATGTGATGTCAGTACTTTCCCATACAGCCATGGCCCAGAAAGAACATATCAGGTGCTTTCCATGGCTAGACAGCTGGTAAAGCCAACCTTATGGAACTGAAAAGAGAATCTCACCTGAAGTCACACAATCCCATAAAATTAGCATCCACGCCTGCGGGAATTGTACCCAGATTACAAATTACTCCATCTTTATCGTTAATCACCAGCGGGCAAGTTGTTGGGCGAGGCTTCATGGGTGAAGCTGCTGGGATTGGGGGGTCCTGAGCTGGCGTTACCTTGCAAGTTGTCTTTGTAGCCGATCCGAAGCAAGCTCCAGGAGGACAATAACCCGTGCCACAAGTCTTTTAGCTAGTTAGCTATGCTTATGCGCAACAGAAGCCCTTCTATGCACGACCCGGAAGTTTGGTATGATATCAGGCGTGAGAAATTTAGTACTTACGAAAGAGCACAATCCTTCATATTGTGCATCCATACTAGGAAGTGGGCAACCATACACAGTGGGCACAAGATACGTTGGTTTGATCGCTGTCATGCCCTTTTGTGTACAGGTACAACTGGTTGGAGGACAATAGCCTCTTGCACAACTCTGCTTGGCATTAGACAACCCGGTCGATAAGAAATGCTATGGACCAACTTACATAAGAGCAGAGTCCAGCCAAATTACCAACGCCCTTTCCAGCAATACAAACCTGGCTGCCAAGTTGTGGTGGGCTGACAGAGGTTGTTACGGTTGACATCGAGCTCCCTGTCCAGGCGTTCCAATTTGTCAATCCATTTTGGCAAGTTGTCGTTATTGGAGCTCCTGTCATCTCAGCAATAAATGCACTGTTTCTTGTGATTTTGACCACAACAGCTCCGGTGCGAGAGCCAAAATCAGCGCTGCCATGATAGATACCAATTCCATTGACTAACCAGAAACACTTAGGTTAGTTATAGTTATGCAGGGCAGAAATAACATTCAGTGTATGCGTTAATCTAGAGCCAAGTGATTTCGGTACATTCGGTGTATAGCTCTATCACTCTGAAAAGCCGCTTGAAAGAGTGCGAGCGAAGGAAAGAGAGAAAGTACTTACCTGGTGTCTTAGACCAAGTAGCTGCAATAGCACTACCTCCGACCGACAGGAAGACATCTGCATAGGACGTGAGGAGAGCAGAAAAGTATATGGTGTCCGTCAAAAGAGCAGCTGGATTGTATTCAATTTGAAGCTGCGATCCAGTGTTTCCGGTTGTCCCTCCATTTCCACATGCTCCAGCCGGCTGCAATCGATACCATGCTTGAACACCCTCGTGAGTGATAGTAGCTGATCCGGTTTTGTATACGTCGATCAGAAATGGGAGGAAGGCTCGCCACCCATCATGAGGCATATTCTTAACGAAGTTGAATGGGGCCTTGCCTCTTTCAAAAGCTTCATATCCGGACTCGTAGGGTGGTAATGGACCGATATAGTGTGATTCGCCAAAGTCATTCCATGATATTATCTGTACATAATCTGGTTGTTCGATCCATATAGACTGCCAACGATCGTACCATAGAGAGCCACCACGCCATAGCCAATTTTTATCGAAACTTAGACAGACGTCAGAGCTGATTCATAGCAAAGGCAGTGTATCCTTATAAGAGACAACAGAGCAGAATGAAAGAGCGTAAGAACTAGATTTGCAGGAGGCATACCATGGCAGGTTGGTATAGAACCATGGAGAAGCAGGCATCATATATGTTGTAAGCCCAGCCAATGACAAGTAATAAGTGTAAGACGCATCAATTGTGTTGTAAAGGTCATTGGGACCTTCCTATCTAGAAGTTAGTATGTGGTACCCGTGAATATTGATCGTCTGCGATAAGCTCGACTAAGGTCTGTAGAATTGTGCATCAAGTGGTAAAAATTTGAATCAGTTGTTGATGGATAAACTCTGAAGTAGCTGCAGGTAAATGGATTGAACATGATTTGACCAAAAAGATATACTAACTGGCCATGCACCCCAGTTGAATAGTCCATCGGCATTACCTATTCATAGATATATTAGAAACAGCATCGTCGTCGAGCAGGACAAGGCAATGCTTCATACCAAGTTTCAATGCCTCCTTAGCACCTTTAGACGACCAATCTGGAATGAAGAAACAGCCAGTTTTGGTTTTGATTTCCGCCCAATCTCCAGCGCTGCCTGGACCTTCAAACGTAGAAACAAGAGGCTGTGTTCCTCGACGCCAGTATGCGCCGTTGGCCGCATACTGTGTGAGGAGGGCTATCACATCATTCTTTAGCCAAGGTCCGTTTCCAGCATAATCGAAAGAGAAGAACAGTTTGAACCCCTGAGCATTGGCTGCTTGGAAGGCTTTTCCTAGTTGATCAACAGTAGTTTGCTCCGCTCTGGCAATATTGAGAGCGAATGCATCTATGTGAGCTGTTCGAGCTACGCGAATCTCATTTGCCCAGTTGTCCACGGTGTATCCAACAGTGTTTGATACCTAGGTGGGACGAAAGAATTAGAGAAGCTTCTTGACCATAAGAGACACGAAAAGAGGAGCATACCATGAAATGGGCAAATGCAGCACGGCCAGCCACGAGGTTTGGCAGAGTGCTCGCCCAGACAAGTAGTACTGCTGCCAACTTCATGATGAAGACGCTGCAAGGATATTCTGCGGCGAGGGTGGGAGACACAAGTAGAACTCCAGCAAAGCTCAAGTCAGCTACTGTGTTGTGCTGTGTGAAGAGTGCCAACAGTAAAGCATGACGGATGCGTGCCTTTTATCAGAATTTTAATAAGTTGTTCTAAGCGAGGAAGCTACACTAGCATTGGGACTGCCCCCAATGTAAGAGTTCAAGCTGCCCCAAACATGCAACCCAGAGGCGTATCTTCTGTCTATGCAAACAATGAGCGTAGCTACATGAGATAGTACATAAATTCAACATCGTGATCCCTAAAGAGGGAGCTATATCGGTAGCCAAGCCGAGACATAGTGCTCCAAGACATGAGCCGTCCTGTATAAGCTTAAAATGGTCTTCTTGGCATGCACTCTCAAGGTTACCCAACGGTCAACAACGGTCCGTTTGCATCCGTTTTTGCTCTGTTGCTTGTCAGAAGTTCACCTTTGCTGCCATGAAATGATCGGTTGGGTGTTTTCCAGCGGGACAGGGGTTTCTTGATCTCAAGCCATGCACGCCATTGCTCGGTAGTCTCCACAAAGGAACGGTTAAAAGCAATTTGAATGGGAAGCACTGGAGAGAATGTGATTTTAAGGAAGCCCGGGGGAATTGGAAACCGGACATTGGTGTATGTACCTGGTACTGTGGCTGTGCTTTGAGTAACACTCGTTCTCGTGCAATATGTGATAAACAGGCAGGGGTGGATGTCCTGTGTAAAGTACCTAGACAACTCAAGCACAGAACAGGGTGAATTATAGGAGCTTTGCAGGGACTTCCAAGCAAAATCACTTCTTCATCCAACAACAGTTCACAATCCACTTTTAATACTCCCCGTTGCCCTTTCCCGCACATGATCCAGTCAACCAATTCCCATCACGTACCAAACCCAAAAAGCATAATGCCTGCAACAAGAGTGAATTGGGCGAAAATGTCGAGTTCGTTCAATTTCATGTACATCCCAGACGAAACCATGTCTTGCAAGTAACCACTTGCCGCTAATGTCCATCGTCACAAACCCACCCTTCCATCCATGTGATTGGTATTTTGCTTCATTCGATTTCTACCAGCGAGGCTATGCGATCACCGCGGCCCACCAGACCCAGGACCAATTTCTGGAAAGTCATCGACAATCATCCGTTCCGATCCATGCAACCAACTCCAAATGAGGCCCTCCATCTATATCGAGGATGGGTACAACATGATTCTAACTGATGCGCCGAAGGACTTGGGAGGAAGGTTGTGTCTGAATTGTGCTCGCACTACACCAGAGTTGCCTGAGAAGGCGTCAGTTTTGGTTGCCCATGTATGCAAACCACCCAGCGAAACTCACCATGTGGCCTGGTAATCTTGCCCCAGATGACACGGATCTTCGAGCCTCTGACCTCCTTCTGTGCGCGGTAGACGAACGCAATCTTCTTTCCGAGGTAGAAGCTATACCATTGTTAGCCCCAAAGTCTTCCCCATTTCTTGTGCGAGCACATACTTTGCTCCGGCAGTATCGTTGACACCCTCGATCTGGATCAAGCTGGTGTTTGGGTTGGTGTTGCGCTTGCCACGTTGGTAGCTCAGATGGCGGCCCCTTGAGATATCCTGTCAGTTTCCATTCTTCTATTCCCAATGCCTCATTCCTTAATTCCTTCCTCTCTGGTTCTTCCCAACGTTCGGCCTTGGATCCGGGTTTAACTCACTTAACATAGACTGGAACATAGTTAGTAATGGCTCGTTAATTCATATAATTGGAAGCAGCCATCTGCGGATTGCGTAGATATTTCCTTTAATATCTCCCAGCGCAAAAGTTCTGCTTCCGAGGTAACCAAAGCATGGATGTTGACTTACGGCGGTGACCAGCATCTGAAGGCATTTTGACTACGATCTCTTTTTCCTAGTGCTAGAATAAAGAGGAGGAGACGATAAAATCAACGACACGTCCAGGAAAGACTTCGTTGAGGGTGGTTGGCGTTGAATAGTTGTCGTTGGTTGCTGTATCGCGATGGTGTTTCCCTAAATTTGTGTGTGGATTGGGCTAGCCGCTTAGCGAGTCAAGGTCACATGACATAGCCTTATCGATCTCGATACTTTGAAATTCACTTTCTTTGGAACTTTCCATCCATCTCATATCTAGTGCAGCATCTTTGACACTTACCGGTTGCTTTTTGAGTATCCTCAATCATTAGGTTTTTATTTCGCATTCGCCATTAGGATACATTCAAAGACTTCAAATTTTGCGACAACAAGTTCTGGAGATGTGAAAGGAAAGGAAACCCCGCAACTCGACTTTGACCTCCATTGTCGTACAATCATGGTTGATTGGTCCTCCAGCGCTTCTCCTTGGCTTCCTCGCACTCGTTCTTGTCCTTGTCTCGCAAAGTATATTTTCTGCTCCTAATCATCGTCGACCTTGCCGTCGTTTTGTTTCCTTGTCGTTTGTTATTGCTCAGTTTCCATTACGAGATGGGAATACTTCCGACGATGGCTTATCCTTTTCCGGCTTCAAATGGGTTTCCAAACGACACTTCCGAAAAAGAAACGTGCTCCTCCTCTTGACACGATCCACCTCGGGCTTTGCGAGGAGAAGTATTATCGACTTCCGCAACGTCGATTGCTGTTGACAGGCATCGTCATTCTCAAGAGTATGGTAGTTCCGGAGATAATGTGAAGGCTCTACGCAGGTCGATGCAAATCTGGCTGCATTCGTGATTAGAAAGATGGACCAACGCATGCTGCTTGATAATCGTTCTAGTCCTGCAATCCACATTTTTACCGTAGAAATGGGGTGGATAAAAAATCCTGCTGGATAACAGAACAGCGAGGATAGAAAAGCAGCATGCGGTGATTAAGAGGCGAGGAGGGGAGAAAGAATTCAATTGCATAGGTATCCAAAGGCACATAAAGGTACCTACTTAGTGATTATAAGGTTATTAATCCGAGTGATAGCCACATTTCTATCTGTCTACATTCACAATTATAACTATTTGTGATTACCATCCATTCACCTTGATCGCAAACGGTATAAATTTCGCGAAGCTCATCTTGCTACCATTCTACAATCCCATCGCTTCACGCCTACTGTACTCGCCTACAACAGCATCTAAGTAAGCCCTTCTCAAAAGTACCTTACAAGCAGCAAGCCTCAAACACTCGCTCGCTGTTACTCCACGGCATCGCATCCGGACCTTGCGAGGAAACAGAAACGTGCATTGTTTATTGTGCATTGGGGGAATTGTCGGAGCGTTATTTGGCACCTTCAGATTCTGCGGTGCAGACGACTGTGCAGTCCAGTACCAGTAAACTTCAGTAATTCCGTCGCCGCTTCGACCCCGCGTAGCTCGGATTTTACCCTCACCTCCCCCTCCACCTTGCACCAACTCACTCAACATTTTCCCAAGCTCTTGAACACAACCTTTCTCCCCTCGATTGTCTGCTTGTTGGTTTTCAGAACACTACCTTATTCTACGATTATTCCGCAAACTTTCTTTCTTATCCCATACTCAACATGGCCGACACCATGATCAAGCCGGAGGAGCCACATACTGCTGGGTAAGTCAAAGCATTGCATTTTCCCGTCGCTCTCTACGTCACATTCAGCCCACCATCGAGAAAGAAGCTATCACAAAACGACAACAACGACTGAAAATCTGCGGAAAGCCATTTGAAGCTGTGCGGTATCACTGACTATCGCAATTGGGTCTCTATTTACATAATGATGTGTTCTTTCTCCTAGAAGCTCTACTAATCTCTCTTCTGCCCCACTAGAAACATTGAGTTGAAGGAGAACACCGTAATTGTTGTTCTCGGAGCATCCGGTGATCTCGCCAAAAAGAAGACTGTAAGCCAGTACAACTCTCTAAGTGAAGATTTGGCTTCTAATATGTGCTTCTTCAGTTCCCAGCCCTCTTCGGCCTTGTAAGTAACCCGAAAACTATCGCCGAAAGTATATCATGTTGATCTCTTCCCACAGTACCGCAACCAATTCCTGCCAAAAGATATCAAGATTGTTGGATATGCCAGAACAAAGATGGACCACGAGGAGTACCTCAAACGGGTGAAGTCCTACATCAAGACCCCAACAAAGGATATGGAGCAGCAATTGCAAGACTTCTGTGATGTGTGCACATATGTGTCTGGCCAATATGATAAGGATGAGTCTTTTGTGGAGCTCACAAAGCACCTGGATGAGCTTGAGAAGGGACGCAAGGAGTCCAACCGAGTCTTTTACATGGCACTACCTCCAAGTGTCTTCACCACTGTTTCGCAGCACCTGAAGAAGAATTGTTACCCTAAGACAGGAATCGCAAGGATCATTGTAGGTTGTTCTGAACTGATGCTATGATTTCACCACTAACAGACAGCTCAGGTCGAAAAGCCATTTGGAAAGGATCTTGGTAGCTCGCGCCAATTGCAGAAGGCTCTGGAGCCAAACTGGAATGAAGATGAGATCTTCCGTATCGATCATTATCTTGGAAAGGAGATGGTCAAGAACATTCTGATTCTCAGGTTCGGAAACGAGTTCTTCGGTGCTACATGGAACCGCAACCACATCGACAATGTTCAAATCACATTCAAGGAGCCATTTGGAACAGAAGGACGAGGAGGTTATTTTGATGAGTTTGGAATTATCCGAGATGTCATGCAGAACCATTTGCTTCAAGTATTGACACTTTTGGCCATGGAGAGGCCTATTTCTTTCTCTGCAGAAGATGTCCGTGATGAGAAGGTCAGGGTTCTCCGCGCTATTCCAGCAATTGAGCCAAAGAACGTTATCATTGGACAGTACGGCAAATCACTGGATGGTAACAAGCCATCATACAAGGAGGATGATACTGTGCCAAAGGACTCCAGGTGCCCAACCTTCTGTGCTATGGTTGCTTTCATCAAAAATGAGCGTTGGGATGGCGTGCCATTCATTCTGAAGGCAGGAAAGGCCCTTAATGAGCAGAAGACCGAGATCCGAATTCAATTCAAGGATGTCACATCTGGTATCTTCAAGGACATTCCCCGAAACGAATTAGTTATGCGTATCCAGCCCAACGAAAGTGTCTACATCAAGATGAACTCAAAGTTGCCAGGTCTGAGCATGCAGACTGTTGTTACCGAGTTGGATTTGACCTACCGTCGCCGTTTCTCTGATCTCAAGATCCCAGAAGCATATGAATCTCTTATCTTGGATGCCCTGAAGGGTGATCACTCCAACTTCGTCCGTGACGATGAGCTTGATGCCAGTTGGAGAGTTTTCACACCACTTTTACACTACCTGGACGATAACAAGGAGATCATTCCTATGGAGTACCCATACGGTACGTACCAATACTATTAATCAACAAAAATATGTCTTGCTAACACTTCAACAGGCTCCCGTGGACCAGCTGTGTTGGATGACTTTACCTCGTCATACGGATACAAATTTAGCGACGCGGCTGGCTACCAATGGCCAACCACCCAGACGGCACCAAACAAGCTGTGAGTATCAAAACTCTTGCTTCCTTGTAATTAGATCATTGGGTTTCCTGCGTGCGGGCGCAAGCCAGGGATAGATAGAACAATCATATTAAGTCGTTGCGTTTTCCCCTAGTTGATCTGGCACGCATGTAATTTCGTCTTCGGGACAATTTGCGAGATGGCATGAACGACTGGTCTGCAAGCGACCTATGAAAAAAAAAATCTGTGGTCGGAGTTGGGGAATCATGGTGTGGTGGTGCTGGGCATTTCCCTTTCTTTGCTTTCTAGCCATGGATTGATGCTGGCTAGTGGCAGAACGAAAATTGCGAAGTCGGCTTTTGGAGCGGAAAAAAGAAATGCAATCATGAAGTTCAAAATGAGTTTCTTTTTTCTTTCTTTTCTTCTTTGTTTCTTGGTTCTTGGTTCTTGTCTTTTTTATATCCCTCATACAATGATCTCATATTTCATTTCTTTTGCAATTTTTCCCACCTGACAACCTGTTCAAGGCAAGCAGCCACGCAGTCTTTCTTGCCTCCCCTCATTTTCACAAGAAGGCTATTCAAAAAGGTAAGCGCGATTGAAGATTCCTCAGATCAAGTGATAATATGAGCACAATTAATTTTCCTTCACCCTGTCAACATTTTTATATATCACAACTTCACGGGCACTCATGTACAATTTTCTTGTTTAGAGCGGACCGCGTAATCCACGTGTTAAATATATCAGACAATATTAAATCACCATCCATCCATCCTCGTCATTCAATACATACACACACTCTCAAATTCCCTCCCTCTCTCTCTCATTCTCGCCTGTATGCTACATATATCAACATGTATACCTTACCGAGGTGAGATCACATCACATGAAGAGGTCCTCCAAAAATTTAAGCACGATCATAAACGAACATTCCTCTGAACACCTCGCTCCCCTTGGCCATAACGCACTTCCTGACGTAATGGCGCTCTCCCTGGCCTACGTAGGCGAAGCCCCAGATGACATTTCTGCGGTTTAGTTAGCCTGGCTGTTTTCCTCATCTTTTTTCCTTTTCTTCTTCTTCTTCTTCTTCTTCTTCTTCTTCTTCTTCCACTCCTATCTCGAATTGTTCTGGAGAGAAGACGGAAGATAGGGAGGGGCTGAGGTGAGTGAAAGGAGAGGAGAGGAGAGGAGAGGGAAAGAAAGAAGAGGAAAGACATACCCTGCCCATCCATCCTTCTCGCTGCGCACTTCAGTCTCAATGACCCATCCCGGCTCAAATCCATACGCGAGATACTCATCACGCACCTCGGACAAATCGACCCAGCGGGTTCGGCCGCGCACTTTGCCGAAAATCGCATTCTGTTGTTTCCGATAACTGTCAGCTCATCTGTGTTTTCCCCTCTAACCAGTGGCTAAGTTAAGCGAGAGTTGTGAGCGGTTCCAACTCTCCAGCATCCATCCATTACTCCTCTATCACATCATTGGGAAGGCTAGAGAGAAAGAAAGAACGAGGAGGAAACACGAACCTTCTGACTTCTCTCCTTCCAATCCAGCGTTCGCGTCTCCGTGGTCCCGCCAATCCCACCCGTCATGCTCTGCGTGATGTCGATGTGCGTGTTATTGTCCTCGCCGGTGTATTGCGAGATTTGCAGCGTGATGCTGCTCATGTTCAGGATCTTGCGGATCGGCTTGCCGATGCCTTGGAGCGCGAGGAGGGGCTCCGAAGAGTCGGAGAGCGAGCGGTTGAGCTGTAGGGTTGGAGTTAGTTGCGAGCGTGTTTTAAGGGTGCAGGCGTGTTTGTGCGGTTTTGAAGGGAGGGGTTTGTTCGTTTGGAATTAGGGAAGAGAGAATATACCTTCCATGTTCCACTCAAGTCGCCGAGGGTGATCGATGCTGGTGCTGCCATTTTGGATGATATACTCGGTGTTTGGAATTCAAATGTGTTAGTTCGAAAGTCTTTCAAGTGACGATTGGCAAGTACCGAGTGGAGGATAAGTAGCAGAGAGGCTCTATTTGTATCTTCCAACCCCCAGATTCCCGTCCCAATATGCAACAATACGGACAAGACTATGGTAAGACGGATGGAGCATCCAGGAACTCGCTCGTCACGTTCGTACTTTTGAATGGATATGTTTCGTAGAGCTCGCTGTATGTCGGTGGTTCGGCATGTTGAACATCGAGGGGATCAGGCGTGTGTGAGTGTGTAGGTGTGTATGTACGTGTGTGGGAGAGTTGGGATTACAATCGATAACGACATGGTTTCTTTCTTAGGACTGGTGCTGTCTCGGTATAAGACTTGGTGTCACTGGCAGACTGTAGTATTGGAGCTTTAAAGACCGCATATCCTCTTGTAGAAGGTATAGAGCGTGTAGTATTGCAGACGAGATGTGACGATAGGTAGCTCTGCAGGGAGATGGTGTGGCCGAGTAAGCGAGCGGGCGGCCCGTAACGTAAAGTATCAATGGAAGGAGAAGAAGGAATTACGAAGGGTCCTGTTTACCAGTCCCAGGGCTGGAGGTTGCATGCTGGCAGCGGGATGATATCAAAGAAAGAGGGGCAGCTGATGTGATTATGTGGTTCTTATCTCTTGAAGTTGTACAGAGGGCTAAAGATTGGCAACTCATGAAGTCGGACTTGTTTCCGAAGTGTTAATGGGATTGCGAAATCTGTATGGAATAGTAGATTTATGGATTGATCAAGATCATTTGATTTATTGTATGAGCTCCGATTTGCTGGGTCAAATTATTCAGACATCTCAATGCAACAAAATCGTAGCTCTCTCCACGATTCACCTTGTCCTCGAACACCATATCTCCACACCATCCAAAACATACTCCCTCATCTACTCACTCGCTGACCACCTAATTACTGAGTAGACAGCCCCAAGACACGGCCAACTTCGCAAAATGTCTCGTCTCAGTAATTGACCTCTATAAATATCCTTCGATGACCAATTTCACCCTCGTCCTAGGGGACAGCTTGAGCCAGCTCCAGGCCAAAGAAGCAATTAAGCGAAAACACAGACATCAACCACCATCATGAAAACCAGCCTATGTGCGGGGTAAGGTCCGAACGGGACTCAGAACCCCTCTTTGTCAACCGAAGCTTGGTCATGTCATTGGGCTAAGGCTGAAAAAGAAAGTATTACCCACCCACTGCCAACTGCATCACTAATGGGAACACTACTGGATCGTCTGCTGATTTTGACTGGATTCGTTCCATGAAGTTGAGGATAGTTGGCTGACGATACAAAGTAGAAGGGGAGTGTGGTAGGGCTGAAGAAAGTGTGTGCTTCTATTGTGGAAATGTGATATTGAGATAGGTGCGCATATGTTGGTGTGAAAGGCGTCGCTGGGAAGGAGAAAAAGCAAAACATATGCGGGTGTGACAGGAAACGCATATCGAGACCAGAACGAGGTTGCTTCAACTAAATCCGTGAGGAATCGGTATCAACGCGTAAAAACAGCACGATGCGGATCTCCGAATACATTAATAGCGGCACCAAAGAAGTAAAACTTGAATGTGAAGTAGTATTAAGCAGCCAGGACAATCTTCCCACTCCCCGCTAAAACGTGACGACCAAGAACTTATTTTGTCGATCCCAATCTCACTCTCTCCGTCTCAGTTTGCTATGAGTACATTAAAAGAAGGAAACAGTCTGATATGACAGTTGTGATACAAGAAGCCGTTCGACCTGCGCAATGCTATGACAAAAGAAAATGGTACTGAAATCCAAGAATTCTGCTAAGCTCACTTACCTCCAAAGTGTAAAAGTGAGCTAGCAAGTTCTCACTGGCACGTCCGTATGCTCGTCATCGTAAATCGTCCCTCGTCCCTTGATTTGCTCCCCTCGTAGGTGCTGCAGCTCATATCGGTGGTGGTATATAGTCGTCTGGTCTGATCGTCTCCATTGTGTGGACGTCCTCATTCTCATTCCTCATGACATGAATCATCCGTGCCCAGACAATAACTTGGCGGTTTGGTTTGTGAAGCTGTACGAAACCTCCTACTTGGCAGCGGGCCACCATCCAATCCTGGTATAGCTGATGATCATGTCTTGGAGGAGCTCTTTTGTGATCTTGGGCTTCTGGTATGTGAAGCCTACCACACTTTGCAGTCGACTGCCGTCCATGCTCAGATCCGTATCTTTCAATAGCTCTTTCTCCATGAATGGTGTGAGGGGACCAGGTCTTGTAATTCCGGCCTCCTCTAATAGATCTGCCCATGGGCCAAGGACCTCGTCGTTGACATCGTCAACCACACTGTCCATGTTAAGACGTGCAAAGGTACTAATCAGCTGTCCTTGGAATCCAGTCTGGATGCCAAATATCTGTCCGATGAGATCCGCCATGGTCCCTTGAGACGTTTGCCCACTATCAACCATGTTGAAGACAGGTATTTTGCCCATTGTTTTGACATCCCAATTGGGCTTGTCTTTGACTGAATACCAATCTGCGATCGCCCACAGTCCTCTGGTGACGTCGGTAACATGGACTGTATTCACTCGCAGGTCCTTTGTCCAGAGCCATTTCATCTCTTCTTGCAATGACTGGTATACTCGCGCGAGAGTGAGAGCAGTCGAGACGAACTGAGAGGCATAGTCGCCATAGACATGAGCAAGTCGTACAATGATAAGATTGAGTCTGCACGACAGGTTAGCAAGATCCTATAGTAAACTTTCTGAAGGGGCATTCTGAGGTCAAGTGAAGTAAAGCAAAGAGCAACCCTCAGCCTGAAAGGGGAAGGTATGGGGGGGATAGAGCCTACCCTTCAATCTTTGACAATTCTTCTTCCGCTTGAAGCTTGAACACTGCGATCTTGCTCCACGGCTTCAACTTATCACCCTCCTTGCTGGGCTGAGAATCTGGCTTGTAAACCATGCCAGTACTTAATTCAACAAACGCCTTTACTCCACGCTTTGCCGCTTCTTTACCTGCCGCAACACTCAGAGCTAGTGATCGAACTTTGTATACCTCGTCTTCCTGCGAATACCGAGTCTCACCACCACAATTGAAGACATAGTCCCACTGCTTTCCATTTGATCGGTCAAAGATGCGCGGCAGCGATTCTACAAGGCAGCAGATGTCAGACCAAGGTTTCAAGTAAAGCGCAAAGCGCAAACAATCTCGGAGGTTCAACAAAAAGACTTAGTGTTGCTTACGCTCTTTGCTCGCATCTGCTTGCATGAACTTGTCCTTAGAACAAGCCTTCTCGAACTCAGGTGCTAGCCATGCCAGCTGTGGTAGCACCTTATCAACGATTCGCACCTCAGAAGCTAGATCATTCTGCTCAATATGCAATGCGAGAAATCGTCCGATGTAACCCAGACCACCAATGATCAGGACTGCGGGTTTTTCCGCCATTGTAATACCACCAGAAGGATGAGTCTTTCCGAGTCGTTGGAGGTCGCAAAGATTTCCTGGAAGGTCGGGTGTCAAGGAGAGGAGGGGCTGGATCGACGAGTAGCTTGCGCAGTATGATATATAGACGTCAGGTCGGGTGTATGAAGATCTGGGGTAGGAATAAGGTATTGCGGAGGGAGGAGGTGTGAGTGTTCTCCTGCGACTGTGCGGCTAGGGCGAGGGAGGACGAAGTGTGCAGTCTGATTCTGGAGAAACGATGAGAGATGGGATGTCAAGAAGAGGCCTCGGACCTCTTCTATTCAAATTGCCAGGAGGCTCTGAACCACGACAGGGTCGAGAAGTCTTCAGTACAAAAGGGGACCGCCCGCCATATCCAGTGCCCAATTTTGTGCAGATCTCAGCCGTACACGCTTAAAGCCAATGCAGGAGGACACCAACACCGGCAGGAAAGACTTAGACGAGTAGGGAGTAGCAGATAAATCTAAGACAAACAGACGCCACTTGTCTCCATTGCCAATCTCAACTTGCGTCCCCCTCCCTCCAGGAACGGCGACCAAAAGGACACCCTCAAAGTTAGAGAAAATCCCGACAAAGTTCCCCGATCACTTGAGAGTTTGACTGAAAGTATCGAGGTGCATAGTGGTGGCGGCGGTATTGCTCCGGCTTGATAGAGTTATGCCTGTCCAAGCTGGCATTTCGAGGAGTTTGGAGCCTTCAACACAGACGATGGTATGCGGGAAGCCTCCATCATCCAATAATTGCTTGTCAATTATGTGTTCAAATGCAGTATCTTGTCCTTCAAACCAGCATATTACCAGTCATATTCTACCATTTCTCCTTTTCAGGGGAAACAGGAAGCCGACTGTGCCTGCAAATTAAATTGCAGCTGTTGGACCATTTCTGCATGTTCTTGAAGTTAGGGACTTCTAGAAGGGCTTTGGAAGCTTTTCTGGTGCAGCAGCATTGCAGCAGTGTGGTGCAGGCTTTATGCTTGGCATATACGAGGGGGGGGTCGGCTCGTCCGTTCTCCCTTTAGCTGCCGTCGGGTGTTTCCTTGAGCTTGAGCTTGAGCTTGAGCCCTTGATCCCTCCCTCTGTGTGCTTGCGCTTGTTGGGTATTTTGAATGGATTCCATATTTTTGCTCCATTGTTCAATTTAGTTTTCACAAGGATCGCACACTGGAGGACAGAAATGGTGGTAATTCCACCAGTGTGGTCTAAATTGCGTGGTGACGCACTTGTGACCCTTTATCAGTTTTTGCTTAGAAGCAGGAGAAGAAGCTGCTGCTGCTGCTGCTGCAAACTTCTCTCATGCTTTTCGTCCGATGGTTAAATCCGATGCTCAAACTAGTGTTTCTCCAATTGCAGTTCGGATGCCAAGCTCTTAATGAAGATCCTCATTTTCGGCATCTCGGGCCTTGCCAACAGAAAACTTGTTACACCATATCCTGTCAAGAGAATATCTGTTGATGTAGGGAGGTGTGCTTTTGCATTAGAAATCGCAAGCTAGACTCTGTTTCTGCTTGCCCTCAAGGTTTGATAGAACCCATAGTCTCCCTCTCTGCAGCTTCGATGCAAGTCATCTGCAGTCATCTCTGCCTTGGAGTTTACCCAGAATCATAATCTGACGCAGTGGTATATGACCTGAAACAAGTGGACTCATCGCTCCATGTTCTTGCTTTATGTTCAGCCGGTTTCAAATTTCGAACATGATATATCACACACAATACCCCCCACCTTCTTCTCGTTTGCATCGCTACGGAATATCTCAAAGAATTTCAAAGACGATCTACTCATCTATCTACATCTCACACAAGCCTTATCTGTTGGTTTCTTATTGGAGCAAGCAACATGTTCGCAAGCAATTAAGCCAGGCGAGAATAGCTCGGCTATACTTCGAACAACATGCCAAGTGCCATTGCACTTCAGCCATCTCATACTGTTATCGTGTTGGTTCCAAAAGTGTAGCTCCTATTCGTTCTGTACTCTCAACTCATGCAGAAAAAGACGGAGCGTGAAAACACACCTCCGGTTCTCCCACGTGGAATTCATCCAGATGTATGTTGTGCATTAGTGGCATCCCACATCATGCATGGCAAACGGAAAAATCTCCAGGAGATTACAGAGTATGTTGTGAAGAGTTTCGAAGCAGTGGATGAATTCTGCATGTCTCAATACGCATGCACTTCTGCTGGAGAGTAAGTAAGGAGTCGGCGATTACAAAACGTACGCCCGTACGAAGAGGAAGGAATTCTTTCCTCCGCATTATTGGGACTTAAAATGCTCCTGGGGATTTGGAATTGAGCTTGTGGCTTTTCAAAATGGCACTTTCCTTCAATAAACCAAAACGCCTGACGGGAATCAAGCCCATGCGCTTTCTTCCGCTAGGGGCAAGCCTCATGTCTTTGTTCCCTATTTTCCACACCAGTGACAGCCAAAGGCGACACATCAAACTACCAACAAGATCTTGGGTCGATTACCGGACTGGTTTTTGGTTAAATGAACCAATTCATTATCTACCCGACAAACATATCCATTTCATGCCGCCCGCCTTCCGTTTCTGTTCGGTGCGGGCTCCCCGCCAGTCTCACTTATTCTACTGTCGTTGAGTAAGACTGGGTCGGAAATTTTATGCATAACCATGCAATAGTTGGCCAAATCCTGGTAACTATTTGCAAATGTGGGCGTAAAGTTCTGCATTCCCCTTCACTGGACACTTTGACTCTTTGTAGCAATGTACGCGAGTGCCAAAATATCCTTCATTACACAGATGCAAGGCGTTTATGCAGAGTATAGGAAACGTGGCAATCAATGAGGAAATTGATTAGTGAGGCATGAGGCAAGGAGTGCAGCACGCCTCGTAGAAGCCATTCGGACGGTCCCGTTGTGCGACAGAAGGGCGGTACGAGATATGCATCCTTCACTCTGTTTGTTTGTACTTGATTCATACTACCATCCTCGCTGGGCATCTGTGGTTTGTCTCACCAAATGATCTGGATGCACGGAAGACGCAGAACGTGAGATAGGTTTCGTTTCTGGATAAGGATTCTAGAACACGTTCTATGCTGAGGTGAGTACAGAGACATTGATTGCGCATGTGTTTCCAAGCTTCTTGTCTTGCTTCTATCTCCATTTGTGGAGGGAAGAATGAATAGAGCCTACTGTATTTGTCATTATAGTTGGCGGAACGCGCCGTTGCTGTCTCTGACGAGTTCTTGTCTTAGGATTTTGGAGGAATCCTATATCGCGGGCTTCAACCACCGCTGTGCTTTATCAGGAGTGTTGCTCATTTTTGTTGAAGATCTGGATCTAATGGCGCTTTGGCGATAGTCACAAAAGGCAGCTTAGATGAGAAGAGTTTCTTGCTAAGTACTCATTGCCTAGAGGAGGTTTCGAGCACAGAGGAGTTGAGAGTGCGAGAATGGCGAGAGGGCTCAAGCGAGAATATTAGCCATTTAGTTTGGTAGTGACCGAAAGCTTAGGCTCATTTGTCACGTCGAGTCTTCTGGTACTTTGAGACATCCATCAGACCACAAGATCTGTGCGCATCATTTCAGGTCAAGTGATCTTTAAGAGAAACTGAGATCATCACACAAAATTAATCTCCGCGCGATGATGACTCTAATGATGGAATCCATCCATCTAATCCTACCCATTACTACACATTGCGCTGGGCAGCCAACAAACAACCAAAAGTGATGGCGCAACTAACTAAGTCCTTGGGCCACTTTCGTGGTCAGGATTGCCTTGATACCTTTGCGCCTTCATATATCTACCTTCTTCATTCGGCCGAAAAATGAATGCAAGTAGTTTGAGCACGGCCACATTATGCTTGCTCGTTATTGTGAATCGTCCGTATTGATATGTCTGAGTGAAAGAGTGAAGAGTCATAGCTTCTTTAGTAGAGACCAAAAGCGATGGGAACAAAGGGATATGGAAAGGAACAGCGGGGAAGGATCTGATGGCTTGAGGGATTTGAGACGGCATTGGAATTTCAAGGCGAGGAAGGATCAAGCATGTTGAGGTGGAGGTGGGGAAAGGGAGGTGGTGTTGTGCTGGAAAGATGAACAAATGGGAAGGAAGATGTATCGTGCTTAGTGGCACGACGTTCTTGACATTGCTTACAGGTTGATTGAGTGAGTGATATTAGGAGAGGAACATTCGCATGATGTCACTTGGCTTTTTGTGTGCTACTGGCCAACTTTGGAGGTTGTGAAGGTGGGAATTTGCTCAAGGCTAGCTGATTTAACTTACATTGAGTCCAAGATCTGAAAACGAGAACGGCACTTCGTCTGCAGAGGAGACAGAGAAACAAGCCATAGGGTTGACATGATGGCCATTTCATTTCATCACTTCATCTACCTAGCTGACCCACATGCCTCGCTTGTGAATTCATGCTACAACCTGCCCCTCGCTTCACACAAGGATGCTTTCTCTCCCAAAAAGAGTGCTATCTATCACAGTTATGCTTTTGCGACCATCTCCTTCGTCCTCCCGCTCTACTAATCACGCAACTACCGCTTCATCGAATTGATCATCTCCTGGTGCGTAGCCTTATCCTTATTTGCCTCAGACAGCGTCGCGATACTCCTCAGATCACCCACCACGTCCTTCGCCTTGCCGAAATACACCTCCTGCAGCAGATTTCGCATCTTCAGTTCCATGTCCTCGACCAGCTTGCCGATGTTGGCAATGTGCGATGTGTCGTCGTCGACTTGCAGGTCCGCCTCGATCTGCCGCGTCATGTTGCCCGAGAGGTCCATCGAGCCCAGCGCTTCGGAGCCGGTGGATAGGTGCAAGATCACGGTGCTGGTGAGCTTATAGTGTGCTGTGCGGGCGCGGTCAACGGCTTCAAAGACGTGGATCGAGTCCCATGTTCCTTGTGACTTCCCTGCTGGTGTTGCAACTATTCCCTCGTATCAGCAAACAATACTCTTCAAACTATCATGACGAGGAGGTAAAAGAACAAGCTCACCTTTCTTCAACAACACAACCCCCGCAAACCCATCATCCAAATTCCAAAAGTAAACCGAGCTCACGCCCCCCTCGTAATACAGCTCCCTGTAGACATCAAACGCCTCATTGGCCCTAATCTCCATCTTCCTGACCCTCTCGCTGGGCACCGCTCCCTCGCCAGCGCCATCATTGTTTCCCTGATCATCGACGCCGCCAACTCCCGTGCCGCCGCGCGGTGTCTCGAACTCGCCCGACCACGGCGACCGGTACGAGTCCCCGTCGCGGTTGTAGTCGCACAGCAGGTAGTCGCGGCCTGTTTTCCGGCAGCGCGCAATGCTGAGAGGCTGGTCGACGGAGGAGAGGAGGTCTTCTGTTAGGGAGGGCACGAGTGAGATGAGGGCGTTGAGGTGTGTAGTGGTGTGTTTGGGATCGAGGCGGCGGAGGAGATCGCTGTTGGAACGTTAATTGGGGCTTTATTATGCTTGAAGGATTGAGGTGTGGAGGGGAGAGCTTACAGCGCGCTGTCAAAGGGGTCGATGTCTGCCATTTTGCTTTGTGGTGGTTGTGAAGCTGGAGGTTCAATAATGAGGGGAACTGTGCATGCAGGTGAGGTGGGGTCGTGGCAAGCGGTTGTCTCAAGTTGTTCGAGTTGTCAGCCTTGTCAACTTCACATTTCAATGTGCAAAAGCAGAACACACATTCAAAATCGACGCAAAGTATTCATTTAATTTAATTTAATATCATATGACATGTTACAGGCTACTAGCAGACTTGCGAAGAAGCTGTTTGTTTAATTCAGCTACAGTTTTATTCCAACTGTTTTGAAGCTCAGAGGTAAAAGCTTGGCTTGACAGGTAACTCCTCGACTTCTTCGGACATCAAAGTCACCTTACGAAGTCCGGAATTTTGAAATGTTGCCCTGTCATATCTAGTATATCATATTGAACTAGCAATATATGACCAAAGATTCCACGCCCTTTGCGATCTTTTGATTAGTTCATGGGACACTTTTAACTTCGAGTTCGGTAGCTCATATGAACATATGTACATTATCCTTTTCCTGAAAGGAAGTGTTGGAGACTTCAGTGTGATTTATTCGGTTAATAATTACTCCTATCTTAAACAAGCCTGAGGTTCTGGTGTCCTTATATTACCCAATACTGGCTCCTACTATGGTTGCTCACTTTCTGCATATTCTAGACAAAAGCAGAGACTAGAGTAGCATGGAAGACGGATTCTCGATTTGACATTCAAGCTGGATTTACAATTCCTCCACCTGTCCATTCCTCTCCGATTTTCTTCTGTGCTTCGTAATTCTTCACTGTTCTATATTCGAAGATTTGGCGAGAAACTATGGCTCGCTTCGATCCAGCACACTTGAGAGAGCCTCTAAAACTTAGGAATGATCACTTGGAAAGTATAAGTCTGCCTTCCTGTCAAAATCTCCGATGATTCTTCTATTTATCAGTCAGCAACTTACTTGTGCTCGCGGAACCATGTCCCTCAGAAACACCTTCACACGTTTCTCATCCCTACCAACAGAGATACGACTCCTCATCTGGAAGCACGCCCTCCCTCAAATTCATAATGGCAATCTGCTCTCTCTGTCTTCACTTTACTTCGATATATTTATAGCTACGCTTTATATCCGCAGGCCACTTTTGTATACACCAACCATGCAGTAACATTGAATATGATTTAATGCGCAATATAGCAACCAAGTTTACGAAGCCTGAGACTATTGCCTTTGTCTATATCGGTGCCAATACCAACAGATGGGAACTCAAAGATACATTAATCAACAACGTGGTCAAGGGAAGGAAGATTTTTGGGCGTATCTCGCAGGAACTGGATCGCAAGTTGGTAGTGACAATGGTTGGCTATCGAGGCAACGTCCTTGGTTCGAAGTTAAAGTCAACTAGACAATATGAGATTTAGAACAACAAATCAGGATGTAGATGTTGTGGGACAAAGATTCCATATAAAGGTTATGCGAGAGCACACGATTAGAGAGAGAACTACCTGTAAGAGCAAAACATCACCAAACTAGCAAAAGTCGAAGATAAAAACGATGCTAGCTAGCTCTATTACCACAACTATGTGCAAAGACTCCTCCCAGGACTATGGCTATGTGTGACAGGCAGGACCATGCACCCCGAATTCCGCCATGATAATGCTAACAAAACACCGCACGCACTGATAACTCCAATGCTCCATGATCATACAATTAGCAGCCATGCAAGTGACCCCCTTACGCCTTTCCTAATAACCTAAAATTTGTGATCCTCTACCTCACAACGCAAAATTAAATGTCAAGTTCTGACCCGGAATCTTCCGCATACCCACTAACACCTCGCTTGGCACGCCGGTCTCTTCTCGATGGACTGTTTGTCAATTCATCATGGCCAGGTACACTTGGGTGTGCTTTCTCGTACTCTGCACGGAAAGCAAGCGAAGCTTGGTCCCATTCTGCGGCCTTGGCAGTGTACTCTGCAAGTGCAGCAACGTAATGATTTTTCTCTACCTCAGCTTTGTCGACATATGGCTGTTTCTCATCCTCAGATGCTTCTTTCCACATTTTGGTGACCATCTTTTTAACCTCATTGGGTATCGTCCTGCCCTTGCCAGGTCTTCGACCTTTGTCGCATTTGCTCTTTGCAAGTTCCCAATTGTCTTTGCTGTACAATCTGTACGGATTTGCGTAATTGTTCATGGGACGCCAAGGACGATCGCCAAGAGCTGCATATATGGCAGTCCAAACCTCTGCCTCGTATGCCTCAAGACGTAGTCGCTTTGGACTCTTATCTGCTGCTATCGCGTCCGATTTTCGCTTCGATGCCGAATCCTTCGGTAAGATTAATGGCTCGGGAATATCTATTGGCCCAAGAATAGTCTCTAATACTTCTGATGCGGCTCTGAGACCTGAAATATATGCACCGTGAACAGTGGCTGGATGTGTAGCACAAGTATGCTCACCAGCGAAGAACAAATTACCAATTGGCTTGGCCATCATGTCATAGTCATCGGGCTTAATATTGGGACCAGCGTATGAATAGCTGCCTCTCGAAAATTCGTCCGATGCCCATCTTGTTACAATAGCTTCAACGGGAGAGGGAATATCAGCGCCAAACACAGTTCTTAGGACACGAGTAGCCTCGACGACAAGAACTTCGTTAGGAGTATTTTCGGTTGAAAATGCTGATTCACCAGCCATCAAAGCTAGGAGAGTTGGCAGACCTGTTGTGTTGCTGATATTGAACCACTGGAAAAATCGACCTCGTTGAGGAATGTAGTCGCACTGGTCAAGACTGAAGCGATTCGCTGGATTCCGGAGGGTGCCAAAAATATCTCGACTTTCATCCCAGAAGGCCTTCGTGTACACTAGCACAACTTTGTTTAGAACACCATATCCTATCCTGCTGATTGGTCCTTCCTTCCAATCAGGTAGTGCTGGCTCGAAAGTGACATTGCGTTGCTTTAGAACACCAAGAGGTATTGACGAAACCACATAATCTGCCTCAACAGTATAACCGTCTTCGCATTCAATTTTGGCCGATGCACCATTGCTGTTGGTAGAATACGTGATCTTGGAGACTGGTGCCTTTTTCCGTACATTCAATGGCCTAGGAAAATTGAGCAAGCCTCGTGGGACTTGCTGGTAGCCGCCCACTACCATTGAGTGCTTGCCCTCCCATTCGTTGCCAGCATCCAAATCCCAACCACCAAGGCTAAGTTTGTCGATGGTGACTGCATTACTATATTCCAAGTTGGCAACATGCCAATTTATAAGTCGCAGATCCAGTGGCGTGAAGTCAACAATGCGGGTAAATTGGCGAAGCGCTTCGTTAAAGACCGTTCCTAAGGTTGCATTGAAAGCCCGAACCGCATTCTCAAGATCCAAATCTTGCTCGATGCCGATACCGGGTCGCAAAAGCCAGCCGATCTCTTTCGCCTTGTAAGCAGCAGTATATACACCAGCAACACCGGATTCTACGTGAGCCCGTCCAGTCAGTCGATCCATTGAGACAGGGATCGCTTCAACATCACCTGAACTAGACTCTCGTGTTCTCGAGGAGAAACGTGATCGGCCGGCATCCTCGATGTCGCTGATGGTCTTGAAGCCTTCAGCGTTGTTTTCTCGGCCGGCATCAAGAAGCTCCCTATCGCCGTCGATTGTAGGAATTGCTGTTGTTTTGAACTTATATTCACTTACCCGCTCTAGAATATAGTTGAAAAGTTGCTCTGCGTAAGAATCCCGGTTAATATCGACAGATCTTCCATTGGCATCGAATATGGTTGTCTCTGGCGTTAGAGAGTGATATGGTAGAGCCAACTGTCCCCTGACAATAATATTGAGAGGATTACCGCGATCGAAACCAGTGATTATCATACCACCCATCTCTGCGGTATAACGGCTTCCCTTACTGAGCGTTGGCTTGGTTGGAACAGTCTTGAATGCCTTCGAATACACTCTCCCACCAATTCTGTCACGTCCTTCCACGACAACAACTTCAGGAACCTCTTCTCCATTCTCGTGAAAACGTTCTTGGAATTGCGAAAGGAGCCCTTCCAATTGTCGTGCACAGCCAAGCCCAGACATGCCAGCACCAATAACAGCGATGGTTTTCCGTTTTCGCTTGATACCACGCTGCTTCTTGGTATCGTCATTTATGGGGTTCTCGACACAACCATAATTGATATATCCACGTCGTACTAGCCATTCATGGCAGATTCGAGCAACATCAAACCAGCGGACATCCCTTGCACATCCAATGGCTTCATCTCGCATGACACAAATCATGGGATTCCGAGTCCAAAGTCTTAAAATTCCGTTTCGTATGTTGAGATATGTCGTCACTTGCTGGTAACTAATGTGTCTGCGCAGCATCGAGTGTTCTTCGGGATGTAAGCTGTATGGATTGAGTCGGGATGACTCTGCAGCTGCAATGCACTGCCTGGCATATTCGCTCGGTGCGATATCAGTCGGAATCGATACCTTAGGTCGGATATCATATTTTTGACGATTTTTTGTAGAACGTCCGACTTTCCTGTTACCTTCTAGAGTTCCCTGGTCGAAATCGGTGGGAGAAGTAGCTTTGCTTGACATCGACGAAAGCGACGAAGAGCCATCATCGACATCCGTAACCATCGAAGATGTCATTGAGTTGCGAGCACTTTCAGGTCTAAGATGCAGGCTGCCATTGGACATTGACTTGGAAACCACGTCTACCCTAGAAGCAAACAAAGTATTAATAATTTATGATCAAGATCAATAAGTCCCAATATAAATTGTGGCTAAAGAGGCATTCGAACTCAAAAGGCTCAGGCTCAGAAAAGGTAGGAAGGTGCGAGTCGGACATACTGCACAACGGTTGTGATCTTTTGATCTGCAAATTTCAAATGAGAATCCATTTCGTAGTGTAATTTTTCCGAATAAACCTCAGTTTGTGTGTCGACAATGATTGTGTTGGATGGTTGTTCTATGTCTGCATAACCAGAATTTGACATAGCATCATCCGGGGTAGACGACTCGCCTCGGAACACCGCCGATGTATCGAATAGGGACAGATGCGAATCAAGTTCTTGCAAACCCATCAAACTTAAATCATCATGCTGATGTATTTGGTTGTCCAAAGATGTAGCCATTACTGCGATACAAGATCCTGTGACTTGATTGGAGTGATATGCCTCGATATAAGGATTGTCGGTAATGGGGTCAGCAAAGGCTACTCCAATATCCCCATGCCAGTACTGCCACTCTGTATTGAATCAATCAACCACCACTCGCTCGAGTATCACCGGGATATCAGGTGAGTTTCTGCTCTTGCGACCTGAAAACCCAAGTTAGCGATAATTCAATGCGCTCCATCTTGTTCTACGAGCAAATATGTCACCACGTGGAGACGTCTCACCTGTCGCATCCGATAACCTCCTGGATAACTGTATATCCTGCCCTCTCTGCCTGTATAGACTGTTGTCCGTGGTTTATCTTTCGCTTGTAAAGGAGAGGAATATCCCTAAAGGATTCGGAGTGATTCGGTGGACGTGTTGGTCGTACGATATGTGAATATCGATATCTTTTGAGATCCCGAGCAGAAGATGAGGGAGCGAGAGTCATGTGACTACCTCTAATTTGATGTCAACCACACCTCACTATCACTTCAATATGCGAGCAGTTCATCTTCTGGTGGACTCGCACATTGCGACTTTGGGTTCACTTTATTTTTAAACTTAGATAGCTTGCAGATTTCATGATTACATTATAATTAAGGTGATAAGAGGCATCACAAGTCTATGAGCACCTGTGTCACCAGGCTTCAAGAATCCGGCACAAGATTCTTTCCCAGCGAAGCCTTCTCTATAACTACATCCATAATTTTCTTTCCACTTATGATTGAGGTTGTGCAGACGACGATTTGTTTTCGAGCTGTAATCTGCGAGTTAGAATTTGAAGGCAAATTGAGGGGCTGCAGGTGCTTACCTTCTTCCTGCCTGGCTATGAATCTCAAAGCGGCAATCTCTGTAAAAGTCACTCCACCCAAAAAGACAACAAAGACGAGTTTTTTCTCTCCGTTGCCGGATAATAGCGCTCTTGCTTTTACGGCCTTGTCCTCCCCTTTCTGTACTTCATCGAATGTTTGACCTCGCACATGCTTAACCACCTCGTCAAATCCTCTCCAGCCTTGAGAGGCCCCACCACTTATAGCAGTTCCATTGTTTGCGCTGCCTCCTCGAGTAATGGATGTCAAGTATTGCTTCTGTAAAATGCACTGCACAAGACGCACAGATAAAGGTGCATATCCGCTGTACACATACGCAATGTCATTTGGGTCATGTTCGTTGACTTCATCCACAATGAGCCGCAGAGCTTTTCGCAGATATGTGTAATTGGTTTTGGAGCCAGAAATGGTTGCGCCACCTGCCAGAGGTATCATAGTTGCCATTGGAGAATTTTTGGAGAGAAGCAATTGGAGCTTTTCAAGTGCATCCAAGGTCAAAATATGCTGATATCCGTAAGCTTGTAGGATCATTTTCTTGAAAATTTCGAGATCTTTCGCCTTTATACCTCCACCAAGACAAGATTCGAGGCATAGCAGGCGCAAGACCTCGCTAAGAGGAGCATCTCTGGATATGAGTTCTTCGATCGAATCATGTTGGGAGGAGGGATCGGCACCAGCTGCAAGATTTTGCTGAACTTCAAGTAACCGACTAAATTGTTCGCTACGAGTATGCTTCATAATTTCCTCTGCCAGCCCCGTGTGAATTTTCAGGCTCTGTTGCTCTGCCTGATAACCAGGAAGTTTGTTTACAAAATCTCTCAATTCCGCTGTAGTCTTGGTGCCGTGTCTGCTGTCGTAGTCAGTCTGCAGACGCCTCGCAACCTTGTTGAGAAGGCTTCCAACAATTGCGAAGTTTGCATCTCTTAGCTGGTCGTAGAGCTTATCTGACGAGTCTAGCAAGATCTTTCGCTTCTTTGATTGTGCTGGAACGGCACCAACAACTTTCGAGGTTCCTGGGGCAGCTTGAGGCGCTGCTCCTACTACAGTTGAATCGACCTCGGCTTGATTGTTTTGGATGCCCACCACTTCATCGATGAGACCCTCGTATGTCAACTGTGTGAGCAAAGGAGTGGCATAATCAACCTCGCGATCAATAATTATCAGGCTTTCGATGGTTGTGCTTGGATTCAATCCCAGTTTGTTTCCTTCTGTTGTATCTTCACCAGCAATAAGCTCTTGCCGCATTCGAGCAAGAAGATCAGCGAGTCGCTTAGCATTGTCACCCTTTCCAGTGATGCGAGGAAATAAGCCATGTTTTTGCTGTATAAGCATTAGAGCACGTGCTATGAGGAAAGTGGGAGTAGGATCCTTTCGCAGATATAAGTCGGAGAATGAATCGTCAAGTTCAAGGGACAGTAGGTCTTTTTCGAGGGGTAGAAAGTAGAGAGGAAATTCTGCAATGCTTGTATCACCGAGCACACCAGCTTCTTCCAATATCTTCTCGGAGACAAGAGTCCTGCGAGGCACCCAAAATATTGAGAACTCATGTCCGGTCTGACTCTCTCTTTGCATGCGTTTTATATGATCTGAAAAAAATGTCAGCATGTAATGGCAGTATCTCTAACATATCGATATCAACGAAAGAGACACCATTTTACCATGCTGTATGGTGTGGGTTGATTCATATAGGGCTCAAGACTGACTAGGTAACGTGGAAGCGGTATCGTCTACTAAGTCTACTTTTGAAGAGCCCATTTGCAACAATGCTTCAATGATAAAATAGGGAATAGGAAACACATCAGAACGTACCAGCTATTGCCTGTGCATGCTTTGCACTTTCTCCACGAGCAATGAAGACCACATTTCTCTGGCTCACATCCGCATTTCCATTTTCTAGGAAGAATACCTTATCAACACCATAGTCTTGTAAGGTAGAGAACTTGACGAATATCCCAATTGGACCAGCCAAGCTCTTCTCAAGGACTAGGTTCTTCTTTCCTCGCACCTGAACACATTGAGGTCAGCCACCGCCCAGGCATCTTAACATGTATTGGGAGCCCTTACTTACACCCTCTAACAAGTACAGAAGATCCTTCCGGGCCTTGTCTTTGATCTGGTCGGTGTTGAAGCCAGCATGAGGAGCCATGATGAGCTCTACATGAAGGCTGTGTTCCGGATTTTGAGGTTGTGCGAAGTGAGAGGATGATCTTGTGAAGTTGGGAAGCGGGCAGATGCCGCTGCTAGCGGGTCCAGCTGGCGACAGACACCAACCAAAATTCCTCAGCCTCGTGGTGATGCGCATTCAACCCACCAATCCTAATTGTGACTCAGAGAACTTGGGAATTTTTTAATAAACGGCCTTGCGAAACCCACTTGGTTGGGCTTGAAAGTGAATGAAGACCATCCACCTAAATTTGTTCAGATCTGCGAGATCATTACGACCGACACGACCCTCACGACCTTTGATATCACACAAAGGGTTCCCACAGACGTGGGGATCATTTACAAGTACAAGGAATTTCCTTTCTATAGCAGAACGAGAGGAACGGAGAAGAAGGCGAGAAGAAGCTCTCGAAATGGCGCCCAAGGGTCAGAAGTTTGAGTTGAAGACGGCGAAGGGGACTAAAGATTGTGAGGCTACTTCTCGGCTTGTGACAATTCACGTGTACTAACACAAGTAGGGGAGGGAAAGGATATGGTAATTAGAGACAAGATCTTTTCAACTATTACCAAGGTTTTCAAGCGCCACGGTGCAGTCACCATCGACACCCCAGTCTTTGAGTTAAAGGAAATTCTTGCTGGAAAATATGGCGAGGACAGCAAACTCATCTATGATCTTGCAGACCAAGGTGGAGAGATCTGCTCACTTCGATATGACCTGACTGTACCGTTTGCGAGGTGGTTGGCAATGAATAGAGATGTTCAGCAGATCAAGCGGTACCACATCGCGAAGGTTTACCGGAGAGACCAGCCAGCAATGACCAAAGGAAGAATGAGAGAGTTCTACCAATGTGATTTTGATATTGCAGGTTCCTTCGATGCCATGCTTCCAGACGCTGAAATTGTGCGCATCACAACTGAGGTATTTGAAGGCTTGGGATGGAAAGATAGGTATACTATCAAGATTAATCACCGCAAGATTCTAGATGGCGTCTTCGAAGTTTGTGGTGTGCCTACCGACAAAATTCGAACTATCTCTTCAGCAGTGGATAAGTTGGACAAGCAACCCTGGGAGGAGGTGCGGAAGGAAATGACCGAGGAGAAGGGTCTAGCGGAGGAGGTTGCAGATAAAATCGGCGAATATGTGGTTCTAAAGGGACAACAAGACCTGCTAAGCAAACTGCAAGCGGATGAAAAGCTAGCAGCCAATGCATCTATGAAGGCTGGAATGGCCGACATGGCACTATTATTCGATTACTTGGAGGCTTTTGACTGCCTGAAAAATGTATCCTTTGACTTGAGCTTAGCACGAGGATTGGACTACTACACTGGACTGATCTTCGAAGTTGTCACAGAAGGCTCAGCACCTTCACCCTCTGCAGCATCAACAAAGCCTCCCAAAAAGCCTTTTGGAGGCAAGACGGGCACAGACTTTGATGAAGATCGTTCATCTGACCCTAGTGTTGGAGTTGGTAGTGTGGCTGCGGGAGGACGATATGACAATCTCGTTGGCATGTTTTCTGGCAAGAACCAGATTCCTTGTGTTGGCATTTCCTTCGGTGTCGACAGAATCTTCTCGATCACAAAGGCGAGAATGGCTGCAGATAAGAATGCCGAGATTGTGCGCAACAACGAGGTTGATGTATTTGTGATGGCATTTGGTGGAAAGGGCTTTACTGGTCTTCTCAAGGAACGAATGTCTATCTGCGCAACTTTATGGGAAGCTGGGATTAAGGTAAGCTGCATTATCTGCTAGGTGAAATAATCTAACCATTCCATAGGCCGAATTTCTATACAAAGTGAAGCCAAAGTTGCCAAATCAGTTCAAAGCTGCGGAAGTAAACGGTATTCCGTTCACAGTTGTCATTGGTGAAGATGAAATGGCACAAGGCAAGGTCAAGATCAAGGAGATGGGTCTCCGAGAAGGTCACCCAGAGAAGGAGGGCGTTCTTGTGAATCTATCAGATCTTGTCCCTGAGATCAGGAAGCGACTAGAGCGAAAGGCGGATTTAGACAATATAGTTCAAAAGGCCGAGGGACTGAAGGTTGTCCACGGAATCAAGGGTGAGCCTCAGCAATTAGAGAAAGCAGAAGACATCAAAATTGAGAGCGAGAAGATAGAGGAGAAGGTCGAAGTTGCCGATTCAGAGAAGCCCGCAGAAGAGACTCCTATGTCTCAGGAGGCTATTGGTGCAGTACCAGCGTCATAGGAAATGAATAAATAGTTTATTGAGCTGATGGCATCTATTTGCATTAAGAGAAGTGGCATTGCATTGCATACTTGGGTGTATGGGTTGCTAAAGAGATTCATGTTCATGCTAGACACTAAACACTAGACAAGCATGAATTTTGGTTGATAGTTGCCCACCAACAGGAGTTCGCTGGATAATGTGTCAGTTCTGTGAGTTGAGAAGTACTATTGAAATCGATATGTGAGTTAGATTGTTTTTGAACCTAACTGTCGCTTGAGAGTATAAGTGAGTTGGCGAGGTTTTGTCGAAATGCACAAACCAAACAAAGCTGATCAAATACGTCTAGCGCTCCAAAAATGGAAAAATATGTACTGCCCAGAGACTACGATAGATATTATCCCAACGTCAAAAATCCAGTTCGATAATCTGATCGCGCTGTCACATGACCTCAAAAGATTGAGGTGACCAGGGTTCCTGTACCCAGTCAATATTTCATGAGACATGATCATCAAGTATATCTCAACCTACATAGTCCCCACGATGAAGGTCTCCCCGAACAGTATTCGAGCCCGGCAGCTCACAGGCTATGTCTGCCAAAGCTGCACTCGCCATCTTCGTCGGCAGAACAGATCTTACGCCACTACACATCAAGCATCAAAGAACCCCGATATTTACGATGTAGTTTGCGTAGGCGGCGGCCCTGCCGGACTGAGCTTGCTGACAGCTCTTCGGTCTTCGCCAGCAACATCATCACTCAAAATCGCCCTGGTAGAGAGTCAAGATCTTGCAAAAACACGTTCATTCTCACTACCAGCCAAGCAATTCTCGAACCGATGCAGCTCGCTCACTCCATCATCAGTACGCTTTTTGGATCGCATAGGTGCTTGGGATCATGTTCAGAGGGATAGAGTACAAGCTTATCAGGAGATGCAAGTTTGGGATGGAGTTACGGGGGCTAGGATTGAGTTCGATTGGCCAGGCGAGGCTGAGATGGAAAAACAGGGAGGGACGATTGCATACATGAACGAGAACTTGAATCTCACCAGTGGACTTCTCAAACGAATTGAGGAATTGGGAGGCGTTGAGCTGCTTGATAAGCAGCGAGTCGACGGAATCACTTTAGGAGAAGAGTCGACCGACTTGAACCTGAGTTCTTGGCCGATTGTGGAGTTGAGCAATGGCAGGCGACTGGCAGCACGATTACTAGTTGGCGCTGATGGTGCAAACAGTCCTGTTCGGACGTTCTCTGGTATTGATAGCAAGGGATGGGATTATGATCGTCATGGTGTGGTGGCTACGCTCGAGCTAGAAGGATCCGGATGGGCAGGGGAAAATATCAAAACTGCGTACCAAAGATTCCTTCCAACTGGTCCAGTCGCTATGCTGCCGATGCCAGGAAATTTCGCAACACTCGTGTGGTCCACGACTCCTGCACTAGCGGCGCATCTGAAGACTTTAAATTCCAAGGACTTCATCGCAATGGTTAACGCGGCATTCAGACTGTCGACAACAGATCTGGCGTACTTGCACACATTACCCGAGGGTCAGTCAGAGGAAGTCAATTGGCGATTACAGCACACGGACTTTGATATTCAGAAGATCCCCCAGAATGCCCTCGGACTTCAAGAAGGAAGCGTAGCATCCTTTCCACTCAAGTTCAGGCACGCAGATACCTACATTGGCGAACGTGTTGCACTCGTTGGTGATGCAGCACATACGATTCATCCTCTGGCAGGGCAAGGTCTAAATCAAGGTCAAGGCGATGTTGAAAGTCTTGCAAATACAATTGAGTATGCTGTCACTCATGGTCAGGACATCGGAGTGCAAATGTCACTTGAATCCTATAACGCCGAACGTTATACTGCAAACCATGTCTTGCTCGGAGTGTGTGACAAGCTGCACAAGGTGTATTCAGTCGAGAGTGGCCCATTAGTCCCGCTCCGCAGCATTGGTCTGAAAGCAGTAAACGCAATGGGTCCTTTGAAGCAGTTCTTCATGAATCAAGCAGCTGGAACCGGTTCCAAGGTAGTATAGTTGCTTATGTATGATATTGAATGTTATGATATAGGGCGGCTTGGCCCACGGAGAATAAATGTAAAGCTACGGAACATTAATCTAAGCGATCGAGATGGCTTTATCTGGCAGGTCACAGTGTGAATGGGGAACAGGTTTGGCATGTCTCCGAGAAACAAGTCTACTGTCACAAAGGAGAATGAAATAATTAGAAGAGTTCACCACGCGGTAACCGCTTTTCCAGAAGTTGATGTCCAACTCAATTGCCTATGTCGGCACTAATGTCTTGTATCTGTGAGACATGTCTCGGACAATGTTCGCAACGAGAAAGTTGTCCATTTCACAATTCACGTAGGTGGGGTGGGATCTCCTATCTTGAGCTTTGCAGTCGGCTACAAAAGTTGAGTGCCGGAGTCAAGCAAATTCGACTTTATCCACTGCCTCGATCATCACAAAATACAAAGTTTGCCCCTTCGTCTCATGTAGAGACATGGACATTCAGCACCAACATCTCTGACCTGCAGCAACCTGACTTTGCTGATATATCAGGTCAAACCGTCAGGCTTCATTGCTTTTGAAGGGACCGATGATCGAGAAACGGGCTTCCATTCTTTGAATCGTGTCGCAAACTTCTGCAGATTTCATCTGATAACTCGGACGGTAATTTGGTTGTCTGTCACCTTTGGGGGTAGCAACGAGCCGAAAAGGCGTCTGAGGGTTCAGATTCACATGGTTGCAATATCGTGCGCACAGAGGCGGTCGGACATCAAGAGCAGATGAGATGCTGCAGAGGTGAGGTGAGAGCAGATGAGGAGGCGAGATTTTTCGTGAGGAACGAAGAAACAGGTGGGACAAAGGTCACTGCGTGCATAAGTCTGGCCGCTCTGGCGTTGAGTTGTGGTTGTCGTCGAACCGTGCCAACCTTGAAACATGATTTACCCTTCACCTTCGTCCATCTGACCCATGGCTCGTCGTGCTCTTCACACCTTTGTTTGTTTGTTTCGACCTGCGCCTCCCCACATCTTTATCCATTCCCCAGCATGCTCGACCTTTTCAAGTCTCTCTATTCGGCCGGCTCGGAGAAGATATCATGGCACTGCAGGAACCACACAGGCACCACAAGTCACTGCAGCCATTCAAAGCCTTGAGAGAAAGAGCGCAATTCTTTGGTGAACGGTCCAAGTGTAACGGTCAAGAGTTGTCCAGGGGTATTTTGTCCAGGGCAAAATGATGGGCAGGGCAATTTGGCTAGGGATGTGCTCCAGGGTTGTTCCTACGAACGCTGAGATTGGCAGATATTGGATTTTGGACAGTGATGGGTGGATCGAAACCCGTCCGAGGTGTCCTCGAGGTGCATGGAGCACAGTTCGACCAGATACCGTGGGAGGAGGGGTTGGAGAAATCATTGAATCGTTGCGATTTTTCTAGGTAGCTGTGAGAAGAAAGTCGCACGGATGGCTTTTGCTTCTTCTTTCATATATGAGTGCGGGATCGCATCGAATGCAATCCAGAAGGTCTCATGTTTCTGCTCTGTTTTCAATTGTCGTCCCACTGTACGTGCTTTTATCCGTGTGTTATATAATTTACTTTTGCAGTCCCGAGCCAGACATTTCCCGTAATATAGAAGAACGGGCACCATGTCGTCGACAAAGTCCTTTCGTCGTCGTTCCTCACAATACTCCCTCTTCCCAATTTGTCCTCCAGCACAATCACAACCACCTGTTGTTGAGAGTACAAACGCAAGCAGTAGCAATATCAACATCATCCCAAACAGGTCTTCAGCCTCAGACGGGAAGTCAAAAGAGATATTGACAAAAGCGGATCGGAAAGAGAACCGACGCCACTCGACGGAGGGCAAACGCATTAGTACAGACCTAACAATACTTCGAGTTATCAAGAAGTTGAAACAACAATCCGCAAATATGAGCCGGCTCATCCCTCTCAAACTCGAAGCATCAGCGGCCATTCCCAGGATGTCCTCGCCAGCATTAACCAATGCACTCCTGGAAAGGAGAATCTCCAGTCCCTCAACCTCTCCAATATATCCTGTTGAAAGACCAAGAATTCCATTGAGAACGTCTTCCATCAGAAGAGAACGCGCCGGATCTGTCACTGATATCACAATTTTGCCCTATACTCAAGAAGAGTGGAGAAAAATTATGGACGAAGTGAAGAATTTGTACGCAAAAGGACAATACAAGCATTGTTCTTTGCGTTGCAAGCAAATTATCAAGGGAATCAAGGATCCAGTAAGTCAATTGTATTTCTCTCATTGAACCAAGATCTAACATGTACCAGTATCGAGTACATCCATTATACTCAATTTATCTCTCGTTCTTCGCAGCTAGTTCGCTAGAGATCACGGCCTCATCTCTCCACCATTATTCATCCTCCAAGTTGCCTCTTTACCAAGAAGCACTATCTTATTATCAGAAAGCTGAGTCGTACATCGAATATGCGTCTTTCAGCACAGACCCAACCGTTATCCCAACTTCGTCACGACACTCATACGCCCATCCACCAAGACAAGCTGGTTTCAACCCCTATCGAATGGCCCACCACTCCTCAAACTCCTCCATGTCCTCCACAGACAGCGTCCGCTCCTCAACTGAGTCAGTCTTCTCGCATCGCTCATCCTCAGCCTGCTCAATAGCCTCATCCTTCACCTCCCCAACCGAGCAAGACAGCAGCACAACGCACCCTCTGCTTCGCCGCGCCTCCTCTCTGTCCTCACGCTCCTCGATGGAGAGCTTCCGCCCCAGCCACAAGAAGAAGAAGGTCTCCTTCTCATCCACGCTCCCCACCATGCTCTCAGAGAATGACATCGCGCCCGAAACCACCGACGCCACCCTCCTCATCAACTCCTTCCCCAACCCACCCATCTCGCCACCCATCTCCTCGCCATTCGCAAGCACCTTCCAACCCCAGAGCCCAGTCCACGCGCGCTACCGCTTCCACCTGGCCGACCTCTCCGCCCAACTCGCATACCACATCGCCTCGCTCCACACCTCCATCACGGAGCTGTCCTCACTCCGCGCGCCCCACCGATCGGCGAGCGCGGACCTGACCCTCGCGCTCCTGTCGGACGAGATCCGCTCGTCGTCGCCACCCCGCAACACCGAGGAGAGGCACACCAACGAGAACCAGATCCTGGATATCCAATCCAGGATCGCCAAGTTGAGGGAGAACGGCTTCCAGAGGAAGAGGTTCGATCCCACGCGCTACCGGAATCTGTGCGAGAAGGCGCTCGATGAGGTCGCTGAGAGTGAATGTTTCTGATTTCGGCTTGTTTGGAGGTGCAAAAAGTAGTTTTCTTTCATTTCGACGAGCCGAGCTGGTCGCTCTTTTACTTTGTTTTTGTGTTCTTGCTGCTTCTGTTTTTTTGGTTGTCTTGAGCCATGCATATACGGGTGGCATTTTTCATTTTTGCGATTTTCGAGAGCTGATCCATTGGCGGCGCAGAAATGATACCCCCCCTTTGCTATTACTGTATGGACGGACGGCTGGCTGGCTGTCTCTTTACTTTGTTCTGTGTGGTTTCTTCAGCACTATTGTGTCTTGCCTTTTCTTTTTCTATCCGTCTCTTGAGACACTATTACTACTTTGGGTTTCTACACCTGCTTTTTATTACTGTTTGAGTGGTCTATTGTCTTGTACTAGACTATCTGTATGATGTCATGTCATTTCTATGTGTGGTAAATCATAATGGCGAGATGAGGGTGGGTAATCCGGATGAGTGGTCATGTTCATGTTGACGAGGAGAATGAGATCAAGATGGAATGCAATCGAGGTCGAAACGGCTTCACAAAATAGCTAGCTATGCTCCACTGCATAGAAACGAGGAGCAAGAAATAAATGAAAAATCGAAATTGCATTATGAAAACCCACCTTTGCCTACTCATATTTCTCATCGTCGTTTTATGTTCATACGTACAATCCTAGTCACTTGATTCGCCTGATAGCCGTTCAACTTTATACTCTGGTTATTTGCTCACTGTCTTTGGCCAATTAATGATATGTGTATACTCATCACAGCTACTCCATACCTACCTACCTACCTACTGCCCACTCCCATCCGATCTCGTACGATTTGCTTACCACTACTCGACAGCCACCTAACCTCTTCCTTCCTCCCATCCTTCATATTTCCACACGCCCACTCGCATCGCATCACAACATAACAAAACCGCGAAAAGCCATACCGATAGTCTCGAAGCGCACGGATACCACAGGGGTTTGGAAGGAGGAGTGGGGAAATAAACGATGAGATGAGAGAACCCCTAATCCTTGAATGTTGTGTGGCTAATACCCATACCAGAACCGGAACTATGGGTTTCACTTCCTACAACCAAGATCCAAGAAAAATGGTAGGGGAGTGCATGTCAACAGTAAGTCACGGAAATTGATGGCAGATACGAGAGAGGTCAAAAATAGGCACAAGCGAGTGGAGATGAAGATGTTATCCTCGCTCACTACCATGCATACCACACTTGCCATACTTACCTTCCGTAGATACATACACATACAGAGGGGGGCCAGCTTATCACGTCTGCTCTATTACAGGAAATATGTATTTTTATTCTTTCAAAGGTCGATTTACCTTGTCGCCGTCATGCTCTCTGCTTAATCCTCCTTAGCAACCAACGCCATAACGACATATAATCAACATTGCAAGGTAAACTACTTGGCGCGTCCGCCCTCTGTATGAGCGTACGAATCTCAAGAAAGCGCGAACGAGACGAACAGGTATTAAGCAGTAACATCATAGCACAACCTATGTGTAACACATTATCTTTACCGATACTAACCAGCAAGCCAAAGTCAAAGTCAAAGTAACAGAGGACAGAAGCTCAAAATTAGGTTCAAGCTTAAGGTATGTAACCAACCAACCACAGTGCAGACAGATAAACAACCAAAAGCCATATACACCAACCAAATAACTAGACTTTGATTTCACACCGGATGTTCATGTTCAATGTATACGCACCCCCCACTACAGACGCATGGAAAGCCTTAACAAACTTACCTCTCTTTGGTGTATAGGCCAAGTAGTTGAGGACCTTACATAGGCATGTAGGTATGTACGTAGGGAGGCAAACAAGTACGGCATTTAAAATCATGAACTAAATAACTACATATATCACCACCCTCCCGCCTCAGGGTACCTAGCTACGTAAGTGTGGCAGGATTAAACTGATTCAAATCGATGAAGTATTACACAAGAATGAATAAAGAAAGGAAGGAAAGTACACCTGCGTAGTGTTGCTTTGTTTGCTTATTGTTATTAAGGACGGAAGCAAAGTGTTGAGGAGAAATAGGTAGAATTAGCCTACCATGAGCTCGTGCACGCTCCTTCCCTAAGGTAATGGTAGAGCTGGGAATAGATATAGGAGAGGTTCTACTTGATATCTCGTGAATATATTTATACTAGAGGGTTGGATACGAAGGCCCACCAAGTGCTTTGGTGTTCACTGGATTTCTAGCAAGATATCAGACGAGACATTTTAAAGGAGGCTAGTCCAGACTTTGTTGTTCATCTGATGTCAGTTTATTTCATTTCATCTCATCCCATCGCTAGACAACCAAATGGAGGAAACAGAAAAGAACACAATTCCATCCCTTCCTGTCAGGGTATCGAGAGCAAAGAGGGAAAGTTCATCAAACTCGCAGCCAACCAGCCAGTAGCAGGAGCATCTAACCATCACTACTTCTCAGACGCAAAGCTGTTCCTCTTCGCAGCCTTGTCTTGTGCATCCTTCTCCACTTGTAACCTCTTCTCACTCTCCTTCATCTCACGGACCTTCGCCAGCACGACTTCCCTGAAGATAGCTCCCTTGGCAATCTTGCTCAAGCTCTTCTTAGGTGGAGTAGCATCGGCGGCTGCGGTTCCAGTTGGAATGCCCTTGCTGCTGCCAGCATCTCTACCATCAAGTGCTGCGCCTGCTGCCTTTCTGGCATCTTCGGGTAAGTCGTTGATCCCCTGGATGTCGTCCGTGTCGTCTTCTTGCATCTTGAGAGCTTCAATGCGGTTGGCGAGTTTAATAATCTCAATACCCCTGCGCAAACGAGCCTTTGCCATATACGCCTTGATTTCTGGAAGCAAATTGTGGTCGGTTGCATTGTTGCCGCTCAACCATGAGTGACGAAGTGCTTCCTGCGCGATTGTTAGCATATAATGAGACTCAAGTTTTCCCATAGAGAGCTCACCTTGCTTGTAGATCTATCATCAGCATCTGGCTGCAAAAGATGTCCAATAAAATCCTTAGCATCGTCACTGACATCCTTCCAGTATCTCTCGTGGAAAATGACTCTGGCGTTGCTGCACTCGTCGATGAGATCCTGGAGATTCTCGCTTCGGAACGGAGAGTAACCACAAAGAAGTGTATAGGTGATGACACCAAGCGACCACATATCAACCGGCTTTCCGTGGCCCTTCTTGAGCATAACTTCAGGTGCAGCATAACCAAATGATCCAGCCATTGTAGTAAGAACCTCATCTTTCGAATCCAGCATCTTTGCAATACCAAAATCAGCAAGTACCAAATCAGATTGTGATGCCGGAGTAAGATAAAGCAAGTTCTCGGGCTTCAGATCTTCTCAAAGTTAGTAAATGCCATAAATCCAATTCCCAAACACCAACCTCTGTGGACAACATTGTTGTCGTGTAGATAATCAACAGCTTCGAGAACCTGTCTAATCGTCTGTGACGCATCTTTCTCTGTGAACTTTCCCTGCTCGCAGATACGATCGAACAACTCTCCTCCTGTAGCGAGTTGAGTGACGATATAGTATTTGTCCTAGTAAGCGATTAACCCAGCTCCGTGTATCCAAAAACTGCAGCCATAGCTTACCCTAGACTCGAACCAATCCACAAATTTGACAATGTGTGGATGCTTCATGCGTTGCAACATCTCTAGCTCATCGTACACCATTTGCTCGTTGCCCTTGACATTCTTCTTCAAAATGATCTTGACAGCCACCTTGCCAGTTGGTCCATCAGCCTCTCTCACGATTCCATATGTACCAGCTCCAAGTGTCCTGCCAAACTTATATCTAGCTCTGCAGTGTGGTTAGCAGTGTCTGTGGGGTGGCAGTGGTGGGCGCACTTCTTATCGTAACTCTCGGGCTGGCCGTGCAGCTTGTTGAGCATATTAGAGACTGCAAAATGCGTGGAAGCCATGGTCAGTGAAACTCTAATAAGTATATTGATTAAGGAATTAGAATGATCCAGTATTCCCTAGCAAAATAAAATATCGGTTTGTAGAGACAGTATTTAGGACTTGACAAGGCTATCATAGAAGCAGGTGCGGGCGGGGTGCTTGACTTACAACTCATCGTGCCTGCTTTATGTTATTGTTCAGCTCAATTGTTATGACTGGATATCGCTGACTTTGAAACTTCTCGTTCGAGTATGTGAATAGTAGAAGAGAACGATGCACTTGCGACGTCAGGGTGATAGGTGTGGAGGAAACCGAGTCGCAAGGTTTCTTGGTGGGGCTGAACTGGGAGCTCTCTGCAACGAGCAATATGAGGGGTAAACGTAAAGCACAATGAATCCAGTTGCAGTGGCAAGACAAGTTTTTTCGAATCACCACTTCAGGAATTATGGATATAGAAAAGAGAAAAGATTTGGAGGAAGTGGACGAGGTGGTTGGCCTCACTTATGCGACACCCCCAACGCGACAAGCAGACGCAGTCAGCCGCAATTAAAGAAGCAAGAGGGGCATAGGGCAGCTTGAGGCAGCTTGAGGCAGACTTGAAATAGCAGAGTTGACCTTACCGTGCCCAGTGGCTAAGTGGCGCAGTGGCTCAGCTACCGTATTTCAGGGGGGGGGACTGAGGCTAGGGCTGAATGTAGATCGTCACGTGAGCCATTGCCAATGAATTTTAATGGTATCTCTAAGGTATTTAGTTTGAATAAGAGAAGAAATATGAAATATAAGACTTAGGAACTTCATTGAGAGATGAACAAATCTTGCAATATGAAAAAACCTTCAAAAGTGAAAACTTCAATAGGGACAGCAGATGAATGAGTTTGTATGTCTAAATTTAGGTGGCCAACGATGAGCATGTCTCAAGTGAATGAATCAGGACATGCAAGGTAATAAATTACTTTCGTATAGAACTTGTAAGAAGCAGGCGAGGTGCGTATATCTTAGAACCTTGGCTACTTGACCAGAAAATCCAATTCTCAATGCTGGTAAACTCAATTTACATTGCATTTTTGTTCAGAAGAAATACTTTACTTTACCTCCCTCCCCCTCCGTATGCGAGAAAGTTAGTGCCAAGCACTTTCTAATCGATAAGACCCGGGCTCCACTAAAAGCGCATATCACCCGCCTTTGAAACTCCTGCCTTGCCTTCGCCTTGCATGCACATTGCAGGACTCGACGAACACCCATGATCAACACTAGACATAAACAGACTCAGCAGCAGATCCATTCTCTCTTCCTCCTGAGAGTAAGTGCACGACACACCCTCACTCGAGAATAGCTTCATAGCTTCCCGACGACTCTCCCAAACATCATCCAAAGAACCCAATAAGTACAATACAACACCACACCACAAGTCGCAAACCTCACACTTCTCTCGGTCAGGCTAGACAGAAAAGCCTAGCAAGGAAACCAACTCCAGAGCCAACAAGATGGCATTCGCGTCGAAGCGGTTAGGAAAGGAGTTAAGCAAGGTGAGGCTTTTACACATCGCGCAGTGGTTGGAACAGTTCTGAATAGACACTAATGTACAGCAGATCAATGGCAGTTTACCACCAGGAATCACGCTGGTAAAAGCAGACGATTTTGAGCAATGGTTCCTGGATATCCAAGTACTGGATGACAACCCAATATACAAAGGCCATATCTTCCGATTGAAGTTTGCGTTTAGCAAGTCGTACCCTATTGGTATGTCCAGTACCCCTCTACCCCACCACTTCCAAACCTCGCATTCCCCAGCATCTTCACTCCTACCCACCACCACAACTTCATGGTTTTCCCCTTCTCACTTCTGATTCCTCACTTCTCCTTCTCCCTAATCCTCAATCTTACTAACACCCTCCTTCCCCACAGAACCACCAGAAGTGACCTTCCTCCGCTCCGCCAACCCACCACGGCCTATACCCATGCACCCACACATCTACTCGAACGGGATCATCTGCCTGGACCTGCTAGGGACACAAGGCTGGTCGCCCGTCCAGAACGTCGAGAGCATCGCCATGTCCCTGCAGAGCATGCTAACAGGGAACACAAAGAACGAGCGGCCCGAGGGTGACGAGAGCTTCGTTGCGAACAACCGGAGACGGCCACGGGATATCGATTTCTACTATCATGATAACGATGTCTAGATCAGATTTGTGGTGGGTGAGTGTGTGGGTGGGTGGTTGGAAACCGGTGGATATGGGCTTAGAGCTGGCAGGGGGTGTTATGGAGGACTGTGGAGTTACAATATACCTTGAGCTTTATGAAGGATGGATAAAAGGATGAAGGGAGGGAGGGATCAACGAAAGATGCGCAACGTTTTCTCGCGCGTCAAAACCTCATAAGCTCTCCAAGGCACGGAGAAGCACAGCAAACAAGCATCAGCAATGAAGCATGATATACAAACACACATACACACACTTTGTAAGACTTACTACGACAAAAGAAACGGCGTTCTTTTAGGCGTACCAAAGGCATGATATTGGCATGGATGGATGTATAGTAGGGGCTAGTAGGAGCATACCTCTAGCAAGCATAGTTGGCGTCTGGCTACATGTTTCATTTCATGTCGTAACTAGTGATCGACCTTCTGATTTGAGAAGGCAATGGATACATTCCTTTCTGTCTCCGCTACCTCTGCCCTTCAATTGTGCTTGGATATCCCATCCAAAACACCAGTGCGCGTAGGAGAGAAGGATCATCACTAAGCAAGAACGTAAGAACGCAGAAATTTGTTATCAATCTGTTTCAACTCCTATTCTATCTTGTCACAAATGTCTCCTCCACGTCCATTCCTTGCATGTAAAATGCGCGTGCATCTAAGATTCTAAGCCAAAGCTATAAACATGCAAGCTCCCAGCTTGAATGAATGAGTGCAAAAGCCAAGGTATTCCCCACGCTCGAGCTGGAGCTCGAATCAGATGATGGGCAGCAGCAACCTTTGTCTCGGTTCTGGGAGATCCCACTTCGTCATCTCCCTCACTAGCCAACCCCGCTCGCAAAGCCAGAAGCCATTCATAGTAATGCGATAAATGCCCAATTGTGCAGACCACCCACGCTCCGTGCTGTAAATGCGAATAAAACAATAATCCAATATAGTAATAGCAATCGCGCATGATGCAAGGTGGAGTTCCGAGCAATGCAGACTTCTAAATCATAGGCTCTGTGATGCAAGATGAAGTTGCGAAAGAAGCAACGCAATCTAGCTGCATGATGCGATCAGAACTCCCAGTCATCTTCACCCTCAATCGACTCGATTGCCCAGGTGAACTTGTCGCGTAGGGTCTTAGAGAAGAATTTCTCAATAGGAACGTCGAACTTCTTAGCAAAGACGACGGTAAGACGAGGATCAATGTAGTTCTGAGCTTTGTTAGTTTACATCTTAGATGGCTGGCAAACAATATACTTACGATCTTACTCGTGCCGAGAGCAACCTCCTTGTTGCCTTCTCGGTCTTCTGCCTGAAGTCGCATTGTCGCAATACGCTCGTCAAGTTTCTTGATGTTGGTCTCGAACTTCTCGACAGTTGCACCTTTGCCTTCAGCCTCGACCTTCTTGGTCTTGTTTTCCTTCTTGAACTTTTTCTCAAGCTCATCGGCAACCTCCATTCTCTCGTCAAGCTCTTTCTTCTTCATCTCCTTGTCGCCCTCGGCAACGAGCTTCTCGTTGTCCTTCTGGAATTTCTTTTCAACCTTTGTGCGTTGCTCTTGAACAAGAAAAGCTTGGTGCTCAAGAATCCAGGCTTGATCGAGATCTTCGTGAAGTTCAAACCAGTCGGCACCCTTCTTCTTTTTTTGCTTTGGGTCAACATCGAGAATCATTTGCTTCAATCGCCATTGCTGATACTGAAGGCCTTTGATCTGGAATATTTCATTAGCTCTGAACAAACGCTAAAATCAACGATAACTTACCCTGTCTGTCATCTTCTCCATTTGAGCCTCGTGGGAAGCACCAACTGTACGCTTGTGGTTACAGAGAATAGCCACTTTTCTGTTGCAATCATTGTAAAGCTTGATTTTCTCGGGCATGGAAATATTGGTGTTCTTCAGCTCTTTGAGAAGTGTCGACATTGTGTAGGAAGCATTGTAAGTACGGAACACCTTAGCACTAAGACCAGGCATGTAACTTGTCAAGTGCTTGTTCAGCTGGATCGTAGTCAATCGATCAAAAATATCATCACCGTCTTTCTTGGGCGCCTTCTTGAAGATTTTCAAGTTTTTGAAAACTTGATCATCAACCACTACTTCATCATAGAACCGAATACTATCCTTTCCCAGGAAGTCAAAAATGACCACGTTTGGCGGCTTCAGCGTAACATGCTCATATTTCAAAGAACAGCAACCAACAGTTTCGGCTTCATTCTCAGCATCTTTCTCGTTACCAGCACGCAATGCAAATTTGTCAATCAAGTAGACAGCGGTGGCTCGTTGACGATCTGCTGTCAGCTCGGCTCTGAGATCCTTGGTATAGTCCTTTCGGATGCGATCGATATGTGTCTTCAAGAGTCGTGCCTTTTCAAACTTCTTGTAGTCACTTTGACCCTTGATACTACTCTTCGCTGCAAGCATGACGTATTTGTAGGCACCGTTAATGTTTTCCTGCCACATTGCTAGCCAGGTCGCCTTGTTGTCGTGCTGGATAGCCTTCCACTTGGTTCCCTCAGGTGGAGCTGGAACGGTTGCATCTTTGCCGATGTTGATAGTGATTTGATCTGGGGAAACCCTGTGTTTCACTTTGCCAGTCTTTGGATGAGCTCCACGCCCACGGAATAGCCCAGGAGGTTCGACCCTGAAATTTCCAACTTGCTCCTTGCGACCATCCCATATGCAGGTTGTGTATGGTGCCTCGATCAAGTCTTTCTCGGCCTTTTCAGCTTTCTTCTCGGCTGCGGATCGAGATTTCTTCTCTTGATTCTTTCCATCCAAATAGTTGAAAATTGGTTTGAAGTCGAGCTTGGAAAAGTCCTTGATGGGAATTTTGTTGCCATCTCTATCCTTGGCTCCACCGGTCTTCTTAACATACTCCTGGAAGTCTTCAAAGAAGTTCTTCTGAAAGACAGGATTTTCCACGTTGTGAGTTGAGCTTAACATGCCACCGAAAAAGGTTGCAACTTCTTCAGCCTCAACTGACAAAGTGAGAGGAACTCCGTCGTACAGGAGCTTAACGTTCTTGGGTAGCGGAACATACTCAGGAGGGAAAACAACTCCATTGTGCTGGAGAGTTTCCCATTTGATAGAATCATCCTCCTTCTTGGGAGCATCCCACCAGCGAAAGACTTCGTCCTCTTCCTCTTCCTCCTTCTTGGCTTTGCCCTTCTTCACAGGCGTCGCTACCTCGGCCTTCACTTTGCCATTTGTCTTGCCATTGGCGAGCTTTTTCTTTGGCTCTTCCTTCTTCACAGCAACACCGTTTGTCTTCCTCTTAGCTTTAGGCTGTTCATCCTCACTTTCAGATTCCTCTTTGGCCTTCTTTGGGGCTGGCTTCTTCGCCTTGGACTCCTTGGCACGGATACTTTTTGCTTCCTTCTCGGCTTTCTTCTCAATGTTGGCTTTCTCTCTCCCAAGCTTGTTCACAAGTGGTTCATCTCCCGAAGATTCGTCTCCAATTTGTTCTGCTGTAGCTCTCGGCGGTAACCTGGTCCTAGCGAGGGGCGCATCATCGTCTGAATCCGATTCAGGCTTCACCTTCTTCGCCACTCTTTGACGTTTGGCCTACAGAAAGATCAGAAAATTGTTTTTTAAGACCAGGGAACCAGAAGTACAGATTTGTGGTTCATAACTCCAATATGCCGGAAAACTGTAAGAAGGGTGGAAAATAGCACGTACCAGTGGAACTTCGTCGGAATCACTATCGGCTGTATAATTCACAGGTTTTGATGTGCTTGTTCTTGCTTTTCGCTTTGGACCGTTGGCGGCAGGAGTATCGATGTCCATGTCATCCACGAGTACCGGTCCATTACGTATAGAAACTCCTGCTCCTCCTGCCGCAGCTCTGTTTCTGCCCGCTTTGTCCATAGCCTTGTCGACTGTCTTCGAGATGTGAGCCTCGGAAACTGCAGGTTTCGGTCAGCAGATGTTGGATAAATTTGGGTGTATGACACAAGAATTGCAGATGGGGGCCAAGGGGCAAGTTTCGAGGGAAGCTGAATGGATTCGTGGGATGAAGAAATGGTCCTTACCACGGCCATTAGCCTTAGCCAAAGGCATATCGTCTTCAGAGCTTGATGCCATCTTGAAAAGGAAAGGTAGAAATCGTTGAGGTTGTAGTGACAGTTTTTGTGGTCGGCTGAAACTGTACAGTTGTCAATACTGATTCTAGTCGACGCGTAGCAACACGTTCGAGGGTATTGCAGAGACGTGCCTCTGAGCGCGTAGAAAGATTAATGAGGATTGCTTTGGAACGAAATTGGGCTGCAATCGCCGAAAGAAAGCGCTCGTATTGAGAAAAGATGACTTTGCGAACATGCAAAGGAAGAAGAAGAGGATGCAGTGGAGGAATGAGAATGGAAATGGTGTGAAGGGCAATAGAAAGCGGCTTGGGCTTGCGCTCAGCTTGCGAAAAACTCACAAGGCAATAGATTTTGTTGTAATTGGTTAGAGGGAGGCTAAAAGTGGAGCAAATTAGCTTGAACCTGAATTTGCGAAGCAACCGACTCCCGCCGAAACAGCGTCAACTTCCACTTGATCAGGTCCTAATTGATCGTGACCTCTGCTGACTTCTCGATACTTCCTCCAGTCAATTGATCTCCATCAACCAAAAGGATCAATCCCTCATACTCTATCGCCCAAGATGCTTTCAAGGGCAATCCGACCTGCGGCTTTGAGAGCCTCTGTTGCCAGGTATGTGGTGTGCCCCTACAATCGGAGGACGAAGGGAGAGCTCTACAGAAGCTTGATGCGATGAAGGTGGAAGCTTGGAAGATAAATAAAACTAATTGTGTTTACCTGGGACAGGCCTGTGGTGCAAAATGCCGCAACCTTCGCAACTCTTCGTGAGATTGAGGATCGGTTGAAGTCGATTCGCAATATCGAGAAGATCACCAACACCATGAAGATTGTCGCCTCAACCAAACTCACTCGTGCCACTCGTGCGATGACCGATTCCCGACAATACGGTCAGACTTCGAACACCGTCTTCGATAATGCTGAGACCAAGGCAATGGAGGGAACTGAGAAGAAGACGTTGTTGATTGTTGCCAGCTCCGACAAGGGCCTCTGTGGTGGTATTCACTCTGGATTGACCAAGCGTGTCCGCAAGATCTTGCTTGAGAACCCCAACTGCGATATTGTTGTGCTGGGAGAGAAGTGCAAGGCGCAATTGAGTCGGTCAAACAGCAAGAACATTGTGTTGAACTTCTCTGGCGTTGGAAAGCAAATCCCTACTTTCGCGGATGCCCAGGCAATTGCCGACCAAGTTTCTCTTCTCCCAACCGAATATGGCTCCATCCAAATCATCTACAACAAGTTCTTGAATGCCCAGAGTTATGAGGCCACCCCACTTGAGTGTTTCTCTGAGGAGGCCATTGCCAACTCCCGTAAGTGGTTTTGAAAGGAGGATTCGGATAAAGACTGATTGATTAACAGCCAACTTCTCTGCTTTCGAAATCGATGATGAAGCACTTGCCAACCTCCGTGAATACGCTTTGTCTAACTCTCTTTTCTGGGCTCTTGCTGAGGGTCACGCCTGTGAGCAATCTGCTCGTCGAAATGCTATGGATGTATGTTTAAACTTAACCTTTGTACTGTCACATACTAATTTTATTAGAACGCCTCCAAGAACGCTGGAGACATGATCGGCAAGTACCAGATTCTCTTCAACCGAACACGTCAAGCCGTCATTACTGGCGAGTTGGTCGAAATTATTACTGGTGCTGCTGCTTCGGAAGAGTAGAGAATTTGTATATTGTAGTCTAGTCGAGAAAATGTGGCCAATTGAGCTTGGTAGAAGCCATTTCATTGTGTACTAAAGATCTAATTGCTTCCCAAACCTATGCTGTGCTTGTTTACTTTTCTCGGTTCTGGGAGATTTGTCATTGTATGAATTGCTACTTCGCCAAGCTAGCTACAACTGTCTTGAAAGTGTCTTTGGAGCTTCGGACTAAGTGGTCTTGAGAGCATGAGATTACCTGTGTAGAGAAAATATCATTTCCGTGAACTTGGTCGAGAACAGATGTATATTTCCTTTCAAGCATACAAACCGCACCTCGTCGTTTTCTTCTGTCCAGCTTCTCAGACACAACTTGACTGAAGAGGCCCTCCTTCCAGCTGTATGCCTAATTCTTCAGATCACGCTTCCCATCTCCCATCCCTCTCACAACTCCTGCCTTCCTCCAAAACAGCCGCACACAACTGGCTCAATAAACCAGGCATCCTAGTCTGGACCTCTCCCTCCCCACCCCTCCGCCTCCAAACAGCCCTAGCCATCGTCGTGACTCCCTCATTGCCCTCCCTTTCCCCTCCCCCTCCACTACTTCTCATAGCCCCTCCATCCTCAACTCCAACATCCCCAATCACAAACCTCACACTCCCGACCGGCTTCGGGAGCCACGCCAAATACCTGAAATTCTCAGTCGATACCTGTAACAAAATTTTGACGTCCGAGGGCAGGAGATATGGCTGTGTGCTTTTGCGGATCGGGGCCCAGAACCATGTAGGAGAGTGGGTGGGCGATGGGGAGGAGGGCGTGTATCGGGCCATGCAGGTTAAGAGGAAGATCATGCCAGAGCCGCAAGAAACGATGTTTGTGAGGAGGATGCTTGTGGGGTCAGTGGAGTTGGAAAGAGCTTGGGTTGTCTGGAGAGTGTCGTCGCAGTAGGGACATTGCGCGGGGATGGAGATTTGTGTGGTTTCGGTGTGGGTATGGATTGGGAGGACTTGATTTGTGGGCCATGAAGAGGAGGTGGGTGAAGGGATGATGGGGCTTACTCCTATGTGCCCACAATTAAAAGAATATCTGAATTGATAAATCATTGCTTTCCTGTATCCTGAAAGCCTTGGTTTCTGATGTGCTTAAAGTGCTAATGAAGCTAGCGAATGCTGAGTTGAAGAAATAGAATTCGAGATGTTTGCTAGTGGCTAATTTTATGCACAACTTCGTTATTGTCCATCCTATGAGTCACAAAGCTCACTGCTAGATCCACAGTCAAAGAATGAATTCAATCTTCGAGTCCAAAGGACTTGTAGGGATTGCGTCGCATTGTGGAGTCTCTGTTTTGTGGTTGCAGTTACTGCTGTTTTATGATGTCCTGGTTGCAGGTTTTGCTGTGAATCATGACTCTTGACTGTTTTCTTGGTTTAGATAAGTGTATTCACTGAAATTGTATGAACTTACTTCTTGTCGAGGCACTTGACTTGGCTGTCATCAGCTGTTTCCGAGGCCGTTTAGCTTAACATCATGGCTTTTCATTACTGGATAATTGTTAGGATCGATGAATTAGAACATGATTAGGGTGTTATTGACTTAAAATTATGATTATAACATTTGGCGCGATCTTCCAGCAAGGACTGTTTCGAGGTTGAGGCTAAGTATCTAATCTGTACCTTCCTCTTGATATTTGGTGAAGAAAAGCTCGCTTAAATTTGTGGTCCTATATCACTCATTCCTTTTGCCCTAAGCAAGCTTGATATTTAAGTATGGTTGTGAAGTGTCGACTAGAGTAAAATTACAGTGTCTTATTGCATTTGAAGGCTGTGTAAATTCAAGGGGAGTTGTTTAACACAACTAACCAGGGCAGATCCGAATTATTGACTTGTTGAATGGACAGCTTTCATGCTAACGCGAAGTTGCAGCTGAAAATGAATATTCTAGTAACACCGTATCACACGCTCTGGATTCACCATTGAGGTTGTTAGAAAGAGCTTTCAAGTTATGGTAACGCTCTTCAGAAACACTAGCAAACCTCTGCCACCAATACTCGGGGTCAAATTCGAGTGTGTGTCCAAGCATTAACAACACAAACTGTTTATATTTCCACTGCGGATTTGAGTTACACACATTCGAAAGAGAAGAAAAATCACTGTGACCTTGAATCGATATCTACTGCTGGCTAAACAGGAAACATTTATGTTGTTATCAGTTGTTTTCAATATCATCGCGGAAAACTTGCAGTTCCTATTAATTTGATTACCAGTACAAACTTTTCTAGACATCGCAGTGATGATTTAATTTGATGTTCTTAGTTCTAAGCGGTCTAGTGTATAATCGATGACAAATCGATGGTTTCCTCTAGAGGAGTAAATCTTTTATAGCACCGCTTTCACCTGAAGTAACTCCAACCAGCCACAAACGTTTTTCGGAAAATCTTTTCTGCTGTCATCTACTATCAAGCACAATGAACCTCTAGAATCATCTCTGTCGACTATATCAAACATCGCTCCAGCTCCTCAGATCTTTGATCTGGGATTGAATTGCCTTATGTTCTCATAGAAGAAGGCAAGTTTCGATCAAATTCCCACAGTTGTTATTTCTTCGGCTGGTTGAGCAGAAGCACTGTAAAGCATTTCTGACAGTTGTCTACGTCTTTAGAGCTCGATGTTACAACCAAACCTTCAACTCATCTGCGTCGAAGTTTGGCTATTTTCGAATTACAATCAACATACTCCCTACAGTGCAGCATAATGCTAAGTCAATTGCATTCTCGGGGACTGTCACCTCCCTATTCATTCGGCGCCAGAAGTTCGAGTCTTCCGAGTCAGTCTTCATTGTTGATCAGCCTATACTGCAGTATAAAAGCTGCTCTTCTTCGCTCTGAGCTCCAACCATTTCCAACCATATTACACAACAATATCTTCAACAAAGCACAACCCCAACCCTATCCAACGATCTTGTCGACTCCTTCGCATACTCCCATCATCATAGGTATCTTGATTCTTAGAGAGAAGACCAAGGATAAGCTCCTCTCTCTTGTGGGTATGTCGCGTCTCTTTCTCCTTCTTGCGCTCTGCTCTAGTCAAATATTTCATCCTTGCACCACTTCCACCGAGCACAAAAACACTGTTTGCTTTCCTCAGATACGCTTTCACTTGGAGATGTCAGGTCTAGCAGCTTTATTCTCCCTCGTGTACGCAAATCCAAATATCGACACTCTCAATACAGCATCAGCGGATGTCCGTCGACTTTGCCAACCACTGAGATCGTATTCCAACAATAACAAACAGCTTTTTGAAATTGGAATTCAAACATTTACAATACCAGTATCTAAGCTCATACTTGGAGTTAATCTGCTCGCCAAATATGTGTGCTGCATGAGTGTGTTCGAACAAACAGTTTGCATCATTCTTCATGGCCAGCAAGTCTTTCAGCATCAATCAATCCTGGAGACCGGAATAACAGAGCTTCAAGCACATAGCCTTGGTCTCGCAACTCTTACACCTGGTTACTTTCCCAAAAGAAGCAGAAGCGGACAAAATCGTGGTTAACTTCTCGTTTTTGTTTGGTCGCTCAAATTTCTCGCTAAAGCGCCCCAACTTTGCTGCACATCATTAGAATCGACACCTAGCACATGGCGAGATTTTCAATGTAAAGACTGGACTATCAACACAACAGAGTCTCCAGGAATCGGATCAGGATGTCTCTAAACCCTCTTAGCGCTTTGCTGCTCAAGGACTATCGCAATATTCACTATTGGACACCACCTCCAAGAAGAAGTTCATTATACAAAATGACCTTCAGATTTGTGTCAAATGCAATTCAGTGTCTATTTGTGACAGATCTACCCATAAATGTCCCTGTTTTTGGAAAGTAGTTGTACTCGTAAGGACTTGAGCTTTCAAGGCCGTAAGCGAGACACCGCATTCGAGATACACTTCAGACACAACCCACCAACTTCGATCACATCACAATCTCGACGACATCCTCCATTAACTCATCATCAATTGAATGTCGTATATTGGAGCTTGTGCGCGGACTATTTCTGAAGATTGGATGTATAGCTTATCCTATCAACTCCCAATGCAAGTTGTTCTCGCTAAGCACCAGCGCCTACAGTCAAATCCTGACCAGAAGACATCTTCACTCAGTTTATACTCTACTAGGTGTCGTCTGGTAGTAGCTTAGGCGCGAAATCTTTCTAGAAATTTGAGGTGTGGCTTATGTTCCCACCTCGCGCTGCAGGCTGTTCTCGATAAGCACCAGCGGATTTAATCGAAACCACTGGACATCACCTTCACACAATTTTCACTTGCTTAAAGTTAGAGTTGTGGCAGCCGAGAGCATGACCAGCTTTGCGAAGGCAGTTATGGTGTTCACGTCAGTCCTCGCATTGTCTCACCCACGACATGTTCGTTTCGCTAAGCGACAGCACTTTCGAACCCATGCTCATTCAACATCACTTTCACTCAATTCATACTTGGTGAAAGGCTGATTCGTGGCATTTGAGAGCGAGAAACATTCTATCAAAGCAGCATCGGTGTCTACTTCAGTCCTCAGAAGTCATCATCAGACACAAATTCGTTTTTCGCCAAACACTAGCACCTTCAGTCACATCCTTTCACATCCTCGCTCGATGCCACTTTCAATCAATTCAGACTTCTTTAAAAGTCAATTCGTGACAATCAAAAGCACGGATGTCTTTATTTAAGCAGGATTGATATTCAATTCACTTCGCAATGTTCTCGCTCTATTTAAGCATCACCTTCGTTCTATCTTCAACCACATCTCCACAACTCCACAACAACTTTACAACAACTCCACAACTACCTTCGACCACATCGTTCTTCTCAACATTTAAAATTGCGCTCCTATTTATTCAAGCTATTGTCATTGATCGCATAGCACGTCCTACAACCTGCTGTGCTTCAAAGTCACTCTACTTGATCTTTACTCTTTGGCATCCCAATTCTTCAAGCATCTTTCGTTCAGCTTCTTCTCAAAGAACAACCAGATTCCGAATCGGAGCTGCTGTACTTCAAGTTCATTCAACCTGTTACTCTCTCGTTGGCATCCAAGTTCCTCAAAAAGCCCTCAACTCGTTCAGTTTCTCTTATGCAGAGCAACCAGACCCTAGATCGCAAAGGCAGATAGGTGTTGTGTCTCAAACTCGCTCAGTCGATTATTCCCTCATTGGAACAACAACTCCTTTACGTATCTCTCAATCTGCTCGGTTTCTCCTCACAAAGCAGCCGGACTTCAAATCGTATCGCAACTTCTGAAAGACAGGTTTTGATTTGTTCAGCTTCTTCTACAATAACAACTTCATATCACATCACAGAACCAAAGAGCTTTTGTGATTCAAATCTACTCAAGTTAGTTTCCCTGTCTTGACTGCAGCCTCCTTCAACAAAAACTTCCACCTTCAATCAATTCACCGACGGCAATGCGCATATCTCGTCTTATCGAGACTCACTGTGATTCAGATCTACTTAGCCCGGCGGAAAATCTTCTGCATTTAGCTATCTGAAGAACTACTTCAACTCGTTTAGCTTCGTTCGCAAGCCGTACAATTATTTCCAATACCCACCCGGAATTTTGATTTTAAAATATTTAGTAAAGGATCTGTACAATCTTGGTCTAGCTCTAGAAAACAAGAGCTACCATCCAGGAGACAATTTGAGGTCCGGACTCGACTCTCTAGGCTACTAGACACCCGCTTAATTCCCAATCTTCCGGAGACACCACTTCGCTTTCTTTACTTATTTTCAAATGTCGAAGTAGAATTTCGCTAACTTTTTTTTTTCTTCGGAATCTAGACGTCTTTCTATACTTTTCCACTACCTGAAAACCGCTAATATGTGCGTCAAGGAGTTCCTTGGCTTCACCTGCGGGCACTGCTCTGTTCCTCACCTCAGACAGTGCCCCTTGACCTCCTCTCAACCCGTCTTCCCACCCTGCCAATTCCCTGCCGAAAGACCTATCTTCGCCAACGAGTTCTGTCCACCATGTGCACGTATCGTGTGGAACATCAAGATCTTGCAGGAAGAGGCGGTCCACCGTGGCCAGCATGAACGTCGTGAGTGCTACTGCGACACCATCTTTACTGACGAGGAGCGTCGGGAGCGTTTCGAGCCTCAGCGTGGTGCTGGTTCAAGTGCCGGTGGTTATGGTAATAGTCGATTCAACCACCGTAACCGACCTGGTAAGAGCAAGGGCAAGGCTAACAGAGAGGCTGGCACGGCGGGCAAATTCAATCGCTTCGCTTACTCGAACGGTGGAGGCGAAGTTTCCAACGCGCCGGGTAGAATCCCGTCAGGTACTACTTCGAGCGGTTTCTTAAGCGGTGGTCAAGGCCAGGCCCAAGGTGATACGGTCGTTGGATATGGTCAAGGCGTCTATGCTCAACAAGCCCAGAGCGAGGTTCAGCAAGCTTATGTTAACTCATACACTACTCCTTCTGTCACCAGCCCATACACTCCTCCAGCTGCCACTGGCTATAGCAACAATCAACACACGTCTCCATCTGCTTCCGGTTATGGTCACAATCCATACACCCCTCCATCGGTTTCTGGTTATGGGACCAACCCATACACTCCACCTTCTGCTTCCACCTATGGAAATACAGTTAGACAAGCCAATGCTGAACAGACCACCTTCACCTACAACTTCAACCTCGGCACCGGTGTTGGCGCTTTCGAGACCCCAGCTGGCATGAACACTGTCCATCTCACTCAGGGCGAAGGCCACAGCGGCAACAGCGACGGCTACATCTCATACGAGGACCTCGCATACCACCAAAGCCAACTGGGCCAGCCAAGTGCCGGCATGCAATGGCACACCACAGCCGACAACACACAAATCGATGTCAGCATTAGCGCCCTGGTCTTGAACAACGCTACCTACCAGGAGATGGCTGCTAACCAAGCTGTCAACCCTCAGCAATACACCTCTCTATCTGCCCCAGCCACCTCGACTCATGCTTTAGGCTCGGTAAACTCAAGCTCGACCATTGTTAATGAGGGCCATGCAAACTTCCGTGGAAGCTATGTTCGTTCTACCTCTGCCATCGTTCGTAACAACGATAATAAGAAGAACCAGGACATGGAGAGCGTGAAGGAGGAAGTCGAGAAGGAGGGGGATATCGATGAGACTGATGATGATAGAAACACCGTTCAGGAGGTCACTGCGCCCCTGGTTGCAACTAGTAGCCCTGCTGCTGCAACCATTAACTAAAGGAGACAATTTCAGGCTCGCAACTCGTAAGGAAAAGAAACACTGGCCACCCATTCTTGCTGTTGGAATTGTTTTGTTTTCTCCTGCATATGCTAACTCAGCGTCCACGAAAGACTTTGTACAATCAAAGAGAAATGCGCCAGCCGCCAACCACCATCACAAATGTACAACTGCTCTAGAGGCTTTTCACAACGGTTACCATTTCACTGATCCATTCCGGTTATTAGACCGATGCCAGTTTTTAGACTGAAGAATTTATCTCCCCTATCCTGGTTTGCTCACGTTGCGCTTCACCAAAACACCTGTGCTACTAGTCAGTTTTCTTCCTCATTCCAACAATGAGAGGTTTCGATTCTCGAACGTACCCCCGTCAGTTTCTATCCACGGCCTATCACCCCAATAGTTTTACCTATCGACTTCACCAAACACTGTATTTCTAGTCAGTTTCTTCCCCTTTTCAACAAGAGGAGATCTCAATCATTAGCACATACCCAAATCCATGGTACCGATAATGGCCACAGCATCCGCCAACAGATGACCTCTGGATATCTGATCGAAGCCACCAAGATGAGCAAATCCAGGTGCGCGGATCTTGCATCGGTAAGGCCTCTCACTTCCATCGCTTACAACGAAAACACCCATCTCTCCCTTTGGTGCTTCAATTGCTGAATACGTCTCTCCAGGTGGCACAGTGTAACCTTTGGTGAAAAGCAAAAAGTGGTGGATAAGGGCTTCCATATTCTCCTTCATGGCAGCGCGAGGTGGAGGTGAGATCTTATAATCCTCAACTCTAATTGGGCCTGCGGGCATCTTGTTCAAGCACTGATGAATGATACGCAGAGATTGACGGAACTCCTCCATTCGGCAAAGGTATCTGTCATAGCAGTCACCATTCACACCAACTGGGACTTCGAAGTCGACCTCTCCGTACGCATCATAAGGTTGGCTCTTTCTCACATCCCAAGGCACACCAGAACCACGAAGCATGACACCGGTGAAGGAATAATTCAAGGCGTCAGCAGCAGATACAACTCCGACACCCTTCGTCCGGCCAATCCAAATACGATTGTCAGTCAACAGTTCCTCGGTTTCATCGATACGGTCGGAGAATTGTGTTGCCCATTGGTAGATATCGTCAAGGAGGCCTACAGGGATATCTTGGTGGACTCCTCCAGGACGGACATAGGCAGCATGGAGACGTGCACCAGAAACACGCTCGTAGAATTCCTGCAAGGGATTTTAGCTGTGTGTACATAGAAATCAAAATCGTTGCTTTTACCATTAACTTCTCACGCTCCTCAAATCCCCACAAGAAAGGTGTAAGTGCACCAACATCCATAGCATGTGAGAGAATCGACATGAGATGGTTCAAGATACGAGTGATTTCTCCGAACATAGTTCTAATCCACTTGGCACGCTCCGGAATCTCAATGTTCAAAAGCTTCTCAACAGCTAGAGAAAAACATTGCTCATTGGTCATCATAGAAACGTAGTCCAATCGATCAAAATAAGGTAATGCCTGGAGGTAAGTCTTGTATTCGATCAATTTTTCGGTGCCTCGATGCAGCAGTCCTACGTGGGGATCAGATCTGACAATCTCCTCGCCATTGAGTTCCTGGAACCAAGTCAGCATTTCCTTCGATATTGCAATGCTGAGCTCATTTGCCCCTCCAAGTATCCCTTACCAGAATCAATCGCAACACACCGTGGGCAGCTGGATGCTGGGGACCAAAGTTAACGGTATAGTGGCGGATTGAGCGCTTGTTGACATCCTCAGGGTCGATGTTCTCATCTGGGATATAATTCAAATCTTCTTGGCCGTTGGGTGCATGGCTGAAATGTTCGTTTGTAGCTACCAACTTCGTGCCTGGGTATGCTTCCGCAGTGGCGTATCGTCTCGATGCAACAGCAGAGAAGGATCGGGAGGCATTTGAACCTTTGGCGGACGCGGCAGCAGTAGCTACTCGTGTAGTAGAGGTCTTGGGCAGCGTCGCAGCAGGTCGCAAGCAGAGGCGTTTGGCACCGAGCCGTGCGATCGAAGCTGCCATTGTGAAAGGTGAGAGCTGGATGATCGTGGTGATTGTGACCAGACCTCGAGGTTAGGCAATTGAGTCGTGGGAGGAGCTGGTCCTTTTGTTTTGTCGTCGCCTCTCTGTCTAAACTGTCTGAATGATGATGTTCAGGATCCGATTCACGTTGCTTCTCATTGGTTGTCTCAGAAGTGTGAATTTACTAGGGTGTTGAAAGCCTCATTTCGGCTTATGTCATCCGGCATAAACGTATCGCCGTTCCGGGCTAAATTCTTGAGCTCGGCTTCTGATATCAAAATTATTTTGAAGACCCCGCCAAATTTCTATTAGTATCTTTGTATGTCAATGAAATGGCTCCTTCGTTACAACCAGCCGAGGGATTGGATCCTAGGAAAGTGCGTATACTATAGTTCACGTGGATTATCCACAATGGCCCTCAAAATACCGTGCAGAGCATTTGTTAACTTTTTGTAGTATGTAGGAATCCACTCAGAGACAGTTAGTCATGTCAGCGCAACAGATTTCCCTGGTAATTCTACCCTTTCATGTCGCAGAAAAAACAATGGCTAATCACATAAAGGCCATTACCCAGGTGAAGACCACTCCTGGGATGTCGACAAGTTCCGCGAGAAGTTTCATGTCAAATTCCACCACAATGTACCGACCGAAGCTTCCTTCTCCCTCATTGGCATCGACGCCTCAGTCGCCAATGCTTTCCGACGTATCATGATCTCCGAGATCCCCTCTGTGGCCATCGAGTACTGCTTCGTGTACAACAACACCTCTGTCATCCAAGACGAAGTCCTCTGTCAGCGCATTGGTCTCGTCCCGTTCAAAGGCGGCAAGACGGGCTTGCTGGATTTCCTGAAGTGGTACAAGAAGCCCGAGGAAGGCACTGAAGAAAAAGCTCCGCCGTCATATGACTACAATACCGTGTTGATGGAGCTGAAGATTGAGTGTACGAGGAACACAGAGGCGGCGAGGGGAGAGAATGATCCCACGAAGCTGTATCACAATGCGCATGTCTATGCGAAAGACATTAAATTCAAACCGTATGGACGCCAAACTGAATACTTTAGTGGAGAAAATGCAATTGTGCCTACGAATCCTGATATTCTGCTTGCGAAACTTCGTCCTGGTCAGGTCATCGATATTGAGATGCACGCTATCAAAGGGTTAGGATCGGATCACGCAAAGTTCTCCCCTGTGGCCACAGCTTCATACCGTCTGTTACCTGTGATCGACATCTACAGGCCAATTCTTGGTGCAGACGCAGCAAAATTCGCCAAGTGCTTCCCCAAGGGCGTTATTGGACAGCAGAAGGTCACAAAGTCAGATGCAGCAAAGAAGGGCAGCGGTTATGAGGGTCATGAAGGAGAGATGAAGGCGGTGGTTCTAGATGCTATGAAAGACACAGTCAGCAGGGAATGCTTACGGCACCCAGAATTCGAGGGCAAGGTCAAGCTTGGTCGGGTGAGGGATCATTTTATCTTCAACGTCGAGAGTGTGGGACAGTGGGACAGTGATGAGCTGTTTTTGGAGTCTGTCAAGACGCTGAGGCTGAAGTGCGAGATATTGAAGCGAAACCTTATGAACATGACAAGATAGGATGGGCTTAGCGCGTGGTGTCATAAAGCATTGTAGGAGTTCTGGGAAACGGCGTTATATGGTTGGCTTTTATGAAAGCTATCTAGAGCTCTGATACCTCTGAAAACAAAAGTATGCCAAATGCTATCATTCGTGACTTCGTGATTTTAGTGGTATTCTTCCCACCCCTAACTCCCGCAAAATCGCTTTTACTCAGTCGATACACCCTCTGCCTTTCCTGCCTCAAACTCTCTTGAGAATTTGAGTCGAAACTTGAAATTTACGCTACCTAGTGATGGATCTGAAACACCGATTTCTTCTCCATTGCTAAGCAGCTCACCTAGCTTCAGCTTCAAATTATGAGCTGTAGCCTCCCTCAGACTTTCGGGACTTTGCATGTACAGGGTCTTCTTCTCGGAGCGGATTGATGGCTTCTTAAGTTGGGCTTCTGGTCTCGCGGCCAAGGAATCGATAAACTCTTCCAAAGTCAAGTTTGGATCCACAGCCAAATCTCTCGCTAGGTTGCCACAGACAGGACAGTCAGGCTTCTGCTCATGCTTGAAGGTATACGTGTAGATGCTGTCGTTTCCACTGTACATCATGTAGTTCTCCTCGAAGCCAAGTGACGGATTAACCGAAGTGGCGATCTTGAAAGCCTCGTTGCAACAACTAGCTGCAATAATAGCGTTTGTGGATGCGATAGCTGGGATGATGTTCTTGACCACTCCTTGCGTGAGAGAGTAAGTGACGCCCGTGATCTTATACTCTGCGGCTCGCGCAGCAGCTTTCTTGAACAGCCATGTGATGTGCTCGGGATCATCGTTGTCCAGCTTTGGGAAGGGCTTCTCTTGCTCCCATGCGATGATATGTGCCCATTCTATGCAGTGCTCGGGCTGACGAGGGATGGTGGCAAGTGTACAAAGTGGTACCGCAGCTCTGGGAGCGTGCATGTCAAGTTGGCACTCGATGCAGGAAGTCAGGGTGGGATAGATGACCCGTGATTGTCCTTTGAATCCTGAGACTCTTGTTTAGTATAAGAGACATCAAGACTGATTTATACGCATACCTTCGGTTCCGCCGTCAATTAATGGCTTAAGACTCTCCGGGTTCTCCTCATCCACCATGCCGACAAGAGTAGAGTTGATCCATCTTCGAGCTTCGATACTGTCTAAGCCACAGATTACAATTGTGAATTGCATGTAGAAATCCTCGTCTTTGTCCTGGATCTTGCAGTTGTGGGGAGTAATTGACACGCCTTTCACTCTCTTCTCCACGAATTTAGCTGCCACTTCTGCTTTCGAGCTCCCGACATCGCTTTGTCGAAAGAGGAACTGTCGGTTGAGATTCGATACATCGATGGTGTCTATCCTTGTGTTAGGCAACCTCGTCAAAATCTAGTTTTCAGAAAGAGTCATACCCATATCAATAACGTGAATCTGCTTGAACCCAGATAGAGCCAAGTTCTTCAGTATTTCGCATCCGAGACCTCCTGCACCACTTCTCCAAAGTCAGCATGCGTTCGGCATCTAGCATGTTGCTGATATAGGCTTCCAGAGAGGTACTGACATGACTCTAGTACGACAGGTTAGCTACATTCCCCTGAATTATAACGGCACACGAACAGAATTTTCATGCTCTCTATCACACTAGCAGCAGCATCGCTAGGCTCGAACTCCTCTATGGAGAAAGGTCCTCGGTGGTGGAGGAAATTGTCCAGGTTGTTCCTAGACTATGTTAGCTATTTGATACATGAGAACGAAGAGAGCTGTAAGTCTACCATCTTGACTTTGGTAGCATTTTGGATGCAAACATGGGTCCAGATATCATAACAGGCTGTGACATGTTTATTATATCTCATGGAACAATGAATCTGGGTGATAGAGACCTGATGCATGTGTATGGGAGCTTCTGCAGCCTTGCATGCCACCAAAGTAGATTACAGGGTGCAATGGCCTGCCCCGCCACAAGGCTCCAACAGGTCTCATCTCACTATTGTGCACCGAAACTCAAACTTCATACAAATCAGCCGAACTACAATACACATTTCTCATGTAGAAATGGAGGGACTACTCACGCCTGTGAGTACAACTTACAAAACTTCATCGAAGGACGCAGAACCAGCTTTGATCGAAGTCACAAAGCCGCGAGCAGAAGTTATCAGGCCTACATTTCAAGCATCAACTCCAGAAGAAGCTTTGGAGATATTGAAGAGTGAACCGGATTATGAAAGTCTCATATCTACGCTACGTTTCATCTCTCAGAATGATGCAGGATTTCATATCTCATCCCCAAGTCCAATAGCTGCTCAGCTCGTTCATGTTTTGGTGACAGAAACATTACCTGATTACTGGGATGTTCTCCGAGATTCTTCGCAGACCAAGAGCTCTAAGACAGAGAAATCAAAAGCTGCATCGGATCTCAAGCTGTTTTTGTCTTGCCTAAGAAGTGTTGCCGGTCTAAGTGCAATTATACTCAGCTTGAAGCAGCGAATTCAGCAGTCAAAGGATGCCAAGAAAGCACCAGGAGGGCCTAACATTCAGGATATTCTAAAGATCCTACTCCAAGCTTTACAAAGTACATTGGAAGGAAATGAGAGTGTAAAGAAGATTTGGGAAAATGTCTATGTCTCCCATGAGCCAACCCCAAAAGAAAATGCTACATGGCAAGAGTTCATGAGTCTGGTAGGTGGTGGAAAGCTTCTTGGCGTTTCAGCCGAAGCAGAGGATGTGATCAATAACCTGAGTGAGAAGATGGGAGACAAGTATTGGATCTCCAGTGGTAGTCTTTATAGTCTCTGGCTTGCTCGGAATATTGCTAAGTGGGCAAATTCATTGTCATCTGGATCTGAAAACGGCTTCAAGGCTTGCAGTAACTTATTGAGCAAATCTTTCCGACTTGGGCATAATGGTATGTGAAATGCTCATTTCGATTGACATGTTGCTAATCGTCGTAGAAACTATACTGAAGGAACTATTGGAATCAATGATACTTCAGAAGACGGAACATGCTCGCTTCACGAAGCTCATTAGAACAATGCCTAGTTTTGAGCAGCGAAATGTTCTAAATGCTCTGCTAAAGATAACATCCCGAGACTACTTGTCGTCGGCAACAACTACTGAAGATAATGCACAGTGGTGGCAATCAGATGCTACAATGGTATCATCGAGTGCTGCACTTATCAAGGTCATTGTGGCCGAAGATGAATCGAGGAAAGCTCATCTAATTTCATGGTTAACAAACTCATCTGGAGCTGGAATTGGGGATGGAATTGCAATCAGAAGAGCAGTGATAGCAGCAATGGCAGCAGATAAATCTGATATAGAGGTTATTTTGGACAAAAGCCTTCAGCAATTCGGCGATCAATTGTATATTAGACACACTCCTACATTACAACAAGAAGGTGTGTGTGAAATCATGTTAGACATCAACGCATTTGCTGATTGTGACAGTCCATGCTCAGGTCCTTCTATTGTCAGCAGGATACCTACATCGTAAAGCACCTCTGCGACTTTCAATGATGATCAGATCAGGTGCTCATTTGAATGTCGTCTCGAACAGGCTTGCATCAGCTTCTCTTCGTGCTCGTTTCCTCGGTATGGCCATCGGCGAAGCGCTCTCAAGCCTAGTTGATAAAGCCGACAAGAGAATGGACTTCAAAGTGGAAGAGATGAGCACTCCTGAAGCAGTGTGGTTCAAGAGCCTTGTCAATGTCGCTGACACCGTCGGTACATTGGATGCACTTAGGTCAGGACCGGTTCACCAGGTCAAGAAACCACAACCTCGAGTTTCAAAACCTGTTCCAAAAGCTAAGCCAACACCCACGGGATCCAAAATTATCTCTATCGAGGAGATCGACACGGATGAAGAGGAGGAAGTAGACTCGTCTGACGATGGGCTGATACGATATGCTAAACCAGATTCCGATGTCGAAGACTCAGACGAAGATGCAACACTCGTCATTAGAAATAAGCCAACAGCTCCAGTCTATATCCGTGATCTCATCGCCTACCTCAGAGACTCAGAGAACTATGACCGCCAGAAATTAGGCCTGATGACAGCCGCGCCGCTCATCCGTCGCAAAGCCAATTTCGGAACAGAAGTCAGTGCCCACGCAGAAGAACTAGCGACTCTTCTTGTTGGAATTCAAGATAAGTATGAGATTGAGAATTTCTTAGAGCTGAGACAACAAGGCCTCATAGCCATTCTCGTCGCCTTCCCTCAGAAAATGGGACAATGGTTTGCGAAAACCTTCTTCGATGGCGACTACTCTATTGGACAACGAGCATCAGTCCTCACGACTCTCGGTCTAGGAGCACGAGAACTCGGTGGTTTTGGCGTAGAAGACGCAGCTATAACCGCTTCCTCTACAAAGAAAGATGCAACAGCATCTTTCCCATCCAAGACCCTCCCACCAGCAATGCATACCCTCTACTCACCAAACACCACCAAGCCCCTCCTGAAAGCCACTCCTCGCTTAAAATCCTCCTACGACCAGCAACAAGAACAAAGCACCCCAAACGCCATAACCCTTCTCACCACCGCCCTCTCAAAAACCATGCTCGCACCACTCGCCACCTCCGCCTCACAAACCCTCCACGGCCCCGCCCTCCTCTCCACACGAACCTTCTCCACCCGCGCCGCCGTCAATGCCTCACGCACCAAACCCACAACCAACGCTCTAGCAGCCATAGTTTCAACCTCCTTCTTCTACCCGCTCACCGGTCGACTCTCCCTGCTCCTCTCCTCACCCCGTGCCTCCTCATCCTCCCCGCTCCTCAACACGCCCTACCTCCTTTCACACCTGCTCAAAACCCTAGCACTCCTCCTCCACGCCTCTGGACCCTCAACGCTTAGTCTCCCTCAGATGACGGCCGAGCTGTGGGACTTGCTCCTCGCGCTTAGAGTTCGCGCGCAAGGCGACATGGCGATTTTGGAGGGACTTTTGTTTGCGTTCTTGACGCTGCTGGAGGTTAATGAGGATAAGAGAGGGTTGGTGCAGGTTCATGGACGGCAGTTGCTCGAGACGCAGGAATGGGTTGAAGGTGTGTTCTCTAGGCTAGGCACGGCAGGGATGGGTCCGGGAAAGAGAGTGGGAATGGGAATGGAGGGGTTACTAGGTGGTGGCGGCGGCCAGGCGTTGAGTGAGGAGGATGAGAGGGTTAGGATGTTGGCTGCTGCTGTGTTGGTCAATATTCGCGAGTGTGTGGAGAAGTACCAGGCGCTGTTGATGGGCGATTTAGCCAGCTTCTAGTATTGGAATTTTGTATGTTTGAGAATTGACTCAAAAGTTAGCAAACGAAGCAAGATCAACAAATGTGTATTTCCAAACGGTGCATTGGGAATAAACATATGGAAGTTGTAGAGCAGAAGACGTCTGTCTCATTCTCTACCAAAACCACGAGCGCAAGGAAGTTTTCATAGGAGATAACTCACACTTAAGCTAACTGGAAACCTTCAGTATTACAGAGATGGATCAATTTCAATCAAGTTTTCATTTGCCATTCTGTACTGTACTGTACTGTGCTGTCTACGCTATGCTGTGCTTTTATTCGCTTTAAAGTGTAAGGCAAGGCAAGGTATCTTTCATCACCCCAACGCCACGCTATGCGCATCCATCCATTCATTCCTTGATTTCATCAAATAACGCCTTCGCTGTGCCCTTTGGTTCCACACATGATGAGTTCCCTGCTCTCATCATTTAAAAAAAATATATGGTCATGTGCGCCAAAATCCAGCTTCGCACTATGAAATTCAAATCTCCAGTTCACTATCCTCATATCCTAACAGAATTAAAACAGGTGCTTTCCTCATCCATCCTGCACGCGTTCTCTCGTCTCCAAGTTCCCGGCAGTCACTCAAGCGCGAGGAGGGGGATCTCGCCGATCCTTCTTCATACCCGAGCCACGACGCTGCAGCACATCCTGAGAATCGTAGATATTCCTAAATCCCTGCAAGGCAGCAGTGATATCTCCAATTGACAAAGTTAACTGGCTTTGCACCTCAGGTGCTTCAGCACGGCCAGTGGAGATCCTTGCTGAGGGTGCGGCAGGGAGAGGTGGCATAGCCAGGCGAGAAGAGGTTCGGAGAGGGTGTGGTTGCAATGGGCGAGGTGGAGGTGGCATACGCTCTTCTTCTTGAACTTCATATTGCTGCGCCCGACCTCTTTGCATCTCCTCGTAGTAACCGTTGTTTTCTTCGCCGTACTGGTTCGAAGCAGCGTAGCGATCGTTGGCGTAGCCTTCTGCGTCTGATGCACCTGAGAAATCTGACATCTCGCCGGCCTCGTGGAATGCATTGCCATTTCCATTTTGAAGGGATTGTGGCAATGCAGTGCTATCTGAGACGTAGATGGATGGTTCTCGCGGATTGGAGACTGGCATGTATAGAGAGGGATGACGTTCGAACTCAAATGGGTTTCCTGAAGCCATCTGTTCGCTAGTAGTAGATCCCACATCAGAATTGGCAGTTGAGGGACGCTGGTATTCTGGAATTGGACGAAGATCTGGGATACCACGGAATGGTACAGGATCAGGCAGACTCATGTCCAAGTCAATCAGAGAACTGGTCGAGGCTCTTTGATTCTGACCCGCCGTGATGTCACCCATATCCAGATCAATCAATGATTCTCTAGTAGCAGTCCGCTGGTGCATACCCATACCCATGCCCATATCTAAATCAAGATTGATCAATGAATCTCTCATCGACAGCCGTTGACTCAAGTCCAGATCAATAAGAGACTCTCGGTCTGCCATTCGGTTTGAAGCTGAAGGCATAGAGCTTACAGAGCCACCGCCAAAGACAAAAGAACCTAGGGGCTCTGTCGGATGATGAATCAGAGTTGGCCTATCACCAGAGGCTGGAGTAACAGTCGGACGTGGAACCTCGTAGCTGATAGGAAATCTGGAGACTTCAGGATCTGCAGAGGCCGGAGGAGCTGCTGCTGATGGAAACTTCCAATCCTGAGTTCTGCGGTTCGGGTTCGCATCGGCAGGGTCGCTCAGTGCTGGTCGACTGAAATCGTGCAGAGAAGAAAGATGATCGGAGCTTTCATCCTGACCGCGACGATTAGCCCTGATCGTATCCATGTCCGAGAAGCTTGAGATGCCTGTGTCAACATCATGACCTCCAAGATCAATCATTGTATCGCGGATCGAGGTGTCGGTGGAGTCGTCACGAAGTGGTAGATCCGACTGCTTGCCATATCTCGCAACAATGTTGTCATTATAACTTGTCAGAGTATTTGGGTCGAAGAGCTTCTCCAGTGGGCCGACCGATAGGCCTCGATTCAATGCTTCTGGCGGAGGTCGTCGGCGGGATGGTCGTGCTTGCTGCTGTGCAGGACGAGCAGTTCTGCTGGCATCGTCATTGGGGAATCTGTAAGCATTTGCCATATCTTGGAAGTCGCTTGACAATTTGTCGTCAAAGTCGTCCGTGACACTGAAATTCCAGTCATCATCTTCTGCGGAAGAAATCATGACAGGAGGCTGTGCACCGTGTTGCCAGAAAAGCGATTTTCTAGTACCGCCGTCACTCTCCCACTTCCTGTAGCTGAGGATTAAAGCTCTAAGATTAGCTGTAGGGTAGCTGTCACTAGTGTTGTAAATATAACGATGCTTCTGAACTTCTTCGATCGTAGGACGAGCCTGGGGGTTGTTCTGCAAGCAAATAGCGACGATATCTCGAAGATTTTCCGAGTATGTTCCTTCCGGCAGTCTGGGCGAGTTTTGCTTGAGATAGGTCTGAAGCTGAGACATAGGAATTGTGGCTGATGGAGGAAGACCACTGGCCATCTCATACGCCATTGCACCAAATGCCCAGATATCAATCTCTTTTCCATAACTTGCTGCACCATTCTCGGTGAGAAGTTCAGGAGCCATCCAATGTGGTGTACCGATGATAGTAGATCTCTTGTCAGTCTTGTTCTCAATAATTCCTGCGACACCAAAATCGCACAGTTGGACGTCGCCATTCTCCGTGACCAGAACGTTGGCACCTGACTATGGTTAGCAACTGGAGAGTATGCGCATGAAAGATTCTTACTCTTGATATCTCTGTGAATGATTCCGACTTGATGAACCCAGCAAAGACCTTCTGCGGCTTCCCGCAGGATAGTACGCACCCACTTCTCTTGAAGACCCTTTGGAAGTGTTGGTTTCATCTAAGATGAAGTTAGTGCTGTTTGCAAACTTTCCTTGATGCTGAACTGATTACCAAAGTTGCTACACTACCGCCACCACAGTGTTCTGTAATCATCCACATCGCTTTCCCAACTGGAAGGGCTTCCAAGACCAAATTGATATTTTTGGCTTTGTTCTCGCCTAAGAGTTTCAATGCGTTGACCTCCTTCAAGAACTCAGAATAAGCATCTGAATTCTTGGGATTGAGCGTATCACTCTCATCGATATCAACAATTTTGATCGCCACAACCTTAGCAGTTGTCATATCCTTACTGCAGAATAGTTAGTAAGGAGTCTATAGCACGTGATATCTCATAGAGCTTCTTACCCCTTGTAAACGCGTCCAAAACTGCCCTTTCCAATCAATTCTTCCAGTGCAAAGGGTGGGGGATCCTTTCCACTCTTCTTGCATTCCTCCACGACGTACGCTTGCATCTTCCGTGCATCTTCGACAGCCTTCGTCTTCTGCTCCGACCTGGGTGCTACAGTGAGTCGGTTCTCCATCTCGACAAGTGTCCTCTCATCGGGCACGGGCGTGCTAGGTGTTGACAACTTTGATGATTTCCTCAATCTTTTGCTGATATTTGAAAGTGCCGAAACTAAAGGACTGCTTGGAGAAGTTTTGAATGCAGAAATTGACTTTGAGATTGATATCGTGCGCCTTGAAGTGCTACTCGATGGGGTAAGTGGCCCCGGACTAATGGTCGGGCCGCTAGCTTCCGGGACCACATATCCGTGGTAAGCGGCAGCTTCCTCGAACGACGTCTCAGGAGGATATGGGTCACCTTCAAACAACTTGACAGGAGGGCTCGCTAAACTCGAACATGACTGACTAGGAGTATTGTACTGCTGAGATTCAGGTGTTCCAGGTACAATTCCCGTATCAAGTATCAATGGCACTATTTCTGATTGAGATTTCAAGTTTTCATTCCAAATCACCTCCCGTGTTCTATAGACGACCTGGGAAGGTCTTTGCGTTGGGGATCTTGGTGCAGACCCAAGCCAGGCTGTATCTCGAGCGGTTTTCAACTGAGGAGAAAGTCTTTGGGATTGGGATGTTGAAACATCAACTTCATCCCATAAAGCTCTTTGTGGTAGCTGAAATACTGGAGAAGGTCTTTTCAATGTTGACGGATTGTTATCTTCGATCAAGTGAACCGGCAGTGATGCTGGAGCCCGAGTTTGTGAATTGAGCTTCCGTTGTGATTGGGATTCTCGAGGGTGTCTTGGTGAAGGAGAAGTTGGCTCCTCAACCTCGTTCCACGCAGCCTCCTGTGAAAAGGGTTCACTTCGTGATTGATGCTCCTGACGAGACTGAGAGTTCGTGTCTCGATGGAAGTGAACTGCATTTCTACGCCGAAGCGTTGGTGGTTTCTGGAGTTGAAAGTGTGATTGAGAAGAACCTTCGCCATTCGACTCCTCTTGCCTCTGTGCTTCAGTGGTTGGGATTAAGTGTGCAAGATATCTTTCATACTCGAATGGATCCTCGGTTTCATCTTCCTCTTCGTCATTCTGTTCTTCGAGGCTCTTTCGGGTACTGGTTTCACCGCCAATGGACGAAGATGAATCTGTCGGAGCGTGGTAATTTCCTCTAGGGAAGATGAAAGCTGCACGTTTGTCCGAAACAGGACTTGGGATGAAGTCATCACCAAGATAAGTTTCGCCATCATAATTATTTCCTGCACCTCCTCTCATATAGCATGTGCCTTCGAATGATTCATCAATTTCGCCAATTTCCTGGATATACTCCGCAGCAAGCCTCTCACTATTGTTTGTGTTCTGTGATTTGCGAGATGTATTGGTTAGGCTGAGGTTGGTGGAATCAAACTGGGAGCCATTAAAGTCGGCAGAATTTCCCCCTGAATAATTGCTAGAGGCATCATCATCTGAGAATTCTCCAAGCAGGTGACGAGCAGATTCTCGTGATACCGCAAAACCGTCCATGGCAGTCTCCTCTTCATCACTTTCTGCCTTGAAGTCGTCTGAAAATGGATTCTCTTCGTCTGCCAGTTTTGCTGTTACACTTTCCTGATTCCCGTGTAACTCTTGTTGTGACGGCGAAGACGAGAAGGCTGTCGAAGTGCTGCCGAAGTTGTGATGACCAGCTGCTGCCATGCGTCTAGTCCTCTGAAATTGTTCCTCTCTACCATCTTCAACAGGCTCAACGTTCCGATCTTTCTTCGCCTTGGTGACAGCAGGAACAGGCTCACGGGGAAGATTCTCATCGATTCCTTCTCCTGGAGCATGAGCTCCCAACCGCCCTCTTTCAGGTCGATACATCCCCTCAGCAGGCCAACTGCCTTTGCCAGTTATTGGCTGTTGGCCGCCTGGGCGGTTGAGAGCTCTAAGCTCCACAGGAGACAAAGAGCGAGTGCGATAGCGAGAAGAGAGATGCCGACTTCTTGCTTTAAATAATCGTTTGAAGCGTCGCCAAAGCAAAGTCAACTTCGCAGGCGCTTTACCACGAGCCTGAAGTGCTAGGAATTCAGATGTTGTAATCAAACCACTGCGCAAAGCGTCTCTTCTTTTCTTTGCTCTCTCCCTGTGCTTTCTTTGTGATCTCTCCTTGACTCGTGCTCTTTGCACTTCGAGGTCTTGCTGGAGCTGGAGATCAACAATTTTGCCAGTTGAGAGATACGCGACTTTCCTAAGCTTGCTTGAAATCGTTGTCGTAGTGAAACCCCTACTACGATCTATTCCTCCGTCGAAGTAATCCATTTTGGTGCAATTTGATTCAAGGCTCAAAAGAAGTAGTGGAGGGGGAAGAACGTAGCAAAGCACTATGCGTAGTTTTGAGAGGGTGAGAAAGTGCCTTTGCAAAGAATTTGCAATAAGAAAGTAAGGAATAGTGAAATATTTGATAGGCGCGATATTCTGAAGTGCGACGAGGTTTTCGTGACAGCAAAACTCGAGCGTGGTTTGTTGACAACATCCAAAGGGGGTCGTCGCTAAACTTGGTGTTTCGCAGCAAGCGAGCATGACCCCCTTTCAACATGCTTGAGGCATTGAAAATCTTTGTAAAATCAACCTACATTGTTTTTTGTTCATTTTGATATGCCTCGATTCTTTGAAGATAGTTCTTGAATCTTTAGAATGCTTTTGACTTACTATCTTGTGGTTGGGAAACTTGTAGGCCTCTAAACCATTCTCGAGTTCAGTGTTCATGTCTCCTCGCCGAAGAGCATGAAAACCACCCAAAAGCACCTCAAACTGAGATACTAGTCCGTTTGTCGTTAGCGCCGTGATATGTGACTAGCGCAATTTTTTGAAAGGCTGTATTTATTCCTGCAATTCAGCGCTTCTTTGACCCATATTCTCCAAACCTCTTCCTCAACTCAACCCGTTGATAGAGGTGTGTGTTCGAACAAGATGCGATCTTGAGCCAGCAGCAGGTGCGTAGCATCATCCACATCCCGATTGTTCTTGCTATATCATATAGCGAGCTGCAATCCGAGAGGCGAAGGGTTTCGTTCTCGCCTGCAAATTTCGTCCGATGTGACTGGACATTCGATCTCTCTCTGTGGACACGGCGACTAACCTTCATCATTTGACAGACATGCTCGCTGTGCCTTGGTTACGATCTTGTACACACAAAGTTGAACTTCAAAATTGTACCACTGAGGAACACCTACTGGTAAGCTCTTCCTCCATCTTCCTTGTTGTACCTCATTTCCACATGGCTACCTCGATGAGTTCCCCAGCACACTTCGAGAACTCTTCAACCTTCTTCCGAGTTTGATATCGAATTTTCTGAGGATCGAGAGCTGACTTATATTCTGTAGAGTCACAATCCAGCCGTGATTGATAAGGAGTTGTTCCTCCTTTAGGAGTAAGTTTACTTTTGTCCCACACCTACTCGCTGCTTATTCCTCAACCCTACCTACCCCTCAAAAGCATTTTGATATCAAGACTTGATCCAAGAACCCATCACAGAGCAATAAGTGCAATGATAGCTGACCGTTGTCGGCGTTCCAGGAACAAGATGTGCTCAAGGTCAACTATTGTTGATACGGAGATGGAGGGAGGCGATGCCCCTTCCAATCTCACACTAAAAGTTCATTCGATCTGCGAACCGAGTATCAAAGGTGGAGGGAAGTGGTGCCCCTTCCACCTTTCGATGCTCAGGATCATTTGATCTACGAACTGAGTATGAGATTGTAGAGAAGTGATGCCCCTTCAAATCTCATACTCAAGCTTATTCGATCTGCGAACCGAGTATCAAAGGTGGAGGGAGGTGGCGTCCCTTCCACCTTTCAATACCCAAGATAATTTGATCTCCGAACCGAGTATCAAAGATGGCAACAACACCATCCAGCCCAGAGCCAGGCTAAGGCTCAGCAAAGTTTAAACTTGTAAGCCACTCCTGTCCAGCCCTTATTCTTTCCCCTTGGCTCTTGCGCATATCCTGCAAGTTGTTTCTCGTTTTTCGAAAGATCAAGGTTAAAATCAACCTGCCACAACTCGCTCTCTGAAATTTGAACAAAGCTGACAGACATCCAAGCATACATAATCTTTCGGTAGTTGCACCTGGTCTGTGTAAATCCCTTCGTCCTCAGGATCCAAGGCGGAAACATATTCGTAATGCAGGGAGTAGATGCTATCAATCGGTTTGATTTTCTACTCTCGTGCTTGCTCTCAGGCATGGGTGACTTCAAATTTGTGACCTCAGAACACAAGTGGACATGAAAACCAAGAGAATGATGAAAGTGTTTTCCAGGTATGTTCTCACACTCAATATATGCGCCTCAGTTGTGGAAAGATGAAATTTTCAATCATCTTCTTTCACCAAGAGAAAATCCAAAATTGTGCTGACAATTCTTTTCCGCAGCGAATTGCTCACAGAAATTCGACAACTACCCAAGCTTCTTGGGGGAGTTAGTTGACCTGTTCTTCGAATTCTTGGAGGGAAAAACATTGCTGTCTGGACTCTCCGTACATCAGATCAGCACAAGTCTGCGCGATCGGAGAGGTGCTAAACTCCGTAAAACACAGCGTGAGCTTTATGGGGTGGACCCGGAGCTGCTTGCGGCTATACAATCTGGGCCGTGTTCTCATCTCACGGGAGAGGTGGTGTTCTCCGGGGACAATTGCAACCGGGATGAAGCATTCGGTCCTGAATCCAAGAACAATGTAAGAACTAAATTTTCTCGATCTCCTCGTTGACTTGACTGAGGAAGCTGATCTAGTTACCACGCAACTCCCACAATAGCAGTAGGAATTCAGAAGTGCTGCCGTTCCTACTATCTCCAAGAGCTCTGGATGGGTTTGGGTGTTTCAGATGCTCGTTCCCATGACCTCGTTCTGTGTGAATTTGCTGACGCAGCTCGAGTGCTTCAGATGCTCATTCCATGAGCTGGGGGTCTGGAAGTTTGCAGATGGGCATACCTGGATTACCTAACATGTCAAACAACAACGCTAGGAACATGTACATAGGAGGTTTTAGCCAGATCAAGTTTCTGGTTTAAAGCTGGGGGTATGATTGATGTATTTCTTGTTTGTTGGTTGGTTGATATGCTGCTTTGAAGGCCAAGCTGACGTGGCGGGTGGTTGGTGGTTGTGTGAATAGTGTACGAACGATGTACCTTTTGTTTAAGTGGTGGATAGCAGATCATCAAGGCCAAGGCTTATGTAGAAGAGATGTATAAGTTGTTGTAAGAGTTTTGTATCTGTGTGGTGTTGATCGAGCAGAATCCTCAAAGCTAACCTCATGTGTTGATGTGTTTGGTGGCAGTGAATCAGAGTTGTTTGTCAAGAAGATGAAATTCGCTTGTTTATGAAGGTTTCTGATATATCATATACTCTGCTAAGTAGCATTAAGCTTCGAGCTTTCTTCCGATAGTTCTAATCTGCTCTTGTCGTGGATTGAGTTCGATATCTTTCGCCCGATTCTTTTTTTTCTTTCTTAGGCTTGTGTCTGCGTTGTGTCGAGTGAAGCCAACTGGACTGGTGCCTTTCTTGAGACTGAAGCAAGCCTGATTGCTGGAAGACCGCAGCTTTGTTGCAAAAGCGGTAGTTTGCCTGAAAGGGCAGTTTGGACCTTTGGTGGTGCTTCTGTGAATTCTCTTCTTTCACGTTTCTATAACGTTAGTTTGTAGGAGTAACATGAATTCCAGAGAAATCCCATTGTCAACTCAGCGGTTATGAGAGATTTGAAAGCTGACAAATGTATTACCAAGTAGTGCAGTGGAAAGAGTATCGGACAGAAGTTGTTTGGTAAAGATAAACCGGATGTTGTACTCTAGTATCAGCGAATTAATGGATACGGGCAGAACAATAACTTTCCGATGAGTTATTCAATGTGTGCAGCTTTACCTTGGAATCTTGATATGCTTATCTCGCAAGTGCGATGCATAGCGCTCCAATAACACAATTTGACGTTTGAGGAACTCGGCTTCTGAGAGATAAAACTTGCGAGTAGAATGATGATGATGACCAATGGATCTTCAAGGCGTCTAGCTTTACCTAGTAATCTCGACCCATAACTTGCAATTGTGAAACAGAAACAAGCTATACTTGCACGATTTGACGTTTACCCTTCGTCTAGTTGAGTTCGGAGAGGAGGAGAGAGGTTCATGAGCAATATAAATAGTGACAAGGAATCTGAGACGTTAAGGGAGTCAACCTGCTCTTGTATTCTCGTCACCCTAACTTGCAAGTGTGATACTTATGAACACTCTCGATAGCACGATTTGATGTTTGCGTTTGAGGAAGTCGAGTTTCGAAAGAAGAAACTCACAAGTAATTTAATGACTGCTAGACGTCAGCTTCCTCTAGTGGTTTCGGTATCCAAATCTGCAAGTGCGATGCTTGAAAATATTTTCAGCAACACAACTTGACGTTTACGAAAGTTTAAGTCGAGTCTCGAGGGGAAAATATTTGCGAGCAGAACAGCCGACTCACGAATCATTTTCAAGGCGTTCAACTTTAGACTATTGATCTCGGCGTCCCACATGGCAAGAACGATGCTTGAGAGTACTCTCAGTAGCACGATATGGCGTTTTCGTTTAAAGAAGCCGAGTTCCGAGAGAAGAAACCCGCGAGCAGCACGATGACTGACCAGACAAGCTTAAAGGCATCCAGCATTTGACTGGTAATCAAAGTTTTCTATCTCGCAAGTTCGGAGTATGTAAATGCTCATTATAGTACGAGCTGATGTTTGATAAAGTTATGTTTCGATTAAAACACTTGTGAGAAGGATGAACACTGACCTAAGACGTTTTGACTCGTCCAGCTCCCTGTGTAGATTGGATGTCCCAGCTTGCAGTTGCGAAACACGACTTGACGTTTGCAAAATTCGTGTCCTAAGAAGGAACCTGCGAGCCATGAGGTTTATTGTGGATGTCGAGATTTGTCGACCAGGAAGTTGTGCATTAATAGTATAGACTTCCTCATTGCAAAGTCCTAGAGGAAGAACCCCTCTCATCAATGATGGGATGAAAATCATAAACGCCTAGAGCTTTACAGATCTGGGACACAAGCTTGCTGGGATAGGCGTACGTCAAGATAAATACGAGCATCTCGAACCAAGATTGCGCAATGTCATTTTAGGTAGTCTTGGAATATCGGTCGATACTGCCGTAGTGAGAAGCAGTATATTCCACGAATTCGAAATTGTAAGAGACGAACTCGTAGTGGGTAAGCCTGCATTAAGTGAGATTACCAATGCATCCCCTGACCGCTTCATATAGGTTGAAAAACTGCCTCATGACTATAGTTCGGAGAAAAGAGGTTTGCTACGTCAATGGACATGACATCCGTCTCCTCCAGATCAAAGATGCTGTGGGAGTACTCGAGCTGAGTTGAATATTGACCTGCGTTGGTTGATGATATTTGACGGGCTGAAATAAGATATTACAAACTTTGTGAGGTTGAGTTATGCGTTGTCTGGGTCGCTACTGCCTTGATGTATCCATAAGAGAGACGTCCACGACTTTGAGATTAGGAGGCGCTAATACAGATGAAGTCGTCCACACAATGCTCTATAGCTTTGCGCACTGAGATAGTGAATATTCCAGGCAAAGTGAATATGTCTCATGGGAATAGTTGGAGTAAGGTTACCTTCAACAACTCAGAGATGGTGCAAGGTGATCGTCCTGGCCCAGCCATTGAAACCCGACAATGAATTAATAAGTGTCGATGTCCTCCCTATGAGAGCCTTGGCCAAGGAGGCTCACCCATGAATTTGATTCCGAACCTGTGATTGTGGGAATGTGAATGCCGACCGACACATGGGCCTGTGTTAATTAGCTGTAAGTTTGCCCAAGATAATTATTAAGAAGTTGAGTGAAGTCTTTATTGTATACATCTATCTGTCATTTTAGCTGAAGAGAACATTGATGGATAGGAGGGAAACAAGAGGAGATGACATTGGTGGAACTACTGAAATGCCGCTTATGACAATAGAATTTGAATGAGGTACACATGTTACGTATAGTTTTATTGAAAGATATGAGATGAAATGTGGGCGAGCCTAAGGTATCAACGATGCATTAAGGATACCAGTGAAGTCACTAAGTAATGGGCAGGAGCTGAGAACATTGGTACGGAGCACTACCGATCCACAAAGAGAACTAGACCCATCTGACATTTCTGGGACTGCTTGCTTGCTGAATTTGTTGAAATAGCGAAAGTCAAGACGGAGCAAGCTTAGCGCTTTGAAGGATGATGAAGAACAGTGGAAGCTTGCTGTTATAGCAGTTACCTAAGCGAGAACCAAGCTCTGCACCATCACCACCGCTCTCTGATTCTCTCCCATTTCAATCCTATAAAACCGTTTTAACTATTGGATGTGAAAGGTAATAAAGCACACGAAGGACCCAAGAAATAATTAAAAGCGAAGAAAAAAAAAAGTCTTGTTTCACTAAGTTGTATATCTCTATCATTTTCCCTCTCTTTCTAAATCGAATCAAAGCATGGGTATCAATCGCTTCACATTTCTGCATCCATCTATTCCATTGCCTCCATGATCCAGTTAGCCTGAACAGCACTGACCTTCTTTCCATAACTCTTCGCCGTAAACACATGTTCTAAAAACATAATCGCCTCCACCTTCTTCCCATACAGCACACTCGCTGGGTGGATAGCAATCTCGTTCCTACCCTGAGTAGTGAGATATTTGCTATCCGGAGCGAGCAAAGCGGTCTTCAAGTTGAAAGCCTTCAGGAAGGTCTTAATGATTATCTCTCCTTTGTCGGGCGAGATATCTTGGTATGGTTGCGGATCCTGAGCTGGTTTTTCTTTCAAGAGTTTCATGCTGTGACACGTATCTCGGAGTTGCTTCCGGACTTGCATCGCCATCTTCATTGCTCGCACGGAGATGAGACGTGCTTTGCACCATTCGCCGCGATCGCTGTTCTCGGCAGCGTAGTATTGCATTGTTTTGAGCATGGTGATAATGTCGCCTGATCGATCAAGCAGAGTGGCTCGACTTTCCTCCATTGAGTCGCGGTCTTCATCAGATCGTGGTTGGAGGTAAATTTCAGAATCAGTTGTGAGACAGGATATTACGTCGATGGCTTCAAGAAGAACATCGGCTGACGGCTCTGCAGCTGCGAGTAGCACTCGACCGTAGACAGCAGGCAGAGGGAACTCGGCCATTTTCTGACCAGCGTCAGTAAGCTTTCCCTCGTCATTAATCGCACCCATCATGTGTAGCTGGAAGAGTGCTTTCTCCATGGCCACGATGTTAGGTGAGTCCATGAGAGGAAAAGCGAGAACATCCTCAACCCCACGAGCTTTCATCTTCAGGACGGCTTCAACGACGTCGCTGCGAAGAATTTCGGGAAGTTCGTCCTGGTCAAGCTTCAAGTAGTCATCTTCCGTGTATACGCGGAAGCATTTTCCTTTTGCTTCTCGACCTGCGCGACCTGCGCGTTGAATGGCGGAGACTCTTGAAATAGGCTTTGCAAGAAGGGATTCTAATCCAAGCTTCGGACGATATTGTTTGACCTTCGACTTTCCACAATCAATCACATAGCGAACTCCAGATACAGTAACCGAAGTCTCTGCAATATTGGTAGCAAGGACAACCTTGCGTGTAAAAGGCTCCCTCACTTTCTCAAAGACTTCCTGCTGAGCTGGCCCTGACAAAGAACCATACAGAGGCATAACTTTCATCCTAGGTACTGTCTTGACCAACTTTTCGGCATAACCTTCGAGCTGAGTTTGAAGACTCTCGATTTCGTCCTGACCAGTCAAAAATGCGAGGATGTCTCCGGGAAGCGGTTCTTTTACGTGTAATTGAAGGATCGTCTTAAGGATATTGTCAAGATAATTCTGGGATGGCTTCGCCTCGTAAATGATATCCACTCCATACTGTCTGCCTCGAACATACTCAACCGCAACGCCGTTTTTGGCAATTCCAGGAACGTTAGGGTCTGCCTCAGAGTCACTTTCGTTGGTGTTCTCGGTATCAGAATCCTCATTATGAGTTTTGACTGGCTTCTTGCTATTCTTGATGCCATTGGTTGCACTGGCTTTGCTGGGGACTGGCTTCTGTTCTGCCTTCCGTGTTGTCTTCTTCTCATCATCAGAGTCACTAAATCCCTCCCACGAGGAGTAAGACTGGTTTGAGGTTCGCCTTGACCCATCTGACTCTAATACACCATCAACTTCATGTTTCGGTAGGTGGGGTGCCAGGACAGTTCCGTAGTTATGACCTGGCTGATATTTTGGCTTACTTTCAGGTTTTGCGAAGAAGGCTTCTATTCCACCTAAATCAAGAGTAGCGCTCATGACCACGATCTTCAACGGTATCCCTCCTCTTCCCTTCTTGTCGCCGTGCGCAATTGTCCGTAGAAAGCCAGCCACCAGATCAACATCGACGCTCCTTTCGTGAATTTCATCCACAATGACTGCACTGTACTTGCGCAAGTTCGGATCATGTAACATCTCTTGCAGCAACATTCCCTCTGTGAGAAACTTGATCTTCATGCCTGAGGGAGTGATACTGTCAAATCGCACAGCGTAACCAACTGATCCTTCTCTACATCCAGCGTGAAGAGGAGAACCCATTTCTTTCGCAACACGATGAGCGAGCGTTGTAGCAGCCACCCGACGAGGTTGTGTGATGGCAATTATTCCTCCCACCGATGCTTCGACTTCTTCACCGGATTTATTCGTCACCATAACCTTCTTCCTTTGGCACCAAGGCTGCGAGTGCAAAAATTGAGGCACTTGGGTACTCTTTCCTGAACCAGTCTCTCCATTGAGAAGCAAGATATCATTATGTTTCAGGGCATACTGGATATCCAACCTCTTCGACCAGATCGGCAATTCCTTTCGAGTCTTCTCAAGAGCCAGCGCAGTTCTCTTCAGCATCGCCGGGTTGTATTTGTCGCTCATGGGCCTGCCAAGATTGTTTGACTGAAATCCTCCATTCTGCACTTGATTGATAGGTGGTTTTGCTACCACACGCGCATTGGCTTTCGATTTTGTAGGGCCATTGAAAATGTTCTTTGGCTTGAACTCTTCTCGCTTCTGGAATGTCTTCTCCCCAATCTTGGAACTCTTGAAGGCCTCTTGCAGCTTCGCACTCTTCGCCGGATTCGCGCTGTAGGTAGTTTTTGGACTGCCATCTCTCAGTCTCTTCACGCCCATATTTGCCTGAGCAGAAACTGGTCTCTCATCGTGAATTGAATTTGACTTCGCATTATCGTTTGCAATTGTTTGGGGCTTTGTGGTCGAGACAGGCTCGTCATCCGTAAACTTCGTGTGGACCTTCTCTGGCATTTTGAAGGTAGGTGGATTTTGGGGAAAAGAGTTGCGTAGTTATGACGGTATGAACTTAAGATTCGAGAAAAGAATGTTGAGCAAGACATGTGGGCACAATTAGTACTGCCACTGTCAATTCACTTCGATGGAAAATTCACTGAGCTCACGACTTGACTTTTGCAGCCTTGCCCGCTAATTCAAAATTCTGCTGATCGACAAGGGTCGCGATAAGGATTTCTATATCACGTGGTGATAGGTAAATCTCGCTTGTCCCCTTTCTTTGAGCCCCAACTTCAAGGATCCTCTTGGCCGTCACGGCCATCGTCTCTAGCTAGTGCGGGGCAGAACAGGAAGCACGCAATGGTGATCTACATTCACCTCATTGTGTAGCTTCTCCAAAAAGCTTTGAGACCAGGCTATAAAAAGTACAAGTGTACGCGTACTATGTGAATTTCGAGTGAAGTCGGATAGCAACCAGAACCCCGCCTCGATTATACCTTCATTGCCATCTTTCCATCTACCCTTCCATCCATATACAAGCAGTCAAACAAGCACAATGGCGCCCTCTTCCACATTCGACTTCCAGCCCGTGGCACCTCATAGTCTGTCGAGTCCTGCGCAGCGTCCAGTGGACAGAAAGATATTCCCAGACGGCATCAAGACCTCTGGTCAACATCCCCCCATTTACGAGCAAATTCGTCCATATTCAGATTTCCCCAAGGAAATCACAGGTGAGACGGTCTGGAAGGCGGAAGACTACGCAAACAATCCCGAGAGATGGATTCATGTGCTCAATGACGAGGAAATTGCTGAGTTGAGTGCTGCTGCAGACAAGTTTCTGGCAGCCAAAACGCCATTGACTGGTATTTCGAAGGTTGGTGTATAAGCGATGTGAATTTGGCAACGTGGACTCAATGATTTCAGGAAAACTTCCCGCTACAGAATCTCTCGGCTTTGCTTGGCTCTATTCGTGCCGAAATCCTCAATGGCAAGGGTTTCATTTTGTTCAAAGGATTTCCAGTAGAGAAATGGGGAAATCATAAGTCTGCTGTGGCATATATGGGTTTGGGCACATATCTCGGATACTTCGTTAGTCAAAACGGACGAGGACATGTTCTTGGTCATGTAAAAGATCTAGGAGACGACCCAACAGCCATTGATCGAGTTCGAATCTACAGAACAAATGCGAGGTAAAATTAAGATTTTCGTACAAATACATTGAAATTCTAACTAATGCCCAGACAATTCTTCCACGCCGACGACTCAGATATCGTTGGTCTTCTTTGTATAGCTCGCGCCTTAGAAGGAGGCGAGTCTGACATTGTCTCCTCCCATCACGTCTGGAATGAACTCCAACGTACGCGCCCAGATGTGGCCGAAACCCTCACCAAACCAATATGGTACTTCGATCGCAAGGGCGAGGAGTCCATTGGCGAGGAGCCATACATCCGCACCTCAGTCTTCTACCTCGAGCGCGGCGCCAACGGCCGAGTATACAGCAAATGGGATCCCTACTATGTGAAGTCGCTCGACCGCTTCATGAGCACCGGCCGCATCCCGAAGCTGAGCGAGGCGCAGGTCGAGGCTGCGAAGGTGCTGGAGGAGACGTGCCATCGGCTGAGGCTACATATGATTTTGGAGGTGGGCGATATCCAGTTTTTGAGCAATGAGCATGTGCTGCATGCGAGGACGGAGTACAAGGATCATGCACCCCCAATGCCGAGGAGGCATCTCATGAGGTTGTGGTTGGCGACTCCAGAGAGCGAAGGCGGATGGAAGCTGCCGTTCCATGATTCAGCTGAGAAGAAGAGGGGAGGCATTCAAGTGAATGACCAGCCTCCTGTTTGTCCTCTAGATGCTGAATGAGCTCCCGTCGGTCTCATTCTCCTGTACATAGTTCTGATATCCTTTTTTGGCATACAACAACACGATGAAGTGCTCCATTCTGTTTTCCATTTTCTCTTAAAATGTGTGACATCCACTTCATCACATCATAACACATGACTTGTTCTTAACCAGCTGAATGCGATTCGCATCCTGCATCCACGAGATGCGTCCACACTTCGGGCAGTCGTATCGTGAAGCTGGCAAATCGGTCGCTATAATCGGCAAGGGCTGGCTACCGTTGAGATACGGACAATTGATGAAGCCGCGGCCGTATTTGCATTCTTGGTCGATGACCATCCATTCGTGTTTGCAGTCACGAGACTTGTATTGCTTGACGGTGCACATTTTCGTTTCTGAGATGTCCTGGATTTTTGAGAAGGAGGATGATGAGTTTAGGCGAGGTGTGAAATGGTGATGAGAAACCAATAGACTTTGGTTTGAGCGTAACTAATCTTGTACAAATGTCGATCTACCTAAGGAGGGAAGGTAGTATTGCAGTAAGAAGTGGGAAGAAAATCTCGGTTGACTTCCTCACTCAGTGCTGTCCTAGTTGTGGTATTCGATACAGTAAACAAAGTACAATAATATCAAACAACATCAACTTAATAACGAGAGTGATACACGAAGAAAGAGTGGTAGCGAGAAAAGAAAACAAGGAAGCAGATAATCGTGATAAAGTACAAATTTTAGTCAAGTCGAAAGAAAGCACGTACCTTTCTCACTAAGGAAGTACGTTCCCCAAAAAGCTACGGCCTTCCCGTAGATCAGTCCGCTGAGATCGAGATCTACATTGCCCCAATGTGTTAGCGTGTTAGTGAAGAAAAATGGACAGTTGAAGTGGACTTTAGAGTTCGTGGGTAGCTGAGGCCGCTTTTACTACGGTAATTGGAGTGAACACACTTCTTCATGAGGTAGATACTCGATACGATATACGGACGGTACTGATCACTGGATCAATCGAAAGAACGAGGAAACTAGCAATATCCAGAGATTGGGAGATAAAAGCTAAATTGGCTTCCTGGTTTGAAAGGGGCTTTCAAGGTTTGAGTGTGAGAGACATTCGAGTGACCAGCTCATAAGCTCAAACAAATCAACATGGAAAACAGTTACCGACAAATTCCAACAGCCTCAGGATCACAAGATACGCACTTGCCAACTTGTCAACCAAAACACCACCAAAGATCCGGCACCATAGGCACGGTGCTGTGCTTAGGAGAAGGGCATCGTAGACACTGCCCTTTCTTTCTTCAGCACCACACTAACCCTCCCCTCCCCTCCCACAACGCCGTCTTTCCTCTTCATCTCTCGATCCACCCAATCACAGCCCCACAAGCACAGTTCACCACTGCCTCCAAAACCAGAACCAAGCCTCAAAGTAGCAAAGGAGCAGCAGCCGCGAGCTTTAGCGTCAAACGTTGAGGATACATCCCTTCACGACCATGTGCTCACCTCGTGGTTGTTGTTGGGGAACAGACGACGCAACAGTGCATGTGCAACGCAACGCAGCGCAACGCAGAAAAAAAAAAGCTGCAGCAGATAGGAAGGAGGGCCGGAAAGTCAATGCAGATACCTATGCACGAGTTGAGATGAGGTGCGTGGGAGGAGGATCTTAAGGTTAAACGGGGCAGAGGACCAAGAGAAGGAGTCAAGCAGAGCGGGTAGATAGCTAGATCGATACTCATGACATATCAGATTCCCGTTTACGACTCTCAGACGGATGGTTCGTGAGCGGACCTCGTGCATGGACGTTGAAGGTCTGTAGATTGGCTTGATCGAGAGGTTGATGGCTGACCGATCGTCAAAAGCAAAGAGAGGAAGCGAAACAATTGTGTGATATGTCTTGGGCGTGAGGTTTATGTCTCACACTCTCTAAACGGCATCGCTTAAACCATATACCTCGGCACCTGACTTGTATAATTTCACCCATAGCTTATGTAATATCATTTCCTCAAACCTATCTTTACTCCTGAAATCCAACAACACTTGAGTTGACTTTCCAAGACGCTTAGAAAAGCCCACGTTGTAACCGCGTTATGTACCTGTCGTCGGGAGGCATTTTGCCGAACAAGTGAGAGTTCATGATCCGAAGTTTTCGTGACTTGGTACGGAGGTACATTGCGCTATTGAATTTGCCTGAGCCGCGTCCGGATACTTTTTATCCTTTGACTCTTTGATCCTCTTGGCTGCTCGGTAGCGCCGCCTCGTATGTGCGTCTCTCTCAACCAAACGATTCGATGCGACGTTTGGCTGCATTGGCTGCATTGTTGTTTGTGCAGAGTTTTCCACGTGGGAGTCCTTTTTGGGGTAATGCATGAGTAGACTCTGTCTTGAGGTCACGAATCGAGGATGTCTAGATGCATGTGGGCCGGCGTTTCCGTCCGTAGTACGTATCTTCAGTACCTACCTGACATGTGTTTGAAGCGAGGTGGGTGGAATTATTCTATGTTGTGGCTGGATTAGAAAGTATACAACGGAAATATGGCGATGAGATTGTCTCCTCGAATGTGCCAAAAGCGCGGCAAATTCAACTGGTTCTCAAGGATTGTACGAATTACATTTCGAAATTTCAACATGGCAACCTAGTTGCTTCGACGAAGGCGTTTCTCGTTCCCCTCAATCACAAGCTGCGAATCATGTAGGGCTGTTAGATCTTATCTGCTCGATTCATTCAAGTACACACCCACCTTCTACCATCGTCACTCACCCTCCAAGCAGCACACTCGCCCCTCAAATCAGCCACATTAATCCTCTTCCGAGACCACAACAATTCCCTGCCTCCGGCGTCGTCCACTCTCCTCGCTTCCACTCCACCCCAAGTTCGCCAACTGACCTCCCTCGTGCCCAAAACAAAAGTAATGCTCTTCACGTTCGTACAGGAGGCTACCACTCTGCTCCAAACCGGATAAGTCAGCACATCGAGCGGGTTTTTTGACGGGTCCTGTTCAAGTGGAATGGCGAGATGCTGAATGGAAGACAGATTTGATGGCCATGGAGGTTCCCAGATTGAGAAGTCGGCGGACAGAGGGTCAAGAGGTCGGAGGAAGATCGTGTCGCGCGAAGGCGTGTAGCGAATGGGCCGGTATATAGCCCTCTGTGGTTCGCTACGTCTGTTTATTTGATCATCGTCAGAGCTGAAAAATCTCAATATATCGCTTATCTCTGTTTAAATTTCTCTGACACTTTCTCTTAACCCTGCTTTACCCAGTCCTGTGCTCACGGGAATTGCTAAACAGGCAGAGAGAGGGAGAAAGGCTCACCTGAAATTGGCACGACCGTCACTCTTTCTCACAGCCCTCGCAACCTCCCTACTCTCTCGACACACGGATTCCAAGTTACCAAAACGCCCAATATTGATATCAGGGTAGTCGGAAAAAAACTGCACGCAACGCACCTCGATCCACCTCGGCAGCCTCGCAGCGAGTTTCCAGATCTGAAGTCGCAACTCCGTGGGCAACTGTCCAAAATACTCGAATCTATCTAATTTCTTCCTCCCTTCCTCTGGAGCAGCCGTTAGAGAGCTCAGCTCAGGAGAAGTGGGATTCACATCCTGCCATAGTGACGGTACTGGCTCTCCAGCAAGCTGATGCTGCAAGGCGACAACTTGAGCTGTGGGCCATTTTGAGAGCTGCCTGTTATGATTGAGATGGCTCTCCAAACTCGATAGTTGAGATCGGATGAGACGTGCTCGATGGCTAGCTTTGTCGCTCCAATCTATGCCTTTGACGATGACATTTGAGGATCCGGGTGGGACCCATTTGGCTCTTGGTTTTGGAGATTTCGATGCACTTTTGACCAGAGATCTAGGAGATGTAGGCATATTCATGTCTGGAATGCTTTGGGTAGTTGGTCTCCGGGAAGTCGTGTTCGTTGACGGTGGTGTGTGAGCATTAGGAGGTTGCCATGCCGGTCTTACTCTTGGAGGCGTGCGACGCTCCATCTTTCGATTCGGAACTTCTAATTTAAATTTTTGAAGACGCTCAGTGATAGCAGAGACTCTGTGACAGCAGAAAATCGAAATTGCTGGGTGTTTGAGGTTCTTTTTCGGTACATAACTCTGATGAGGTAGAGCCTTGGTTGGTGGCAGTGTCATGAAGTAGGCAGTGCGGAGCTCGGTTAACGCCTTGTTCCAGGCAGCGAATAGCCCTCGTCAGTCAAAAGATGGCATCACATGACGTTGCCTAAGCAGAAAAGCCTGATGTATAACGCTGGAGAAAATAAGTACATACCATATCTTTTATTCTTAAGATAATGCTTTTTCTTGAGTATCAAGAAACCTACGCTCATATTTACAAGCCAAGTGCTACTCATCCCTAATCTTCCTCAACACCCTTATCCTCGGACTCATCCTGGGACCTACCCACCACCCACCCGTAATCCTCCTAATACCATCCCGCACAAGATTATATGTCCCATGCTTCCCCATCTCCTCAAACAGCAGCTTGGCTTTCCTATCATTCCTCTGTCTCTGCCACTCCTCTCTATCTTCCTTTACTAAATCCGCATTCCCCTCAACAGCTTCCATGACCTCCTCGCTGGTCGGAGGGAGTGGTTGCCCGTCATGTAAGACAGTAAGGTTGTTGGCTGCATAAACTCTCTCAATACGCTCCGAAAACGACGATCCATCCTTAGGACGCAGGAACTCGATGCCCGAATAGGCGAAAATAGTATGGATGGTTTCCCACTTGCCAATTGCTCTCTCTGGCTCTTCCATAAGCGCATAATCGAACTTCTCCCAGAATTCTGGTCTCAACAGCAGATCTTGATCTTCCGTCTTGTCGTACAGGAATTGAACAGGACGACTATGGAGGACTGGAAGCTCCGTTATGTTCAAATTCCTCCATGGCATCTCCTGGAAGCGTGTCACGCCTGTCATACAGGAAAGCACATCCATGTGGATGGAGATATTCTCATATGTTCCTGAAGAGATTGTCCATGTCTTCTTTGAAATTGTGTCGTGCAGTTGCGAAAATGCATCCCCACCAGGGTAATTGAGTGAGGAAATCAGTAGCATCATCGTGGAAGCCCCAAAACTACCTAGGACAGAAGCTAGCACAAGTAGTGAGCCTACTCGATAAAGAAGACTCTTCGATCTTCTTGTCCAGATGTAAGAAGCCGCAAGTGACGCAGCAGCCGTAAGAGGAGGAACAACATAGATGATAAAGCGTGCCTCTTTATGGGGCTGCAAGCTGTAGACAGCTATAAATAAAACAGAAGGAAAGACTAGATCTCTGCAGGATCGACCGGTGGCCGGAATAGTCAAGCCAAATGGTATCAATAGAATGATCATCAAAGGATTTAGCAGCAGCTTCCAGACGAGAGAACTGAAATAGTAGTGCAATGGAGAAGTCCCCCAGTCAGCCGACTTGCCTTGGATGGCATTGAAATAGAAACCTGCCAATTCTGGCCAAATAGGCTTTTGCCAGAAATACGAGTCAATTGGCACAGAGACAGCCAAAGCCACCATGGCACTGACAATACCAGCTGGTATCAAAGTCTGTAATGAAATCCTCGACTGCACGAGCAGCGACGTAAGCTGCGTGAACAACAACACCGCAATCTCGGAGCGAAACACCACGCCCGCAAACACAAACCAGAAGATGCCCAACCTCTGCTTCCTCTGGACACTACCCGCATCTTGCGGCCCATTCACAGGAAGGAATTGCCTCAGGGCAAGCGTGGCTGCACTTCAGTCTCAGCATATAGCATTCACATAAGCAATGGATGGCACAAGTGTGCAAACTCACTAAGTCCAAAAGCGAACATATTCGGCAACGTCCTCGATGCATAGTAAATAACATGAAACTGCGACGCCTGCAGCAAGACGAACCACCTCCCGACATCTCTTCCATACGCGCCTACCAAGCTCCCTCTATACTTCAACAACGCGTATGCATTAAAGAGTCCCAATACGGCTCTGACTACAAGTTGGGCATGTTGACCTCCAGTGAGTAGGAGCAAGGGTTTTGACACTCCTGCTACAGCGAGGGCGCCCACGAAGGTTCGTGGAACTGCGCCGGGGAATGTGGCATGATCGTAGAGAGTTTGGATGCTGGAGGTAATATTTTGGAAAGGGAGGCCGTAGGTGGATATGTCGTGGATGGCTTGGATGTTGAAGGACTCTTCGACTTTCGTGTAGGGTGCTACTACCAGATGAAGAAGAATCAGAGCCGGGATGAGAGGAGCGAGGAAGACATCTGTTCTGGATATTAGCAAATAATCTAATAATCATCGGCAAAAACATACCAATCTGCTGCATTTTATCTAAATCGTGTCCTCAATGTTATAGCTCCCAATTTTAGGTAGAGCTTTAAGTCCAGTGTGCAAGAGTAATTCAAGCTTTTCAACACATCTCCTCAAGACTTTAGAAACCCAGAAACAGCTCACCTACCTCTCTATCATGCAGCAGATCAGCGACGCTCAAATAAAGTGCAGTTAAGTTTCAATTGATTCTCAAACAAACCAATATCGACATCATCGCCAAACTTCCCCAGGAACCAAAATAAGCCCCAGTCACTGCCAAGACACCACAGCGGAACCTCCCGCCCAAATTCTGGCAACATCGCCAGCTTCACCACCAGGCAATTCACCGCGAAACCACATACCTACCAAGCTACCCAGCAGTACCCACGCACCATTCTCTCAAGATGATGTTCTTCGCATTTGGAAACCTGATATACAGTATGTTACTCCTCTATACATGCGACAGCTGGCATTCAAGGAAGGACATGGACAGGTTGCGAAAGCTAAAGCTTGACCTGGCGCTCTTGAGCAGCTTGCTACGTAGATAGATGAACATATGCTAATACGCACACAGTCTCCGTTCTGCTAGTAAATGCGATAGCAATTCTCTCCGAGGACCGTTTCCTTGCGCGTGGTACGCATTCCAGTCACCAAATCTACACCTCCATGTCCCCCAGGCCACCAGCGCTTCTCCTCTCAATCATTACAACCAAAGCACGAGAGATCCACAGTCATAACTAACAAGAGCACAGTCGGCTGGTCCAATGCCGTCGCAGAACCCGCCTTTGGAACCTCAGTCGGTGGAGGAGGCGGCGACGCCAGCATAAAGAGCAAGCTCATAAACCTGATGACGAGCGTGCGAACACTGATGCGGAGTGCGTTTCCCCCTACCTCTCTCTCCTCTCCTTTTTCTCCTTCCCTTTCACAATCCACTAGTTGAATTTGGAATTGAAGAATTTCTCTGCTAACACACAAACCAAACAGTACCACTCATAATAATCAACACATTCATCATCGTCTACGAGCTAGCGCTGGGCTGATCTAATTCGATTATCTAATCCGAAATCAAAAGACTACTAGGACTGGGAGGGGATATTGTAATATACGAAGCGCAAGAACGAACGTTATGGAGCAGCCTGGAAGGTGAACAGACAAGCGAGCAATGGGCATTTTGGGAGACGAAGAATAGGGGCATCGTGTCGTATTAGTGGAGTTGGAGTAGACGGGCTCTGTCCAGGCCCTGGCGGTGTGTACAGGTGATACTATTGTGGGTTGTTCATCTTGGGGACGAGGGCGGCTTCATGGTGTCTGGTTGGGCATGGTATGGCATGGCATTGGCGCGACATGGCGTTGAAGGATACAGAGCTGCTGCACAAACAGCTAGGCAGGAGGCAATCCGTCGATGCGTTGAGCATTTGAATCCATAATGACCAAAAGATGCATTCTCAAAAACTACTATTGCAATATGTATCTCCAAGACAATAATGGACATCAGAATTCTAAGGCTCAAAGCTACACATTAATTATCTTCCATCCATCCAATCACACAACGAAGTGAACTCAAACCCCAGACACGGACGGTATAGATGTCGCAGTAGAAAGCTCTTCCATTCCCATTACTAACACTCAATCACCCGCCCATAACTACAACAACACCATTATATCCATCACATACCCAACCAGCCTTCTTTTGTCTCCTCTACGTGCAGTACATTCAAACACAACAAGCTAGCGAATGTATACATCTCTCTCCCTTGACTTCCCCTCTCTCCGTGTCATGCTTGCTCTCATTCATTTAGCCGGACATGATACATCCTAAGCTTGGACATTACCCCAAAAACGCCAGGATATCCCTTGGTTGTAGACCAAGTAGATCGTATATCGCTTGCTTGCTTCCTTTCAGAGGCCAAAAAAAAAATCTCGGCCTAATTTTCAACATTTCAAACCCCAAATAAAGTATTCCAATTCTCCTCAATTTTCGTTCTTCTCTTTCCAACCAAACATCTCGGCTCGAATTTGTCGTGGATGGTGTTCGAAGTCATATCTCATTTTTCACGGTACATGCCTTTCTCATGAACTGTTCATCAGGTTGCTCTTCTTCCTCCCCATACCACCGAAGCTGAATCGATCCTTGGTCGACTTGCTATGTTTCTCTGGTGTCTGTGGTCCCGCATCGCCTTCAACGGCAGTATCATCATTTGCCATGCTGGATCTGCCCTCCTTCAACTCTCCATTTCCGTTTTTGCCGCTCGAGCTAAGGAAACCGAAGCTCTTTCGGCTCATGCTCTTGCTGCCTTTGCTGGTCCTGTTCAAGCTGCCAAAACCGCTTTTAGCCTTGTCCGCCATAACTGAGACATTCTCCTTGCTGGTATCGGATGGTGCAGCGGAAGCCTCTCGTTTCCTCTTCTCTTCTTCTGCAGCAGCTGTTGATTTGCTGAGGGCCATAACTCTCTTCTCCTCTTCGTGCTTTTCCTTCCTCCTCTTCTCTTCGGCCTTTATCCTCTCCTTTTCGGCGGCCTTTTGAGCTTTCTCGCGCTCTTTGGCCTCCTTCTTCTCGCGCTCCTTCTCGTCTTTGGTCTTCACCTTTGTAGCTTCTAATGCCGGGATAGCAGATGTAATTGGATGCAAGGCAGTGGCAGCACGCACTGGAGCAGGTGGTGATGTAGGTGGCGCCGTTGCAGCATGATCGAGAGAAACAAATTCTTTATTTTCATCCAAAGGTGTGATGGGGTTTTGTGCCTTATTTGGGACATATGATGACGATTGCGGAGGACCACTGCCATTAGGTACTTTGTTGAGAAGTGCCTCAGCCTCCGCAGCTGCAAGCTCTACCTCAGCCAAACCCTCTGCTTCTTGCTCTTTGCGCATAGCCTCAAAAGTGGTTTCTTGATAGAACAAAACGTAGGCGCATGCCGTTCCAGGCTTATCACCGAAGAAGTTTCGGACAAAGTGCTTATCAACTGGCTCGACCATCTCATCGTCAAACAATAGCCATCCACGGTCTTGAGTCTTGATCACTGCCACATAATGACCGTGATAGGCATTTGCACCAATGTGAACAACAACAGCATAAAGCTCGTATAAGCGATCGGGATCTTCTGCATCGTCTGTGGTGTTGAACATGCGTAGATGGTAGGGATATACGACGCGATGGAAAAGCTTTTGTAAACGAGTTAAATCCTCGGTATACTTGAATCTCTTCAAATGCAAAGTAAGGATCTTTGGCAGCTTCTTAATCTTCATCCTCTTCTCGGCCTCCTGCAATCCACCACAATTATCACAGTGAAATTTGTTCCTCTCGCATAACATCTCTTCTGCGGAAAACTTTCTTAGGCAGGAGGTGACAGAGGAATGCTCATCTAAATCGATGGAAAGATCTAAAAACGTCTCATCTCGCTGGGATGCTGTCTCACATGTTAAACACTTCGTCTCTGAAGTCAAAATACCTTCAAAAATATCGTGGACCCAGCCAGTTCCAGGTGATCGTGTGCCAGAGCCGAGTCCCATCGCTGTAGCTGCCGAGGCAACCGCTGATTTCATAGACTGCTCCATACCATCCTCACTCTTAGGAGGTGCTAGCTCTCTCATCTTGAGGGCATTAGTTTCAACGTTGCTAATGACAGAATTCAGGATGATGCCATAGAACTCATGCGCGTCTTGATGCAAAGAACTCCGAAAAGTCTCATTATCACGCTTGAAAATTTCCAAGAATCTCTGAGGGCTCAGAACTCCTGTCCTGGATTCGTTCGCTATCAAAGCCATGAAGATATCTTTCAATGCTGTGAAGGGCGATTCTTCCATTCCGTATGCACTTGCATTTTCATAAGTGAGCTCCAAAATAGGTCCTGCCAGCATAGCATGTTTCTTTTTATACTCTGGGGAGTCCGGCTTGTCCTCTGGTCGCTGCCCTGGCGCAGGTCCTACAGGCTGGCCGTTGTTGATGGCTTGCCTCCTCTTCATAGCTTCTGCCGCAGTCAACCCCTTTGGTTTGTTCGCTGCAGCAAGTGCCCCGCCATTTTGTATCGCTCGGATAGGTGTAACGATTTTGAGATGTCCATTCGGAGTGTCATAGGGAGAGTGGGGTGGGTATCTAACGACGTTTTCTCGGAAAGGGCCAGAGTAGTATAAGGCTTGTACTATCGAATTGCAATAACTGTAGAAAATTAGGCCTGCACATCATAATACTCGACTTGAACAAACCATGTATTTCCAAACTGGTAGCGATATTAGTACAGGGTCTGTAATAGGAACGGGAATCGAGGGCATACGTTTTCCAGTCCGAAGAACTTATCCGTACCATCATCACGTATTGGGCCAGCATTGGCCAGCATTTTCACCAGCGGTGTGATTTCTGGTTCTGGTTCGACATCTTTCTTATGTTTGTTCGAGGGCTGTGAAGTGCCTGAAATCGTTGCGCCCTGTGTGTTCCACGGTATTAGCCAAGCCTTATTACAAGTTATCCTCACAGCGACATTGAGCTCCCACCCGAGCCATGTTGCGCTCTAGTAGTCCCGGGAAATTTGAAAGGTTTAGGAATTGAACTAACACCTGCGCTCGACTTGAATTTGCTCATGAACGACATGTTGACGCCTGCTTTTCCAAGTATACCTGGATTGAGGTCTACCACGCCTTGCCTTAACGGCGGAGAGTATAGTTAAGGGTACTATACGAATCGCATTCGTGCGCAATACTTCTCGCGATTTCCAAGAGTTCCTACAATTCGATTCGGAGTCTGCAAATATTCCAGCTTCGAGTGGAATCTTGGATTGACCTTGGACACGGAGGATGTTGTTGAGTGCGGTGGGTGGGGTGTAAGGCTGCTAATGGATGATAATGGGAGCCTTCTCGTGGCAATCGTTGTGGTTTGTCAGATTCGAATTTGCAAATAAATTACCGATTGAAAGAAGTCGAAGGTGAACTTAACACGACGAAGAGATTGAGAGAAGTGAAGAATGTCGACTCGGCAGGGTCTTCAGGTCTCGAGGAGTCTTGGTCGACGTGCGTGGAGAAGCTTGTCCAAAAAGGGCCACTGTACGGGGGGTTGGGGCGTTGGTGGACATTCACAACTCTAACCGGAGAACCAGAGATCAGCTGGATATAAACTTTGACTGTTATAAAGTGTATCGAGACAGATACATATACATGCGACGAAACTCTGCTAATTTGTTTTGAATGTTTCGCAATTGTCATATAAAGAATCCATTGTGTGCTACAGTATCTGTTTTCGAAACTACCATTCAATATCAAATCCCCAAGTCAGTCAGTATCTTCCTCTAGTTCTGTTCAAAGAGTGGGAATTTGTGGAAATAATCTTGCCAACCTCAAGAGCCATGCCAATTGCAGATTGCAGGTACTAGAAGTGCTAGCGACTAGCGACCTCCCAGGCAAGATGCAGACGCAAGTCGGAAACTGATGCATATCGAAACTTCTCTCCCATGCTCTTCTCCAAGTATTGCATTTAACCTTGCCTCTCTGCAGGAATTACCCTGCCAATTACAACTCTACACCCACACGAACCTGACAGTGTTCTGCCCCATCTGTGCCACGCGAGTGAGCTGATCCTGTCTCTCATTATTCACAAGAAGGGTGCCTCATTGGAAGAGACATGTCATGCACCCTCAAACTGTCCCGAATACCACGATCCGTCCAATTCCAGTGGAACATATGTGGGGTAGATGAGAGTTGTACAGATCAGCAATATCAATCTGCTTGAGCAATGGAGGAGAGCTATGTTGGCTTCTCGACTATCACGGCTTGCCATTTGACATTGAAGCCAACGATAGCCGCTGTCTCATGGCACACCAGAAGACCAGCGATCTTCTCATCATTGGCCATAATCGCGCATCTTTGAGCCATTTGGCATTAATGGAACGTATCCTACTACCCACAAATGACGAAAAGGGTGCATGAACACACACCAAGTTCTAGGATTCCCCTATCACAACTCTGCAGTATCGTTGAAGGCTGCACTGTCGGCCCGCAACTTCTAAATACTTGAAATCAAATGCTCCGAATCCAAGTCAAGGACATAATAGAAGAGCGATGTCCGGGTAGTCGATATACCGAAATAAGAAGCCTTCCATGACTTGACTTGACTTCACTGGAAGTTCCAGTCTGGAACATCCTAAGGCACTCTTTGGACCACCATGGCTATCGAACCTTGTTGCAAGTTCTCAGCCCACGCGATCGGGAGGCCAAACACTAACGGATTTTCTTGACCTTCCAGAATGTCTCTATGCATACGCTAATCGGCGGATGACGTCTACTAGTCACAAGAAGGAAGGTAATCAACCATCAAAAAGAAAACCGTTTCAAAACAAGCTGCCAGATCAAAATCATTAACAATCAAAGAATGTTTCCAACGCCGATGTTGGATCACGATGCAATGCTCAGCCACCCAATTTCCAACAGTAACATGATTTGCCTTCTAGGCTAAATATCCCCATCCATCCTTCAGTCGGTGCTCAAAAGAGATGTCTACCATAGGATAGGCTACCCCACTTTCAGCTCTCGGACACACCTGTCCGCTACCGATTGTTTGGTCCACAGAAAGTCGGGGAACGGGACAGGTGAGTGAGACCGCGACCATCACAAATCAAGTCTGAGAGGCCGAGATGGCAAGGCGTCCTCGGGCTTCACGACAGGAAACGCTGATGCAAGATGCCATTGGCAGATGTAGGGGTAGCCGAGTTACCTCGTTAGGAATTCTCATCTGTCTCGAGCTGCAGCAGGCTCGAAACGATTTGTAGGGAATAATTGCCTGGGGACAAGCAGCGAGAGCACGGAAAAACACTCTCAGTGCGAGCTGGAGGCATGTGGCGTATGAGATCTCCGCCGGGTTACGGACTAGCGGAGTGTGGGGTGCGGATAGATATTGGATTTTCATTCAAGTTTTAAATCCTCTTCAAAAGCTCACCGCTACGTTTGAACCGGCACTGCAAGAATGCTATACAATGGGATAAAATGGAAAACAAATATGGATTCTACGAATTTAAACCTCTTTTTCAATTGGATAGGGAATTCAAAAAGGGGTAAATTCGCTTAAGACCCCTGAATCGCTTCACGCCGAAATTCGCAGCAGCTACAGATATAGTTCGTGGTTTATCATTCCAACAATGTAACTTTTCTCGGCTGCTTTCTTCTGACTGCAACAATTCAGGAAAGCTGCTTATTACCATCATTCTCATATGATAATGTCGTGGATGTCCAATCAGTCCTTGTACAGTCCTGCTTCTTGTTAGAGGATGAAGCTTTACCAAAGACATGATGCAAGAAAATGTCGAGGCTCGTTTTCAGTGAGCCATTATATCTTACTTCATCCTGTATAGATTCACAACCCAGAAGATGCCCCAAGAACGGATTTCATCGCTTTATTTTCAAAATTACAGCAAAAGAACCGGAACACGGCTCGCTTAGCTTAGCTTAAGATTCAGGAGGCTTTGTTTACACCCAAGACAACACAACTTCAAGAATTTCCGAGTCATTGCATTGCTCCATACTCCTTCCTATTTATCACTCTACATTACAATTCATCATCTCCCACATACATCCCACACAGTTCATCTCTTTGCCCCCACTCTACTTACTGCATCACTTGAGCATAAACCCAAACCACGATAGTCGAGTTTGGAATGAGAAATCGCGTAGGCTTATCTTCGTGCATGAATCCCTGGTTCGCGAAGATGGCTTGAGCATGCTGATCAGCTTCTTGAGTGACGCTGATGCCAATAGCCACACCAGTACAACCAACAAATGAACTACACAAGCACATCAGCAACTTTCAAGCAGGACATCACACTTCTCGAAAACAACCACGAGATCCACAGCTCAAGTATCCATCCAAATTTACAAACACCAAAATAACAAGCAAGAAAACAAGCAAATGACAAAAGAAAATCCACATACAGCTTCACCCGATTCTCAATCAACCTCGTAATATCATCCTGCATGTGCGCCACAAACTCAACCGCTCCATTACCCACCGCATTCCCCTCAACCTTTAACTCAACCATATGTCTCCGCAGATTATGCCCCGGGGCCGCGACCATGAGAGCGAAGTCAACGGACAAGTCACCGACGAAGACACGCGCCTCGCGCTGCACCGTGTCGGCCAGCAAGCCGTTGGCGACACAGAACCGCCGCGCTGCCATGGCGATCTCAACCTGTGCCCATGCCTCCCAGCTCCCGGCACCGATGGCGTGTGCTTCTTGGAGGGCAAGTGTGTGGGCGGTGGCCCAGGCGTAGATTGCATTTGTGAGGGGCGCGGTGAGCGGGATGTTGATGTTGTTGACGGTTTGAATGGCTGCCATTGTGTGTTGGGGTGAAGGTGTTGGTGGTTTGTTGGTGTGGGGTTTTGCTGATGGTGGGATGAGGTCGTTGAGAGGAGTTATTTCGATATAAGAAATTAGTGGAAGAAACGCCTGTCTGGTTGGTGTGTTCTTGTAGTAGTGCTTGAGGATATATGACTTCTCACTGACATCCTCACATCTTTATATCTTATCCCGAGCCACCTGGACTTTCCACCTCGACTACCCCCCCTCTCACCTTCAAACAATGAACACACTCAAAAACTCGTATATACGCTTCCCTTCAAACGCCATCAAGCTCACAGCTTAGCCATCGCCCAAGCCACCGCGTGATACTCCACCACCACCGGCAAGCGGGACATCCCATGAAAAGGAATCTCTCGGCTCCTATTCGTTGGGAGGTACGACAAGCGACGAAACACACTCAATGAACATAAAAGACGCAACATCACAGCAAGCCAGTCGATGTGCCAATCTCAGCTGAACAACAGAAGGCTGAATGGAAATTTCCCAAGCAATGCAGAAATACGAAACATGAAAACATGGCTTGCGCGAGACCCCCGATGGGGACGAGTAACCCTTATTGAAACGCTTACACCTGCTCGGAAATTCAAGCACCTTAGACACAATCGTCTAAATCAACTCACGCTCAGCCCTGCGCGGTGGACCTCCTTTCTCTTAATAGCTCGAGGGCAAAGCCATCGGTGAAGCCTTAACCCACAACCTAGTCTTGGTAAGGGGAAAACAAACATGAGTGTGGATAAATATTGTGTGGCTTGGATACGCACACTGGCTCGGATTATCCCATAAATTTGCATAAGCAGCCAGCCACGATTAAGGTATCTAATCCTCTCAAGTCCTCTCTAAGTAAAAAGAGCGTTCTGATAACACACACCCGGCTCTCCTCTGCTAGACTCGTGCAGAACAAATCCTTCTCTCCAAAATCTTTCCACATCCCCCAACATCATCTGCAATCCCGCACTCATCGTCCATAGGTACACTTACTGCATGGTATGGGCATAAACCCAAACAATGAGAGTATGTCCTTGGACTGGGAACCCCGGGACTGGGAATCGTCTTGGTGGATCAGGTTGATTTTGGAAGATACCCTGGAGATTCCTGTCGGCCTCAGCCGAGAAGCTGATTCCGATTGCTACGCCAGTGACACCAACCATGTTTGGTCTGTGGGAGTGTCAGCAATACGATCCGCCAGAGAATGAAAATTCAGGTGCAAAGGAGAGTAAATTTCCCCCAGATATTCCCCCTGAGTTGTAAATCTTAGAAATTTCACGACAGCTACTCACTCGCCTCCCTACCCTAGCTGACGATGCGAGAAACCACGCGACTCAATGGAAAGTGGCAAAGAAAGGAGATCTGTGTACATACGCTTTCATCCGCAACTCAATCAATCTATCCACATCACCAGTAAAGTTAGTCACAAATGTAGACGCACCAGTTGTAACAGCCGACTCGACCTTGAGCTCAACAATATGACGAGGCCAACCAGCAACAGGAGCCAAGACGGCAAAGTCAGCCATGGCCTTAGACTTAGTGAAGACGCCCTCTTCACGCTCCACAAGGTTGGCGGGTAGATTATTGTTTATGGCAAATTGGCGTCTCTCTAGGGCTCTATTATGAGAAAATACTTGTCAGTGTAACGAGCCAAGGATATGAGATATGTAAGTAGTCTTTAGAGTGAATGGGAGAGGTTCTCACATGTCGACTTGAGCCCAGACTTCCCAACCACCACCTATCGCGAGGATTTCTGCAATGGTAACAGCTCTGCTGGCTGTCCAGTTGTATATGGCTTGTGCGAGAGGAGCCGTTGTAGTGAGGTCGATTCCATTGACAGTTCCGAGGGTCGTCATGATGAAGTGCTGGTATTGTTACCGTGTTTGAATTTGCAGTTGAGCGATATATTTATCAGGAGCTGTATACTGAGAGTGATGATGAAGATGTTCAATTGCACATCCTCGAGGGAATTCTCAACATCTTATATCCCAAACCCCAACTCATCTCAATCTCAACTCCAACCTTCATCCCACAGCCACCAAGACCGCCAAGTGCCGTGTGTAAGCAAGCCTCCTCGAGCTTCTCACAAAAGTACCTCAAACATTCACAGACGCCATCGTACGCTCTCCCTCTACCCCGCGCCTCACAACACATCGAATCCATATCTCTGCTTACTCTCGAGTAAGACAATATTTCCAAGAGTAGTCAGCATGAAGGTGTAATGTCGTAATAAGATGAGGATTGAGGAAGTCTGAATACGAAGAGATGGGGAGAGGGCGAGGGGTCGAGAGATTTCACACTACACGCCTCACCGCCCATCTGACAATTCGTCTCTGCCCACATAGAGGATGCCAAAATTTCCAAAAGAAGTCAACACGAAAGGCAAGGCATCGCATCGAGATGTTGAATTGCTTTTTCGACCATAGCTGAGCAGTACCGAAGCAGGCTGCAGAAATAAGGCGTGAAAAGAGGGGTGGAAGACAAGACATGCAGGATTTCAATATCACTTTCGACTTTTGTGGTCCACGGAGAAGGTCATATACCCGCCTCGAGAGCTAGCTGGCTAAACTTCTTTCCTCCAGCTCGTCGATCAGAAAACGGTGCTTAAAGCCCAGCAAATCGAACCACCTTATCCTCGCGTGACACAACTGCTCAAAGCAAAACCTCAAAGCAAAATTCCATCACGAAGCCTCAGTCCACAACATCGTCCTGGGATATTGACGATACGAATGTGGAGAAAACGTCGTGTGGTTGACAAACATGCGCATTGGCTCGGTTGATCCGATACGTCTGCATGAACAGCCAGCCACGACCACCAATTGATCACTCAGATACCCAAATATCCATAAGGCGTCCGGGATGTGCCATCCCATCCCGTCCCGTTGTGAAGCTGATGTTTCACAGATTTGTTCTGCGTAAGCAAGTGAGGTTGATGAATAAAGGAGATCTGTGTTTGACACTTGCCAAAGATTGTGCAGTATCATGAAATGGAAGTAGCGAGACTTGGAAATTGAATGCATCAAATCATACCAATATTGCACTTTGACCTAGTCCACCAACTCCGCATCTATCCATCTAAAGAAGTCTGTCTGTCTATCATACAGCAAAAAATGCAACCTCCAGCACCATGCCAAAAAATAAAAAGCCAAACCAACGCAACTCCACAAATCGCAACCATACATAAAAATTCCACTGCTCTTTATTGCATGAGGTCTTTCAGCCTCTTCGTCGCAAAGGCTGCTCCAACCATACTGATAGCACCTATAAACAGGCAAACTGCGATGGCATTCGGTCCATCAGTGCTATGGTGCTCAGACGGATCTGCGTCATGAGCCAATTCAGGACTCTTTCCTGGTTCTAGTATGCTGAACACAATCATGCTGATGAACGTTGCGATGAACTGAGGTATGGTGGTGTATATGTTCAGAATACCGAAGTACAATCCCGACAGCTCTCCTGTTGATGCCACTGCATCATCTGAAGGCCCATGCTCTAGATGTAATAGAGAAGGTGTTGATGCTGTTACTGGCGATGCCATCTCCATTGAATCACTTGCGGAGAGCCGTCGGTAAGAAGCCGGGGTACTGCCCAGACGGTTGACCTCGATACCCATGAACGTGCTAGGTGCCCAAGATGCTAGCACCCACGGCAACCCGCACGAGGATATCAGGAAAGTCGCGAACCGGAACGAATGAGCAAAGGGTGCCAGAATCATTGCACAGCTGAAAAGGCAATGTCCCCATATCCATGCAGTGAGTAGGTCAGGCTTATATTTGCTAACTGTCATTGCGACTTTTGCAATCGACGCAGCTGGGCGAGGAGTAAAGTTCGTTTCATCGGGAGATTTAATGAGAAGAGGCAAGATGAGTGCCCCTACTAATGTGACAAGCGAGAATAATACAAGCGAGAAACTTCCTATTCTTCCAATATCCCCCAGCGCATCTTTCGATGCTTTGAAGTCTTGTGGAGCATCGTATCTAAAGTATATTTCACCCACAAATGTCGTGCTATACTGTCTAAATGTTAGGTCTTCACCTGCCAAAATATATAAAGATAGAGTTTAAAACTTACAAACAAGAACGGAAACCAGCCAATCCAGCTCCACATTTGAATATTACATATTGCTTGTATCCTTGGTGGTAATGTTGTAGCAGTATGAAATATTTGACGAATGATCTTGAGGCCTTTCGCTGGCACATCACCAGCTCGAGATGAGATCAACACTCTTTCATTCACAGCCCAACAAGTGAGTCCAGTCGAAAATAATAGAGTGCCAGCAGCAAGAAGAATGAGTTTCTGAAACTGTGTAGAACCCCATCTTGGACCAAATAAGCCGACCAAGTCGATGGTTCCTATAACGTATCCTATGAGGTGACCTGCCGCAACCATCCGGCTTGCCCATCCGCTACCGGCTTGTTGCTTTTGTATTGGCAGTGTATCAACGATTAAGCTTCTGCTACATGCTTGTACTGTTTTTTGGTTAGTGACCATTACCTATCAAAACCCAGCGTACAAATTACCTGCGTTGATAGCAAAGTCTATCGCATAAATTGACAGAACTGCCAAGAATATGGTGCACCTCTTCCTAAACTCCCCCTCCTCCACAAAATAGCCAACGATCTCCTTCGTCCACCCAAGTACCATGAGGCAAGCAGCGACTAAAATCGCTCCTACGACCATAAACGGTCTCCTCCTACCATATTTCGACTTTGAGCGATCTGCTAGTACTCCCACAATTGGCTGCATAATTAATCCGCTTATAGGTCCTGCTATCCAGACTAGGGATGTCCTCGATTTCGTAAGACCGAGGGCGAGTAGGTACGGTGTGCAATCTAGCATTGAACAATTAGCTTCTGCCCACCACTGCCCACCAATTGAGCCAAAAGAGCGTCATCACTCACAGGTCATCTCAATTCCCCAAGTAAATCTGACAATTGATCAGCCCAACCACCCTTCCAAGAGACAATTGCAGCATACGTACTGCAACCCAGCCAGTGAAGCTGTCAACAACATCATGCGTATTGTTTCCGAAGAGCCCTTCACGGACGGCTGCCCTGACCATGATGCCATATTTGCTCTGGTTCCTTCGAATCGAGTCCGAGTCGGTCGGCGAGTTGGTGTTTTGTAGTTGTAGTCGTCACTCAAATATCCAGCCCTGTCTGAAGCCTCATACCGTCGCGAGTCAAATACAATTGGATCTGCCGCGTCATCAGCATACTTGAAGGACATTTTTGCGTCTGGAATGAAAGAAGACAGAGAATGCGCTCACTTTGCGACTTTCACATTTCAACCAAAACCTGCAATTGCTTTTTCTGTCTGGAAGTATTCAATGGATAACAAGGAAGGAGCTTAGAAGGCGTTTTGAACAGATAGGCGGGAAGTAAGGCTGAGCCGCTCAGGGATGTGAAGCCTACCTACCTTAAGTAAGGTACCAATTTAGAAATTCATCACGAGACGGAATAGAGAGCTCTGAAATGTCTCTGAGACAGCTTAAGTATCGTTGAAGCAAATCAAGATTGGTGGGTATCTAGTACAATTCTCGTAACACAACAGTTCTGAAACCTCAAATCGACTCCATCTTTTTCTCGAGATCTTTCACCCATCCATCAACCAACATCATGTTTCCAGCCATTATACCTTCTCCCTGCTTAATTGCCTCTTCAACCCTTTCTAAACCCTCTCTCCATTTTTTAATATCACTCGCCATCTCCTCTTGTTTCTTCTCTGTCATTTCCAGGCTCTCACTAGCCGTGGCTGCGTCCGCATGAATAGCTCGCAATGAGCGCAGTCTATCCAATAGTGACGGAAGCAATGGTGACAGGTTTTCGATCGTAGAAAGAGTGCCATAAAGTGCATTGATCTTCGACACTTGTTCTGAATCTTCTTCATCTTCGTCGGAAGAGTCTGCACCCGCAGCCTTCAGTGCATCATGCGCTGACTTGGCAGCTTTCCGAGACTCTTCCAGTCTCTCAGCTTCCTGGGTAAGTGCACGAACTCGTCGACTTATTGCATCCAACGATGACGGCGTGGAGTCTGAAATAACTGATATTTGGCGCTGGAGCACTTCCAGCGTTGGTAAAATTGCTTTTGGTGTTCCATTAGTGTTAATTGCAGGAATTTCTGCTGGGTTGATTCCAAGTGCCCTCTCTAACAGGGCCAGTCGTCCATCAAAGTCTGCAGCTTTGGCAAGAGCATGGCTCTGTTGATATATGGGCGCATAGGTTACAGTATACGTCGATGGATCTTCTCTCTCTTGCATTGTTTGTGGCGGTCCATTTGCCCTTATACCTGTGCCTAGATCTTTTGTAAACTTGGCGATATTTGAAGGAGCAGGTCCACTTCCAGCTGAGATTCCGTCCAAAATCCTGCTTAATGCCATAACATCCGGCTCCAAGTCTTTACTCTCAGTGACGGTCGGCTCTGTCCTGTCCGCCTTTCTTCTGCTACATTCTTCTCTCACTTCCTCGATCTCTCGCTTCAACCGTGCAAGCTTCCTCTCCAGGCTCTCTCCATCCTCCTCGTCGCTAAAATCTCCATATTGCTCGGTCCCGTCTTCTGCTATCCGCTGTCTTCTAGTGGAAGCTTTGTAAGATTTCCTTTTGGCTGTGACTCTGTCCGAGAAGTCTACATCTCTCGCGTCTATCTCCGCAGGTGAGAAATGGGCGCGTGCCTGGTCAGGATGCAGTCGTGATCTTGAGATGCCCCGGGTATCATCTTCTTCGTCGTCGAAGTCCTTGTATGATGACGAGGTAGATTCTGAATGTGCTCTGCCGGTCTGGATATTCAGCGCAATTCCGAAAGACTAGACCTGGTGAAATGGCTACGTACAGGAGCAGTAGAGTTGTCGTCCGTCAACTCAGGGGTTTCATAAATATCTGGAGCATTGTCCTAGAGGATAATATTAGTCTCGAAGCATATAATGCAGAACTTGAAAGCTTACTAGATCAGGTAATGCTGCATATTTCCTATTCAACGCCATTGTCAATATGATGGTTTTGTCGTCCCTCAGAATCCAAAGCTGTTGTGTGCCCGAACAGAGCTCCTCCCAGGAACGCGGGCGTGGAGAAACTTAGCAGGGGTATGCATTAGCGCTAAGCTTGGGCCATATCAAAACCCGATAGGTACCAGATAGATTCAAAGACATTCAAATCAACAAGGTAAATCTTACCTTATAGACAAACCTTCTACCTTTATTGAACATTTGAGTAATGTGTTTTATGGTATTCTGATTTATCGCCCACCTCGCTGTGTGTATTGGAGTCTTGATTCCTGTCGGTCGTTTCTCTGGTTTAGATTCAAATACATTGTATGCTCCCGAAATGCTCTATGGTATCGGGCGGGTCCCTCTGGTAGAAGACTCGATACAACGCGCTCCTTCTCGATGAACTCTCAATCCCTCGGCCAGAGCTCCAGGAGTCTCAATCTCAGTTGCCAATCTGGGAGGCGGACAGGAATAACCAAGAATTCTGCTGTGCCGTCTCTCCACAAACTCACCAATGCCTCTCCAGCCAGTATTCAAGACAAAATGCCGCCGAAAACTCCCCAAAGACGAGTGGCGCAGAGAACCTCACCTGTGAAAATACAGATCCAAGAGGATCTATCCCGTTTGCCCGATTCGTCTTCCGAGTCAGAAAGCGATTCAGCAAATCTGCCGAAGACCAACTTTGTCTCTGGGTCCTCAAAAGAGCCAACTACGCCAGATTATTTACGCAGAAGAGATGCAGGACGAAAAGCCCCGCCTAAGATGGGGAGAGGCACATTGAAGAAGGATGGTGTTGCAATGAAAGCTCTGGGAGATTCAAGCTCTCTAGCAAGCGGGAAGAATTCGAAGACGACCAAAACCTCTTCTAGTACTTCGAAACGAAAGGCTCAAGATGTGGACTTGGGAATAGAGACACTTGGCAAGGGCATGGGAGATGGCTTTGGAAGAGTTCAAATTAAGAAGGGCAAGAAACTGACAACGTTTTCCAAAAACAAACTAGTGAAGGTTGAGCGTGCAGAGAAGAAGATGACTCGTGATTCTGGCGAGTCAACTCCTGGTTTCATTCTGCACACAAATTCTAATTGATGATAGATGATGACGAAAAACCGAATGCTGGATTTATCTTCCCCGGGTCTGTTGGGACGCCTAAAAAGGGTGGTTTCATTAGACCAAACCAAGATATAACACCAAAGAAAAGATTCAAGATCCCAGGCCAAAATACACCAAAATGCTCTCCTTTGAAGAAAAGGTCAAAATCACCAGAGGACTCTGGCTTCATTCTGCCCTGGACCGAAGCCGATGCGCCGCAAAGTTCGTTTTCAAACATTGTGGTACCTACTCGATCTGAGATCACAGAAACAGGATCTTTGAATTCATCCCAAGCTATCAATGCTGTGCTTCAGGATAATGAAATTGGACTGGGCCTCGCTGAGATAGACGCTGCTCGGAAAATCGTGGGTGTTAGTGGAACCTTGCAACAACCCGAAACGAAACACGATATAGAAGACGACTCTTTTCTGTCCATGACACAAAAGGCCCGCTGTCCAATGTGTAACAAACCCGTAGATCCGGATGATCTTAGAGCTTTTGGATATATGACCATAAAGAAGCAGGAATCGTTTTGTCGTTCCCACCGAACGAAGACGGCTAAGCAGGACTGGGAGGACAGAGAGTATCCAACAATTGACTGGACGGATCTTGATTCAAGGATTGCGAAGCATCACAGTTTTATCAAGAAATTGATCAACGGTGAGGATTCCCATTACAGATCAATACTGGGTGGAAAAGTGCAGGCTGGACAAGACCGGTCGACGAGGACCATGAAAACAAATCTGACGCCTGGGTATTATGGTACGCGTGGTTTGCGCATAATTTCCGAGAACATCATGAAGAAATTCACCAAATTAATCGAAGAACGAATGGTAAAAGATCGACTCATGTCCTCGCGGGGTTTCACGCCTTATGTACAAGCTGTATTGGTGCCTGAAGTTGCTGTAAGATTGATCATGGAAGACATGAAGGTAGAGGAGGAGGAAGCACGGGAGATACTTGTGGATAGTGTCGTTCTGGGAGAGCTGCTGAACGAGGAGATTAAGGACGTTGTAAGGAAGAGAATCGAGGATAGCGATGATGATATGAGCGATGGGTGAGGCTGGGGCAATGTTATGCAAGGTACGCATAGCCCTTAAGCGAGTATGTAGGCATGAGAGATGGAGTTTGGGGCTATAGCGCTATTGCATGTGCTGGAGTTTTCGCTGGGTATATAGACCTTGAATTACAAGCTGTGCTAGTTGTTGAATTGACTGCCTATATATTGTCTCAAACTTGCATTTGATATGTGTTGTTTCCTTTTTTTAATCGCTGTTGTTGTTAAACTGCTACTTTTACGATAGAGCTTTCTATAATCATGTTAAGCTCAACTAGTGCCTTTTGTTAACTATTTGTAAGACAACGAGGTGTTAATTGAGCTTTAAGTAAGGTAACCATGTTAAAATCTATTACAAGGCTACGATAGAATCTGGTGGTCTTGAGACATGCTCTAGAAATAGGTTGACATTACTTAGATGTGGAAGAGTTCTTTCCATGTCCCTAAATAAGCGAGGTTCAGAAGAGAAGCTTTGCAAAAACCAATTCATTCAGTATAGATAAACAAGATTAACAAGACTATTCTCTCCCGCAACACAAATCTACATTAATATGTCCTAGGTACACAACAAACCTCTCCAAGGAAATAGTCTAACACTGATTACTATACCTCCCCGAATACGCGCCCGGACTGGGTGTAAACACCAAAGCAATGCCCCCGGGAACGACGAACAGATTGCAGGTGCCGCCCGTCGCGGATGTCGGCAAGAATTGAAAGATATTGCATGTCGGGTCGGTGGCGCAGAAATCGAGGCACTGCGTGCCGGATGACGCGCCCACGATGGCGCTCGGAGTGTTGGAGCCTGCGACACTGACGATCGTGTCGCAATAGTTAGTGAACTGGACGCCGGCGGTGCAGCTGGTTCCTGGAGTGCCGGAGCACGCGTAGGTGGGCGTGATGATTGCGGTGGCGGTGGCCGTTGTGACGGTTGTTGAGGTTGTTGTTCTGAGTAGGTAGTTGATGGTGAGCTTTTTTTTATGCTAGATGGTTCATAAAGAGCTGAGGTGAGGGTGGGACTTACGTCGTGGTCGATGATGTTGTGTGGATAGTTATTACCCTAGTGACGCTCGATGTCGAGAGCGGAGTCACAGTCTTAGTGGTGGTTGGCGTCGTGTAGACTGTGCTGGTCGGTTGGACTTCGAGACAGGTGCACACGGAGCCTACGAAGGCAGATTCGCGGGACTTGAGATTCGAGAAAGCGCTGGTACAGGCGGGGTTGATTGCTGCTGCTCGCTTGGGGAGGACGGAGGTATTAGGACGTTCTATGGCAAAGGCAGCTGGCTGCTGTGAGGTCAGATTTATTGTTTGAGAGCTCGGGGTAGTTCGGGTGCGTATATAGACTTACGTAGACTGCTCGTTTCTCAACGGCGTTGACTCTGCCGGATAGGTACCGCTTTTTGACTGGAAGTTCTGCTGATGTTATGGTAATGGTGGCTAGTTTAATGTTAGAATGTTCGCTTATATGTGGATTGGCAGTATTGTATTACTCATGGCTGTATCAGTTTCTACAATATGTTGGTGCTTGTGTTCAATGTTGGGATTTGAGACAAATACCTATAACTACTGACAGGGAGGTGACTAGATTAATTAGCTTTTGCTGATGAGAAGAGATGTCAAATGATATACTTACTAGTTGAATCGTAAGTCGTTGTAGAAGTAGTCGAGGTCGTCTGAAGTCGATTAGTATGATTGAATTTTAAACTTCGAATTTCAAGTGAACAGGCATACCGTTGTGGTGACCGAGGTAGGTGCTGACACGATAACCTATGGCTTGTTAAATCCGATCATCATTGAAAGATTTTTGAATCGGACGTACAGTCGTTATTGCAGCTGTCAGAGTTGTTGTTTTGGCTGGCACAGGAAATCTCGACGAACAATAACTGCTGGCAGGTTGATAATTTGCAAGCACTGAAGCAACTGTGGCAGGAATGCCACCTTTGCAGAGTGTATTTGAAGTAGTAGCGCTACTAACCGCAAGAACAACATCTGCTCCAAGAGCAAGAAGAACGATCGGAACGAAAACCATCTGGTGGAAAATGAGAAGCACAAGTGAACGTTTGGAATAAATCAATGAGAACTATAACAAGCTTAAAGGACGACCTCGACGATGGAGGATGGAAGAATTATATAAAACATGAACACCGCTGTAGAATGTGCGAAGTTCCTAGGTGTATCATGAATAGGGGCCGCAATGCGTAGATCTCAAATGCCTAGGGCTGAGCTGAAGCCTGAATACTAGCAAGTAGTGCATCATGAGGCTCCTCTTAGATCCTAAGATGGGCAACTAAGTCGACAATAATCTGGGGATGGTGTGAAATCCCCACAAGTTGGGTGCCCTTGTTTTCGCTAAAACTGTGTTGAGTTGATGCTCCTTACCTTACTTCGATCGAGTGTGGTCGAGATCAACTTTCGCTCTTGGTTTTGACTGATGCAGGAGAAGATGTCTCCTTGGCTTTCTTAGATGATCACCGCAGGAAGGAAAGATAGCCAAAAATCAATTGAGTAGAGAACTAAATAATCCAGATCTGCGTGAGAACAACCACCAAGATTTTAGTCGTCCGGTTCGAGAACATGACTTCTTGTATGTAGCATTAAGAGAAAATCTAGGCAGAGAAAGGTGCAACTGCTTTCAAGCTTCGATTAAGCGAGCTAATGATTGGTGACCAGTTGACAAAGTTGACAGCTGAAATACTCCATAAGGTTACGAAGGGTCTGCCGATTAATCGCTCCAACATACCCAAATTGGCAATCTGGCGCAGTCTAGGATACCTTTCTAGGACCTACTAGGATGAAATAGTGGTCGCTACAGAAAAGATGAACCATTAGAAGCAGCTAGTGTAGAACCAGAACTCCTAGCTTATTTGTCGTCAACGCCACTTGAGATCTTGGGGATCCTTGGGTCTTATCGAGGTCTCATCGCGCTTGAGTGTTCATGGCAAGCATTCTATAAAAATGCGGAAATTTCGATAATAGACGAAGTCGAATGGATTTTTAGGGAAATCTCTCATCCAAGTCTGTCAATGATGATAATCTTAATAGGGAAGTCTTTAGCGGCATTAAGGGCGGATCTTCATGATCTTCAAAATCGTCGATTGACGCAGATTTATTTGCCCATTCTTTGATTGAGTAACATTGCTTGAGGGCACGAAGGGTTTTCAATTTCTCCTTCATGTCGCGACTTCATCCATCCGCATTGGCAACCCAAGCATTGATGAGGCATCTTCAACACATCGTCATTACTGCTGTCCTCGGACTGGACTCGGGTTTCTGCTTGGATTCCTGCTCGGATCCCGACTGACATTGCGACTTGTCTCCCTACTGTCGTCCGGGGTGCTTTCGTCTCCATCCATCTCCAAGCAGCTTTCCATCGTACAGCTCCGGATTAGCGAGTTGCGAGTCAAGACCTCCGTCAACGAGGCCATGGGGATGTGTCCAAAATGAACTTTCGAGAGGTTTAAGTCGGTCTCTACTACGCACACACTTGCGAGCTCAGTGGCATTGCTCATGATGCCACTGAAATTCGCGGTCTTGGCTGGAGAAGGAAGCGAGTTCAGTGAATCGTTGATGCTTTGCAACGAAGATACGGAGTCGATCAGAGACTGTATTTGGAGCCTGACATCGTGAATGTGCAGTTTTGGGTCCGTTGTTATGTTCATGCTAGCTGTAGTCAGTGGACACATCTTCACATTGTGAACGAATACTTGTGGATAGCATACCATAACACCATATTTGTTCCTACTATTATAGCCACATTACAATGCTGAATACTCAAATGCAATGTCTCAAGTTTGTTCTCTGAAATCTCGACAACCTCCGCACTTTTATGTGACTTCTTCGCCCATGGTAAATGCGTTATGCTACCACTACCCTTCGATTCAGCTTGAGGCACCTCTTTTGCTGTCTTCTTCAAAGTCTTCTCGCATTTTGTCAAAGTAGCAATACTGGCAGCAAGCACAAATGACAAGTACCGGAAAAGTGTACTGTTCTCAGATTTGAGCTCCAAGAGGTGCTTGGATTGAAAGAGAGGGTTCTGGAGTGCCGCTGAGAGTCTTGAGAGATCCTTCTTGAAATCTTGCAACGTCAATTGTATGCCCACTGCCCTTGAGGCATGTGGATTGATAGGGTCTGTCGAGAGGATAGGTAGGATCCTCCTGAGCACTGAGTCGATGACACCATTAACACCAGGGATGGTGTGTATGAGCTGTGTATTCATTGCTAGTGAGTGTTAAGAAGAGGATGTTTGGTAACAGAGATCATCTGTCCAACTTAAGATTTATGTTGAGATTCAAGGTGGTGAGAGAAAGGCCCGAAGTTTGATACTCGGGCCTATTTTGGGGTTCTCGGCAGACATACTGTAAGATAAGGACGTGGAACGGAAGCTGCCGTATGGCGGTTTATAAAGCTTGCTTTGACCAAAACCTGGCCGTTCAATACCTAGTGACTAGGTGATCAAGGAAAGTTGTGCGATAACATGATTACACCGAGAGAAATCGCGCAGAATCGAGTCAAGTAGAAAAAAGTGGATCGTGTCTTGGCGCTATTTCTCAGCAAGCTTCTTTAGCGAACAGCAACCTCAGTACTTTGACCTTATTAATCTTTGTGTTCAAGAGCAAGTCATAAACGGCATGTTGTATATCTGGAAAACCTGTGCTTCAGGACAAAATGATATGCTCAACTTCGAAAGGGATGATCGCAAATTCATCAACAGCCATAACAAAGTTACTTTCGTAACTCCACCTTGCCCAAGCTATAAAAGAAAAACATCAACCAGTGCTAAAGAGCAATCTGATTACCCCTTAAACAGGGCAGATGCGTTTGTTGTCGTCTTGTCGCGTTCTAGTGAGTTGTTGTGTAAAGTGATTCTCTATTTCAAGGTGCGCAGTTCAGTCGAAGTCATCTTATGTCCAAACAGGTAGCGAGGGTCCAAGAGTTTGAGTTCTCACAATAGGAAACTGTTAATAGGTCTCAGGTTCTGTCGTTTTCATGTATAGCATTGCTGTCATCTTCAAATTATCCAGTTTATACATATCATGGTTGACGAAAGTCAGTTTATCTACCATTCCCCCACCAACGCGTAGAAAACTCCTAGGTCTAGAGCTTAGTCTACATCATATGCATTTCATGCAGATACCAGCACTAGTTTGAAGTCGGCTTACCACAGTCAGGTTGAAAAGAGTATAGATGTCGTCCTCCTCTTCAAGTAAAGCTCATGATTGAGAAATCGGCATGTAAGCAAGTGTCAGGTTGTATACCGTCCCCAGATCAGAATCTATCACTTTGGAATTTGATGCTGCTGAAAATTTGCTTTTGAATCGAAAGCGAATAATTGGAAACCACAAATTGGACTTTTCTTGCGAGTACTCATCACTTAGCAGCGTCAAACTACAAAACTACCTCCTTGCCACTGACGAAACTTCGCAACCCAACAAACACAGATATGGCGAACACTTCAACCCACAGTCCCAGCGTATGGAGAACAAAATATTCCTCATATCTGAAATTTCGATCGGCGTATATTCGCGATTAAGCACAGAGAGAAATATGTTACTGAGAATAACAACATCCCAGTAAGTTTATAGCGCTACCTCGAATTTGTACTTAACACTTGCTGCCATCTTCCAACTTCCGCTGTCAAGTCATTCAGAACGTATCGCACACCACAGTGGCCGATGGAAGGGATATTCTGCTGGAAAATTAACAAAACGCAGTACAGACTAGTATGCTCCAAGAATCGACCTCCAAGCACATTCTTTGTTACATCTGAAGAAAATAACCATATCTTAACGTTTACAAATTCCACGCATCTTACACTTGACAAGATGTTTGGTCTTTCAATCTACTGTTCCGCCGCTCTGACAACACACCACTCTATGCCCTTTGAATCAACGCAGAAGCCTCAAGTTAGCACGTACTTTTAAATCTGCGCAAAGTATCTCACTCTTCCCTCCTGCTCCATCTACAATGATTACCACCTCAATACTATGCAGCCTCTGACTAAAAACCAACACTACAAGTTGACCTTTCAAGCCTTTCTCAACCTGAGCTTGACCGGCAGAAAGTATATAACCTTCTCATCCCTCCAACCCACAAACGTGTAAACCAAACAGCGCAGGCAGGAAATCCAAGCGTAAGAGCGAGCAGAGAGCCAAAAAAGACGCGTCCAAAGACCTTAAACGTAAAGACACACAGTAGTCGTTGCCACGAAAGAACCTAAGCAGCTCATGGCGAAATTTCCTGTGTGAAAACCGAAAGCAAGTCTGCAAACTGCTTGCTTCTTTCCCCAATGCTCGTGATACCTTCTGTCACCTTTTCGAATTGCTGTCATTCTCATGCCTACCTACCTATTCACTCATTTATCACCACTAAAGAAGAAATCTCATGAGGTAGAACTCGAGCCCCCAAAACTTCTTCTCCACGACCCCAAACCACCAGTTCAGACACCGTGCCGTACAATTAACTTGCACTTCCCAACCAATTATCCATGCCGGCGCGCCAAACCCCAAAATCTCGGCTCCCTCCCTCCACATTACCACCTCCTTCCCTTCCTTTCACACGCGTCAAAAACACGCTTCATTAAACCAACCGAAAAATACCACAAAAATCAAAAAGCCCGCTCCCTCTCCTTCTCCCTCTCCCTAAAAAGGCAAAAAAAGGTATTTCTACTTTTTTTCTTTCTCTTTTTCTCTTTTCCTCTCTGTTCTGAGTATGGGGGATATGAAGCGGACTACAACTACCAACCGCTGAAGCCGAAGCAGGATATCAAATAAGCCCAAAGCCCTTCAATCGTGTCTATTAAACAACCCATACGGTCACATCACTGGGCTCAAATTACACGCCTGGCCAACTGCACCATCAGGACTTGAGGCAAGTCCTGATAGCCCAGGTGGTGGCTTTGATGTTGGAGAACGCGGCGGTTTGAATATTTAAATATACGCGAGGGGGGTAGGCACGTGATCTGAACCTGCCCCTCTGTTCCAGGACACCTCCCATGTTCAGCAAAGGACAAAAGAGTGTTAAGTTCCGAATATGCTTAAGATCATATAGGAAAAGCAGCACATTGCTAACCATGAAAAATAGCAAAGCAGTGTCAAAACTATCGTATTGGGGGAATCCTAATGCAGCGCAACAGGTACCAAAGAACTGACCAGGAAGACCAAAAAATACAAAAGGATGCGCCCGCCATAATGCCCCTTTAAACTCAAAACCATGCTGTACGAGATGCTATCTCAATGCCAAGGTAATCCTACCGTGCCTACCCATGCTGCAAAAAAGCAAATAATACATCCGCACTTTATAAATCCTCCTCCTCTTCACTCCTAACAAGCATCGGTTCAGCACCACGAACGCTCTGCGCCCGGCTAGCCTCCTCACTTTGACTCTTGTACCCCTCAATGATAGCCGCAAGCTTCTTGCCTTCTGTCTTACCTCTCTCTACGTCCACAAAATAGATCAGTGGTGCTGGCAAACCAACAAGCGCAGCAAGGAACCAGAATGCTGGCCTAATTTCCCCTGTATGATCTACGATCGCACCGACAATCGCAGGTCCAAAAACGCTGGATCCTTTATCTGTAATGGCATACAACGCGTAGAATGCCGCTTCCGACCCTGGTGGAATCAACTCCCCAAAGAGAGAACGACAATAGCTGCTCAAGCCACCCAGCACAAATCCATATACTGCACCGAGCGGATACATCTCCCATGGTTGCTGCAAGCCGATAACTCCCCATCTCTTTACCATTGGCAGGTAACCGAGCAGACCGTAAATTGGGATTAATTCGAATAAACAAATACAGGCAAGAATAGTGTGGTGAGGCTTAAGGCCACACATGCGAGATATGAAGGCCCACGTAAAAGCTCCAAGAACACCTGCTGTTGTTGCAATGACGTTGATGAGTCCCAAAGCTTCTGGAGCCATGCGAAGCTGTGTCTTGGCATACAGCACAGCTGTTCCCGAGACAGTTGCAATAGCATCTGAAAGCAGAAACCAAGCTCCCAAGAATAAAAGAATATCCTTGAGGCGACGTGCAAGTTTTATGGTTCGCCATAATGAAGCCCATGAATACCAAATATATCTTGCCCATGTACGTTCCTCCTCCGAGTCGTTAGGGTTATGGGAGCGCAAGGGTGGTCCTGGACGAGGACGCAACCACATGGCTGCTGGAATTGTAAAAATAAACCACCATGCTCCTATCATAAACAGCACAATTCGAAGGGAGAAAGTTGTGCTAGACAGACACCAAATGACCACGATTGCACAACATTGCAGAAATAGGCCAGCACTATAGCCAATGCCTATTCCAGTTGACGATATCTGCGTCGATAGCTGTAATTCAATTGAAGTCAAGTTACTGGCTGATGGTAAAGGTTTAGCAACGTCAAGAGCATCTGCTAGAAGAGGGGTCAACGAATCAGGTTCCTGATGACTGGCTGTTCCGTTGAGGAAGCTCTCTGGAGGTTGGCCATCAACATGTGTAGATGTGAGCTCTGGGGTGTCCTCAGGACTGCGCAATTGTGTTTTGGGATGGTGTCGAACAAGCAGCGGAAGGAATGAGTTCAAAAGTACAAAACTGGCACCAAAGCAAGTATTGGTGATGATCGCAAGTAGAGCTCCAAGTAAATATACCCTTGGTGTTACAGCGATGAAAAGCATTGTCGCTACGGATCCGAAAAATGCAAAGAAGAGAAGAAGCCGCTTTCGATAGTTGCCGTGGTCTGCAGCTGTGCTTATAGACACAACCACCAACGCTTGTAGCAAGACACTAATAGAGAATGTGTACATCGCAAAACTGGCAGTATTGATCTGCATCCCGAGAAAGTGTATGACACATTGGCTTGAAGTATTGGAAGCTTCAAGACCAAAGCCTGAAGAGGTCTGTTTGTGAGAGCTCGATCCACATGGTGTTATTCCATCTGAAAGTAGGACTCCGTTCTCTCTGGCTAATTGTTCAAGCGTGATTGGAATGAATGAGCCTGGACATAGTTAGCATGTGCCTTCCATTCAATTCCGAATTGACTAGCAGTCCCGAGTCACTACAGCGTCAAGCTGTTGACGACATGCTTTGAGTAGAGTAAGGTAGCTACTAGCTGATGTAACTCGAGCCCACACAAGGTATGGGATAGCAAAATAAACTTGGAGGCTCAAGACTGACCAATTCCACAAATGACATATACTTCTGCCGCCCATCCATATGCATACCATCCGGAAAGCTCTTTGCGACTGGTTACTCGTGTATCCTCACCGGCATAGTTGGAAGGGCTATCACGAAATGCTTGGTCGGGCCCCATACTGTCTGCAGAACTCGAACGTTCATCGTCTGCCTCAAAAGAGGATGAATGGGATCGGTAGGATTGGAAAGATCGTTTTGTGCTGTTGGCGGAAGTAGCTCGTGGCTCTCGTTGTCGCTGCAGGTGCAAGTCGAACTCGGGCTCAGGTACAGGCAACATCATGGGGAGCTGTGGCCGCCTAGCCAGTCAGAGGCATCTAAAGGACACGGCCTCGAACTGGTTGGCTAAGCATGGTTTGGAACAAGTGATATTTTCATGACATTTGATTCCTAAATGCTTAGAATAAAGAGCTTCACAGAGGAGATAATGATAATGATGGGATTCACAAGCACAGCGTTGCAGTCGCAATTTGGGAGGACGAAGAGGTGGTGGTTGATAAGAGACATAAAGGCTGCCTCTTGTGGAAGATAGACGTGATGGGCGCCAGGGGTGGATCTTCGAGACATACCTGAGAAGCCTTGCAGCAGAGAAATGCAAAGAAGAATCTGTATATGGTATTCATTTCGAGCGATTAGAATGGGTAAGGAAACCATCGCTTTCGTATTTCACATATGAGGATATACATGTTTAACATTGTGGTGCGCTGACTTAGAGTTGAGCTGGGCTGGCTTGCCAATACCATGCCCACCAAAAAACAAACGTCATGTTCTGCTTATGCTTGGCAATTCGGATGAACATTCAACTGGCCAGGGCTGTCTTGCTCTGTTCAGATTGAGATGCTGTGCAGTACCTTGGTCGTAGTATTTGATGGCTACCTCGTGTAGCTGCCTTTCCGATTCACAATAAATAAGTATATATAGCAGGTAATTAAGGTAACATTTAGAAGTGGTGGAACAATACCTTAGAGAATCACTACCTTGCCGTATCATTCTTTGTAAGATAATAAATTTTGGCATGAAAGTAATGTCTGATGGTTCATGAGATTATCTAAAGATGGTTAAAAGTACAGATAGCTAAGGTCATATTCTGGAGCAGGCCTTTGATATCCGCGACAACTCTGGCATTTAACTTGGTTGTCCATAAGTTGACGGTATTACCTAATAAACAATTACCTAAGTATGACATTTCTAAAAACGTAGATGAGGTAAGGTAAAAGCATCTAGATTGCGCTGTTCTGGGCTGAGGCTGGGTTGGGTTGGTCTCAAGTCACCAGGGAGATATCGCCTGTTCACGTGATCCTAATCTCTCAGAAGGGGCCAAGGGTTTTCTCGCCCTCGCCGCCTCACCTTGCTGTTTAGCTCGTCGCAAACTTCCGAGATGGCGACGAAGACCCGCCGCCGTCAACTGCCAGTTCGCTGAGTGACAGCACTGCTCCCCATACATCACATCACATCACATCACATCACACCAACCATCAAGACCGCATCTAGATCACCACCTCCCGCCATTGAATCTATTTCGAAGTTCGCGATTGTGATTTACATACCTTTGGTGCCAAAACCGTGTCGAGTCAGTTGGAAAATCAATCTTTCGAATTACCTTACCAGCCATCCTTTCATGCAAGGTCGCGCTCTGCATTCTCAACCACGCAGACCAGAGCCACACCATCAAGCTCTTGCTCAAAGTTACCAGCTCTGTTGTAGAACACTAAGCGCTCACATACACGTCCTACAGTAGATGTTACCAGGCAGCACACGATAGCGCATGCGACTTTCACCCACGGTGCCCCTATGAGCATCTCGGTCCTGAGGTCCTCTTCCATCAGCCAAGATAGAGGCGCAAGGCCATTCGGAGACTGGAGAAGGGGTCGTCGAGGGAGTTCTGGGGGGAGTGGAACGGCAGGAAGGAGGTCTGGGACGAGAGAATATGCCTGGGGTCATCATGGAGACTGGAAACAGGAACGGATCGTATACGAACCATGATAGAGAAACCCGCCCAAATGGAGTCAATGGCGGAGCTCATGGTCTCGAAAAAACACAGGACAGGGGTAAAGGCCGCGAACCTCAGCAGAACGTAACGCCTACTAGTCCTTTTGCACCTAATGGTCTCAATGGAGATTTCAACATTCATGCGCCGCGTCTGGATTCCGGGGACAAGTTGGCTGCTGGAAGCTTTCATAAAGACATGTATGCTCTGCCTCCAGAGATTCAGCATATTACCCAGGGATATATAGAGTTGAAGTCAATGCTCTCCAGGCTGGCGGAAAGGACCCATAAGAACATGCTGGACAACATATCAGAACTGGCCCAGTTGACACTACCTGCTTCCACAACGAACGGAAATGTTTCTCATTCTTCTAGCCATGAGGATAACTCTGCGGAAAATATACACAAGAAGGTCCATCTTTTGAAGTTTTTGGAAAATGCACACGATTCCTGGCTGAAAGCATTGATCATCACTGGCTGGAGTCGAAGAGCCGAAGAAGTTAGTAAAATAATCGATTTGCACGTACATCTCAACAACATAAAGAGTATTTACGTAAATGTACTGGCGCAAATGGGCAATGACAAACAGGAATTGAGTGCTGCACGACTTCTTAATCCAGATTTGAGAACAGCGTTGGAGGTTTTAACCACGGGAAAAGCTTCTTGGATGCCTGATCCAGTAGGTCTTTTCGTACTTTATTGATACAGTTGCTGATGTTTATAGCTTGGATATATTGAACCGCCACCTCTGACTGCCAAGGAAATTCTCAACTCATTAGAGAAACTCAACACCCTACTTTCAATAAGGCTAAACCTAAGCGATTACAGTGCCATCCCGATTCATTTTAAAGATTACACAATTGATTCTGGCCGTGCGACATTCAAGGTGCCAGGAGAATTTGAGGTAGATCTCACCATCGCCGAGGAAAACCCAGAGGCTCAATTTTGGTTTATTGACTTTCGGTTCCTCTTCAAGCCAGCGGTAACCACCTTCAGTGCTCAGGTTAGATCTCATATTGAGAACAAAGTCAATGAGGTGCTTTCTAAGGATGGCCTTTCTGGCTGTTACAAGTACTTGCATGAATTTGTTTTGACTCACAAGATCAATGAGTACAGAAAGCAGGGACATGATTTGTCTCGGGGAACATGGACCGAGACTTTAGTTGTTGAACCTCTGAACAGGTCTTTGTGCATTCAATACTGGGTCAATAAGCATGGGCTACCATCTCCCGCTAAAAGTTGGTTCATAATGGGGGTTGGCAGTCCAAGAAGGAAGACTGCGGGACCTAAGTCACGAGCAACAAGTCATCTCTTCTTGCGATGGTTTCGAGAAGGGAAAGAGGTTGAAAATTTCAATTTACCTTTCGACAACGTCAATATCTCTACGGAGTCTCTCCTCAAAGGTGTTATTGCACACCACATTGCACACATTCTCGAGTCAATGCACAAGAAGCTACAGGACGCGCCACTCTTCTCGAAACGTGAATTGGGTATTAGCTGCTCCATTTCTCTCAGCAATCCTGCCGAATCGTATCTTGATATTCAATTGACGAACCAACGCAAAATTCGTGTTCAAATTGAACCAATCACTGGTCGGCTAATCCTCAGTCCTGCATCACCGACCATCACTCGATGGGAACATAGGTTAAATCTGCAATGCAAAGATCTTGCGGGATCCGCCCATACGTTTATTGAACAGCTTCGCTATGCCCTGGTAGATGAAGCTATCACTAGCCATGCCATGACTGTGGGTTGGGTGCGAGTTAATAGCCCATTGCTTTACAAACAATCACTCAAAGATGGACTGCAAAAGGCGTACGCTACATGGCTGCCTTCTGATCACTCAACAGTGTTATGGTTTACCAGACGGCGATGGAGCAAGGAATGGCATCTTTGCGTGTTCCCAAGCATGAGTGGTGAACACTGGCTTTTGCTCCGAATGTAAGAGTACCACCTGAATTCCTTGACCTTATACTTACCTTTATACAGGACCAGTCCAAGTGCTCAAGACATGCCTAACCAGAGAACCGGTAACAACGCTCGTAACACAAAACGAGTGGATCCGAAGATCATCAGCTATATCCAGTTGCCGATCACCATTGCTTCGCCCGATCCTTCTTATGGATTCATGTCCGGTCTTCACATGTTCGCTGCCGGTGTTATTTCTCACCATGCTAACCTCCAGGTTCTTCATTCTAGACGTTACCCCTACATCACGAGGAAATCGGAAAGTTCGAGAGCTGTTACTCTACCTGCTATATACTTTAGGATGCAAAATCCGACCCCGAAGACATCAAACACTGCGAGGGCTAATTTAGCAAAACTTATGAAACTCACTTTCCACGGCATCGAAGCAGCCCCACAGAACATGGATGTGGGGGAAAATGGATCTACGCCATCCTCACATGTACAGGCTTCACAGCTATTGGCACCTGAACCAAAAGGTCAATTACAGCAAGACCAAGAGATTTTGTCGGTTATGGAAGCACAAATTATATTACCAGCAGCGAAAGATTTACAAAACCTAAGCGGCACGGTTGATCGCGATATTGCATTCAATCCAAAACTTGGCACTTTCGCTATCCGCGTTCGTAGCAACATTGGCGAGTCGGTCATCGACCAATTAGTAGACGTTGTCATCCGTGTTGAGCGTTTAGTGGATTTCGTGACAGTCATTAGAGATCATAGCAAGACCCTAAAACTTGAGTCAACTCTGCTGGGAAAGATTACCTTTACGTATGGGGTGATCTCTCCGACAACGGACGATATTATCATGGATGTCGACAATCAAACACACCTCTATAGAGCTAATATCGATATTACCGTGAAGGAGAAGTCAATGACTTTGACTCTTGAGAAAGGAAACCCGCATCTCCGAATTATAGATTACTTAACGAGTGTTCTAAACTCACCACAGGGTTTGAATGGTGTTGCAAGTCTCCTCTCCAACACGCTTCCCATCAACCGAGGTCTGGACACCATAATGCGAAATTGGCCATTGGCAGACGGTCCAGCTGACAACGAGATGTTTGTGAACGTACGTGCAGCTGATTGGTACACAATTCGATACAATATTCATCGGCTTTCGTCCAGCTCCAAGATCCCATCCGTTGTGAAACGGGTATTATTCTCAATTAAGTTGCGGCAGCGTCATGGTACTCCCTGGTGGTTCATTCAACGTATCGGGAGTGTGATTGGTGAAGGCAAAACAGAAACGGACACAATTGATGAAGTTTTGAGGTCTCTGTGGTCTTCTAGTGGGAATGAGTGGACGGGGATGAAGGATAGTGCAGTTGGGACAATCTTGGGAATTGAAGAACTGTTGGAGAAGTTGGACGAGACTATGAGGAACTTGGCCATGACAGAAGAGACTTCTGGGACACAGCCTCCTGTCACTGCTCAACAGACTGCTCCTGTACAGGCTACCAAGCCAAACCCCACGCATTTCTCCAGGCAACAGCAACAAATGCAGCAACAGAGACAACAGCACACGCCCAATCAGAGTCAAAGTCAGGGCAGAAGCCAGACCGTGAAACCAGAGGTCGTGGAGATCGACTAGGGGGGGAAGAGGAAAAGGTAAAAAGTTATCGGGAAGGACGTACAAAAATTTCACATATTGGGAGGAAGCATAGCATCGGCGCGTGGAGGTTTACGACAGTCCCATTTTTTTCTCGTTCATTTTGCCCAACAACCCTTTTTTGTTTATTGCTTATTGCTCACTTACGTTACGCGTTGACGGTATACACCTCTGGGTTGCTCTTTTGCACGGCGTTCTCATGGTGTTGGGTGGACAGGCGGACGGCGGTTAGGGACTAGATGTCCTGTTGGGGAAGTTAATACGAAAGTGTCGTACTCCTGGGTTGGGGGATCTTTGCTGAATGCTAGGGCGTTGCAATGCGATGTAAGAACTTGGTCGCGGAGGTATGTGGGTATGTTGGGTGGGATGTACCGTGTTGGTGCGGTGATGCGGGGCAGCAAGTGAGATGTCCTGGGAGGAGTGGTTGGGCCTTGGAGGGGCGGTAAATAGGATAGTATAGCTGATCATAGCCGATGACATGAGTGTGATAGATAGCGAGAAAATATTGATCAATGACAAGACTGCGTTCGCTTTGTAAAAATGTTTGTCCCGTCTTTTCGCTTTTGTCGTCTTCTCTCATCATGCTTAGACGACGTCTGCTCCTTTCTCATCTAGTCGTGTGGACCTCTTGTCTAGCTTATGATATTGTGCAACTACCATTTCGTCTTAAGCACCGAAACTCTAAGAGCTCGGGAAAGGTTGCACAAGTGGGATGTTCCATATCGACCAAGTCACTGTCATTAAAACCGCGCACTCGTAGCTATAAATTCAACACCGATTCTCAATTCCCGACTCCCAGATTCCATCGCTAGGAAAAGCATCGAGATCTCAGAGCTCGGGTACTGATTGACTAGTCACTAGCAGCTGTGCTGTTATTGTTATTGCTGGAAGTTTTGCTCTTCCTTTTGAGTCTGCTTTTTGTTTGCTCTTGGGAGTGGGTAGCTAGCTAGTTTGTTTACTGTAAGTGTGCTCTTTATTGGATTGCCGGCGAGGGAGAGGGTTTTGTTCGTTGGTTTTTTGCTTCCTGTGTGGATGATGGATGATGGATGGCAATAAGTGAGAGGAGGTAAGCGCGTTGGTGGGAGTGGTGGTTGTTGACGGGTATGTTGACAGGGGAAGTCTGGATGTATCAACAAGTTGGAACTAATTGAGCTATGGCGTTTCGTAGCTGAGCTATTTTAGTTTTTAGCAAGAGAGGAAGAAATTAAGAGGGAAGAAGTCTCGTCACTCGACTTGGATACACTTCAATCTTTAGAGCAAAGCCTTTCTGTTTTCTCGTACATATTGTTTCTATGTTTGTTTCTTGATGTCGTGGCGTAGTTGGTGTTTATATAGAAACCTGAGTTTGTTGTGTCTTGTGATAAGGAGGTAGTTGGAATCCGGTTTCTGGGGGTCAAGATGAAGATTTGGGTGTTGAAGCTCGAGGCTTGGGTTTGAGGTTGAAGAGTTGAAGGAAGGCGAGGCAAGTGAGCTGACTCGACATGGAGTGAAGTATATAAACACCGAACGATTCTAAAGTGCGAACAGCCAAGAAAGTCAAAACTAACCAAACTAATCCCATGCGTGGCAACTCGAGACAAATGAGGAAAACACAAAGCACGAGAGTATCTCCATCTAGTGAGAAGTGAGAAGAGTTGTGTCGTTGTTTGGTCTTGCTCAAAGTAGATTGGGGTCGTGTACGATGAAAGTTGTTGTGCTTTGTTTCTTGAGGGTGAGAAGGCAATTGACGGTAGTTAGCTAGCTAAATGAGAGATGTTCCTTGATATTAGTGCTTTGTTAGATAGGAAGGAACTCTTTAGATGATGGAGCTGAGCGAGAGCTGCTGGACGGATCGAATCGAGATCATCGGGTATGAAGTAGAGCGGAATTTTCTCAAGTTAAGTTGGAGTGGCATGTTAGAAAATTGTAAACGTTGCTTTCTGATGTTGACAGCAAAACAGCAACATCAGCAATGACAGCATTCGCGCAGCAATTGAACCGAGAAGTAGGCTATCCCTGGCATTAAACAAGAGAGTGTTGGATAAACAGCTGTCGCACAAAAGCTCAACACTGAGTAACTTTCTGGTCAACAAACTCTTCAAATGTAAATTTCACTCGCAAGAGCATTAGCATGAGCGCGATCGCCAGTGTCGATATCTTTGCTGGATCAATGCCTCCAGATTTACATTCTTTTTATACCACGGTAAAAGGAAAAACACTTTAAATATCTGTCTTCCTACACTCATTCAAGCGTGAAAGTGAATTCCCTCAACTCTCAAGTTCTCAAGTCATAGATCACGTATCAACAAGGCAAGATTCACAACACTCTCACTCTAACCTCTGGTCTCTGTACTACCTCAAAGAGAAGGGCTGTAAATAAGCGAAACACACTTCAACTTCAAACATAGCATCAGAGCTTCGGGATTGAGATGGAAAAATGTCTCCCAACTCAGATGTATTGAACATTACGATGCCAGCTCTGGAGTCAATTCGGGTCTGGATTTTCTTTTGCTTTTCGCCTTACTCTCAATTGTTAGAGTCAAGCTTAACGTCGCTGCTCCTCACAACACCCCACCTCACCCTCGCTGTCACTGTCAATTAACTTGACAGCCATGGCACAAACAGGGAGATGATCACAGAAAGAGATCAAACGTCAACAAAAGCGCGATATTGAACAATGTAGCGTAAGAAAAAGAGATATGAGTCCTCTAAGTTCCAGCTGATTGGTAATAAGCTCACAATCTAGTGGAGAACGAAGTTGAAAGTATCAGCAATTAAATTGAGATTACAATGCTAGCATTGCACAAGAGACACTCTTAGAGCGCTTTTTGGAGACGTATAGCTGTGATTGAAAGCTGGAAAATACCGAGATATATCCTCGATGCAAGACCCTCAGTGCTAACTTGCAACTTCCTCCCGTACATTTGATTTTGCCACCAGTTCAACTCGAATCAAGTGGCGTACTTGAAGACGTTCACGAAAAAGTGACACCATCCATATAATTTCTATATTAGGCTCTGTCAACACATTCATACTCTCTACAAACATCCCACAACGCCAATCTAACTCCACTAAATTACCCTTCTTTACCCTGCATTTTCCGCGCCCCTCTTTTCTCCTTCGCCATACAGTCAGAAATCCACCCACGCATCCACTTACCACTCACCAACTAAACACCAAAGCTCTTCCTAATAGAGATACCAAACCTCTCAATAGCCTTGGTCATATTCTCACTCGATGCAGCCGCAAACGTAGCTCTCAAAAACAAGTCCCTAGGCACAAACGTATCTCGCTCAGCAATGAACCAGGTTCCCTTGCTAACCAAAACACCCTCCGCCACAGCAGCAACGAAGACTTCATTCTCGATCTCGAGGAGTGTCTTGTTTTCTGCTGTGGGGTACTTGGTATGATCGATCTTGAGCCAGAGCTACAATACAGGCTTAGTAAGATGTCAAGCGAGAGAAAGATAAGGAGTGACTCACGAACATGCCAGCAGCGGGTGGGTTCCAAGACACGATATCCTTTGGCAAGTATTTCTCACAGGCAGCAAGGAGAACATCTCTCCTCGATGTGTACTCTAACCTCAGATTGATCAACCACTTCAGATAACCATCATGTCCCCAATGCTCATCCAATAGCTTAAACAGGACCATCTGCGCGATTCCACTTGGATTTTGCACCGAAGCTTCGTTCGCCCTGACGAATCTCTCGATAATCTGCTCTGATGCTGTGATCCACCCTACTCGCGTACCTGGCGCGACGACCTTGGAAAAACTATCCATCCGCATGACACGGCCATCGATGTCCATGCTCAAGAAAGTAGGTACGAGTGAACGCAGGAATGCATCGTTGGAGGCTGGTGGTGGGACTTTGGGTGCATTAGGACCGGTGTAGGGTTGCATCTGGAGAAAGTAGTAAGGCTCGTCCTCGAGTATATACACGTCGTGCTTTTGGCACATTTTGTATACTTCCTTCCGGCGAGCTGCAGCTTGCGTTGCTCCTGTTGGATTTTGTCCCGATGGCACGGTGTACAAAACAAATGGCTTTCTTGCTCCTCTGGCTTTCTCATCCCAATTGCTCAGAATCTCGTCCATGCTCTCTGGGATCAGACCTTCCTCGTCCATCTTGATACCGATAAACTTTACTCCCAGTGGTAAAGCAGTCTCAACGGCTGAAGCGAACGTATACTCCTCTCCCAGAACATAATCTCCCCTCTCACAAAACATCCGGTACGCCATCTCCAGTGCCGAAGTCGAGCCAACCGTGAGAGCACATTGCCAATCTGCATAAGGGGGATTGCACACAATTTCGGTATGCTCCGTCACGAAGCGTACCATCTGCGCCGATCCCGTGCCCAGAGAGTAGTTTAATGCGATGCTCAGATCATACACCGAGTCCTTTTCAGAAACGTCATACTTTCCGGCTGTGAGTACCGTGCCGGTTTCCCTCGCCTCCTTCTCAGAGAAGTGGGGTGGAGTGGGGAATTTGATGGAAAGTTCCTCGATAGGGAAGTTTTTCGCGACAGGTAGACCACCACCCAATGAGATCAATCCAGGAGTCTTCAAATACTGGGCTGCTGCTTTGAGACTTGAAGGTTTTCTGCTTTTGGACTCAAGACTGAGGATATCTGAGTAGGTCAGTGGTGATGCAAGAGTGGGGGAAGGATATCAACTCACGATCCCATCTCTTGGCCTTTGGCTTGCCATTGCTCTATCAAATGTGAGATGCAGGTGTTCAATTGGAGAACTGAGACTTACTGGACCCTTAAAGAAATCACTACTCGTGACTGCTGCAATACCAGCAATAAGTTTCCCCGCTTTAGCTCTTCTCGCAAGTACTGTATCAGTGGTTGCCAGAACTGGATCTGGATAGACAATTCCTTGTGTATCAGACACTGCTTGGACTTCGGTGGAGTGAGGTGCCATTGTGAAGAGAAGTATATAAGGAAAGTAGAGTGAGAAAGAACAAGATAAGTAGAACGAGAACGAGAACGAAAGAGAGTTGATAAAGAAAGGGACGACTTAGACTTATAACGGCAAGCTAGGGACTGTATTGGATTAGGGCGCTCCACTGACTTGTTGACTTTAGGGCGTTGGCCAAGTAAGTGAAACGGGCAAAGCGGTCAACAAGATGCAACACCTGATTAGGAAAGCATGAGTTTGAGCAGGTGCGAAGCCGGCATCCAATATGAAAGTTTGATTGTAGTCATAGGTTAAGCTTTGTAGTCAAAGAAACAGAAACTCCCCAAGTCAACACACGTTCCCATTTGTCAAAGGCCGTTGGTAAGCGAGCGTTGCCGACTCCACTTCCCCATTCTTTCGAGACGGATAGCATCGATAGCATTGATGCGAAGGTTTGGAGAAATGTAAAGTTGGAATTGGAAGAATGCCACGAGCCAGTGATGTTGAGTAGGGAAGGTGTGTACTACAAGGGAAAGTACATCCATATAAACCAAGCTTGAATTATCCTGTTGCATATGCTGCCAAGGCTTTTTGGCGTGGGTGCAGCAAGTCACGAGAATGGAAGCTCAGATCAATTCCTCGTGACTTTGTTTCTTATGAACTCGCTTCGTTCCGCATCATTTCTACTGGACAAAGCATGCATATCAAGGGAGGTTGTACAGAAGTGCCCTTTGCCAATGACTCTCCTTATACCAAAGCCACTAGTCCTCTAAATCCTTCACTCAATCATTATAGGCCGTTTAGGAGTGTTTGCCCAAAGCAGAAGTTCGTCACACCCAATGGTAAAGCGAGCCAAGGAGTGATATCAAAATTGCTTTGGCTCGAGTCTGGCGGTATTATCTGGAGAGTGTAGGGCTGAAGCAGTGATCATGATGCACCCCTCTCTCAGTGCGACTTGTTAAGAGTCTTTGGAAATTTTCGAGCTTTTCAGAATGTGCCACGCTCTATAGGGGTCATTAGCCTTATAGCCTTAAGTGCTCAGCCAGGCATATAGCCATAAGAACAACCCATAATGAACCTGTCTTGAACATCTAATTTTCTTTCTCAAATGAACATGCTTTTCTCAGTCGGGTGCGAAAATATGCTGACATTTAAGAGACGAAATCTGACGGTTTCCTTTACAAGCATTATCTTGCCCCAAGACCAAGTTATCTTTGGAGTTTCCTTGGTGCCCTTACCTAGTGATAATAGCCTTTCAGTGTGAAGATTTTATCTCAAAAATCGCGAAGACAAGACATACGAGATGGGCCCATCGACTATTAGCTGGACACCTGATTGCGCAACAGGAGGCTGCCTTCCCTTAGTCTCGGGATTTAATATCAGATACTGTTCAAGACACTTCGGCGTTATTTGTACAGTTCATGAGTTAGTCTTACCCAAAATGAACTTCATCAATCTATATGTATTCGAACATCTAACCAAAAACGTCAAAAGGTACTTCCTGGATTTCCACTGTCTGTGCAAAGGTCTCAGCAGCACAAGCTGCTCCTCATGCCACGGCATCAACCAAGTCCTTTGGCTTCCTTGGCTAGGCGGCAACTGTAATTCGCGCGGAAAGAACTAGCATGGCCTGCCTGGGAACTGGAGTAAAGGACTGCAGCGCTTCAAGACGCTCGAAATTAGCGAAGTAACTATTGTAACCAAGTCAGATGCATTCACATCCAAAAAGACAACCGTGGACCAGCCAATTTGAACCAGAGAAGCATAATTTTATTGAAACAAAGCATATGGCGAGCTGTGAATATTGCTATGCTTTTTATCATGCCCATCCTCGGTCGTCGAGATGTTATCGAGATGCTCAGCTTCAAGAGATTTGGTGGACAGGAGTCGCAGAGGTGGTTCTTTTCTAGACCAATCGGGGCGGGACTCAATATAGCTAGTAATACTGTGGATGCAACCATAATCAAGAGGACGTTGACATTTGGTCATCTCAGCATCAAGACCTTCACTTTGTTCTGGTGTACCCGGCCTCGAATATCTTGGCTTATTGTAGCCCTTGCTGGTTGGGAACCTGGTAGCAAGTGTATCCTTTCCGTTTATCACTTCTGAGTATCTGTGAGGAATCCAGTCGTCATATTTTTCAGGCGTAATGTGTAGGCCGTCTTATGTTGCTTGTGTCAGTATTTTGACCGATGTGGCTTGCTGATGGTATGTAGGTAACATGTATCTCTCCGTCATTGCGCCAACACTGATCACTGAAGTGATGCTCCAAATTATCGCTGGATATTAATGAGGCGTTAGGACTAATTTCGCCAGACGCCAGAAATTTTATCACCGAGGAATCCTCGAAGGAAGCTGGGATGCAACACAGGCTACAACTATGTGTAGGTTGCTTTCTCCACGAGACTCAAGAAGACTAAATTTGGTATCTTGTTGGTTTCAGACTAGAGAATTACCATATGTTTGAGACTTGGCTTCAATGCTTCGGCTCTCATTACCCAAATTTGGTACAGACACTTATACCTCACAGATGCTAGATCCATGTTATGGCTCACCGCCGTCCCATTTGCAATCGTAGCCTGCCTATGGAGTGTGATGGGAGTAAGCGAGAGGATTGGATGGTTGAGTGCATATTGGGGAAATACAGCGAAGATTGCTGAGCATCAATCCGCTGGAGACTTGGACGAATATGAGAAACGAGCTACGCAACCAAGAAAATGCTCAATGGACCAGTGAGGAAGCTATGCAGAAAGCTGAATATCGCCTTTCGCGTACTAGGGACACATAGCTAAATTTGGTGGAATTGCAGACAATCCAAGATCTCTACAATAAATTGCTAGTTCTCGCAAGAGTGTGGACAGCTTTTTCATCATTGGGTAAGTCATGCAGATATGACCACTGACTTGGACTAATCGTTGCAGGTGCTGCGTTTGGTACAAGCTTTTGAGATGCTATTGACGTATCTCCTTGATCGAATTATCGTGTTTTGAAGATGCAACAAAAGGGTTCTAAGTGCTCTTGTTGCGCAACATTGGGAGGCAAAAGAGGTGTTGGATAATTTTAACTTGTGCTGTTTGATGATACGACATCGCTTAATCAAACCTTTGGGTAAGGACTTCGTTCCCAACCACACACCGAAATCACATCGGAGTGATCTCCCCCTCCACCACAACAGCAGTAGAAAAAAACTGCAAAAAATCGATCTCAAGAATATTCTTGAACATCGGGAATTGAGCCCGAGGTGGGGCTCGAACCCACGACCTTGAGGTGCCGTCTGAATGGTGTACAGTCATAAGAGCCACACGCTCTACCGATTGAGCTACCCGGGCATCATTACTGATTGGTTGAAGGTCAGTTCATAATACAAAAATATCAAGCTCTTGACGGAAAGTGGGTCACGTGAAGGCGGCTTGGCAGATAGAACGGAATCCCAACCTCATTTCGATCCAACTCCATTTTTAATAGTTTTATCTTAAAGTAAATCCCCTATTTCTTCTTAATTATTCCTGCTACTCATACTTTCCATTGTATATATGTTCTTACAAGATCAATTGTACCTGGTGGGAGTACACCTCGAAGTTGCTAACTAATGATTGGATATTCGAGCTGCGAAAGTCACGGATTTTTATACTATCCTTTTGTAATCTCTTTTCTTCATGGGATTAAGTAATTTTATGTTTTCTTGTCAGTCAATCTACAATGTTGTAACGTGGACGTTGTGGCCCACGTCTCTCGTTGCGATGAAACTTTCGGAACCTCAATATATGGGAATAAGTATGTCCTCAAGAGTATGAAGCAAGGCATCGGCTCATCTTCTGGATAGATGATCACGCGCGTGATGATTGATGTTACTTTTAGAAGTGCACACATCGCGGTAATGATCCAAAGCACGATCATGAGGTCATGACAGGAGAACTATCGGGCGCAGCAATAGTGAAGTGAAAGCGGTATATTCATGCCATGTTGAGTTTCTTTAGAGAAAACTAATTCCCTACATCCGCTCTTCATGATTCCTCCCTCAACTGGCAAATTGCATCACCTCAAGCACCAAAGTAACAAGACCACCAATGCCTTCATAGTGATGCCGTAATGGTTGAGATCAAGCAGCAAAAGAATGTGTGGCACTGCCCGCCTCTCTCCGAGTACGATCCCATGCTCCAGAATATCTTCCATCATCTGCCTGTGATACATTGTTCAAGTGTAACTCAATCAGCAGTGCCTTCACGATCTTTGCTCAACAAAGCTCTGTTCATGGCCTGATTGCACAATCCCTCGACCTCTGCTTGCTGTTTTTGTGGAATGAAAACAAATTTCACAGTTTCGTGTATTTCCAATCGCTGCCTCAACTCAAACGCCTTTCAAATCAAATCAATGTTCGCATCTGGCCGTCCAGAAGCGGCGGTCCAGCTTGCGGCATTCCAGGAATCGGCCCATCGAGCCACACAATTGATGACGTATTGCGAGTCTGAGTATATTGTGACGAGAAAACAGGCTGGAGGTTGTAGGACAGAGTTCATCTGCAAAGCGTGCTCCAGGCCCAAGATAATGGCTTGGAATTCGGCTCGTTGGACTGTTGGAGGGCAAACATCTTGTGTCCAGGTGCATCGATGATCAGTGCTGGTTTGCATAATAGCAACTGCAGCCGCAACTGCTGTTCTATCAGCGCTCCGTTTTCTAACACATCCACCCACGAAGAATTCTATTGAGTAGTCCATCTTGAGCTTGTTTCGTATTGAGAACCCGTATTGATTGATGTTGTGCTGTCAAGTATGAACGACTGGGACTTGGAGAATGTGTGAGAACATGAGGTTTTGAATGATATTTGCGGTTTTCTTGGACTATGATCTGTTTTGAGTTTGTTGATTTCGGCAGCAGTGGAAGGAATTCAAGGAAAGCGCAATGTGACAGTAGTGATCTATTGCTGATACTAGGTAAAAGTCAAGGCATGGGCGACTTGAATTCAGTGTGATCCAAGCCAAAAAGATGAAAAAAAACGAATGGATATTGTATCTAAACATATATTTATTAAAGAGGAATTAGAAAACAGAGACCTGCCAACAGAAAATTGTTGTAAAGACATAACTTGAGAGAAACAAATACCTTGAGACACACTGCCAGAATCCATCAGTATCAAATGCTGTGATCCAACATCTAGAAGTTACACTGAGATCCCTCATATCCCAAATTCTTTTGGATTGTTGCTAGAACAGGTTGGTTTGGCACAACAATCTTACAAATATACTTGAGTATGCTTTTCCCATCAGCCATCGACATCAGCAAACCACTTATGCATCAACGCCTCACGAGCAGTAATCCTCTGAGCAGGATCAAAATTCGTCATTCTCCCAACCAGGTCCATAAAATCTTGATCGAATCCTAGCTTCTCAACCTTCTAAAAGCGAAAAGGCTTGCGTCGGTTCTGTTCGTCAAACCCGCCACGGATCACAGTGAAAATTTCGCACCACGGGCTCTCGGGACTGAGGTGGCGCAAAAGCGCATCGAACGTGTCAAGTTCGGCGAAGTAAGAGAGTTGGCGTTCCACAATGATAGATAGAGGCTCCATTTCAGGGTCTTCCATGTCTTTGGCAGAGGGGGCAAAAATGACAATCCGAGACAGAACGTATATACACGAAGAGGAAATGTTAGGTCCTGAACACTATCTGAGGATAGTGCGGAAGGAATGACTGCAACAAACTTACAACTATTCCAAAAGAAAAATATGTCAGAGTGTGAGTTCACACGACCTTGAGCATGAGCCTCAGGACTGCGCCAAAGCTGATTGCCAACTTGAGATCCCACACGGTCACTACCAGGAGGCACATATGCAGCATCCTCAAAACCGGCAAGCTGAGTTCTCCTTACAACTATACTTTCGTCGGCGTTCTCATAGTCAACTACAATATTGTTTGCTTTGATATCTATCCAAGATCAGTGCCGTTGCTGTAAGCGAGACTTATTCATGACAAGGAAGTGCCTACATGGACGATATTCTTGTCATGTAATACTGCAAGACCACGAAGGGCATTCCGCAGGATTCGTTTTCTTGAAGCAAGTGGGATATTCTTTTGGGTGAGGCTGAGTAAGTTGTCGGTGAGATATTCATATATGAGAACCGATTGCTCAGGAATAATGTCTTGCATGAGTCGGAGATAAGGGCTACGCTTGTGCATTATAAGGTCTCTTTGCATATCGCGAGCTGACTCAAAAATTGAAGGGGGAATTTCCTTGAGGATAAATTTGTGTACATCATCTCTTCTCTTTTTTCACGAACGAAATAAGCCTGTTGAATGACTGGAGATAGGGAGCCGATGAAATACTCAATCACGCTCGAGGCAAGAAGAACTCTCTCTGGTCTGTGATCTTTCTCTTGGAACACGCATTCAACGGAATATTGGTGCTCAAACTCGCTTGTCAGACTCGAGCCTACAACTAACTTGTTTATCTGGTTTTGTGTAGCTGCAGGTGTTGAATCGCTAGATGGTATCGTGCAAAGAGATCGTACAAGTCCTTTTGGAGGGCAGGCCGCGATGACGTTTAAGAGCGATTGGAACCTTGAATGACATTTAAAGAACAGTGATGGGGACTGCCAAAGGAATTGGAGATTCTCAGGCCTAACTCTAGCCATTACTGAAGACGATAGGCAGGTTGTTATAAAACAGTTTACAAAAAATAGGTATGTACCTAGTATTGTGTGAGGTTGGTCGCTATGTCAATTGAAGCACAAGCATAGTCGCCATAAATGACATGAGATCTATAGGTGACCACTGGTCTTGATGGGAATGGGACAAATGATGAAAATTAGTCCTCTACAATTTTGTTGATTTGATCACCAAGGTTGTAGTTTGTACCTCGACAGACTTCTGCAAATGATACTGTAGATAAATATGCCTTTGATGAAAAGCAGTGATTGATGAGAAAAGCGATGTTCAAGGACAAGGACCGCGAAATACAAGATGGATTTTGATATTGGTAGAAACAGGCGGTGAGGTGAAACCCAAGCCCTCCCCACAACCATTCGAACGAAATCGAATCAGAACCACGCACAGCCCCTCTTACAAAATTGCATTCCATTCTTCCATCGACAAATGCTTGAATCTCCACGTTTAAACAGCTGATACACTTATTATATACTCAGCTTTTGAATTCGCTTACATCCAATCACAACAAGGCACTTTGGCGGAGTGGTTATCGCGCTAGCCTAGAACCTGTTTCTCATCTGTGAGATCAGATAAATAGCTAGTTCCTTCGGGAGCATGAGTTCAAATCTCATAGGTGTCGGACTTGAAAGTTTATTTTTTGAATTTCTTTTACAGTTTCTGAGGATGCTGCATGCTGAGAAAGCATTTTTTTTTTCTTTGGCTCATCTTTTTGTCAAGAGGATTTTTACCGGCTTTAGTCGGCTCTTTGATCTTTCGGCTAAACTCACCTACTACCATGCGTTTCTTGGCGTGCCTAATAAAGCCTGAGGCATATTTTCCTGCTCTCTCGATACCTCGCAAAGTTTCATGGTTTATCTTCTTCGTCCATACAGAAATTCTTGAAGCCTACTCGCCAAAGCGCGAACAAGCATAGGGAGCCATCCAGACCAAAATTACTATGTCTTCGTTATCTGCGAAGTCCCAATCATGTTGGTTGTATCGTCTATGTCTTCTAGTTTTGCAGCATTGCGAGATTGCAGTGCGAGGCCTAGGTAGAAGGCTGGACTGACCTAAGTAGGTAGGCCAGCTCGTCTTATTCTCAATATCTCCTCACGAGGAAGATTTTGGCTGGATCATTGGGGGTCTTGGTTTGCTCAGTCAATGCAAGCCTTGGATAGTCAATTTGGAACCCCGTGATCTTCCTCAAAAGCCATCTCCATCTTGCTGGCTCAAAACTTACGCTTTGGCGACACATTCGATCTTGCCTTGCCCCAGTATTCAGACGCCTAAATAAGGTACAATGCGATCCGTCGAGAGAGAGATCTAGAGAGATTAAGATCAAGCCTTGACCGTCACGAATACAGTCATAGGTAATGTACTGCTGGCTGAGTGGACGAACAACGGAAACTTGTCTGCCAGCACATCGATACGAAGCTCATCGTCCAAGGTATGCTTGGTATCTTGATAGAATCCAATTCTATCATATCAAGCTCTGTTAGCGACTATAACAGAGCTGTCTTCAGGAAAGAAAAAATAAGTCACCTATACAACCAAATGTGCAATATACTCAAATTTTCGACTAATCCGAAGATTTTAGGTTATCCAAATCCAACAAGCGCAATCGGATGATACTAACATATTTGGTCGGTTAGGATCGTCAGAGACTCGTTAAAGTATGCTATGCTATGCTGATTACTACTTCATCTACCCATCTATGCATATCTGCTGTAGGGACAGCGAGATCGAGTCCCGTCAACACCCAATACCCATAAACGCCAATACACCAACTTCTATCCAACCCTCAATCCGCCAGAAAATCCACCCTAACACGCGCGCAATCACCCAGTCATCGAAGAAAGACCACTCATCAAATCTGCTCTACTCAGGGACCCTCGTCTCCCTCGTCTCATCCCGACTCTGCCTCAAAAACGCAACCAAGTCCGTGCCGCCGGTGCCATGCAGTTTGCCCTTCTCACTGCCCGTACTTGCGACTGCAATATTCAAGCCCTTGTTCCCGATCTTCTCCACGACGCCACTTTCCGCAAGCTTTGCCATCGTTCGGCTAGGCGTGATAATATATCGCGTGATGATCTGGATGTGGATGTCCCTGAAGTGTGCGAGCTCAGCGACGGCAAGGTTATATGCTTCTACTACTTCCGGAACGGTGGAGTTGAGAGCGTAGTCGCGGATGCTAGATTCTGGGAGGGTGGAGAGCGTGTCGAGGAAAGCGCGGTGGGGTCCGGGCATGTAATTGCGCATTTCCTGAAGGGGGTTAGATTTCTATATTTGAAATATGAAGAGTTTGAGGAGAAAGACTTGAGAATACACAAGCAGAAGAACAGAGGGGAGAGACTAACAGCCAGGAACCCATTCTTCGATCCTTTTGGACCACCAGTAAGCGAATGCTCAACGCCCAACACCACATCGAAGAACTGAATCAACGAGCTCTGCGCATTACTTCCGCCACTATACATTCTCCACTCGCCTTTACCCTCGCCCTCATCATAGAAGACACCTCGCTTCAAGCCTGCGACACCCATGTTCTTGCTGCCTGCCAGGAACGGACGAATCTCGTTGTAGAATACCATGGGATCGCACTCCTCGTACATGCGCTGCAGAATCTTGCCGACTTCCTGGACGCAGTGAGAGAACTTGACGAGCGAGGAGAGGATCACATAGGGATTGTTAGCGCGGACTGCTGAGAGCGCCTCCAGCATGGTAGGAATGATGGGTGCACCCGCGGCCTCGATGGCTACGGAGATGAGGTAGAACCATTCTTCAGAGCGGGACCCAGTAAAGGTGTGCAGGGCGCGGAGGTTGGTGAGGTCGGTTAGCGAGGGGTTGGAGGGGTTGGTGGTGGTGTAGTTCCAGAGGTTGAAAGCGGAGTAGGTTGCTGTTGGAGGAAGGCCGAGATGAGCGGCGACTTCGAGGAAGGGAATTGAGACTTGGGGTGGGAGAATCTGAAACTATGTTAGTCTCGCTGACTATGTTTCAGAGGACATCAGCATACTTCGGATGGCCCACCAGCTTCCCAGATGTAGGCGTGGGTGAAGAAGGCGAGGATCAGGTATGCTCTTTGCCATTCTTTCTCATTTGTTAACCTCGATGTATTGAGTATTGGAAGAGCATCGACATGACTTCGGAGAGAGGCGCTTTTGAGTAAAGCAGGTAATTGCGACAAGACTTCTTCCCAGCATGCGTAGTATGTATCTGGTAGTACTGCGAGGGGTAATTCGTTGGGAAGAAAGCCGTTGTTGAATGACACCAAGTAGTCATCTAAGTTCAAGTTCAAAGGGCCTAACATTGTGATAGATTTGGAAGATTAACGTCAAATACAATAACAAAGACAAAGAGTTCTAGATGACTTCTTGTTTCGGTGATCTCAATTATTGTTCGTGATGAAGATAGACTGTGGTGATTCTGTTCTGTCGTCCCGAAATGTGAAGGACTTCTCTGACATGAAAAGCACAACACGATTCAGCAATAGCAAGGTTCATCTTCGCATGACGCTTCCGAGTCAGATACAATCCCGCCGTATTTCCCACGAGAATTACACGATGCCCGTTACAGAATCCATTCTTTGCAATTTGCACAAGTGGAACCCCGTGATACCACGGAACCGAGACGGAAAGGGGCGGACCAGACACGGTACGGATGCGGAACACTAAACGAAGGTGGGCGTTCCCAACAAATGCACTAACAAACTGAGACTGACTTGCATTAGGAATGAGGTGCGTGGATGAGATAGGTGGTACAGCAGCTGGCTACAAAGTGGTACGAGAAAGAACGAAGAAAGGTCATTTTTCATCCCATCCATTCCAATTCAATTCACCAGCTCACTTGAACTGTGTGTCTGAACCATCCTCCTCTATCAACCACTCACCCAATTAACACTATTCATCAATATCTCCACCCCCCACCTCCAGTCCTTCACAATGGGATCCGTTCAAGAGCCTCAAGTAATTGCAACAATAAAGCCTTCATTCCCATCAGAAGCAAGCAAGTTGTCTTATGCGCAATCACTTGATGCCCAAGATCCTTTGCGAGAATTCAGATCCAAATTCATTATTCCCTCTAAATCAAATATTAAATCCCAGAAGGTGGTCAAGCCAGGTAGGTCCTCCCCCAAGATAGCTTGCTTATGTACCCCCGCTATCACATGACATTACTAATAGCTCCCCGTCTCCAGAATCAACATCAGATGACCCATGCATCTACTTCTGCGGAAACTCGCTTGGCCTCCAACCAAAAGCAGTATCAGAATACGTTCAAACACATCTAAACACCTGGTCGAGCATCGGTGTCCACGGTCATTTCAGAAAACTCCAAGATTCACCAGTCTCGCAATGGCAACTCCTCGCCGAAGAAGTCTCCAAGCAACAAGCACCTATCTTCGGTGCTCTTCCAGATGAAGTCGCAACAATGGGCACCTTAACCATGAACTTGCACCTCCTGATGGGTTCATTCTACTGTCCCACGGCCGAGAAGAATAAAGTCATCATGGACTGGAAAGCCTTCCCAAGTGACCACTTCGCCATCGAGTCTCAGATCCGCATGCACGGCTATAACCCAGACACAGCAATGGTGATGATCGGTCCCAAGGACGACTCCGAATACGAAGTCTCAACCGAGTCCATCCTCGCCGTCATAGACGAGCACGCCGCGACCACGGCGCTCATCCTCCTTCCCGGCATCCAGTACTACACGGGCCAATTCTTCGACATGAAGACCATCACCGCCTACGGACAGTCCAAGGGCCTCATTGTCGGCTGGGATCTCGCCCACGCAGCAGGAAATGTTCCTGTGCAGCTGCACGACTGGAACGTCGACTTCGCAGCCTGGTGCACCTACAAGTACATGAACGCCGGCCCAGGTGCAATCGCCGGGCTCTTCGTCCACGAGCGTCACGGCAAAGTCGAATATAACGGCGAGACACCCGTCTTCCGCCCTCGCCTGTCCGGCTGGTATGGCGGCGACCAGACTGGCCGCATGGCAATGGACAACTACTTCCGCCCCTCCCCGGGCGCGAGCGGTTTCCAAGTCTCCAACCCCTCCGTCATCGACCTCACCTGTCTCGCCGGCGCGCTCACCATCCACGCCCAAACCTCCATGGCCGCCATCCGCGCGAAATCCGTGCACCTAACCGCCTACGCCGAGCACCTGCTGCTCTCCACCGGCTCCGATCAGTTCAAGATCATCACGCCGTCGAACCCCGAGGCGCGGGGCACGCAGCTGAGCGTCAAGCTCGTCCCGGGTCGCATCGATACCCTGATGGACATGCTGGATGAGGCGGGCATCGTCATCGACAAGCGGAAACCGGACGTCATTCGCGTGGCGGCCGTGCCGCTGTATAATACGTACGAGGAAGTGTGGCGGTTCGTCGAGATCTTTAAGGGGTGTTTGGCTAAGTTTGCTTGAGTGCTTTTGCTTTGCTTTGGAGGGGAGGGGAGGGCAGGGGAGGGGAGAAGATGGGCGCGGGATGGATGGGATGGAGATACCTAAAAATAGAGATAAGATAGAACTGTTAAGTTTTGATGGGATAGCGAATGATAGAAATAGAAATAGGAATTCACATGAATCATTTTCACACACGCCAGAATTTACAATTTGATGATTTTGCTTCTCGGCTATTGTGAAATCGAAATCGAAATCGAAATCGATATTGCAAGCAAAAACCGTACATGTGAGTTCTTTGCACGACTCGAAACTCGCCATACCGCCTAAGATCAAAATCAATCTCACGTATAAACAATCATCTCATATAAAGCTATCATTCCCACAGTTAATTCGAGTCGAGTTCTTGGTTTGGGTTTCTGATTTGCAAGTTAAGGTCGGGTTCGTGGGATAGATATCGGAGTCCTTTCTCGCTTGCTAGGTACTATACTCTACTCCGATTCTATCACGTTCTCGAAGGTATCAGAGTCGGAGCAGATGGAAGTATCGAGCATAAAAACGTTCTTGATGGTTATCACGCAACTTTCATTTTCGCTCTCAATCGCATTGATGCCTAGTAAGCGGCCCTCATTCTTCTCATTCACTTCCCTCCGAAGTAAATCCCCAGTGTCTTCTCAATGATAGAAGCTAAGCCCTTCCCATCACTCCAAATCTCATCATGTCCACCACTCACGACATCCTTCCAAGTCTCGACTCTCAACCCTCCTTTCCCAAGCTTCTCCGCCCACTTCCCAGCAGCACCACTCATGCCTTCAATCTGACTGCCATCCACCAATTCGTCATCCCTCGACGTAGCCAGCACAAGCAACCTCGTGCCGATCGTCTCAGGCGTGAACAGCGCCGGCGACGCGGCATCCCACGTTTTTTCATCAGACCCAAACGCACCGGTCAGGAACTCGCGATATGCAGGATGCGAGTTCTTCTCGGCCAATAACCTCAAGTCGTATATCCCCGCTACGCCGATGATGATTTCCGGCTCCACGAACGCCTCTGCGGCCTCGATTCCCGCTAACGCGAGTTCGTCGCCCGACAGAAGCACATTGCGCATCAGCGCCTGCAGCGCGAGCGTCGCCCCGCAGGAGTGTCCGACTAGGATGTACCGCGAGCCGAAGGCGTATTTGCGCTGGAGAAAGGCGAGGGCTGAGAGGATGTCCAACAGGTGGTCGGGGTGCGTGGCGTTGCGGTAGCTGGTGCTGGGTGTGCTTGGGGGAGGAGGTTGTGGGAAGGAGGGGTGTGGAGAGAGGCGGTAGGAGAGTGAGGCGAGGGCGCGGATTGTGGTTGGAAATGAAGGTTGTGGTGGTGTGGTGGGCGTTGGTGTTGATGTTGGTGTTGGTGAGGAAGTGCTTGGTGGTGGTGAAGTGAGGAGTGTGGTTAGAGTTGGGAGAATGGAGGATGGTGTTATGAGGGGATCACGCCAAGCACCGCCGTGGATGTAGCTGTATTGTGTATTAGTTACGTTGAACCAGTGATGAATGATGGGGAGAAGAGGAGACCTACATGAGAAAGTAGCCATCTTCGTTGTGAGATGATCCTACGGGATTGTAAACTGTCAGAGTCTGTAGATCATGTGGTCCGTAGGAGAAATCCTCTTGAACAACGACCTTGGAGAGATCTTCCATTTTGAGAAGTTGATATTAGAGATGAGGATGGCGTGAGATGTCAAGAGTGATGTTATGTTTGTTCACTGAGCACCAAGAGCAGGAGATGAGGATATAAATTCTCTCGTTAATGAGATGTGATTGGTCGGTTTGGAGCAGGAGCAGAAGTGGGTGAGGTGGTTCTAGACCTGGTCTAGAAATCGATTGCCGAGCTTCTAGTGCCGGTATATCCTATCATTAAAGTATGCTTGTAATGGGTCTTTAGTGAGATAGCTAAGTTAGCTAGTCGCTTGATGTGGGTGGGTTTGTTGATTGTGATGCGGAACGAAAGCGGAGGACGGAAGAGAAGCGAAGAAGATCCGATCTTTACGTCATCCGGGCTCGCTTCGGTTTGAGATGCCGAGATGGTGGTCTCGTGATATCGAACTTGGATAGCCGTTGAAAGTGCTTCCAAAGTACGACACTAGAATATCTTGTCAGAAATAGCTGCCATCGAATTTGTCATCGAATATCCTTTGGCCCCTTCCATCTCCATAAGCCCAGCCCGAGACGTCTTTATCACATGATTATGGACTCCACACCTGGGAGGCCTTGAAGACCTACCTTACCTTAAGGTACCTTAAATTTGACCGACATCAACAATGAAACTGCATTTCCGGTCAACGTCTAGAACAATGTCACAAATTTGTCTCAGAACTAATATGATGTGAGTAAAGCCATATGGAATTTCAACAGCAGCAGCGCAGGTGCTTGCTCGTATTGAGTAGGGACCTCAGGCAAGGCAGCAGAGGAAGTACTGCGGACCACAGACGAGGCAGAACAAAGAGGCATTTTCTCGCCAGTCAAAGCTCCCCAGCTCTCAGCTCTCAGCTCACACAGCCTACCACACCACACACCACAATCCCGAGGCGTTCAGTTCCGATAAGTGAAGGGGAAAGTGCCCAATCACAATGTCTGCGGATAAGGCTGTGGCTGGAGCAGGACATTTGAGACATTTGAGAGGCTGTTGATACGTTGAGAAGTTGATACGGAGGTTTATATGTCTTGTATGCACGCCAAGGAATCCATTTGCTGCTTTGGGAGAGGGATCAATATTTGTCTAGTGCAGACAGAGAAGGGTACTTGACGAGTGATAAGGTACTTTGTCTGGATGTCGTAAGGGTTTATGGTATTCTCGAGATATCGGAGAGTATTATTAAATCCATTTTTAATATTTTATATTCAAATGCTTCCAATGCTTCCAATGCTTCCAATGCTTCCAATGCTTCAAATGCCATTCGGGATGGAAAGTCTTCGGCAGAATTGCCGGCAGACTTAGACTACCTTAGTAGGTGGGGGGGGGGGGGTTAATCTGGGGAAGGTACCTAAGCCACGGGTATGGAAAGAACGACCTCAGACCTCAGACCTCAGACCTCAACCCTCCTCAGCCTCAACTGCCTCATACGATCAAAACCGCGAAGTACTGGACCGCCTCAACTCGAGCCACGTCACAAGATCTGCTGCAGAAAACGGAAGGAATGATGTGAACTGCTCTGATAGCACAATCCGGTAAGGACTCAATTCATTGTCCTACCTTACTTTATTTCTTCATCATTCCTCATCTTTATTCTCACTCATCTCCTTCTGCTTCTGCTCTTTTGAGACAACGAATATCTAAGCGTTAAGGAATATCAAAGTTTCTGTTTTCCAAGCCACCCCTCTTTTCCTCCCCATACCTTACCCTTACCTTCCTTACCCTTACCTTCCTTACCCTTACCTTCCTTACCTTACCGTACCATATCATACCATACCATTTGGACACACCGACAAGCCTCAGCCCCACCATCCCGACCAGTCAATCGGGAGAACAACTTACTGACTTACTTACCTAACTTATTCCAGTAGGACGGGTAGGAGAAAGAGTCACAGTCCTGTAAATTCAAGGAGCATGGCTTTGCCATAAAACAATTGGTTCCCTGTCCAGAGTCTCTCGGCAAGGCTTCCAGTCCTTCAGTCAATCAATCAGTCAGTCAGCCTGCAGCCTGATCCTACGCCCGCTTTCTTTGCACCACCATATAATCTGCACCAACCTACCTACCTACTCAGAGTTACATGTGCTTTTAATCCAACCTTTCCACTCCTTCCTAATTCCATCCTACCCTACCCTACCCTACCTTCCCCTACCTTATTTTCGTCTGCATCTCAACCAACTTGGACGACCAACATCGACACTTTCGTCCTCAATCCTCTGTGTAACTGGCAATACCTTACACATCCAACCATCCAAGATGGCTTCACCCCCACCATCTCCCTTGCCCGCCTTGCCCGTGATCAAGGACGAAGAGAGCGAAGAACTGGAAGAAGTGGAGGAGACCGAAGAGATCAAGGAGATCAAGGAGATTCAGCCAGTAGTAGCTGGTCCTTCTTCAGACTCAGTCACGTCGACGACTACACTACCTGTACACGCCGAGCCTGCTTCATCTGATGAGAAGTATTCACCACCATCATATCCTCGCCGTGGTGCAGGAAAGATGAGCACAGGAAGTACCTCGGATTCCTGGGCCTCGGGTTCGACCTTAGCAGGTGCTTCCAACACTCGCGAACGTCCCCGATATCAGCCTGGCCTGTCCGCTGCTGAGGCTAGACTCAGAGTCCTCCAGCTCAAGAGGGATATGCAAGCTGCAGGGAAGGAAATGCCAAAACGATCTAATGCTGGAATGTTTAAGAATGCGTGCTCGACTGATCTGTTGTTTCTTATTGATACTACTTCATCCATGACGAGACATATTGATGCTGCCAAGCAACAGGTTAGAGCTATTGTGGATGATATTGAAAGAGCCTTTTTCAATGAAGCTCAAGTACGAATTGCTGTTGTTGGGTATAAGGATCACTGTGATTCAGTTAGGTAAGCACCCCCCCCTCTCTCTCTCTCTCCATATCCTGAGCTGAAAAGTATGCTCCTGGGTATTCTGGAGAGTGCAAATAGATATATACTGACCGGTCAATAGTATTCAATTCCTTGATTTCACTACCGCCGATCGGGTACGCTCGTTCTTGAACGAGTTGACTGCCTCAGGTGGAGGTGACGCTCCAGAAGATGTGCTTGGTGGACTTCGTCAAGCACTCAACGCTACCTGGAAGCAACAGACACGATGCATCATCCATATCGCTGATGCTCCAGCTCATGGAAGAAACCTCCAGAATGAGCCTCAACTCGTCGTTAGCAAACCAATTCCTGGAACCGAGAAATATGGAGAGCCACCAAAGGTCTACGAGTCCGAGTTGGGCGATACTTATCCAACTCCAGGAACTGAGCCACATGGACTTACCTACGAGCCATTGTTGAACAAGATGGTCAACATGAACATCAATTACTGTCTTCTACGCATCAATCACTTGACAGACCGTATGGCTTTCGCATTTTACGAAGCCTACGCTGAAGCTTTTGCTGATTGTTCTCTACTATCTAAGAATCGATACTATCTCAAATCTCAAGAGCTCTATCCTGGTGGGACGAATTCTAAGAACACTGCGAAGGCTAAGCTGGTCTTCCAAGAAGCTGAGCTTGGAACGTCATTCAGTGCTCTCCAACATTTGGTCGTGAAGATGGTCACCACATCAGCATCCCGAACAGCTGTTCGGATGTCAGCAGCTAGATCTAGCACTACGGGAGGCAAGAAAAACAGCAAGCTTGGGCTTGGAGCGATCACCGAAGATGGTATTACAGAAGAAGACACCAGTCTGGAGACCGCACTGCCTCAATGGGACACACCTGGCTGGCTAGACGAGACACTTGTAGTGGAAGGATTCTCTCCAGATGTTCTGGTACACAACGCCACGACTCTCAACGACATGATGAACTCGGACGATAACATCATGATGGGTATCATGGAGCTGACTATCGAGAAGCGTTCAAGACCATTTGCTGAAGGAGCACTGCGATGTGCAGCTTATGCTCGTACATCCGCATCTTCCAACAAGTTCGTGGTCAAGTCATTCAAAAAGGGTGGTAAGCGACTTGCACATTTGGCTGAGGACATGCGATGTCAAGCTTTGTGCAAGGCGTTTGCTCTCGAATTCAATGCCTTCTCTGGAGATACACCGGAGATTGACTTCGTTGTCACAACTTGCTTGAAGGGCAATAAGGAAGTCATGTCTTTGGAGCCTTTCATCTCTGGCACATATGTTAAATATAATAACAACTGTGGTTATGTCAACGAAGAAGCCGCGGAAGATATCTTCAACCAGACAGCTCAAGCTTTCTCCCATTTTACCTTTGAGCGCTCGCAAGGACGTTTCTTGGTCAGTGATTTACAAGGTGTTGGACATCTATTGACTGATCCCGCCATCCACACAGTTGATCCTGTTCGCTTCCAGCTCGCGGATACCAACCTTGGCAGGGAGGGCTTCAAGTTCTTCTTCGCCACTCATGTCTGTAATGATATCTGCCGCAAACTCGAACTCAAGAGTACAGGTCGTATGATCAAGACTGGCAAGTACGACTTCCGCAAGAAATGGCCCAGTATGGAGAATACAGTCTGCTGCTCCAACAAGCTTTGCGGCAAGATCGTTCGTCTCGCCGGCGCGAAGAAGTGGGAGACCTTCCCAGGTCATTGGTGCGATGCCTGTTGGTTGCATCTCATTCTTCCCAAGGAGAAGTGTGTCTGTGATGCTGGTGATGAAAAGCATGAGTTCGAGGCTTCACTTTTCTTTTGGGAGTCACAGGGTCGTCGACCGCCCACCAAGTGCCCTGCACATATGGAGGAGGATGTTGTCGCCATTAGCTCTGGAGGTACAGTTGTGCCTGGTACGATGGTGCAGAAGAGCAAGTTCTGGGATAAGTTGAAAATTGCGGCTTGCTTTAGACCAAATGTTAGGGAGTAAGGGAGAAGGAGATAGGACTATGAGAGAGGCTGCTCGATCTGGGGGAGTTTCTTGCTATGATTTATTGGTTTGGGAGATTTGCTTTTTTCATTTTTGTACGCACTGTCTGTTATGGATTGATGGATCAAAGTAACAAGCGATGATATTTTCTGGACGAACACTGGAGAATTTACGCGGCACAGCAACAAGACAGGTTATGGAGGGTAAGGAGGATGGCGTATTTATTCCCACATTTGCTTTTTCATCTTGGAGGTACTGATTGATGGATGGGGCAAAGATTGCACTCTACATACAGAACGCGGATTTCGGAACTCGAGTTTGGGTTTGTTTGCTCAATAGCTAGCAATTAGCATTAGCAGTCAACAGGAGCGAGATGGCATGCAATTTATTGCCCATAATCAACGACTATTTCGCTACATGGCTTTTTCTGTCTCCTCTGTAATACGATATATTAGATGCAAACATCGAGATGCTTCAAGCTGAAGATGCTTCCATCAACCTCCCTCTCCTCTCACTTGCTTGGCCTGATTTAAAATCACCTGATAGCTGATACCTGCCGAAGAACTCTCTCATGATTCATGAGTCCTCGTCCAAGACATTTCGATGACACTGAAGTGGATCGACGGGAGGTGCGGGTCTTCTTCGGCAGTATATAACACGCTTAAGTTCGGATACGGACTTGGCACGGCATTCAGGAAATTTATCATCCGGTCTTCGGTTCACCCCACTAGTTTGCCAAAACTCTGCTCCTATTCTGCTCGTCTTTGCCTTCGACTCGTTAACGACGAAAGGTACAATCAAGCTCGGAAGCGGAAGCGGGCGAAAGAAAGTTCAATTGCTACAGCTTCGTTTGTCGTGCTCCATCTCTAGATACCATTCTCGCCTGTGCACGAATACTGTGAACAAGTGCGAATGCCGCCACGAGCGGCAAGTGCACCTCGCCTCCCTCTATCTCTACCTCCACTCTCTCTATGTTACCTCTGCTACTGACGGATCAAGGCGGATATCTCCCCCTACCAATTTTCTGTATCTGCAGCCGCCACATTCCTATCTCTGCTCTGGGGAAGTTTCGGCATCGTTGATCAATGGAGATGGAGGGGCTGCATTCAGTTTGTGATACTGCGGCGGTTGAGGCACCAGGTAGGCATGGAGGGGCGCGTTATGTCGTAGGTGGATAGGTGGGTAGATTGGCAGGTATCTTGAATTGAAGATATATCATGCTGCTTGTGGAAGGCAAGTGCATTCTACATTCTACATTGTTCATCTGTTCATTGTATTCATTCCTCTGTCTTTACACAGCCAACGAGCAATTGCATACATAAACAAGAGGTAGAAGAAGAGAAAGGTCAAGAAGACGAATAGCCGAACATATTCACAATGGGTTCAGTCGAGATCAGTGGTTGGAATGCGTTGGATGTTGCGGTCATTGGTGGTGGCATTGGTATGTCTTCTCTCTTTTCTGTATTGATATTGGCAATTTGAATAGCATTGTGCTAATTGATACACAGGTGGTCTAGCAACAGCAGTTTCTTTGCGCAAAGCTGGTCACAAAGTCACCATCTACGAGCGAGCAGATTTCGCAGGCGAGGTTGGAGCATCCATCTCTTGCGCAGCCAATGGTACGAGGTGGTTGCACGAATGGGGAGTCAATGTTGAGATGGGCAAGCCAGTTGTGCTTAAGGACTTGATCTCGCATGACTGGGCTACAGGAGAGGTTACCAATGTCTATTCATTGGCAGACTACGAGGAGAAATGGGGATATGTCTACAACATGTTCCACCGAGTCGACATGCACGCCATGTTGATGGATGCGGCTGTTGGAGACAACTATGAAGGCACACCCGGTACCCTCAAGGTCAACCACAAAGCCGTGGCTATCGACCTCGAGAAGAGCACCGTCACATTCGAGAACGGCGTCACCGCCGCACACGACCTCATCATTGGCGCTGACGGAATCGGTTCTACAGTGCGCAAGCTCCTCGGTGTCATCCCAGACCGCAAGCAATCCACCTCCCACTGCCTGCACTGCATCATCTCCACCACCGAAGTCAAAGAGCTCGGCTTAATGGACCTCGCCCAAAACTCCGCCATCGAATACTGGGGTGGCACTGATATCAACAAGATCGTATACTCTCCCTGCCGATACGGCGAGATCAACTCCTTCTACTGCTTCTTCCCGATCGAGAAGGCTAAGAACCCCGGCGAGGGCTGGAACCACACCAGCACAGTCGAGGACCTGCTCCTGCCCTTTGAGACCCTGGACCCCAAGCTCCTGGCCATCTTCAAGAACTCCTACGACATCAAGCCCTGGCGCCTGTTCGTGCACCAGCCCTACCCGACCTGGCGCTCCAACACGACCTGCATCCTCGGCGACGCGGCACACCCCATGATGCCGGACCAGAGCCAGGGTGCGTGCACGGCGCTCGAGGACGCCGCGGCCCTGGGCATCATCTTCAGCCAGAAGTACAGCTTTACAGGCAGCAAGGCCGATGTGGCCAAGGGCTTGGATCTGTACGAGGCGTTGAGGAAACCGAGGGCCACGCGAGTCCAGGCTGCGAGTGCGAGGGCCAGGGAGAACATCACGGAGCGCATTGGCTTCTCGAGTAATGTCGATAATCCGCTGTACAAGGTCAAGGATGAGAAGAACAAGTTGACGATTGAGGAGATGAATTTGTATGATTTGCATGTGGAGGTTGAGAAGTTGGTGAGGAAGGGGGAGGTGGCTGCTTGAGGCTTGATGCTTGATTGTGTGCGTGGATTAGGGGTTTGTGAGGGCGAGAGCGAGGGGATTGCATATATGGGATGGACATAAGAGATGAGCATAAGGTGTAGGAGATGAGAGGGGTGGTTGTAGATATGGTTTTTGTTGTAAATACCCTTTCTTTTTGGAAACTTTTAGATGAAATATAGATGAATGCTTGAAGTGAAAGGCTCTCCTTTGTGATGAGTTATGACTTGATCAATACCTATATGAGAACTCAAGTACCTTGGACCCATTCATTAGACAGATGTCGTCAATGCAGTTCGCTTGTCTAATGCGCTTGGTGATTGAATTTTTGCCAGCTCTCTATTAAATATCCAGCTATATATCTACCTATAGTACTAATGATATAAATCTAATCATACAAGTAATGTAGCTTTACACAATATACAACCTATCGAAGATTGACTTCTCAAGGTAAGAAAGACGCCAAGGTTACTTACATAACCTCCAACTCACAAGGCCTGCCTGCAGCTGAGTTGAGCTGGGGCGTCGGGCGGGGGGCGGCGGGGGGCATGCGCATGTCAGCAAAATGCGCATCACTATTATTGAGTATGTACAGCTTTGCACTGATGCCGTAAACAAGCTTATGGGCAATAGGTAAGTAGGTAAGCAAGATGAATCACGTGTGTTGTTCAAACTCACAGCAATAGATGGGGGCGAGAGAGAGAGAGAGACACCATAGAGGAGCCGCCTGTCTATCTATTCCACACTTTATCTTCCCAGGAAGGCTCGAGATTCTGTAGTTTTGCTCCTTGTGTTACATGATAGCCATCATCCAATAGATTTTTGCGCACACGTTCTATTTCACACACTCGATGCACACTTTGCACGTGCAAAATCCTGTAACTACCCAAGAGCTCTACTAGCTATAGCACTAAACCTCAATTAAACCTCCAATCTTCCTCAAACCACAATCTTGTTCTGGTCTCCCGGTCTGCCTTGCTTCCCCTCCTCCTTCCTTGCAACTCTACATCTCCCATCAACAGCCCTGCCTGCTCCTCCAAGGTCGGGAAATCGATAATGTCTTGCATCCCTATGGTCTCCCCCAAGCCCTGCTTTGCACACAAAGCTGCCACTTCGGCCGCCGAGATCGAGTCGCCACCCAGGTCGAAGAATGAGTCCTGAGGCAGGATCTGAATATGATTATCCATTGTAGTCGGAGAATCCAGGTGAGAATGAAGGACAAATCTCCATATAGATGTGAGATGTGCGAGTATTGTCGCCCTTGCTATTGATGTTGGTGATATCGAGGATGAAGGAGAAGGCAATGGGGCCTTTGTTAATGGCTTCTGCTGATCTTCCTCCTCGTAACTAACGGGAAGCTCAAGCACGCTACCAACGCTCCCATCAAGATCCGCATTAATCACGCCAAGAGTCTCAAACAAACGCTCCAGCACTGCCTCTGCCTTCTTTGTTGACATTGTCTCATCACAGTAAGTAAGCCGAAAGCGCGCAGACCCATCTACCTGCGGCCAAGCCATCAGCCAACACGCGCCGCTCTGCAGCAAACCACCGCCGTACACCGCGTTTCCAGCGAGTTTCCAGTCCCCAACGTTGCCAAACACTTTTTCGTCCGCGTCGGGTATGTTCTGGAACTGAAATATGGACTCAAATCGCGTTCCTGGAGGCCATGAAGTCTGGGCGGCAATGCGATCAAACGGCGTGGATTCAAAGGGGATAGCAGCGACTTGCGCCTCATGCACATCTTTGAGGAGGTGGCGGAGTGTTTGGTGAGGACTATGGAGGCGTACGCGGGCGGGAATGAGGTTAAGACACGGCCCAACGATATCGTGTGCGCCTTCGAATGCGGCAAAACGACCAGAGACGAGGTGCCCGAATGTGATATCTGTATTTTGAGAGAATCGTGAAAGGACAAGTGCCCATGCGACTTTAAGCATCACGGGGTAGGATACTGTGTCATGATGCTTGAATGTGAAAGGGATTATGCGTTTAATGCTTTTGGACATTACAGGCCGAGCGTTGGGTGCAGTTGGCGCAACGATGCTGGTCATTGATGACCCTTTTAATGTCTCTCGCCAGAAGATATCGCTCTTGTCGTTGCAGATTTGGAGAGTGTGATGGATGAACTGCTGGTAACTGGGCGAGGATCGAACTGGGGGAAGGCTTTTGGTATAGGCGAGTCCGAGATCGTTGAGGATACTTGGGAGAGAGAAGCCATCGTACTGTGCATGAGACAGGCCGAGGGCCAGTATCATCTTACCCGTCTCCGAGTTGATCATAAGCCGGAATCTAGTCAGGATTTGCCCGAAGGACACAGGGTGCTGAATATCTTTGTCGAGCTGTGCACGCATGTCTCCAGGGGAGGCGTTGAAGCAGAGGACCTTAAAGTCCAGCGCATGTCTTCTGACCGCCTGATAACAGTGATGGTTGATGAGATGAAAGCTAGTTCGAAGAATTGGATGGTGTTGCGTGAGAGTGATACAAGCTTCTTGTATTCCCGTGATTGGGGTTGAGATACCAACATCGATGAACGACCAAGCGTAGTAAGATCGACACCATTTTTGCCCTTCGATAAGGAAGGAAAGTTGCGTATGTGAAGCTGGATACACCTCTTCTATGCTTTCTTGGTCAGCCAAGATCGATAATACTTTTTTGCTGTCAGCGTTTTCCTCCCCATCCGATTCTGAGATTAGTGAAAACTGTTCTATCGTTGTACTCGATGCCCGAGACCAGCTTTTATCATCCGACCTTTGCGTGAAACCGCTAACCGTCAGGTAACCAGAGTTAGAATTATCAATATTCTTTGAATCGGCCAAGTGAGCCATGTTTCGCAAAGTCTTCGTCTTAAAGATTTCCTGGGCTGTCATATGGATCTCCAGAGCCCTGAGAGTCGGAATAAGCATAATGGTGCTGAGAGAATCACCGCCCAATCTGAAGAAATCATCGTGTGGTGAAATAACAACCGTCTCATCTTTCTTCAAAACTCGCTTCCAAGCTATTTCAATGATCTTCTCTATCTCGGTTTTCTCACCCGCGTCGTCGCTGTTGTCTAAACTTGCCAATGATCGTTGATATTCTATGATGGCAGCTGCACTAAGGGTCTCGCATGCCGACACAAGTTGCTTCCGATCCGTCTTCCCGGACGCATTGAGAGGCCATGAGTTGACTGGTATCCATAGCCTTGGAATCATATATTCTGGCAATTGGCTGCGAAGAGCATCTTCTGCTTTTGTTGCTAGCATCCCAAATTTTGCGGATGGTTCAGCCAGGATAGAGCCACTGAGTGTTCTCAAAACACCTTGCAAGTTAATGAAGGCAACCAAAGTCGCATTGCCACTCATGTTGACTTTGGCAGCAGCGATATTTGGAGCTGCAGAAAGACAATGACAATTCTCAATGGCACTCTCAATCTCCCCTAGCTCAAGCCTCAGTCCATGGAGCTTGATCTGTCCATCCTCCTTCCTACCCAATATCTCAACATTTCCATCTGCATCAAATCTCGCAAGATCCCCAGTTTTATACATCGCCTTCTCGCCGATACGCGAAAGCCACGGTACATTTTGTATGAATGCAGCTCTCGTTTTCTCGTTGTCATTGAAATATCCGCGAGCGAGCGTGTGTCCGGAGATAACCAGCTCTCCGGCACAGGATATTGGCATCAATTGATTGTGATTTCCTTCATCAACGATCCACAACGAACCACCGACACGTTTCCCAACATATCCCACGGGCTTTTCGAGACTGACCGTTCCAACTGCACAACTAATCGCAACCTCAGTTGGTCCATAACTGTTGACGAAAAGATCCAAAGGCGGCTCACGAGCGCACCACTTCTTGATCAGAGACCGATTTGCCATCTCACCTCCAATAGCCAGGCGTGTGAGCATTGGTAGCCTAGAAGGTTCGAGCAAGTTGGCGACAGTCGGTGTCAAATCTGCAAAATTGATTTTCATTATTCGCATGACTTCTTCTAGGTTGCTCAGGCGTTGCTGATCGGACGGGATGCACACACAACCGCCAGATGCCATGATTGCGAAGATGTCCAGAACACTGGCATCGAAAGTGTACGAGCTGAACTGGAGAGCGCGAGTCTTGCTACCATGACGATCGTGGTGATATCTTTTACCGTGCTCGAGGATACTTAGACTTGCTGCACCATGCTCAGTAATCACGCCCTTGGGCTCCCCACTTGAACCAGACGTGTATATCACGTATGCAATGTCGTTTGGAGTGACTTTCCGGGACGGAGCCGAGACGAGTGGTTTTGAGAGAGTGTTCGAGCCAACAACTAAGGTTCGCACTGGATACTCGCATGATGTAGCTTGCAGGGGAGAAACCAAAATCAATTTTGCTTCCAATTGCTGGATAATATACTCGACTCGAGATTTAGGGTGCTCAGTATCTAAGGGCACATATCCAGCACCAGCTTTCAGTACTCCCAGAATTGCTACGATCGTGAACTTCGACTTTTCGAGCCGCAACGGGACAAGATCACCAGCTTTGACGTGGTACTGTTTCGTCAGTATGGCTGCTAGAGTATTGGCTGCGATATCCAGTTCCTTATAAGTCATTCTCCCATCGTGAGCATCAACTGCCAGGTGACTTGGGTGGTGCTTTGCAGAATCCTCTACAAGCTCATGAAGACAGGCGGAAGGTGAAGCCTGGGGTGTGTTGTTCCACTCCAGCATATGGGCGAAGTCAAGGTCATCCGCCAAGCTCCAAACTGCGGAGCGAATAGTAGAGTTACTTTTGGAATTGCTGCTCAACTGAGTGATCATATTGGAAAGCTGATGAAGTATACAACGAACCGCTTCTTCTTCCAGCAGGCCAGTGTCATACGAAGCAGATAACGATACAGAGTCCTTTGCGGTGCTCTGTGTGCATTCTAGTACCAGACCAAAAAGCTCCACCATGCCTTCCCCGTCGTCTGGGAGTCGCAACAGTTCAAATGGCAGAGTCTCATCTTGCAGTTGTGGAGGCTGGATGACCATTAAGGTGGGTGTTTTGCATGCTTCGTGAGCCGAGTCGCTGAGTGCTTGAATCCGACCCATTGCGTAATATCCATACGATAGCATAGATATCGCTTGCTCGTGGATTTGTTGCAGAAACTCTACAATAGATTGTTCAAGATCGAGCTTTACTCGCACAGGCACCGTAGTTATAGTTGGTCCTGTCATATCTTCGATCCCAGAAAGAGGAATATTGCGTCCAGACAAAGTGACTGCAAAGCAGACCTCTCTTGTAGATGCAGGTGACCTATTCCGCATAGATAATATAATAGCCCAGGCAGCTTGAGCTACAGTCCCAAAAGTCAACTGACAGGATTTATCCCACTTCAAGGGCGTCTCAATTGTCTGGCACGATTTTGAAGTTGTCCTAGGGACGTATCCCTGAAATGGAAGGGCGGGGAAGTGCTCCCCACGGAAGCCTTCCAGACTCTGGGTCCAGAACCTGGCTGTCTCCTCTTCAGGTATCGAACAAAGATAGTCAACGTAGTTCCCGAAGCGTGGCCTAGGGAGGGGACTAGTCAAATGTTCGAACGCGAAACAAAAGTCGTCCCACAGCAGCTTTGCGGAAAATCCATCAAAAACCGCATGGTGTTTCACTATTTCAAAAATAAAGCCCCCACCGACTGACTCCAAGATTTGATATCGAATGAGAGGGCTTGCTATTCCCATACTAATGACGGTATTAGAAAATTCTTCGTTGGGCAAGTCAATCCAAGCGCGGGCTGATTTGCAAACGACTTGCATATTCTCAACTCCATTTTCAGTGGAGATGGAGCCGATCCGAGTTCGCAGTATAGGGTTGCTCAACTCCACAATCTCCCAAGCAGCTCTAAACCGCTTCAGATCTATACCGGAAGGTATCTGGAAGCGCTCATGCGCGATGTACGCTTCAGGCACCCGAGCTGTAACTGCCATTAACGCCTCCTGAAGTGGAGTGCATGGATAGAACTCTTCAATTTCTTCGATGTCTAGACCACACGCTGCCGCGATCTTGGTCGCGGTCTTAGAACTGCAGCAACTGGATGCTTCTTCTTTCATGAGCTGCTCGATTTTCTTCGGAGATGCCACCGAGCCATTTCGACCAGCCTCCCGGCTTTTCTCCACTAATACTGACATATCTTCAAACTTCGGAGTCCTGAGTATGGCGGCTATAGTCAGATTGAACCCAATCTCTCTAGACATGGTAGCTAATTTTATAGCTGAGAAGGAATCTCCACCTAGGCTAACAAACTGGCTGTCGAGACCAATTTGAGTTGGGTCCAGAGATAGGGCCTGTGACCACAAACCCCGAAGAATCTGCTGGATTATTGTCCTAACCTCCCTCTTTTGCACTGGACCAGAGCGATATGAAACAGTCTGCTCCCGTGAACATTGATAAAAGATTTGTTGGAGTGCTTTCCGATCCACCTTTCCGCTCGTCGTGAGAGGAATGTGGTCTATAGGTAAGTAGAATGATGGAACCATATAAGGAGGTAAAGCTTTGGGGATATTGGCACTAGCCTCGCGGATGATTGATCGAATATGTTCCGTTTGGGAAAGCAGCTTTGCTTGAAGTCCCACTGTTGTCGTAGCAGCGGTAGTAAAGAATGCAACCAAAGCCTCTGATCCTTTGTCCTGCAAAGAGACTTTATCCACAATCGCGGCCGTGATACTTTCGCAACGCTCTACTGCATACTCCACCTCCTCCAACTCAAGACGGATGCCGTTGACTTTTGTCTGCAAATCTTGTCTCCCGATAAAATTGATCGAGCCGTCCGAATTCTGTCGTACCATGTCTCCTGTTGCGTAAAATCGGTTCTCGCCATTGATGGCCCAAGGGAACCTACTTCCATCGATGAATGCTTTTTGCGTTTTCTCCTCATCATTCAGGTAGCCACGGGCTAGCGTTGGACCGGAGATGAGAAGTTCACCGGCACAGCCGATAGGGGCCAAGCTACTCTTGTTTCCAGGTTTTACAACCCAGAGATGCGTGCCATTTGCATAGCCGATGTTGTTCGGTTCGGTGTCTGCAGTGACGTGTGCATTTCTGCAGGCATCCACACAAGACTCCGTGGGGCCGTAGGAATTGATTAGACGAACCTTCGAGCTCCATTGTTGCAGCAGTGTTTGCGGCAATGGCTCGCCTCCTGAGCGCAGTGTCTTCAATGACGGCACCCGAGAAGGACTCTGCAACAGATTCCTGATAGCTGTCGGGGTTAAGAAGGCTAGTGAAATATTGTTGTCGTTGATGTATTTGCATAGATTTCCTAAACGCTGTTCCTCGCTGGGAATGTATAAGCATCCTCCATGTAGAAGGGTGAGCCAAATCTCCATAACATTGACGTCGAAGGTATAGGCAGCGAAAGAAAGAGTTCTGGTTCCTTTGCAATAGTCCATATAGCGACCATTGGCAAGAATTGTTGTGGCAAGTGCTGTATGTTCAATGAGAACTCCTTTAGGCTCTCCAGAAGACCCACTGGTAAATATTATATAAGCAAGATCTGTGCCATTAGAGCTTTCGGCTTTGTGAAAGAATACAGGATTTTTTGTTGCGTCATCTGATGAACTGCGTACTTCGTCAGTAGTGTATTTCAACAGGCAGATATTACTCACTGGGTTCTTTGTGCAACATTTGATATCAACTCCTCAACGTCGCAAGTTATTGACTCAATTTTCAGATTACTTAGTCTAGACACCTGATCCTGGGTGCAAATGATAAGTTTTGCATGCAGTTTTCCAAGCAGGAAACTTATTCGTTCCTGTGGTGAGTCTGTCCCGAGGGGAACGTATGTAGCACCAACTTTGAGAATAGCAAGCATCGCGACGACCATTGCGGCGCTTTTGGTCATGTATATGGGGACAGCATCACCCTTTGAAACTCCAAGCAGTTTGAGTGCCGAAGCGAATTTCGAAGACAACTCATCTAGCTCCTTATAGGTGAGGAAGGCGTCGCTGGCATTGATTGCGGTTAACGACAGCCACTTACGAGCTCTCTCAGAAAAGATATCGTCGACCTTTCTCGTACATGGTTCTATGAGGGTGCTGTTCCATTCTTGGACCTGTTTTATGCCTCGTGGGCCAGTCATGTCGATATCTTCCAGGATTTCATCCGGCCTAAGGCACAACTCGCCAAGGAGACGTGCAAAGTGGTAGGATATCCAGCTCACATCATCTGTAGCAATTGCACGATCGTCGTAAGTGAACGAGAGTATGAGACGGCCATTGTCTTGTGGCTGACATTCAACGGTAAGGCAATCGTGCCGGAGTATATGCCCTTCTATAATCATTTGTGGGAGAATGATTTTGCTCTCAGCTGCCGTGGACTTCTCAGATGCCATTTGCACGACAATGATCGAGCTGTATTTACTTGACTGCTGTCTACCGTCCTCAATTCTACCAATTTCTTGGCGGCCAAACTGTTCCCATGGAACAGCTTCCATGATCGTATTGCTGACATTTTGCAGATATTGAGTCACATGTTGAGCACGAAGAGGGTGCAGTCTTCTTGGAATAGTAACAATAGCTGGTCCGATCATTTCGTCGATACCATCAACTGGTACTGTGCGGCCAGAGCGGACGCTACCGAACCACACATCTTCAGTCCCCGTATAGCGAGCTAGTAGAAGTCCCCAAGCAGCTTCAACCAGGGTAGCCAGAGAATGCTTGAGGTTAGTAGGTAACGTGACCTCATCTACATACTTGTTGTTTGCTTCAAAGGCGGGCAGCTCCTTTATAACTGGGAGTCGAGTCTCGCCAATGCCAGCAAGGCTTTGTTTCCAGAATTGTTCTGCTTCAGATGATTGACGAACCTCTATGACATGACGGATAAAGGATGAGAAGAGTATGGGTGGAGAGTTTGACGCGGGTTTTGCTGAGTATTCACGTTCAATTTCAGTGAGCAGCAAATCAACCGACCAGCCATCGAATATCGCATGGTGCTGCGAGAAAACGACGTAAGACTGGAGGCCGCATGATATTATAGCACACCGAAACAACCTCTCTCCATACCCTGGAGGAGTTGATGCATCTCGCTGCAGATACCCTTCGATGTTTAGTTCTGTCAACAAAGATAATTCAAGAGCCTCATTGAGAACAACTTGAAGACTTTGGTACCGATCGTCGAGAATTATACGAGTACGTAGGATTTCATAGCGGTTCCAGACAATCCGCAGAACAGAGGCCAACTTTGATAGAGATGTACCAGGTGCGAGTTGGAATACCTCCTGATTGAAAAATGCCCCTGGCGATTTTGCCGAAGATACCATGAGCGCTTCCTGCATCGCTGTACATGGATACATATCTATAATCAAACTCCTCGGTACGCGGCATTTCTCGGCGGCAGTCGAAATACATACATCTTGATCAGCGTCTCTGAGCAAAGAAAAGGGCAATGGTGGCTCATGGAGTACCTCGTCCGTCAGTTCATTCCTTGCCAGCGAGTTCGCCATAGCCTCAAGTGTGATATGATGATGTAGTTGTGTGAGATCAAGGCTCAACTGTTGTCTTCGAGCACCAGAAAGAATGCGTATGACACTGATAGAGTCGCCCCCAAGTGAGACTATGGTATCGTCCAGCCCAATTTGATCCCTAGGGATTGGAATTGCCTCAGCCCATATCTGCGCAAGCGTTTCTTGAACAGGATTTTCACACGGGCGCTTGAAGCTTCTGCTACCAACCCGGTAAGAATCTATCACAGAGTTGATGGAAGAAAGCAAAGCTCGCCGATCAACCTTTCCGGACGTCGTCATCGGTAAGCTGTTGACGGGCACGTATATAGATGGTACCATGAAAGCTGGAAGCACAGAGCTGAGGAATATTCGTAGGCCGTCCAGCGCAGCTCGTGGTAATGTCTCGGGAGGCAGTGGCCCGTCAAACCTTGACTGTTGAGAAGAATCAACAACGATAAATGCGACCAGGGTTTTCGATGATATCACATCAACAACGCAACCAAAAATTTTGGCATATTGCCGTATCTGATGTTCAATCTCAGATAGTTCCAGTCTCTGGCCGTAGATTTTGACTTGGAGATCCTTACGACCCAAATATATGATAGATAGGTCGGGAGCGTATTGAACTAGATCCCCCGTCCTATAAAACCGGGTATCTACGCCATCACGTTTGGGCAACCAGTCAGGATTCACACCAAACACTTCCGATGTCAAGTCTGGTTTGTTCAAATAACCATCGGCTAGTGTATTACCGCAAATGACCAACTCACCAATGGCTCCAATAGCTGCCAGCTTATTGGCGTCATCTGGGGATGTTATAAAGAAATCGCACACCGTTGCTCGACCAATATTGTGAGGATCATGGCCACCCAAGCTTCGGTTCGTTGAGGAATGTACACTGGCTTCTGTAGGCCCATATCCATTCATAATTTGTACCGCTGGACTTTTAGATTCCCAATTTTGGAGCAGGTGGCGGGAGGGCGGTTCGCCAACAAGCATGAGAGTGCGCAAATTGGGCATGTTTTCAGGCTCTAGAAGTTGAGCTACCGTCGGGGTGAGGATGAGGTGTGTAACACGAAAGAAACCAATCGCTTCAGCCATGCTGCCAGTTCGTCGGTGAGACTCTGAAGGCATGCATAAACATCCTCCAGAGATTAATGTGCCAAAAATCTCGAGTATGCTCGTATCAAATGTAAATGCAGCATACTGTAGCATGCGCGTCTCACGGTCTAGGCTCATGACTGATGCAGCGTCCGAGAGAGAGGTTGCAATCGCCGAATGGCTGATCACTACACCTTTTGGGACACCCGAGGAGCCACTTGTATAAAATATGTAGGCAATATCTGAGGCTTCTTCATGCAGCCATTGGGCTGACGTGTTACCACCATGTTCCTGCATGACAAGCTGTTGTCCCATAATAGGAAGAGTAGATTCAAGTAAAACAAATTCAGAAGGGCTAAATAATTGAATCTGGGAAGCTTCTGTGAGAACCAGGACTCTACTCCCCATGTCTGCAAGTATGCTGCGCAGTCTGGCTGGTGGCGCTGAGGGATCAAGGGTCGTAAAGGCCCGTCCAGCTTTCCACACAGCCAACATTGCGATCACCATAAGGGGAGTCTTTTGGAAGCAGAGCCCAAAGATAGAAACTAAAGGGTAATCTCTAATCAGCCTGCAAAGCCTCGTCACATGCTCGTCAAGTTGGCGGTACGATAAATTCTGGTAATTGCTGGTATTTTCGGATATGGATTCGATCGCTGGACTGTCAGGATACTGTGATACCACATCATCAAACTTGTGGTGGATATATCGAGAGGAGGGTGGACAAATCTCGGCAGTGCGAGCCAGAATTTCAAGTCGATCGGCGGCAGTGGCGAGCTCAAGCGAGCTTAACATTTTTCTTGGATCAGTACACTGAGCCATGGTTTGTGTGAGCTGTTGAGCAAATCGCGTCGCTTGCTCTCGTTGAAAACATTTTGGATCATACTCAACCCGCAGTCTCACATGTCCATCTGAAGCGTCGACCTCTGCAACAACTACAAGGGCATAATTCACATACATCTGGGTCTCCTCTACAACCAACTCTCGGACAGGTCCTTCATCAAGTTTTTTTGAGAATTGATTTCGCAATTGCTGCACTACAAGGAGAGTGCGGAATCGGCTGGCATTCCTTGGACCATCTCCTGGCAGGCGGGCAATATTTTGCAGCCCATAGTGCTGGTATTGCCGCATATTCAAGAGAGATTCTTGGCAGTCTTTGAGCAGCTGCCCCACTGTTTGATGATGGTTGATTCTCACACGCATTGGAACAGTGGAAATGGTCGGTCCAGCAATGTCTTCTAAATCAGGCTCATCCCGACCAGAGAGCGTGCTACCATAGCATACATCGTCTGTGTTGAGATATGCTGACAAAAGTATAGCTAACGCAGCAGCTAAAACCGTCGCCGCTGAGATACCACTTGATTTGATAAGTTGCAAATCCACAATTGTTTCGTTTGTTACGAACTTAGTTGCCTGAGCTTGATGATCTAAGCTTGGAAGTTGTGGAAATGATGTTAAAGGGGCGTCCTTGAGCTGTGTTGCCCAAAACTTGCTTGCGCCATTTAAGCTCAACGAAGACAGATACTCGATAAAATACCGGTAACTTTTACTGGCTGGCTTTGTTTGTCTTGGATGGGTATAGTTGTGGTTTATGTTGTCCACTAGCTGATTCATGGTCCATGCATCGTAAAGAATATGATGAATTCGAAATAATAAACGGTTGTCTTGCTGAATCCAATAACAAAACAGATTTTGTGTTTTTTTTTCGTTCTGAGATGCGAAGTAGTTTCGGCGAACAACTTGCATGGGACCTTGGCTTGAGTGGACAACCATTGTCCGCCAAATAGGGTTTTTTGATACTACTATCTCAATTGCCTGTTTCAACCTCACTATATCTACATTATCGGCAAGCTCAAAGGCCATGGTTGAGCTGTATGCAGTTTCACTTTGTTGCTCTCGTCGACCATGGTCTCCAAAAGCAATGGCAGCGAGACCTTCTTGAAACGTTGACGTAGGAAAAATGTCCTCAATTTCATTCAGAGAAATATGGCAATGCTGTGATATTTCCAAGCGAATGTCATCTGGAACAAGAGGGACACCCTGAGTTGGGGCTGTGAAAGTATTGGAAGTTTGACTTGAAGGGCAGGCTACCGAAGCAAGATCTTCAAGTATTGGATGTCGGTAAACTTGTTGAACGGAAATCTCCAAACCATGAGTTCTTGCCGCACTTACTAATTTGATAGCAGCAAACGAGTCGCCTCCCTGCTTGAAGAAATCCACGGCGGTGTGAAGTTGCTCCTTCTTTCCAAAGATTTCTCGATAAGCAGCCTCTAGGGCGATCTCCGAGGCTGTGGTTGGAGATCTTCCGGTAACTTCTGCTGTAAGATTGTTATTGACTCCAAAGGCCACAGATATATCTGGGATTTTCTGCAGGTCGTCTCTCAAACGTTTCAGGTCCGCTTTGTCAGACGCTGTGTATGGCATATTTATTATTGGCACAAATAGTGTAGGAATGTAGTGCCGGGGAAGAGACAACTCTAAACGGCGCTGGGCATTGTAACACATCTTTTGAAATGCCGGTGTGCAATCTTTCGTCGCGATGAGTCCTTGGCCAAGTAAGCTTTTCTGTTCAGATGGATCAATCTCCACAAACGCTGCAATTTTGGCATTGGATTGCTCATCGTTTACACATTGAACTACGCAGGAAGAAAACAATCCGCCTTGTTGTCGCAGCTGCTGTTCGGACTCGCCGGGTTCAACGCGCACCCCGTTAACCTTGATCATGCGGTCTTTCCGCCCTAGAATGCGGATACTTCCATCAATATCATATCTACCAATATCCCCAGTAAGATAGACTCGAGGAGGTATCAAACCAGCAGTCAGATGTGGCGCTTTGATGAAGTGTCTTTGGGTGAGTTCGGGGTTGTTCAAATAGCCTCGCGCTAAGCTATGCCCGACAATGGCGATCTCGCCACTGCAGCCCATGGGGGCCGGGTACAGGGTGCCATTTTGATGTCTTCGCAGAATCCAGTGCCATGCAGTCACATTCAGTCCGATATTACTGGGATCGGAAGAGAGAGAGAGAGGGTTTGTGATTGTTGTTGTAATTGACGCTTCGGTCGGACCATAGGCATTGACCAGTCGTACCTTCGGGGCCCACTTTTTGATTAGATGTCTCTTTGTCATCTCACCCCCAGTCATGAGGGTCTTGAGCGCGAAGGCATCGTCTGGAGATATCAGATCCACAATCGAAGGGGTCAAGATGGCCGACTCGATTGCCATTTCCTTCATGGTTAAGGAAAGTCGGTTGAGGCGATTCTCAGCAGTCGGTACACATATACATGCCCCAGAGAACAGCGGTATAAATATATCAGCTACACTAACATCGTACACAAACGAAGAGAACTGCAAGTGACGAGTACCGGGTTGAAGTGCGAACACACGAGTAAGATGGGTCAAGCTGGTGCCCAGTGCACCATGTTCCAGCATCACTCCCTTAGGCACTCCTGTGGATCCAGAAGTGTACATAACGAAAGCCAGGGTCGAGGCATCAGAAGCGTAACGTGGACGCTGGGATGATGATGCTGCCGCATCAAGATCAAAATCAACCTCATCCTGTGTCTCGCCCATCCAGCAATCTTCAGTGATTTCCATGATAGCCACAGCTTTGGACACTCCGGCATATACTCTCGAGCCGTCGCGAGAGCACAATATGACCGTGGCACGCGTCTGTTCTAGAATGTGCTGCACACGCTCAAGCGGCCAGCTTTGATCGATTGGCACATATGCGCCGCCCGCTTTGAGGACGGCGAGGATGGTGATGATCGCCAGTGCGGACTTTTCAAGAGCCACAGGAATAATCGTCTCCGGCCCAATCCTACAATGAGCTTGAAGGAAGGTCGAAAAGCGGCTCGAGATATCGTCCAATTCTCGGTATGTGAACTGTCGAGTGTTCTGATCATCGACCGCAATCCTTTCGGAATGTCGACAAGCAGACTCATGGAACAGTTCGTGCAAACAAGCACCAACAGGAGCTCCATAACCTCGTGCCCAATCTAGGAATCTCATCTGCTCATCTTTGTTGGCAAGCTTCACCTGCGAGACCAACGTCTCTGGGGCTGGGGTTGAAAGATGCTTGAGAACAGCATCCAGCTGGCTCAGCAAGATGCTCACATCTCCGTGCGAGAGATAAGCGGGATCAGCATTGCAATTGATCAAGATTTTACTTTTGCCCAACACCAGCTCAAACGATAATGGTATGCTGTCAGCGAGTCCTGAGGTCTGGCCGTGGACCTCTTCCCAAAGCCCCTCCCCTGCCAGATTTTCATCTTCGGGCTGGACCACAACAAGACATTCGAAATTGGACGCGTTTGCAGCGCCCTCCCCACATTGTCGTATCCTCTGAAGACCGTGGCTCTGATGTGGAATAATACTCAGTATATGGTGTTCGATGTTCTGCAGGAATGACTTTGTGGTCAACCGACCGTCCACCTGGGTCCTAAAGGGGAAGCTAGCGAAAGCGGGACCGATCATATCAAAAATCCCATCCAATGCAGCCTCTCGTCCGGCTAAGATGAGACCAAACACGACATCATCAGTATCACTATGTGCGCCAACTACCAGTGCTACGGCGGCATAGAGAATTGTTGCTGGAGTCACTTCATAGCGCGTTGCAACTTCTAGCAGACAAATTGGTATCTGTAGTGACTGGTGCTCGGTCGCATGAACCTCATGGTGAGGGTCCGCTGGCGAAGGTGGGAAATTTGATTGTGAGAAACCTTCCAGATACTGGCTCCAAAACTTTTTGCTATCTAGTGATACTCGATCGCTGTCCTGGTTGCAAAAGTAGATGAACTGAGCAAATGAGACCCCTGAGCTGCTCGTACTGGCTGCGTCGAAATAAACAGCCTTAAGCTTATTGAGCATTAATCGCAAGGACCAGCCATCGACAATGCTATGGTGTATCTTGAGGTGGAACTTCCATCGTTGCAGTTGGTCATTCCACTGAACATAACCACGACAGAGATTGTCACCGATGGCCATCCGACCTTCAAAGTACTTCTCATCCCAGTTCAGCTTTTGATGGCGAATTGTCACCTGCCAAAAGTCCTGTTCAGTGGCATCCCAAATCAGGCGATTGCGGAGGACGGGTTCTTGGGCAATAATGCAATCCCAAGCAGTGCGGAAACGGTTGATGTCGAGGCTTTTAGGAAGCGTCCAGCTGAAAGCGCAGACATAACTTCCAGGGTGCCGTAAATCAAGGCTCATCAATCCGGCTTGATATCTACGAGAATCGGAGAGTAAGCAGACTTCTAGGTATGCATGAGTGAAAAATAAATGAGGTTAAAGCTTACGGTGTGCAATAATAGATATCTTCGATCTCTTGTATCCCTACTTGACATGTCTTTGCAGCACTTTTCATGATGAGTGCAAGAGGCCGAGCTAGTGGAAGCGAGTTGTATGGTCTATACACAGATGCCGTATCACCTTGATTTATCCGTTTCTGGTCCATAGGCTGCTTTTCAAGGTCTCGAGCAAGGTCTTGGATGGTTCTTGTTGCATAGATTTGTGGGAGAGTGATAACCAGACCAGCACTTCGAGCCTTCGAGATAAGCCGAATCAGATCCAGGGAGTCTGCCCCAAATTGAATAAATGAAACAGCTATGTCGATCACAGAGATAGGACGAGAAAGCACTTCAGCCCACAGAGATTGGAGCTTGATCTCCATCTCAGAACTCTTTGAAAAGCTGGTTCGATCTTGGGCCTCACCAGCACTAACATCAGAAAACTCTTCCAGATGCTGAGTGTACGTTTCTGTGTCCATACTTTCAAGCCAAGTTCGCAATTTGACCCGGTCTATCTTACCGCTAGAGGTGAGCGGCAGCTCTTCCACAGCCCACCAGCTGGTAGGGAGTGCGTGCGTTGGTAACCTGGTGACCGCGGCATCCTTGGCGGCTCGAAGAACTGAGAGAACTTCTTGAAAAGCAGGAAGCACAGTAAGTAGGCGCTTTGTGGATTGAATTTGATTTTCTTGGGATCTTGTGTACAGGTCTTGATCTTGGCTCTGACAAGGTTTGTGTGATACAATGATACTACAGAGCCGGCCCGCCGAAGGTCCCGATTTTGGGAGGAGAATTGCGCAGTTTTTGATATCTTGGCAGCTCATGATAGACTGTTCGACATCGCCCAAGTCAACCCGAATGCCATGAATCTTGACCTGATTATCTTTACGACCAAGGTACCGAATTGTCTTTTCGCCCGTACTTGGACAATATTCGACCCTACCAAGGTCGCCCGTTCGATAATGTCGTACTCCGTTTCGATAGCAGGCGATGGTGTTAAGGTTCCTCTCCGTAGAGATATAACCTCTGAACAACTGCGGACCAGCTACGCAGATCTCCCCAATCTTTCCTTCTCCAACCTCATCAACGCCTCCGTCAGCAAGAAGGCATACTTCTAGCCCAGATATAGCACGACCAATGCATGCAGCATCGACCTGGTTCTGTCCCAGCTCTTGGATGGTGCATACTATCGTCTCTGTCGGGCCATACGCATTGAAAAGCCGTACCTCGTTCCTCCATCGATTGGCGAGGTTCTCTGGTAGTGCCTCTCCAGAACTCGCGAGTACTAGAAGATTGGGAGTCTCCAAGGGGTCAATCAATTCTATTATTGTGGGTGTGAGTTGTGTATATGTGATGCGAGCTTCGCGAATGAAAGTCGTCATATCCGCGATCATAGTCGATAGAGGTGCTATAACCAGACAGCCACCACACAAAATCGTCATAAACAGATCGAGACCGAAAACATCGAACGTCGGCGCCGCAAATTGGAGAGTTCTCGTCTCAGGACCGAGTTCAAATTCCGCGACCAATTCTCGTACATTGTGTAGAACGGCTCCATGCTCCAACATCACTCCTTTAGGAACACCAGTTGATCCTGAAGTGAACAAGACATGACACAGATCCGTTGGTTTTCTGTCACAGGCAAGATTCCTAGCAGAGTAGGCTCTGAATTGAGGCGTACTGAAGATATATTCAGGCTTAACAACGGACGTGACCAAGTCTCCAACCACATGCTTCGTAGATTCGGAGCAAAATACAAGCTCGACATCACAAGCTTTTATGATTTGAGCAATTCTTGCTCGAGGAGCATCCATCGGTAGCGGTACCCAAGCTAAACCCGCCTTCAAGACTGCAAGAATGGCAATGGCCAACACATAGCCTTTTTCCAGACACAGACCCACAACCTCTCGGTCTTTCGGTTGGTGATTTTTCAAATATCGAGCGAGACGGTTTGAACATTCGTTGAACTCGCAGTAAGTCATGCGCCCACCATCCAAGTGACAATCGATGGCAAAATTTATTGGCGTCTTTATGGCCTGCTCCTCCAAGAGCTGGTGAAGTAATGAGTATGAAGGCGCCATAGTTCGAGATCTTCGCAGGAGGTTGTTACAAGTTTAGGAGATGTATACACTGGTCTGCCCTGGGTTGGTTCTCATTATTTATGGTATGTAAGATATCTCTTTCCTTTCCACAGTTTTTTCTAAAATTGTTGAATAATTGAAATAAAATAATAAAATCAATACCACATTTTGTCTTTCATTGCGGCCAGCCCCCACCGTAATGGCCCATGAATGTCTTGACGCAGGGAAGGTCAACTACAGTCCAAATCGGGGCAGAGACATCTCCATCTGCACTTCGCGTGCTCCTATACTGCGACACTAACACAGCCAAGCCTTCTAGACATTTCTGTAAGACAACCGTACCGTATTTGAACCAATAGGCCAGTCGAGTTCAATGAAACACTACCCGTATAGGAAATATCCTACTACAGTCTCGACTGTAGATTACCCCAGTATAGGAGTGCATGGCACTATCTCAGCTATTCTGGGGTTACACCTGCTCTGGGGTACTGAGCTAGTGCAGATCGGTTTCTCCAGCGTCGGGATCCAAACTGTAGCAAATCTCACACTGTTTCGCGGACTAGCCACGTGTATGGTTCGACTTAACTCTTGATACTCTAATTTACTGGCATGTTAGTGCATACGTAAACTTGCAAGTATATCACCTTCTAAAATGTAACAAGATTTTGAAAAGTGTTTACATTCAATAAAAATTCAATAATTTGTCCTACCTGTTAAGGGTTACACCAGTGAATTCGTCGTGGAGTGCTCCAGCCACGCATAGGCCAACGAACGATGCATTGCTGGTGCGCGTGACACCTGCCAAGGACACATAGCTAGTTCAGAAATATAGGTAGGACAGGAGAACCATGATCTGGACCAGAAATTGAACCTCCTTGTTCATAGACAGCCTCTGTAGCCTTAATCAAGCGTATTGATTTCAAGCAAATACTGACTAAAACAAGGAGAAAGAAAATTGAAAGCCGAGACATGATGAGGAATCTCCAAACTATATAAAATAGGTCAATTTATCGAAAAGTATTCAAGTGTTGAGAATATACCTCTGTAGTATTCCATTTTTTCTTTTTTTTTTCCAGAGGAAATCGTTACGTAATCTAGTGTTCGTCTTACCCGTGATATGATTCTTTGACTTTGTCCTACTTCTACATCTTGTCCTGCTACAGTCAGTCATCCCGTGGCGTTTTCGTTCATCCATCAGACAAGACGTTCAACAATTCAGATGAGTAGATGAGACTGAGGCATGGAGGCATGCAAAACTAGCGCGAGATCGATAGTCGAGATCGATCCCCAAGCGGGAAGTCCCGTCCCGTACCTGTTCCTGTTCCAGTTTATGTAACGCACGGACATTGGATACCCCGGAAAAAGCCCCATCATTGACGACCGATGTCATTTAAAACAAGCAAACAAGCAAACAAGCAAACAAGCAAACAAGTATGATATGCTTTTTCTTCATACAGTACTGCTGCCATACTACTACCATACTACTGCCATACTACTGCCATACTACTGCCATACTACTGCCATACTACTGTACTCTCGCTTATACAGTCCACCATTCGCCGCGTTGCTATTATACATGCCAAGCGTCTACCATCACGACTTTCACCCGGGGGTGGTAACACTAAACTCAATTCTGCTGCAAAGTAAAGGGCTCTGTCAATCCCGCTAGAGATGACGAGAGCAAAAAGAAAAATTCATTGCTTTATTTCATGGTACAACCACACGTTCGGCTCTACATACATGCATATTTTTTGCGCTGGAAAAACCTTCAACGGCACAATCCCTCCAGGAATAGCTATTTCAAGATATCTGTGCTTGTAGGTCAAATCATGCTTTGTTCCCTGGCCTTGCCCTTCCATGCTCTGCGATACTCTCTGAAAATCAATGCCTGTCCATTCCTGCCATTCTGCAAAAGTGCCCTGCACAATCATGCTGGAATGTGCGATCTTGGCGATCCTGCCCCCCAGCCGGATATGTTTGCGCAGCCATGGGTCATAGGGAAGCTTTTGGCCGAAATTATCGCACTGATCTGGATTTACCGAGCGTCGTGGGTCGCTGCTCTTTTGGAAGCGTAGAGTCGCCATATCCCTGGGCAAGAGTTTTTTATCCTGGCTCCAAGTGATGTATTCTTCCATGGGCACGAATGGCACCTCGGATTTCCTTGTTGGCCTTAGAGGGGCGACCAGCACGCGAAGGTTTGCTTCTCTCCCAGCTTCTTTCATAGCCTCAAGGAGCCTCTCCGCCAAACCAAGCATTCGGCGATCTTCTCTGATTGTGACGGAGAGAGCAGAGAGAGCATTCGGCCGTTGAGCCATTGCGCAAATGTGTGAGTCTTGCTCTTGATTATCGGTGAATATGGGAGATATGCTTGAGATTCCTTCCCTAAAACAGTGTTGAAGAACCCCTCGTGACACAATCGTATCCCAACCTCCATCTGGGAGACTGCGCAGGACACTGGAATGAGCAGAGAGATTTCTACCATCTCGATGTCCAATCTCCTCAAGTTCTGGCCAGAAGAATGGGATAGAGCGAGCACAGGCAACGATAATCTCTGCTCCTGTAGTTGGATCCAGCTCAACGATGACAAACTGGAATCTTCGCAGACCATGATGCTGTAGAATTCTTTCAGCGAAGTGCTGAAGTGTTGGATCCTGATCTAGGAATTGTGGCCATGCTGTGTTCAGAGGATGATTTTCATCTTTCAGCGACTCCCAGAGATCCAGTCGTGCTTGTGCAGTGTAAAGTTGGCTCGGAGTGGAATGATTCATGTTGGTGAGAATGATAAACTACCGGTTAACTAGTGGCACTGTTGGGTTCTGAATGGGCGAACTCGTTTTCTTAAATTTCCAAGCAGGAATAGGTTCATTTGTTCATTGAAAAATACGGAAACGAGTTATAACTCTCTGTCCATGCCATGTACCGTGTTGCTTTGATTTTATTGGTTAAGCCAATTCTTTCAATAGTTAACTTAAGACTACTATGTTCTCTCTTACCTATTCCTCTTCTGGTCTTATGAAGAACTAGGAAGGGTTTCAGAAAGCAGAATTTTCAAGACATAATCAATCAATCTACTCACTAGTCGGCCTACGTGTTATTCTTAGTTTTAGTCATAGTTACTACTTTACTTCGATAATAATGTAGCCAAGCCTTCAAGATATTTTTGTAAGGCAAGGGTATTTTAACCAAAAGGCCAATCGGGTTCAATGAAATGCTACCCGTATAAGAAATATCCTACTCCAGTCTTGAGTGCATTCTTACCCCGGGATAGGAGTAGAAGCAATTATCCTTGGCGGCAGTATTTACTCAATTGTTCTCCATTTTTGAATCAAGACATGGTGTCTTAGATCCGATTCACGACATGGTATTCGGTGGAGCCGACACCTCAGCTGCATGTGCATAGTTTGAAGTTGGACTTGTTCCAGAGGAGACGCTCTGCGGTGGAACTATGCGGTGGAACTAGTACAATCAGAATTTTTCGACTGCCAAAGTTCACCCTCTTGTCCCCCGATTGCGCTCTAACCTCATGCTCCCATTCTTTTTCATTCCAAGGCTCGCTTTCTAACCATTGCTCTTATTCACACTACCTCACTACATCTCGGACCAACTCAGCAACAATGGCGGGGCAACTATACAACTTTGCATTGTTGTCACTGACAGTTGCTCTCAGTGTAACAGTATATCTAATCAAACAAATATACTTCCATCCACTCAGCAAATTTCCCGGCCCGCTTTTGCCCGCTACGAACTCTTTCTACCAATTCTTGATGCTGTGGACCCGCAGAGAAGGACCATGGTATCGAGAACTTCATCAGAAGTATGGTAAGTAAGACTCATATCAAAAGGTTGACAACTGGTAATTATTCCTCTATTTTAGGCCCTGTCGTGAGAGTTGGACCGAATCATCTAAGTTTCAATGACCCGGAGATGGTTCCAATTGTGTACCATCGAAGGGTAGACAAGACAAACTTTCATCAGGAATTCTCTTGTCCGAAGGCTTTGTTCAATCAAAAGAGCCATGTTGATCATGCCGCTACGAAAAGACGATTTGGTCACGCAGTAAGTAATCAACGCTATATGATGAGATTCATTCTGCTACGTGAGAAAGGGAAATACTTCATATATTTACTGACGAGATGAACAGTTCTCTCTCACTAAAGTGAAGCAGCTGGAAGCAGTCTTGGACAAAGAGATTTTGAAATGGATGGTATTGCTACGCCACCAAGCAACGCAGGACTCCTGTGTAAATTGGGAGCTCTGGGTAAGGTAAGTCCTATAGTATTATCAAACCTTGTTCTAATGTAGCAACTAATTCCTTGCCCGCAGATATTTCTCTTTCGATATTGTTACAGCAGCTAGCTTTGGCAAATCCTTCGGATTCATGGACGCCAAAAGCGATATCCGAGGTTTAATCGAAAATATGGATAAATCGATGTACAGACAGAAGATGTCAATTTACCCTCCAGTCGCGTGGTTTGCACGGAACACTGCGTTGGGCCGCAGCATGTTCGTGGCAAAGCGGACGGATAAGGAGGGATTGGGATTGTTCATGGCCGTAAGTACATATTCTTGAATCAAAATCCGATATTGATGAGCTTATAATATTTTCTAGGAGATTCATCGTGTGGTTCAAGACCGGGTGCTGGATTTTGACCATTCCACAAAACGGGAACAGTCTGGACAAGAGAGTTCCATCTTGGATCAGTGGTTATCGAGTCGAAACACCGACAATGAAGCAATTCCAGTTGATGAGATTGAGGACGAATTACTCATGGACATGTCAGTTGCTTCTCTCATCAAGTTGGATTGTATCGGACTGACTTAATTATTCACAGGCTGGCAGGACCAGACTCAATACAGCTTATGACCACGAATCTAATATACCTAATGGCGAATGACACTCGTGTGCTTGCCAAAGCACAGAGAGAAGTTTCCGAAGCCTACAATAACCATGGCTTCAGCAATAACTCCTTGCCCACTTACGATGAATGCTCCCGCCTGCCCTTTATCAATGCCTGTGTTCGCGAAGGTTTGCGTTTCGTAGCATCGACCTTCCCTCGTCGCCGTTCTTCCCCGGTAGGCATGCCATTCTTTCTAGACGGGAAATTAGTACCTGCCGGAACGTCTGTGGCAGCGAGTGCGTGTGAAATTGGACGGCATCCGAAGCTGTATGGCGAGGATGCCGAGCTCTTCCGCCCTGAGAGGTGGCTAGAGGCTAGTGAAGAGCAGCTGAAGACGTGGGAAACTCTGGATGTTCATTGGGGGTTTGGAGTCAGGAAGTGTTTGGGGAGGTATCTTGGCTTGATTGTTTTGTTCAAGAGTCTGGTCCTGGTTAGTCTCCTTGCCTGATCGTTTCCATTGTCTTTTCCTTCTCGCCCTTTTTCTGCTATCTCTTCTTTCAGAAACATATTGCGGACAGATTCTCCTGGCGAATTGTTGTGGGACCGGTCGCTAATTATAATTTATAGTTGCTAAGAAATTTCGATCTAGAATTGAAGGAGGGAACTACTGTGAGCATCTGGAGTTATCCGAATTCGGAATTTCTGGTAATGAAACCACGGGATGTTGGACAGGGAAAATGAATATTTCACTCTGGACCTCAATCGAGGCTGTACTGGTAGAGAGCGAGGAGATTATATATACACATACATATACATGGACTGTAATAACTTACGGGCGAGAGATCGATTAGAGATATCTTAATCCATGAATATGTATCCTGGAGCTTCTGGAAATCTCGATACGTAGTTGTAACCAAGTTTAAGTCATATATCACTGTGAAAACCTATCATTCAAAGACGCGAGAGACTAAGAATTTACTACTACATTAACTATTTTACAAAGTATTTCATTTATCGAATACGATACAGCTTTTGGGAATTTAAAGTCTAATTTTGGGCTACTCTTTCCCCTCATTATGGCGATATATTTTAATTTTGGGTACACGTGAATTTTGTTTTCCTTTTAGTAGTTGAACACAACTTTTTTTCCCTTCGTCCTAAGGTCGGTTAGTAAGCTCGCCGCTTATACTTAGGCGCTAATTACCCTCGGCTTACCCTCTCCTTACCTAGCTTACCTAAGTAACCTAAGCAACCTAAGCAGTCCCTGAGCAGCCCCTAAGTAGTACCTACTCTTACTTACGTATTTGATCTCCAATTAGGCTAGATAGAGACTAGGGCCTTTTTATCTTATTTTTATTAAGTTTTGGCCATAATCCCTAGGGAGCCCAAATAGGCTTCCAAGGATCCCGAACTAGACTATTATAAAAATAGATCTACGCTATATTATAGGTAATCGCCTATAGCGGTTACGTATAAAGGTCTTATTCAAGGAGAGAGATTTGCTACTATTCTCTATAGACCCTTTCTTATCTCTTTTTTATAATCCGAATTCCTTTTTCTTGCAGTGTTAAACATTGTGAACTCATTTCTCCCATATTGGACTGTGATGCTGGTATTGCCAAGCCCCTTCATAATAGTACCCTTGATATAGTCCAGCAGTTGAATGACTTCTTATAATTACTGTGTTGTCGAAGGGAAGAATAGAATGTGAGCGTAAGATCAAGGTCTTCTCTTCTGAAGCGAGTGGCTGCTTTGCTCCCAAGATGGGGGTTGCTGAGTGGGGCCATAAGCGAGGTGGGCTACTGGAGGCTAGTACCGAAGAGGACTCTCCCGCAGGATGTGAACAGTTCGAGCCGTGGATAGACGTTCATTGCTGTGTCATATATATAGTGCAGATTAGGAGAATTTACACAATCTTATAGCAATCTCGTTCTAGATGATAATGAGTCGATTATTTTTGCGAATACATTGCTGCTTATCAGGATAAACTTAAAACAAACCTATGCTGGAATGCACTACTAAGTTGCCTTATCAAAATGAGCACAGTGGCACGAAAAGCATACGGGGAACGGTATGACAAGTAAGCGGAGACAGCTCGAGTTTAGTAAGTCATCTCGCTGCCTGGAAGAGAGCCACGGGAACTTCGTGACCGAAGTTTAGTTTCTACCCTAGGCTACAATTCTGCGAGCGAATTACGTCGGAACCATCTCAAGTAAAGAACTGTAGTAGCTTGATGGCTAGTCCGTGTTAGAACTGCCCCTGCACCTGGGTCACATTGCGAATTGAGTTTCAACATTATACCTAAGTGTTCCTGGATAAGTGACGGAGGAATTCTGTCTTTGTCTAGCTACACAGGACTAAGTTCCTTGCCTTCTGGTGTTGATGTGTTCTGACTATCGAAGCGCAGGAGCTCATCAGAGTGAGCTAAAAACTCTAGTGAGAATGCTCAAGTGTCCAGAATTTCTCTGCTAACAATCAAATCCTCACTGCAACATTGCTTCGTTATTATTATTATAGAGTGTATAGACTGTTTGAGTTCGACATGAGGCTAGAACCATCTTTGTTTAGATCGGCTTGCTCGTCACCAACGCTTTCAGCGGTGTTGCAGCTGTTCATTGTTATACCAGTGCCATGGCGTTCGAATGGACCAAAGCGATGATTAGTTCCATACCAAACGTGCTTGTGAAGGCAAACTCATTTTTCAACGCCGGCAATGGAAAGAGGTGGGATTTAGCAATCAGAAATGAGCACACTTATACCCTGCTCAAACTTGGTGATTCGGATTTCACCAAGGAGTTCAGAGCCATCATGGACGCCAGCCACATATCGACTAGTGTTCGCTATATCACCATAGGAGGTCGCAACACCGCCTCTGTTCAAGCATAGTACATCTAGTTGGCTAGTATCATGCTCCGATCTCGTTTTCTAGGATACTATATTTACTTACAATAATGATCACCTTTTAGCCTTGGTACTAGTCAGGGAAACTGCTAGACTGGCGTTAGGGTATTCGCTAGCTCACCGTCTTACTAAATCGTGTAGGTGCTTCTTCATTCATTGCATCCATTTCGATACGATCTACTTCTTACTAGCTACTGTCATTTGTGGGAATTTCTATAAATAGAAGGGTAGAGATATGCTAGGTCCACGATCATGTGTATATATTAAAATCAAATTCACCTCAGCTACCATTCTACATACCTCCCACTACATCAGAGTAAAAATCCTGTAGGAATCTACAGCATGGTATAAGTTAGTCATGTCAAGATGACCAGACAGGGTTGAAGCCAGGTAGTCTGTGATCACTGTAGGGAGGGTACTTTAGCCTGGTCCACAAGAAACTATAATAATCTAGGATATCTAAAGGTTACACTTATTATCCATATGGCTTGCTTGTATAGGTGGTACCTGAAATATTTAAACGTGGCTTAAAATAATTGTATTTCAGTGGGCTTTCTCCTGATATCCAGAATTTAAAGCAAATCAATCTTCTACTTAGGAATCGTCGACGAAACTACAGTGACAGTTGCAATCCGATTTTTCTGCTAGCCGCCCTGCTCTTGGACCCTTCCCCGATGAACAAATTGATGTCCTACTTTTCAGCTGCCTATGTTTGTGTGGGAGCCGCTGACCCGGTAACAGTAACAATTACAGTTTTATCGCACAGCCCATAATCCGATTGACTATCACATGTGAGTTTTGTACTTTACAATCGCGTTACATCAATACATACCAGCCTTGAAGATTATCACAATGATACGAGGTCGTCCCACAGTATCCTGCAGCAGAACAACAGTAGCCAAAGTATGCCGTGGTGTTGGTGCACTTGTATCTATTAACATAACCACAAGTACCGTCTGGCGATGGAGAAAAGGGCACCGGTAAGGCACTCGGCGTTCTGCACGTTAACGGTCAGCAACGTTCAATTACTTCACGAAAACTCGAATCACTTACGAAACTACTGTTGTCGAACTGGTCGTTGTCGAGGCTACGATAGCAGTACAATTGCCCGATTGACAATTGCCTAGTCCGCACTCAGTAGCTGTGCTGCCACAACTGAAAGATTCATGTTAGCAACAGCCTGAGGGATGGGAGGTCGACCTCACACTCCTGCCATTGAGCAACAATCTCCCCACTTGCCTCCACATAGGTACCCTCCATTTTGAGAGCCACACAAGCCATCAACACTATACCCAAAGCCTGGACAATTGCCATCCTGGCAATTTCCGATAGCACAGAACTCGCTGTGATCACAGTGTTAGCCACCTCCAGTCTTTCCACCTATCTCTGTGTAGTACAGCACTCACTCGGTAGAACCGCACCTGTCAGAGTCAGTTCAATGCATCGAGCAGGAAGAGCAGATACATACCGTCCAGAAGCTCCACAACAATCGCCAAATGTCGATCCAACACAAGTCACTCGTTGTGCAGTTTGGTTTCCGCAGATACCATCTTGAGAAATTGGTATCACCGTCGCTACATCATAGATAGCTCATCAGTATGCAACTCATAGCGCCCCGACGAATCACCTACGCATTCGCAAACAGTAACTCGTGCCCGGCTGGAAGGCGCGACAGTCGTCAAGTACTGTAGGGTTGATCTTGTAGAAATTGGGCAGTGTAATGTTGTATTTATCGATAAATGATTGGCAAGTGGTCCAGACATCGGTAGGTACTAGCAGCCTACAATCCTCAACATCGGCTCTAGCTATCAATTGCATACGTGAAGGAAAGTATGCTACATTTTCCGAAGCCAGAGAACTAGCTTCCACGCCCGTAAGACATATCTCTATTGCAAGAAGGACATATGCCCACGTCGATGAAAGTGAGCGCATGCTGTGAAGTGATGTTCAAGCAAACTTGTGAGATGGGAAACAGATTCGCAACGTGTGGGAAGTTGAATTGTGTAAGCAGTGATACACTTCTTTCAGCCGTTGTGAACCCCATTCAACAAGATACTATGAGAATGCAGGAATCAAGGATCATCGGACTACGCCAGTCTCGCAGGAACTTTGGAGAAACCAGGGATCAGTACAGGTAGCGACAAAGCTCGCAAGCTTCGAAGTGTTGAGGGTGCAATACCCGCACCAGGGTAGAACAAGATAAGGGGTATAAGAACTTGACAAGGAAGCTAAAGTATTTACTCGATACTTCGCAAGCGAAATCTTGGTATCAGTACGGAGTACAATCCCAAAAGGATGCGTACTTGTTGCATGCATGCCTGAATGCAACAATAATACGAGTATATCTTGTGGAGACATGCATATGAACCTTGTACATACCATATAACCTTAAATGCCAAGATTATCACGCCGAGATCATGGCCTGGTCAAAGCTGGATCGGTGTGGAGAAATTTTAGGATTTCACAACGCTTTTCCACCCTGTACGTATTTACCATATTTGACAGATCCAGGGTCCGGAACTAGGGCCATTGCCACATCCGGGTCGTGCCGCTGATGTACAGCAACACCAGGCTGCATATTCGTTTCAGCCAAGATTAAACACATAAGGTCCATCTTGGCAGCCTCATCATAACGACAAACATATCGAACCTTCGTCCTTTTTTCATTCTCCCCCATCTCCTATTTTCCTATTTGCCAACTAGACGATAACGTCGCCTTCATGTCTCCCTTGTCTCGTACTCCGCCAGAGATAGTGCTCTGCATCCTCCAAAGCTGCAGCAACTTCACCGAAGTTCTGGCCTTCGCATCCACATGTAAGCATGTTCACTCGGTCTGGATTCTGAACTCTCAAGCGGTCATCACAAAGACTTTGGTAGCGAGTCTTAATGTGCAGAATTTCAGTGATGCACTGCTTGCTGTATGTCCCTTTTACCCCTGATTATCATCTCTTATACAAGGCTAATCTACCTCAGGTCAGGGCGACTGATATCATTCGCAAAGCTTTCCTAGCTGGATCACACATCTCACCCTTGTTTCCATTCTCGGAATTGCTCGGGTGTCCCGAGCAACCTAGTCTCGATGAGTTGAAGCTTGTGCTTGATTTTCAGTACCTGGTGCGATGTGTCGAGCAATTGTTCTTGTACGGCACCAGAGATCGATGGGGTCGACAATATCACCCGTCTGAGGTGGTAGTCCTTGGAATGTTTGACTCTTTTGATGATGAGGATTGGAAAAGCTTCAGGTGCAACTTTCACCGAGCTGTGTACAGGGTTCTTCTTTCAGGTGCGGTTCTGTATGGAGCCTACAATGAGCCATTTGTGCAAGCGCAGAAAGTACAGCGTCACTATGAAGGATTCCTTCAACTCGGAAGGGCTGCTCATCGTCCTGATGAGTCTGGCGTTAGGCAATTTCACCGTCAGATGAGCAGTGAAGAGGTTCAATATTTGAGTGGCTTTGCAGTTTATGATCTTCACGCTCAAGAAGACAATAAGGGGAGCAAGCTCAAAAATGAGGCTTGCGAGGTCATTTTTGGACCTCTGGCCAAGTGGATCATTCAAGATGGGAAGGCGCGTGGAATTCAGAAAGCGCAAGAAAAGGTCAACGACGACTCCGACTTGGACGAAGAAGATGCTGTTGAGTCGACATATGACCCTGGTGATGCCGGATCAATTGAGGAGATTACGATGATTATCAGTGCCTTGGAACAGCTCACCAACAAGATCGCAAACGTGGATGGCACTGCAAGATATGGCCTGCGCTTTCTCCCTGATCAGGGAGTTGTCGACGTGGAAGTGTCACGGAAGGTCGTCGTTATCATCTATGGTGAATTTTCTTTGGAAGAAATATGTATGCCTGCAAAATCTGATGACATAGGGAAAGCGCTTCTGGTTGCCCGTTCTTTACAGCCACAATCGAACGAACCCTTGCGGGAAAAGGATAGTTCCGGCCAGGATCAAAAGGTACTCTTACCACACCCGTTAATCAACATACCGCAAGTGATTAACCGGCTGCACCATGCTGTCCATGCGCCGAGGACGCAGAACGAGTATCCCTCACCACCTCCTATCTACGACTTTTTCATCTTTGCAGCCCGCAGATATCTCAACCTCAAATTTCGGCCCGATTTCTTGGCGCAAGATTTCCATAGCGGATACCTTGAACAAATTAATTGGGGCGGTGCTCTGGTAGAAGTAGAGGAATACCCGTTCATAGAGTACACTCCCCCTGTGCTCTCATATCAATCATCGGAATACTCACAAGGCTCTTGAGAATTGTGGAGTTGACATTCTACCCAGATACAGCGAGTACATGACCCTTGGGGTAGCTGTTCTGTGCCTCTTTAAACGGACATATACAAGCATTGAATTGGGCTACTTGGCAAGGCCTGAAATATTTTCGACCTGCATAGTACAGAGAGTTTACGCATGTCTAAGGCGATAGGAATGAAAATTGATAACCTAGTTTTGTTATTCATTTCCGAGCTTATCACACCCCTCATAATTTCTGTTTGGGTCAAAGAAAATTGAGGGTGGCCTTGTGAGGAGGGAAGCCGGTGATTTTCTCGCCGGAAGAATCGTCTTTGAATAGCAGACCTTGTCTTCAGGGGTGAGCATCCCCTGGCTGTTGCGGTTCGCCCCACTCATAAGGATACTCCCCCATACTCGAGTAGTATGCATGCTGCGGGGCAAAGAGCCATTGTTAGACCCTGAATATACTTGGTACTCGACGAAATAGATGCCGCCAAGCATTCTGGATATTTCTCCCAAAGCATGGGTTGCTGACCAATAAACCAATCAGATTCCACGAAATACTACTTGGACAGGAAATATACTCTTAGTGTCTTGACGGAGCTATTACCCTGGAATACCAGTATTGGGTCTAGGTCGGACGATGTATATCGACATGCTCGTGGTGGATTCAAGGATTGATATCCGAGTTCCTGCCAAACGCCTCTGTATCTCAGCAAACATTAGTCCTCGTCGACGTCGAAGTCGATTTTTTGCTCTACAGCGGGTGTCTGAGTCTGCTCTTGTTGAATCTCTGTCCAGCCAAATTTCATTGCCGTGTCAAAATCTTGCTTTGAGAATGGCAATTATATTTCTTCAATTGGTCCTGTTGGGTATACTGGCTTCAATCACTCAAGCAGCTGTGTGGCCAGGACCTCAAACAACTGAAATAGAAAATGGAGTTGAAGTCTGGAAGGCTGCAATGACAGCTAATGGACAGGCAACGACTACTTACAATGGTACGTCAAGCATGATACTTAATGCATCCATCCCGTCAATGTCTTGCATCTCATTTAATCAGTGCTGATATATTAACAGTACGATCCATGAATCCGCTGCCAGTGGTCGTGTATAATTGTTACAATGTGCCTGCACTATGCAATGGGGCCAAAAGGTACCTTGGAGCCCGAACAAGTGCAACTTTTCATTACGATCGATGGAGTCATGTTGACAGGTCCAAAACCCGAACCCACGCCCGTCGCGAGGAGTCTTGCGCCACAGACTGGATAAAAACCCTGAGAGCGGATGGAAGCAATCGCTGTCCGGAACCAGATCAACCCAGTTGGAAATATGGAAGTGGTGGAGTTACTGTGATAAATGAACCTATGATGTGGAGAAAGCAAGATGGGACAGAAATCAGCAACAATCGTCTGGCCAAGAAAATCACAAAGCGCGATGCTGATGGCAACGATGTCACGCAATATACAACACTTGGAGCCATCCTATCATGCGATGAATTTCCAGCTGCCTCGTAAGTATTTTCCACTACTGTGAAAGGTAGCATCGAACCAGGTGCTTCACGACAAGAGCAGAGAGGGTTAATAACTGGTTGCTCATTCTCTTTTCTTCCAAACGCTAATGTATATGTAGTTGGATTGAGGGTGGAACGGGCGCGGCTACATACTGTGAGTGATCGAAGTTGAGATTGGTATTGTATCACACTGATTTGAAACAACAGGCGCGCCATTTGCGATGGGATGTAAAATCGCTCAAGTAGAGGCAACACCCCCAACAGAACAAGGATGGCAATCTTCTGCTTTCAGTTCTCTTGCAGTAAGTGCTCCCCTTACCACAAGTCCTAATTTGTGCGCATTTACGTGCTTGCATATATCTTTCAAGATAATTTAAAGGCCCTTGCTAACACTTGTATACAGACGCATTTTGATTCTGACACACCGAAAAAGTCAAAGAATCACAGATCTAACTCGCGCGAGTACACGATTTGGAAATTCAATTTTCGGTACGAGAATGTAAACGATGGAAATGCTGTATACGTAGAAAGCTCCGCGGGTACCAAGAAGTACTGCTATGGTCCAAACCCAACTTGCTAGAATTCAAAGACAGCAAATATGTAACACACTTCGTGTATACTAAATTGGGGAGTAAATACGAGAAAGTACACATTTCTCAATTGATTGATCACGACTTTGGTGACTAAACATGGTTGAATACCAAAGGTTTATTTTACTTATGCCACACACATTATCTCCGTAGCGCGTACACAATGCGAAAGCAGGCGAATACATTATATTGCATATCATTCTACGATTCTGCGACGATGTGAGTGTATGTATGGAAGGTAAAACAGATGTGATGAGCATTCATAGCTGGCCTAGCTATTCTGTGCGAGTCTGATTGCCCAAGAACTTGGTAGTTTCGTGGATTGAATTTGAGGTGTTTGTGACTTTCGAAAATATCCCAGGTTCCGCACAATGCCTAGATTTCCTCACCGTGGCTCCCACATGCGAAAAGAGCACTTCAAGATTGGTCGCGCATTTTCCTTACTCATGAATATTGCCGAGCTCGTGATCAACGGTCCCAAGTACTCGCTTTTTTCAAAAGTTTGAATCCGACCAGGGTTTAGGGATTATTTTGCAAGGGGCTTTGGCATACAGAAAGGATAGAATTTCGAGCGTTTTTGACTTTGTTGTTCGAAGGATTCGTGATCGATAGCTAAAATATCACTCTTAAACTCGGTAAATTACTCTCGATTAGATAGTCATTTGACTTTAGGCCGACTATAAAGCGCCCAAACCCACTATGAACCTATAATAAACCTACTATAATAAACGCAGTAAACAAGGGAACAAAACCCAGGAGTAATTCTCTATACGAAAGCTTTGGGGAGTTCAAGTCTACTCGAGTTTAAGATTTTTGACCGGGGAGAATATTAGCTCACGAAATAAGAGCTTTTTCACAGCCCCAAAAACCCATACTATTACCCTAGTCGGATTCAGACTTTTGAAAAAAGCGAGTAAGATCTGGTTGAGCCGGATGCATTCCTGCATTTCCGCATATCGACCGGGCTAGGGCGCGGATAATTATCGCCTCGTCTTACACCCCATGTCGGAGAAACCCTTAAATATACGTAGGTACAGCGGTTAAGTATTACAATAGCGCTAGCTAAGGGGTTTTATATACCTATACTTACTAACGTAATTAAGTAATACCCTTTTAAAAGTATTAAATATCTTAATTTCTATCTCTAGTATTTTATAAATAGACCTTTCTGTCACGACCCCTCCTAGGACCCAGTGGGTTCCCAGGAGCCGGGGTCCCAGGAGTCCAGTGACTCCCAGAAACGTGACAGGTCTCAGGAACAGCGGAGGAGTTTCCTTACGTAAGCGGGAGCCGGCGATCTATTGGTTAGCCAGTAATGGTATATACACCCACCAATAGGTAGATCACATGACATAGGAACAGGAGTCCATCAGGGTCACGTGATGGAGTCCACCTTAGCGGGAGTCCACGACATTTCGGGACTCTAGCTAAACGGGACTCCAGACTCCACGACCAGGGACTCCATAAGCATACAAAGGTTCTATATAACGAGTAGATAGTCTCATTAGTTTAGGAGCTTCGTGCTTAACTTAAGATAGCAAATACTACCTATTTACTAGTGACTCTAGTCTTACTCCTAGTTCTACACTTGACCCTTGTTCAAACCCAAAACCAGACAGTTAGCGAATCATACAGATAGACCAGCCGTCACACTTTCGCGTCGATTATAGCTTAATAGCGCTCTTTTATACTATTAATCAAGCTCTAAAACTTATACTCTCTAACCTTTTCCTATATATTCTTTACTATATCCCTTAGTGACGTGCGAAATAGAGATTAAGGTTAATTGAGCTCGATTGAGCTTAGAAACGAGGTTATGGTGCTCCTTTGTTCTGATCGAGTTGTCTGTCTATTATTAAGGAGCTCTGTCGAGCTTCTCAAGGGGATTGGGGTGCTTTGTCAGCACCCCTAAGCTAGGCTACATTAAGTACAAGATATAACCTACACTTCCAGCGCCCGAAATACCCTATAGATAACTAAATACCCTAATCCAGGCACCTATACCCACTAATTTAGGGTCTTTTATTCAACACTTAGTCTATTATAAGATATTATATTAGGGTAGTTATTTTAAAGGTAGTTTTTTATAATATACTATACCTTTTCGATAGGGTTTAAATTAGGAGAATATAAAGACCAAAAAATGACTATAATCCCCTTCTCTATAAGGCCTTTCTTAGTATCGGTAGCGGCGTATCTAAGAGCTCTATCTTATATTAGTTTAACGTAAATACCTTATCTTTTTAAGAGCTTAATATACCTATAGATTATAGATACTATATATACTCTATAAGACTCCTCGCTAATAGTCTCCTAATCCTTCTCCTAGAATATACTAGGTCCTTTTATATATCCGTAGAAATAGCCCTAAAATATCTATCCTTTTTTTCTTTAGTAATATTCGATAATATACGTAGTATCTTATTCCTCGCTAGCTTTTCGTATTATCTAGGTCTATATATACCTTCCTCTAGTAATCTAGGTCTCGTTAGTCTATAGAATCTCGTACCATTACTCTATTGTCTAATTTAAGTATATACAGGCCTACTTTAGACGAAGTCGTTGATTCTTTTCTAAAATTAAAGGCTTATATATTATAAGTCGGCGGTAAAAGCCCTCCCTTTCTAACGCTATTCCAATTATATCCCTTTTAACTCTAAACTCTATTACGTCTACGAGCTATATAAGACTTATACGCCGATTCTTTAGTAACGCGTAGACGAACTCGACGAGCTTTTCGATTTAAGTCTAAGTAAGGATAGAAGGTCGACTAGACCGTTTAGTTAGTATAGAACGTGATCCCCGATATACTCGGCTAATTTAAGTAATTATAAAGCCTATTTAACGATAGATTTAAGAGTAGGACTATCCTATAGAGTATAGAAGCTAATAGTCCCGCTTTTACTCTCTTATTAAATCCGGAGCTTTTAGACGTTAAATAAAAAGGTAAGGAACAGGACTAAAAGACTATAATTCGGACTAGAGCTAAGGCTATTCCTTAATAATAGGAATTAATAGCGAGTATAAGGGTATTACTATTATATCCGATCCTACTAGTAGAAAGAATAGAAAGCGTATAGAAAACGAAGCTTTTAATACTTTTAAAAGGGTATTACTTAATTGCGTTAGTGAGTATAGGTACATGGGACCCCCTAGCTAGCGCTATTGTAATACTTAACCGCTGTACCTACGTACATGTTCGAAAAATTTGGTATACAGGCCTGCTAAGCAGGGTACCATACTTCGACGGATCGAATCACCAAGTTTGGTAACCCCTCCGGTCCGTCGAGCGCTAATCGGTCTTTCACCGACATATTGACATATTGCTCAAGAAATTGATTGCTAGGGTGATATGTACCCCTCGACTGGGATGTCTTTCTCGCTCCATGGACAGTAGGCGAAAATCGAGATGTCGAATACCTGTCCCATCCCCAGTGATGGTAGTCGTAAATGGTCTACGTCCTATCTCTTGGCTGGCTACACATCTCTGCTTTTGACCACAGTTCTTCAGCTGGGTTTCCAACCTTCTTGACATACTCAGGTGCAAGAGTGAGCAAGTCACTCGACGCAAACAAGTATGAGAAGGCCAGTTTTCGGCATGGTGCTCTGCGCAGCTGCGCAACTACTTCTATCTCAATTTCAAAGTACAGTATATGCCATGAACCATGAGAACCACCATTCTCTTCAAAATATAGACTCACGAGATAGACATGAGTTTATCAGAATTCCCGTGCTTCGAAGGCAGAACGGAACTACACTCGCGAACAGCACCACAGATCTAGAACTTCTAGAAGCCGAAAGACTCGTCAAGGCAGCACAAGAAGAGGCACGAATTCGGAATACCCTCCTCGTGAAAAGCGTTCGGAGAAATATCTACGAGTACAAAGACTATTCGGATAACGTCTTTAAAAATGACACTATCGATCCCGTTACAGGAACTGGAGTAAACGAGACTGTGGCTGAGGCAGCAGCGTTGGTGACGGAGTATCTTGCTATCAACGGTACTGCAGCTTCAACCCTGGAGCAACGGCAAGCCAGTGCATTTTGGATGGAGGGTATGGTTCAGAATGGCAGATCCCCATTAGTGACGAGTACAACCTACAAGGTAAGACATCATATCAATAAACCTGATAGATTGCTAATTGGCCACGCTCTAGGTCTGGAGAAACGTCAGAGATTATGGAGCAAAAGGAGATGGTGTCACTGATGATACCGCGGCAATCAATAATGCCATTGCTGATGGCGATCGATGCGGCCAATCCTGCGGTAGCACAACTACACTCCAAGCTGTGGTTTACTTCCCATCTGGAACCTATCTTGTCAGCAAGTCCATTACTCAGTACTATTTTACTCAATTTATTGGAAATGTAAGTTTAAAACTGTTGCGCGAGAATTTTTCGAAGTGAACATTCACTCATTGGTGCTACTAGCCACTGGATCGTCCTACAATCAAAGCCTCTGCCAGCTTTGTTGGTCTGGGCGTGGTCTCTTCCAATACCTATATCGAAGGAGGCGATGGGGCCTCGTGGTACATTAATCAGGTAGGTCTGCTCTAGAACAAGAGTCTTCTGCAGCCATTTAACCAGAGGAATTAGAGCAACTTCTATCGACAGATCCGCAACATGATCATCGACATCACTGAAGCACCTCAGCAAGCATATATTGCATGTATACATTGGTAAGCTAGCTTGGAATTAAGATGAATCAACACGCATCAAGATTTGTCTTAATAAATTCTAACCGAGATTTCTTTAAAGGCAGATTGCGCAGGCTACGTCCTTGCAGAATGTGAAATTCGTCATGTCAACAGTAGCTGGCAACAACCAACAGGTGAGAGTCTTCCTTAATTCAGTTCTACCCGATAACTGACTCAATTTAATGAACAGGGCATATTTATGGAGAATGGTAGCGGAGGTTTTCTCTCCGATCTCGAGTTTACAGGAGGTTCTATCGGAGCCTACGTTGGAAATCAACAGTTCTCTGTAAGAAATCTGAAGTTCTCCAACCATCAATCCAAAGCCATCGAGATCCATTGGGACTGGGGCTGGACCTGGAAAGGAGTGTCCATCACCAACTGCCCGATTGGAATTGTCATGTCCACACCAGCAGCGACGACAGAAGTTGGGTCGGCAATCTTCCTAGATAGCACTTTCACCAATTGTCCTGTCGGTGTTGAAATGCAAGCCAAATCGGCTAGTGCTTCGGTTACCCTTAGTCTATTCAACCTGAAAACCAGCAACGTGCCAATTGTCGTCAAGTACGCTGCTGGTCTTACCTTACTTACTGGATCTACTGGAAGCACAACTGTTGCTGCATGGGGAGTCGGCAAGCGATATGACACAGCAAATGGAGAGGCTGCTGGAGTATGGCAAGATGGTGCTAATTATCCTAAAGCACCAGTAATCAGTCCGTCTTTACTCAAGATATCCACGGATCAGCTCTCTGGTTTCTACGAGCGTAGCAAACCACAGTATGAAACGCTGTCAGCTTCTAACTTCATCAATGTCAAACTTGCCCCTTATAATGCACTCGGTGATGGTTCGAAGGACGACACAGCCGCTTTGAACGCAGCTTTATTGGCGGTTGCCAATACTAACAATGTTCTTTGGATTCCTGCCGGAATATACCTTGTTTCCGATACAGTGTTCATTCCTAGTGGAGCGAAAGTAGTGGGTCAATCCTGGTCCCAAATCATGGGATCTGGCTCGAAATTCGAGAATGTCAACAGCCCGCTACCAGTCGTCAAGGTTGGTAATGTAGGAGACGTTGGGTCAGTTGAGATACAAGATCTCATCTTCACTGTTCGTGGCAAAACAGCTGGTGCGATCGTTCTACAGTGGAATCTGCACGAATCAAGTCCCGGTAGTGTTGCAATGTGGGGTCAGTGAATGAATACTTTCCAACTGTTGTCTCTCCTATCTGGACACCAATACTAATACATGGCTGCAGATACACACATTAGAGTCGGCGGCGCGAAAGGCACTGACTTGCAAGTAGCAAACTGTCCCAAGGGCACAGGAGCTGTCAATCCAAACTGCATTGCAGCCTCATTATTGGTGCATATCACATCCAAGGCCTCAGCATACTTCGAGAATGCGTGGTTCTGGGTAGCCGATCATGTAAGCGCAATTTTGCTCTTTATTTGCTGGCAGTGAGATTGTTGAGGATTAATTTCCGTTCTAGGATCTCGATATTCCGGCGCAAACTCAAATCGATATTTACGTTGGCAGAGGTAAGAAAATCGATTATGAAGCTATTCTTGGTCTCCAAAGCTAATATTCATAGGTGTCTTGATTGAGAGCAGTGGCCCAGTGTGGCTTTACGGAACAGCAAGTGAGCACTGCGTCTTATATCAGTATCAAGCCGTCGATGCGTCAAACATCTTCATGGGCATGATACAAACTGAAGAGCCTTACTTTCAAACGGCCCCTGCAGCTCCAGCTCCATTTGCAGTGCCGTCAACACAGTTTAGGTCTGATCCATTGTTCCAAGATTGCTCTCCCACGTCTAAGACATGTGCGGTGGCGTGGGGCGTTCGATTCGTGAATAGTCACTCCATCTATATCTATGGTGCTGGCCTATACTCTTGGTTCTCTGACTACTCGCAAGTCTGCCTGGCAACAGAAAGTTGTCAAGACAGGATCTTTGAGATACGAGAAAGCAGTGACATTTGGATCTACAGCTTGATTACAAAGGCGTCTGTCGAAATGATAAGTCCAAACGGAGGTTTGTCTGTCCTGGCCGCGGCGAACAAGTACAACTTTTGTAGTGTTGTAATGGCATGGTTAGGTAGCGCTACTGGTGGCGGGTAAGAATTTTCTCACTCCTCTCTTGACATTCCATGTTCGCTTTCCCAGGATCCATTGCTGACGTCGATCGCATTATAGTAGCGACGGAGGCGTTAAGTACAACTCACCTGTATCAGCAACCGTCATCCCATTTTCTGCCACCACTGTTGCTGCCCAGGCAACATTTACCATAGGTGGACCAGTGGTGAGTAACATCAATGCGCAACCTAATACGGGTGATCAGAATCAGCCCAAAGGACCAGGTGCAGATCAATGCTTTGTAAGTGAAAAATGACACTCCATAGTGCAAGCGAAGAAACTAATTTAAATTTGCAGAGATGTGACCTTATCAGATTGATCACTTCAACGTGTTGTGGTACTGGTGGGGGCGTTTCCAACCCCATCGAAATCACTCCAGGAACTCCTCTTCCCAGAAGTCTCATCTTGCCGGCTGGATTCGTACCAAATCAGGTAGTATCGGGCACCGATGGACTTACGTATCCGGCTGGCAAGCCACTTCCCAATGAAGTCATTGTTCCTGCAGGTATCGTGTTCTTGTTCCCCTTCACTATGCCACCTGGAGTCGGCCTCAGCGATACCTATACTCCAGGATCGGAGGACGACGACGATGACGATCATACCATGTACATCATCACTACCTTCTGGGAAGGTCCGCATACCGTATCATGCTCATACCCATGCACTATCCTGTTTCCGCCCTTCAAGACAATCTCGACATGGACTCCAAAACCTTTCGTAACTTCTAGTAATGGCGTGACGTCCACCGTGACACCACCGGTGCAAACGACACAGGGGATCAGAATATCAAAGACAACTGTGACAAGCAGTAAGGGATCGTCACCTACCATAATCATTCTTCCGCTTCCAGCACTAAAACCACTGTGCATCAAGATCACACTCCCAATCCTCGGCACTATAACATTTGGGTTGTGTCCCCCAAACATAAATCCATTTCCACCAATCATTCCAATTCCACCAGTCACTATCATCCCCATCCCACCGGGAGGAGTACCAGGGCCAGTGGCGCCTGGAAACATACCGTCTGAGGAGCAGGAAGAGGTCAGATAAAATCAGCTCCTGGAATATCCGTCGCTAACAGTATTATAGGAGGAAGAAGAAGAAGACGAAGAGGAGGGAGGAGGTGTTGTTTGCCCGTATCCGGGAGTTCCAGACGACTCTTTTCTAACCGAGTTTGATGACTTCCCAATTGATGCAAGCGATGACTACATACCCATGGAGCCCTCGCCTGTAGCTACCACTACTCCAGCAGCAGGCACCGGATCGCCTACTACGGTCACAGTCACAGTAGTCGTGACACCACCGCCAGTAGTGGTTACCAGGACCACAGTCGTCACGGCGCCTGCACCTGCGCCTACAGTTCCCGTGCCTACACCTACGCCCAACCCGGAGCCCCCCAAGCCAGACCCTAGTACCGAAGTTAGCACTTGCTTCAAGTCCGGCCGGCAGGTTCTCGGAGGCACCGTGCAGCGGTCGTATGAGCAGTTCTGCTCATGGGCCAACGGTCAAAGCATCAATGAGAACAAATATCTGCAGATCAAGGGACCGGGCGATTTCTTCTCTGAAGTGGTCATGTCTGTCGTGGGAAAGAACAATTGCGCCTTTCAAATCGACAACACGGACTGTAGGCGAATCTTCAACAAGGTCGTTGGATGTAGACCCAGCGGGTCGCTGTTGCGCATTGGCGGCAAGGTGGAGAGCAATTGTGCTATCTGGACTCTTGACCCCATCGCGAGTATCCAGACGGAGTTCTGCATACCCATACCCATCTTCTATCAAGTCTGTCGCTTGATTGACTTCTTTTCTGGGTAACCCAACAGAATCGACCTGACCAAAAAGAATGATTGGCTTATTTTAGTCGGTCGACAGCAGTGCCTAATCCAGGCATCTATCCATAG